>CM050169.1:8396341-8633841 GCA_027410445.1 Discoglossus pictus
AAAAGATCATTGTGATGTATAATAAAAGGCAAAACAGCACTGAATACGTGTCTATATATATTATCTAGGGGTTCCCAGTGGTTAGGATGCAGGTGCTTTCAGCACAGCATCCTGGGTTTGAATCCAGCCAGGGAACCAAGAGGTCACACTGGTCAGTACTCTGATGGGAGACCACCTGGGAATACCAGGAGCTGGATGCTGTGGCCCACTGGAGAACGAACTGGCAACCCACTCCAGTATCTCTGCCATGAAAACCAAGTGGTTCAGTCACGGAGAGTCGGATAATACTATAGTATAATAAGGCCAGACTGAATATCTACCTTACATTGAAAGGAGACTGTTCGATAGAAAAGAATCCTATACAAGAAGAGGACAGAAAGCTCATTGTGATGTATAATAAGGCCGCCAGCACTGGATGTCTGAGTTTTTCTGTCCTCTTCATATACCGGACTCTTTTCTATCCAACGGTCGCATTTCAATGCAAGGTAAATATCCAGGGCTTTTACAAGAATCGCAGTTTATCTTACACTTATCTTTTACTAAAATGTAACTTTTATAGGTATCACTAAAATCTTTTATAGCACATAAAAGACAACTCACATGGAAATGAATATAAAAAAATATACTTGAGGTTAAGTAACCAGGGAACTGGAAAACCCCATAAAATGATTACACCTTTCCCTAGTACCTCAGGAGCTAAAAATATAATGTACAGGATCCATTCAAAGTTTCTTTGATTTGGATAACTTTCCTTGGCTCTTTTGCTTTGGGATATTTGCTCCCTAATGAAAGGTGCTCATTGCCTGCGAGCCTCGCAAAGAGAGGCGAGCAGCGGAGGCCCATTGAAGCATGCAGGACTTAGGCTACAAGCACTTAGGAAACACAGGATTGCATTAGGCTGCAAGCAGTGGAGGGACGTGGTACTTAGAAAAAAAATAAAAATTACGAGCCGTAGACGCAGTTAACGGCCGAACAAACAGCACAGGGGGACAGCTAGGACGTCTGGGAGTGAAGTTATACGCGAATTTGGCGAGTTTTGGCACTCGAAAATCAGCTAAGAGAAAAAAAAAATGGCTGGCGGAAAAAAAAAAATGAAAAATTTGACTACACGACCCCAAAGCGCGCAAAACACTGCCACACTATTACGAAGGACGGAAAATGCTTGCGAACCGCCATTTCACAACACTAACTTGCCCATTATCACATTACGCTTTTGAAATGGAGGTTCTCCCGCCTAAACAAAGGATTTGACCTCGCTCACACAGCCTATATACACTACACACTTAGGACATTGCTGACACTTTCTCCTCAGATGATCACCAGTCTCCCTGTACATTTAAAAAAATACGCCAAAAAGATTGTTAGCTCTTCAGGATATTGATTGCTGCATATAAAGTACAAATAGGTAGCGTATATTAATGTATTAATTATAGTAGGGTATATTAATTTATTGATTATTACTTAAAAAAAAAAAAAACACTATCTCATATTTATTTTACAAAGCCCTTACTTTATGAATAATGCTTATTGGTTGACAGGGATAGGACACTCAAAGCAATATTTAAAATCACTCCTATTTAAAAGGCGCTCATTGCACTGCGAGCCATGCAGTGATTGCCGTTGGCGGCCGAAGGGGTCACAACTGCGAGCCGTTGCCTCGCAACGTAAGGCGGCACACAGTAGACTCCAATTGTGTGACAAACAGCATTTCAACACTTTTTTTTTTGCCCCGTCATTTTTGACAGGCAAGTCGCTAGTATTATTATAGTTATTGTAGCATCTTCTTGTCACAGAATATAGCAACTAATCAAAGTATTTGGAAGAATGCTCCTATATATAGAGGTTTCTCGGTGTTCTTAAATCTTTGGGATTCACAGGGGTCTCTTCTGGGTATAAATCTCAACTATGGCTTAGTGTGCTCTGGCTCCCATAGTTGAGATTTATACCGAGAAGAGACCTTAGTGAATCCCAAAGGGAAGTTTCACTAGAGCAAATATCCCAAAGCAAAAGTTATCAAAATCAAAGAAACTTTGAATGGAACCTGTAGATATTTTTTAACTCACGAGGTACTAGGGAAAGGTGGTAGTAATCACTTTAAAGGGGTTTCCAGTTCCCTTGTTACTTAACCTCAAGTATATTTTTAATATTCATTTCCATGCGAGTGGTCTTATGTACTATAAAAGATTTTAGTGATACCAATACACATACACTGCAAATATACTCAGTGCTGGCCTGCCCTTATGTTATATCACACAGGGTTTTTATATTCCTATATAGGATTCCTTCCTATATACCACACTGCTCTATATAAGCTATTCAGTGCTGTCCATTATACCTCAACCTCACTTCCCTTCTACATAACACATTATATCATCACACTACATATCTCCATATTATCACTCTTTGTCCCCAGTCAGCCTTTAGACTGTCCCTTCCTCCCTATATGGCATACACTGTACCATCACACTCCCCATATTATCACTCTATTTATCCCCAGTCAGCCTCTTGTCTGTCCCTTCCTCCCTATAACACACACTGTACCATCACACTCCCCATATTATCACTCTATTTATCCCCAGTCAGAGAGGAAGGGACAGACAAGAGGCTATGTAACACACACTGTACCATCACACTCCCCATATTATCACTCTATTTGTCCCCAGTCAGCCTCTTGTCTGTCCCTTCCTCTCTGTATAACACACACACTGTACCATCACATTCCCCATATTATCACTCTATTTATCCCCAGTCAGCTTCTTGTCTGTCCCTTCCTCCCTATAACACACTGTACCATCACACATCACACTCCCCATATTATCACTCTATTTGTCCCCAGTCAGAGAGGAAGGGACAGACAAGAGGCTATGTAACACACACTGTACCATCACATTCCCCATATTATCCCTCTATTTATCCCCAGCCAGCCTCTTGTCTGTCCCTACCTCCCTATGTAACACACACTGTACCATCACACTCCCCATATCATCACTCTATTTGTCCCCAGTCAGCTTCTTGTCTGTCCCTTCCTCCCTATATAATACACACATCACATTCCCCATATTATCACTTTGTCCCCAGTCTGCCTCTTGTCTGTCCCTTCCTCCCTATATAATACACACTGTACCATCACATTCCCCATATTATCACTTTGTCTCCTGTCAGCTTCTTGTCTGTCCCTTCCTCTATATAACACACACTGTACCATCACACTCCCCATATCATCACTCTATTTGTCCCCAGTCTGCCTCTTGTCTGTCCCTTCCTCTCTGTATAACACACACTGTATCATCATTCCCCATATTATCACTCTATTTGTCCCCAGTCAGCCTCTTGTCTGTCCCTTCCTCCCTATGTAACACACACATCACATTCCCCACATTATCACTCTATTTGTCCCCAGTCTGCCCCTTCCTCTATGTACACACACATCACACTCCCCATATTATCACTCTATTTGTCCCCTGTCAGCTTCTTGTCTGTCCTTCCTCTCTATATAACACACACTGTACCATCACATTCCCCATATTATCACTCTATTTGTCCCCAGTCAGCCTCTTGTCTGTCCTTCCTCTCTATATAACACACACTGTACCATCACACTCCGCATATTATCACTCTATTTGTCCCCAGTCAGCCTCTTGTCTGTCCTTCCTCTCTATATAACACACACTGTACCATCACATTCCCCATATTATCACTCTATTTGTCCCCTGTCAGCTTCTTGTCTGTCCTTCCTCTCTATATAACACACACTGTACCATCACACTCCGCATATTATCACTCTATTTGTCCCCAGTCTGCCCCTTCCTCTATGTACACACACATCACATTCCCCATATCATCACTCTATTTGTCCCCAGTCAGCCTCTTGTCTGTCCTTCCTCTCTATATAACACACACTGTACCATCACATTCCCCATATCATCACTCTATTTGTCCCCAGTCAGCCTCTTGTCTGTCCTTCCTCTCTATATAACACACACTGTACCATCACACTCCGCATATTATCACTCTATTTGTCCCCAGTCTGCCCCTTCCTCTATGTACACACACATCACACTCCCCATATTATCACTCTATTTGTCCCCTGTCAGCTTCTTGTCTGTCCTTCCTCTCTATATAACACACACTGTACCATCACACTCCGCATATTATCACTCTATTTGTCCCCAGTCTGCCCCTTCCTCTATGTACACACACATCACATTCCCCATATCATCACTCTATTTGTCCCCAGTCAGCCTCTTGTCTGTCCTTCCTCTCTATATAACACACACTGTACCATCACATTCCCCATATCATCACTCTATTTGTCCCCAGTCAGCCTCTTGTCTGTCCTTCCTCTCTATATAACACACACTGTACCATCACATTCCCCATATCATCACTCTATTTGTCCCCAGTTAGCCTCTTGTCTGTCCCTTCCTCTCTATATAACACACACATCACATTCCCCATGTCACTCTATTTGTCCCCAGTCAGACTCTTGTCTGTCCCTTCCTCCCTATATAATACACACATCACACTCCCCATATTATCACTCTATTTGTCCCCAGTCAGCCTCTTGTCTGTCCCTTCCTCTCTATATAATACACACTGTACCATCACATTCCCCATATTATCACTTTGTCTCCTGTCAGCCTCTTGTCTGTCCTTCCTCTCTATATAATACACACTGTACCATCACATTCCCCATATTATCACTTTGTCTCCTGTCAGCCTCTTGTCTGTCCCTTCCTCTCTATATAATACACACTGTACCATCACATTCCCCATATTATCACTTTGTCTCCTGTCAGCCTCTTGTCTGTCCTTCCTCTCTATATAACACACACTGTACCATCACACATCACATTCCCCATATTATCACTTTGTCTCCTGTCAGCTTCTTGTCTGTCCCTTCCTCTCTATATAATACACACTGTACCATCACATTCCCCATATTATCACTTTGTCTCCTGTCAGCCTCTTGTCTGTCCTTCCTCTCTATATAACACACACTGTACCATCACATTCCCCATATTATCACTTTGTCTCCCGTCAGCCTCTTGTCTGTCCTTCCTCTCTATATAACACACACTGTACCATCACACATCACATTCCCCATATTATCACTTTGTCTCCTGTCAGCTTCTTGTCTGTCCTTCCTCTCTATATAACACACACTGTACCATCACATTCCCCATATTATCACTTTGTCTCCTGTCAGCCTCTTGTCTGTCCCTTCCTCTCTATATAATACACACTGTACCATCACATTCCCCATATTATCACTTTGTCCCCAGTCAGCCTCTTGTCTGTCCCTTCCTCTCTATATAATACACACTGTACCATCACATTCCCCATATTATCACTTTGTCTCCTGTCAGCCTCTTGTCTGTCCTTCCTCTCTATATAACACACACTGTACCATCACATTCCCCATATTATCACTTTGTCTCCCGTCAGCCTCTTGTCTGTCCTTCCTCTCTATATAACACACACTGTACCATCACACATCACATTCCCCATATTATCACTTTGTCTCCTGTCAGCTTCTTGTCTGTCCCTTCCTCTCTATATAATACACACTGTACCATCACATTCCCCATATTATCACTTTGTCTCCTGTCAGCTTCTTGTCTGTCCTTCCTCTCTATATAACACACACTGTACCATCACATTCCCCATATTATCACTTTGTCTCCTGTCAGCCTCTTGTCTGTCCCTTCCTCTCTATATAATACACTGTACCATCACATTCCCCATATTATCACTTTGTCTCCAGTCAGCCTCTTGTCTGTCCCTTCCTCTCTATATAATACACACTGTACCATCACATTCCCCATATTATCACTTTGTCTCCTGTCAGCTTCTTGTCTGTCCCTTCCTCTCTATATAATACACACTGTACCATCACATTCCCCATATTATCACTTTGTCTCCTGTCAGCCTCTTGTCTGTCCTTCCTCTCTATATAATACACACTGTACCATCACATTCCCCATATTATCACTTTGTCTCCTGTCAGCTTCTTGTCTGTCCCTTCCTCTCTATATAATACACACTGTACCATCACATTCCCCATATTATCACTTTGTCTCCTGTCAGCCTCTTGTCTGTCCTTCCTCTCTATATAACACACACTGTAGCATCACACATCACATAACCCATATTATCACTCTATTTGTCCCCAGTCAGCTTCTTGTCTGTCCTTCCTCTCTATATAACACACACTGTACCATCACATTCCCCATATTATCACTCTATTTGTCCCCAGTCAGCCTCTTGTCTGTCCCTTCCTCTCTATATAATACACACTGTACCATCACATTCCCCATATTATCACTTTGTCTCCTGTCAGCTTCTTGTCTGTCCCTTCCTCTCTATATAACACACACTGTACCATCACATTCCCCATATTATCACTTTGTCTCCTGTCAGCCTCTTGTCTGTCCTTCCTCTCTATATAATACACACTGTACCATCACATTCCCCATATTATCACTTTGTCTCCTGTCAGCCTCTTGTCTGTCCTTCCTCTCTATATAACACACACTGTACCATCACATTCCCCATATTATCACTTTGTCTCCTGTCAGCCTCTTGTCTGTCCTTCCTCCCTATATAACACACACTGTACCATCACACTCCCCATATTATCACTCTATTTGTCCCCAGTCAGCCTCTTGTCTGTTTCCCCTCTCCTGAGCGCGCTCCCCGTCTCTTTCTCTGGTCTTCGTGGCCCCGCCCTCTCAGTCTCGGGAGCGCGCTCTCATTATTCCCTATCCTATATGAGCCCCCCGTGTGTCGTGAGCGCGCCCGGTAGCCCCCATATTGATATCACGTATTAATATCACGATCTACGCGCGGTGCTGGGCTCGGGAGCGAGTCTGGTCCCGGCGCACCACCAGCTGTCTCCCCGCAGTGCCCGCGCGCTGGCCGTGTCACGCGCGGGGCTCCCGCGCTTTTCTCTGGGTATCCCCAGACCGCTCGGTGCCGCTCCGCCCCAGGCCTCGGCCGCTCCCTCTGCCCGGCTCCTGTCAGGCGGCCCCCGCGCTGTCTCACCTGCCTCGGAGGAACGTGTCCCCGGGCCCGGCCTCTCCTCCAGCAGCTCCTCGCCTGGTGCTCGTTCTCCCGCCGGCCGCTCGGTACCGTCCTCTTCCAGCTGGAGGTTTTTATTCCGATAGATTATTTTCGCCTCACAGCTCTCTGAGCGCCATCTTACATTCACAAGCTGACAGCCAATCACAGCACCACACGGTGAGCTCGCGAGAGCAGGGTGACAAATCCCGCGAGACTGGAGGCAGGGCCTCAGAGCGCTTAAAGGGGACGTGGAGAAAGAAAGAGAGCAGGGCCCACAATGAGAGGAGGAGGGGGACACAGAGAAAGAAAGAGAACAGGGCCCATACTGAGAGGAGGAGGACACAGTAAAGGGAGGACACAGAGAAAGAAACAGAGCAGTGCCCACACTGAGAGGAGAAGGGGGACACAGTAAAGGGAGGACATAGAAAGAAAGAGAGCAGGACCCACACTGAGAGGAGGAGGGGGACACAGAGAAAGAAAGAGAGCAGGGCCTCACACTGAGAGGAGGAGGGGGACACCGTAAAGGGAGGACACAGAGAAAGAGAGCAGGGCCAATACTGAGAGGAGGGGGACACAGAAAAGAGAGGACACAGTGAAAGAGAGCAGGGCCCACACTGAGAGGAGGGGGACAGAGAGAAAGAAAGAGAGCAGGGCCAACACTAAAAGGAGGGGGACACAGAAAAGGGAGGACATAAAGAGAGCAAGGCCCACACTGAGCGCAGGGGGACACAGAAAAGGGAGGACATAGAGAAAGAAAGAGAGCAGGACCCATACTGAGAGAAGGTTGACACAGAGAAAGAAAGAGAGCAGGGCCCACACTAAAAGGAGGGGGACACAGAGAAAGAGAGCAGGGCCAATACGTAGAGGAGGGGGACACAGAAAAGAGAGGACACAGTGAAAGAGAGCAGGGCCCACACTGAGAGGAGGGGGACAGAGAGAAAGAAAGAGAGCAGGGCCCATACTGAGAGAAGGTGGATACAGAGAAAGAAAGAGAGCAGGGCCCACACTAAAAGGAGGGGGACACAGAAAAGGGAGGACATAAAGAGAGCAAGGCCAAAACTGAGAGGAGGAGGACACAGAAAAGGGAGGACATAGAGAGAGAAAGAGAGCAGGGCCCATACTCAGAGGAGGAGGGGACACGGAAAATAGAGGACACAGAGAAAGAAAGAGCGGGGGACACAGTAAAGGCAAACACATGTCACCCCCATTGGGTGTAACTGCATATACTATGTGGAAATGCCTTAAAATGTATATAGAGCATGGGATATTACATAGCTTTATCAACAGCAACTAATTACAATTAACAGTGGTGGGAAATAAGAAAAAGCATGCCCAATTGAAAAAAATGTATCTGTCACTATTGACACTTTTTACTTGGCATGCTCTTCATCACCCTGACACTGCTAATTGTATCTTTTATCCCCAAATATCTGTTACCGCCGGGTTCTATTTGCTTCTATTGGTTAAGTGAAAAGTAATAACTACTTTAATAAGTAAACTAAATAAGTGCTAACAACAAATAGTAAGCGCTATGTATTAGAGTATCGGTATAGAGTGCAATCTGCTTTTAAAGTATTGATTTTGCACGTACAGAAAGACTGAGGCCTCATTCAATTGAGCAATTATACGTTACCGGAGCCCGAGGTGTAGCGCTTAAACTAATTTGTTAGTCAACTGGCGTTTTTTCGCTACCCGCAAGCGGTCTACAGGTTACAGACTGAAAATACCTCTGGTTGTCAAAATCGTAACGTCCGACCCATCTAAGTCTTTGTAAGATATACAGGCTTGAAAGATCAATCGCAAACTGCTATTCAATTGCTACAATTCCTCAAGCCCGCAAATATCTTCACGCCTGTAAACGGCAAATGTAGAAGAAAGTCCTACGGGAACCAGATAGGACTCGCAAGAGGGATAAACCCCTGTTCGTAGCACTGTAAATGCAAATAAAAACTCAATACTGCAATTTAAAAGACGGGGAAATCGATGAAAGACAGAATTAATTGCACAACAGTCTCAAGCTCGCAAATCGCCTATAAAAAATGCGTTTTTACGTTTTATTTCTATGTTATATTAATCTCAGGAATCAAGAAGCTAATACATATCAGGCCATCCACATGGACTAGAACCGTATCGCCATTCATTTTTATTATTTTGTACATTATGGGATTGTGAGTCTGACCGCAAATCGGACCTCTAAACGCTAGTTGATTGACGTGTAACCTCCATGTTTTACTGACATCATGATGACGGTCCATTTACTATTGGCTGCTTCTAAATCGGCAGTTACGTCCTTGCTTAAATGGCCATGCTCTGAAATGCTTCTTACGGGTGCTTGGTTTCGGCCAGGTAGCTGTGGGCTTGTTCAGTTGAATCGCTTTGTAACTGTTGCAAATTTCAAGCCCGCAGACTTACGTCCGGTATAAAGGCAACTACGGGCTTGCAATTGAATAAGGCCCTGAATATCTGTATGATAAATAAATCAATGGCTGTGCTGTGACTGAATACAAATAATTAGAAAGTCCAGTCTATTTGAGCAATCACACTCAATATAAAATATATAAAAGGCCTCATTCCATTGCGGGACGTAAGTCGGTCGCAATGTGGAATGTTGTGCTATTAATTCTAAGACCTAAAATCACTTTCAATGCTTTTTTATATGATTAATACGTGCTAGGATTTGTAAGTAAGACCTTTGTGACAACTCCTTGGCACAAGTAACCTGTGGTTCGCGTTTAGCCATTTACGGGCTTGACGGAAGGGTGAATCGTAACAATTGAATAGCGATTAGGGATTTTTTGCGGCCACAACTCATGCGGCTTTGGGGGAAGTAACTTGCGACTTAGCAGAATCGCGATGGAAAGTAGCGCGCAGCACGTAACCCGATCGTAGCACGCAAACGGAAGGCAATTGAATAGCAACGTAACTTGCGATCGGCATTTGCGAGCCCGGATCTCTAAAATGTTGCAAATGAATGAGGCCACTAATCTACAACCCAAAAAAAGCCCAAAAATTGTGGCTACAAGATACATTTTGTTAATCAAGTAGTTTACTTCTTACTGAGTTAAAGGAGTCAAAGCTACTATATGGACAATTATTATGAAGGTACAACTATTAATACAGGAAGCCCGTGATAGAAATAATGTGTGTGAAAATTGACTCCTTAAGATATGTCATTTATTAAATACTAAACAATTGCTCGTCAAAAAATGACGGCAATTCGTGGTATAATTTTTAATGTTTCTCCCCCCTCCCCTGTGTTCCCCCCCATCCCTTGTGTCTCTTCTCCCCTCCCTCCCTTTTGTTTCTTTCCCCTCCACCCCCCCCCCCCCCCCCGTGTCTCTATCCCACCCTTCTCCCTCCCCTGTGTCTCTTTCCCACCTCCCCTATTTCTATTTTGCCCCTCCACTGAGACATTCAGTGTGACATGATGGACAGGAGTATGAGACAGTCAGTGTGACAGGATGGACAGGAGTCTGAGACAGTCAGTGTGACAGGATGAGACGGAGTCTGAGACAGTCAGTGTGACAGGATGAGACGGAGTCTGAGACAGTCAGTGTGACAGGATGGACAGGAGTCTGAGACAGTCAGTGTGACATGATGGACAGGAGTCTGAGACAGTCAGTGTGACCGGATGGACAGGAGTCTGAGACAGTCAGTGTGACAGGATGGACAGGAGTCTGAGACAGTCAGTGTGACATGATGGACAGGAGTATGAGACAGTCAGTGTGACCGGATGGACAGGAGTCTGAGACAGTCAGTGTGACCGGATGGACAGGAGTATGAGACAGTCAGTGTGACAGGATGGACAGGAGTATGAGACAGTCAGTGTGACCGGATGGACAGGAGTCTGAGACAGTCAGTGTGACCGGATGGACAGGAGTATGAGACAGTCAGTGTGACCGGATGGACAGGAGTATGAGACAGTCAGTGTGACCGGATGGACAGGAGTATGAGACAGTCAGTGTGACCGGATGGACAGGAGTCTGAGACCGTCAGTGTGACAGGATGGACAGGAGTATGAGACAGTCAGTGTGACAGGATGAGACAGAGTCTGAGACAGTCAGTGTGACCGGATGGACAGGAGTATGAGACAGTCAGTGTGACCGGATGGACAGGAGTATGAGACAGTCAGTGTGACCGGATGGACAGGAGTCTGAGACCGTCAGTGTGACCGGATGGACAGGAGTCTGAGACCGTCAGTGTGACAGGATGAGACAGAGTCTGAGACAGTCAGTGTGACCGGATGGACAGGAGTATGAGACAGTCAGTGTGACAGGATGGACAGGAGTCTGAGACCGTCAGTGTGACCGGATGGACAGGAGTCTGAGACCGTCAGTGTGACAGGATGAGACAGAGTCTGAGACAGTCAGTGTGACCGGATGGACAGGAGTATGAGACAGTCAGTGTGACCGGATGGACAGGAGTATGAGACCGTCAGTGTGACAGTATGAGACAGGAGTATGAGACAGTCAGTGTGACATGATGGACAGGAGTATGAGACAGTCAGTGTGACAGGATGGACAGGAGTATGAGACAGTCAGTGTGACAGGATGGACAGGAGTATGAGACAGTCAGTGTAACCGGATGGACAGGAGTATGAGACAGTCAGTGTGACAGGATGGACAGGAGTATGAGACAGTCAGTGTGACAGGATGGACAGGAGTATGAGACAGTCAGTGCGACCGGATGGACAGGAGTCTGAGACAGTCAGTGTGACCGGATGGACAGGAGTATGAGACAGTCAGTGTGACAGGAGATGGACAGGAGTATGAGACAGTCAGTGCGACCGGATGGACAGGAGTCTGAGACAGTCAGTGCGACCGGATGGACAGGAGTCTGAGACAGTCAGTGCGACCGGATGGACAGGAGTCTGAGACAGTCAGTGTGACAGGAGATGGACAGGAGTCTGAGACAGTCAGTGTGACCGGATGGACAGGAGTCTGAGACAGACAGTCAGTGTGACAGGATGGACAGGAGTCTGAGACAGTCAGTGTGACCGGATGGACAGGAGTCTGAGACAGACAGTCAGTGTGACCGGATGGACAGGAGTATGAGACAGTCAGTGTGACAGGATGGACAGGAGTATGAGACAGTCAGTGTGACAGGATGGACAGGAGTATGAGACAGTCAGTGTGACCGGATGGACAGGAGTCTGAGACAGTCAGTGTGACCGGATGGACAGGAGTCTGAGACAGTCAGTGTGACAGGATGGACAGGAGTATGAGACAGTCAGTGTGACCGGATGGACAGGAGTATGAGACAGTCAGTGTGACCGGATGGACAGGAGTATGAGACAGTCAGTGTGACCGGATGGACAGGAGTCTGAGACCGTCAGTGTGACAGGATGGACAGGAGTATGAGACAGTCAGTGCGACCAGATGGACAGGAGTATGAGACCATCAGTGTGACCGGATGGACAGGAGTATGAGACAGTCAGTGTGACCGGATGGACAGGAGTATGAGACAGTCAGTGTGACATGATGGACAGGAGTATGAGACAGTCAGTGCGACATGATGGACAGGAGTATGAGACAGTCAGTGCGACCGGATGGACAGGAGTCTGAGACAGTCAGTGCGACCGGATGGACAGGAGTCTGAGACAGTCAGTGCGACCGGATGGACAGGAGTCTGAGACAGTCAGTCAGTGTGACAGGATGGACAGGAGTCTGAGACAGTCAGTGTGACCGGATGGACAGGAGTCTGAGACAGTCAGTGTGACCGGATGGACAGGAGTCTGAGACAGACAGTCAGTGTGACCGGATGGACAGGAGTCTGAGACAGACAGTCAGTGTGACCGGATGGACAGGAGTATGAGACAGTCAGTGTGACAGGATGGACAGGAGTATGAGACAGTCAGTGTGACAGGATGGACAGGAGTATGAGACAGTCAGTGTGACCGGATGGACAGGAGTCTGAGACAGTCAGTGTGACCGGATGGACAGGAGTATGAGACAGTCAGTGTGACCGGATGGACAGGAGTATGAGACAGTCAGTGTGACCGGATGGACAGGAGTATGAGACAGTCAGTGTGACCGGATGGACAGGAGTCTGAGACCGTCAGTGTGACAGGATGGACAGGAGTATGAGACAGTCAGTGCGACCAGATGGACAGGAGTATGAGACCATCAGTGTGACCGGATGGACAGGAGTATGAGACAGTCAGTGTGACCGGATGGACAGGAGTATGAGACAGTCAGTGTGACATGATGGACAGGAGTATGAGACAGTCAGTGTGACATGATGGACAGGAGTATGAGACAGTCAGTGCGACCGGATGGACAGGAGTCTGAGACAGTCAGTGCGACCGGATGGACAGGAGTCTGAGACAGTCAGTCAGTGTGACAGGATGGACAGGAGTCTGAGACAGTCAGTGTGACCGGATGGACAGGAGTCTGAGACAGACAGTCAGTGTGACAGGATGGACAGGAGTCTGAGACAGACAGTCAGTGTGACCGGATGGACAGGAGTCTGAGACAGTCAGTGTGACCGGATGGACAGGAGTATGAGACAGTCAGTGTGACAGGATGGACAGGAGTATGAGACAGTCAGTGTGACCGGATGGACAGGAGTCTGAGACAGTCAGTGTGACCGGATGGACAGGAGTCTGAGACAGACAGTCAGTGTGACCGGATGGACAGGAGTCTGAGACAGTCAGTGTGACCGGATGGACAGGAGTCTGAGACCGTCAGTGTGACCGGATGGACAGGAGTCTGAGACCGTCAGTGTGACAGGATGAGACAGAGTCTGAGACAGTCAGTGTGACCGGATGGACAGGAGTATGAGACAGTCAGTGTGACCGGATGGACAGGAGTCTGAGACCGTCAGTGTGACCGGATGGACAGGAGTATGAGACAGTCAGTGTGACATGATGGACAGGAGTATGAGACAGTCAGTGTGACAGGATGGACAGGAGTATGAGACAGTCAGTGTGACAGGATGGACAGGAGTATGAGACAGTCAGTGTAACCGGATGGACAGGAGTATGAGACAGTCAGTGTGACAGGATGGACAGGAGTATGAGACAGTCAGTGTGACAGGATGGACAGGAGTATGAGACAGTCAGTGCGACCGGATGGACAGGAGTCTGAGACAGTCAGTGTGACCGGATGGACAGGAGTATGAGACAGTCAGTGTGACCGGATGGACAGGAGTATGAGACAGTCAGTGTGACAGGAGATGGACAGGAGTATGAGACAGTCAGTGCGACCGGATGGACAGGAGTCTGAGACAGTCAGTGCGACCGGATGGACAGGAGTCTGAGACAGTCAGTGCGACCGGATGGACAGGAGTCTGAGACAGTCAGTGTGACCGGATGGACAGGAGTCTGAGACCGTCAGTGTGACCGGATGGACAGGAGTCTGAGACAGTCAGTGTGACAGGAGATGGACAGGAGTCTGAGACAGTCAGTGTGACCGGATGGACAGGAGTCTGAGACAGACAGTCAGTGTGACAGGATGGACAGGAGTCTGAGACAGTCAGTGTGACCGGATGGACAGGAGTCTGAGACAGACAGTCAGTGTGACCGGATGGACAGGAGTATGAGACAGTCAGTGTGACAGGATGGACAGGAGTATGAGACAGTCAGTGTGACAGGATGGACAGGAGTATGAGACAGTCAGTGTGACCGGATGGACAGGAGTCTGAGACAGTCAGTGTGACCGGATGGACAGGAGTCTGAGACAGTCAGTGTGACAGGATGGACAGGAGTATGAGACAGTCAGTGTGACCGGATGGACAGGAGTATGAGACAGTCAGTGTGACCGGATGGACAGGAGTATGAGACAGTCAGTGTGACCGGATGGACAGGAGTCTGAGACCGTCAGTGTGACAGGATGGACAGGAGTATGAGACAGTCAGTGCGACCAGATGGACAGGAGTATGAGACCATCAGTGTGACCGGATGGACAGGAGTATGAGACAGTCAGTGTGACCGGATGGACAGGAGTATGAGACAGTCAGTGTGACATGATGGACAGGAGTATGAGACAGTCAGTGCGACCGGATGGACAGGAGTATGAGACAGTCAGTGCGACCGGATGGACAGGAGTCTGAGACAGTCAGTGCGACCGGATGGACAGGAGTCTGAGACAGTCAGTCAGTGTGACAGGATGGACAGGAGTCTGAGACAGTCAGTGTGACCGGATGGACAGGAGTCTGAGACAGTCAGTGTGACCAGATGGACAGGAGTCTGAGACAGACAGTCAGTGTGACCGGATGGACAGGAGTCTGAGACAGTCAGTGTGACATGATGGACAGGAGTATGAGACAGTCAGTGTGACAGGATGGACAGGAGTCTGAGACAGTCAGTGTGACAGGAGATGGACAGGAGTATGAGACAGTCAGTGTGACATGATGGACAGGAGTATGAGACAGTCAGTGTGACATGATGGACAGGAGTCTGAGACCATCAGTGTGACCGGATGGACAGGAGTCTGAGACCGTCAGTGTGACAGGATGGACAGGAGTATGAGACAGTCAGTGTGACCGGATGGACAGGAGTATGAGACAGTCAGTGTGACCGGATGGACAGGAGTATGAGACAGTCAGTGTGACCGGATGGACAGGAGTATGAGACAGTCAGTGTGACAGGAGATGGACAGAAACCAAAAACACTAAGAATTAATATTGTCCAAAACATTTTTTTAAATGTAAAAGATAAAAAAAAAAACATCCTTATTTTGGTTGGATTTCTGCAAACTTTCAGTAACAGAAACAAAATGTATCTGTGATGAAGTCCAGTGAGTGGCAGAATAGTAGGAACAATCCCCACTGGTGGGATTATCACACGACAACAGTCATTTCATTTTAATTGTCGTGAAAATCTATAAAATTATCTATTTTCCCATTAATTATTCCAAGAACAACGTGTGAGGGGTTTGGTTATGTGGGGTCCTTTATCCTCCAGATGCCAAACTAAAGACCCCCGACTATCACTGGCAAAATGATGTGACATTAAAGGGATACAGCAGGGCTCTGGATGTTACTAGGTATATATTATCCCTGTGCATTTACTTGTATGTGGGTGCTTATAAGACATTGGGGGTGACCTTTATTACAGGGAGACATATCACACAGAGTGACAGGACTGACCTGGGAGCTGCGCTGGACTTACTAATCACTGATACATATATAATATTACTAAAGAGTTATTATTTGCATCTGACACCTAGAAGCAGTCAGGGACAGGACACTCAGGCCAAGCCCAGGTAATCCTATAAAAATACACATTACTGCTGAATAAGTGGACCTGTTGGGCCGGGGTAAATAAGAGCCGTCACAGATAGAGCCGATGTTATAACCCAGCATTTAGTACATGGCAGACGGATGAGTGGGAGAAGTCACTTTGCATGATGGGAGATGCATTTTGCATTATGCAGGGCTCCTAGTCCTGTTCAGCTCTTTGTAAACAACAAGACGTTATTTAATGAAACGCTTTGGTGAGGAGACGGTTCGTAGCTATAGCTATATTTAGCGGCTCTGCTGTAACTTATTCTATTATTATTTATTACTAGCGAATATCTGTTGTTTATCTGTACTATCTGTTGTTTACCTCTTCCCCCTCCCTCCCCTGTGTCTCTTTGCCCCTCGCTCCTTCCCCTGTGTCTCTCTGCCCTGCTCTCACACCCCTGTGTCTTTCCCCCCGCTCCCTCCCATGTCTCTCTTCTCCCCTCTCCCCCATTTCTCACCGCTGTGTCTTTCCCCCTCTCCCTCCCCTGTGTCTCTTCTCTCCCTCAACCGGTGTCTCCCCCCCTCCCCTGTGTCTCTTCTCCCTCTCCCCCGTGTCTATTACCCCTCCCTACCCTGTGTCTCTTTCCCCCTCTCCTGTCTCCCTCCCCTGTGTCTCTTTGCCCTGCTCTCCCTCCCCTGTGTCTGTTTCCTCCCACTCCCTCCCCTATGTCTCTTTCCCCCCTCACTCCCCTGTGTCTCTTTCCCCCCTCACTCCCCTGTGTCTCCTCTCCCCCCCTCTCCTTTCCCTGTGCTCCTTTTGCCATTTACGGATGTGAAAACATTTACGGGCTTGAGGAAATTGATCAATTTCCCCAAACCCGCAAAGGGCTTCTGAGTTACAGCCTTGAAAATATTGCGATTGTTAAACCCGTAGATTATGATTTTAACGGTCGCAATATTTTCAAGGCCGTAACAATAGGCCTACAAGATAGAGAGGGGAAGAGGCCCGCAATGGCTGCAGGAGAGACCCGCAAAGGGCTTCTGATTTACAGCATTGAAAATCTTGTGGGCCTATTGCGGGCCTCGCAAACCTGTAACTTTTGGGGCGGTTGTTACCGGTCTTGCAGTGCATCGAAGGTGCTCATCGCTGGCCCAGCAATGTGCTCCTTTGGCACTCATTGCAGGCCTCTACCCCCCTCTATCTTGTGGGCCTATTGAATGTGGAAACCGATAACTTTCAGGGCGGACGTTACGGGCCTCGCAATGAGCAACAAAGGCGCTCATTGCCGGCTGCAGTATGCGCAAGCCTGTAACTTTGTGAGCGTTACACACAAACTCGCAATTACTACAACTACAGTGCCTTGCAAAAGTATTCACCCCCCTTTGACTTTTTACCTATTTTGTCACATTACAGCCTTAAGTTCAATGTTTTGTTAATCTGAATTTTATGTGATGGAACAGAACACAATAGTCTAAGTTGGTGAAGTAAAATAAGAAAAATATATACATAAAACTATTTTTTAGAAATAGAAAACACAAAATTGGCATGTGCGTATGTATTCACCCCCTTTGTTATGAAGCCCATAAAAAGCTCTGGTGCAACCAATTACCTTCAGAAGTCACATAATTAGAGAAATGATGTCCACCTGTGTGCAATCTAAGTGTCACATGATCTGTCATTACATATACACACCTTTTTTGAAAGGCCCCAAGAGGCACCACTAACCAAACACTGCCATGAAGACCAAGGAATTCTCCAAACAAGTAAGGGACAATGTTGTTGAGAAGTACAAGTCAGGGTTAGGTTATAAAAAAATATCCAAATCTTTGATGATCCCCAGGAACACCATCAAATCTATCATAACCAAATGGAAAGAACATGGCACATCAGCAAACCTGCCAAGAGACAGCCGCCCACCAAAACTCACGGACCGGGCAAGGAGGGCATTAATCAGAGAGGCAGCACAGAGACCTAAGGTAACCCTGGAGGAGCTGCAGAGATCCACAGCAGAGACTGGAGTATCTGTACATAGGATGACAATAAGCCGTACGCTCCATAGAGTTGGGCTTTATGGCAGAGTGGCCAGAAGAAAGCCATGTTTTCAGCAAAAAACAAAATGGCACGTTTGTGTTTGCGAAAAGGCATGTGGGAGACTCCCAAAATGTATGGAGGAAGGTGCTCTGGTCTGATGAAAAACGCTATGTCTGGCGCAAACCCAACACATCACATCACCCAAAGAGCACCATCCCCACAGTGAGACATGGTGGTGGCAGCATCATGCTGTGGGGATGTTTTTCAGCACCCGGGACTGGGAAACTGGTCAGAGTTGAGGGAAAGATGGATGGTGCTAAATACAGGGATATTCCTGAGCAAAACCTGCACCACTCTGTGCGTGATTTGAGGCTAGGACGGAGGTTCACCTTCCAGCAGGACAATGACACCAAACACACTGCTAAAGCAACACTTGGGGGGTTTAAGGGGAAACATGTAAATGTGTTGGAATGGCCGAGTCACAGCCCAGACCTCAATCCAATAGAAAATCTGTGGTCAGACTTAAAGATTGCTGTTCCCAAGCGCAAACCATCCAACTTGAAGGAGCTGGAGCAGTAATGCAAGGAGGAATGGGCAAAAATCCCAGTGGTAAGATGTGGCAAGCTCATAGAGACTTATCCAAAGCGACTTGGAGCTGTGATTGCAGCGAAAGGTGGCTCTACAAAGTATTGATTTTAGGGGGTGAATAGTTATGCACATTGATGTTTTCTGTTATTTTGTCCTATTTGTTGTTTGCTTCACAATAAAAAAAACATATTTGAAGTTGTGGCATGTTCTGTAAATTAAATGATGCAAATACTCAAACAATCCATGTTAATTACAGGTTGTGAGGCAACAAAACACGAAAAATGCCAAGGGGGGTGAATACTTTTGCCAGGCATATATATATATATATATATATATATATATATATATATATATATATATATATGATCAGAGATCAGTATTTAGTTGTAAACTCATTTCCAGACATCTTATGACGCTTCCTTCACTATTCAATTACTGCTGATTGTTTCTTATCCTACACATTGGTGGATTCCGGTATCATTTTAGATGCAGGTCCTGATCCAATCTTGTAAGTGCAATGTTTTTTATACTTCACCATGTGCGGTTCTATGGGCATGTGCTGTTAATTAACATTATTTATTTTTACTTTTCAGTTCCTTCTACTAATTCAGTTGGGGACCGGTTTCCACAGAAGAAACAGAACCATAGGAAAAGAGGCTTTGGACCTGGCCCCCTTGTGAGAGGCTTTGGACCTGGCCCCCTTGTGAGAGGCTTTGGACCTGGCCTCCTTGTGACAGGCTTTGGACCTGGCCCCCTTGTGACAGGCTTTGGACCTGGCCCCCTTGTGACAGGCTTTGGACCTGGCCCCCTTGTGACAGGCTTTGGACCTGGCCCCCTTGTGACAGGCTTTGGACCTGGCCCCCTTGTGACAGGCTTTGGACCTGGCCCCCTTGTGACAGGCTTTGGACCTGGCCCCCTTGTGACAGGCTTTGGACCTGGCCCCCTTGTGACAGGCTTTGGACCTGGACCCCTTGTGGGAGGCTTTGGACTTGGCCCCCTTGTGGGAGGCTTTGGACCTGGCCCCCTTGTGGGGTTCCCATTCTTGCCCTCGGGGACCACCCAGCCAGGACACGGGCCTGATCCACTGAACCCTGCACATTATTAGCACAGATGTTGCAATAAGAATAACTGAAGCACTAATTAGCACAACTGTACTCAGGTTGGGAAATCCTGGACTGTTGACGGTCCAAATCTGGATCCCATATTTGGGATCATACATTATTTTTTCATGAATACATCTATTTTTAACACTTTTTCCTGATTGTAGGATGGGGTGAACAGTTCTAAATTGGACCATGGTCTGATGGTGGCAGGGTTCACTGGTGTCAGTCTGGCGGTCAGTGGTCTGACCCATTGGTTCATAGTTGATGGATTGAGAGGCAGTTGTTCTGACCCATTGCTGAGCCAGCCCTAATATTAAATGGACACAGCGGAGGTCCCATTTATTGTATTTATCTATTATAGTACTTTATCATTTGAAGGTTTGATATGTATTTTCTTAAAGTAAAATACACTGACATGACTAATTGTTACCTGTCAGTCAGCCTTTCTGATCCACACATAAAGTCTGTACTGTTATCTATAAGAATGATTGCTAATAATTTCTGATTACACACTGGCAGTCTGTATGCACTACATTGAGTCTAAAAGAAATTGACCAAACCAATCTGAGCACGTACAGGTCACCAGGAATAATCAGACTTTGTATATCCACAGTGTATCAATAAGTAAAAACGCACTTTATTCACTGGCTCCTAAACCTGGCTCCCCAGTACTTCTTTGGCATTTGTCTGTTTTATGATCTGAAAATTCTAGCTCAACACTTCATGTAAAGTGTATCCGACTAATCATATACCTGGCAACCCTAGGGCCTGTGTCCAGTCTGTGATGTGTGCCCATCCTGTGGCTTGTGTGTCCAGTCTGTGATGTGTGCCCATCCTGTGGCTTGTGTGTCCAGTCTGTGATGTGTGCCCATCCTGTGGCTTGTGTGTCCAGTCTGTGATGTGTGCCCATCCTGTGCCTTGTGTGTCCAGTCTGTGATGTGTGCCCATCCTGTGGTTTGTGTGTCCAGTCTGTGATGTGTGCCCATCCTGTGGCTTGTGTGTCCAGTCTGTGATGTGTGCCCATCCTGTGGCTTGTGTGTCCAGTCTGTGATGTGTGCCCATCCTGTGGCTTGTGTGTCCAGTCTGTGATGTGTGCCCATCCTGTGGCTTGTGTGTCCAGTCTGTGATGTGTGCCCATCCTGTGGCTTGTGTGTCCAGTCAGTGATGTGTGCCCATCCTGTGGCTTGTGTGTCCAGTCTGTGATGTGTGCCCATCCTGTGTCTTGTGTGTCCAGTCTGTGATGTGTGCCCATCCTGTGGCTTGTGTGTCCAGTCTGTGATGTGTGCCCATCCTGTGGCTTGTGTGTCCAGTCTGTGATGTGTGCCCATCCTGTGGCTTGTGTGTCCAGTCAGTGATGTGTGCCCATCCTGTGGCTTGTGTGTCCAGTCTGTGATGTGTGCCCATCCTGTGGCTTGTGTGTCCAGTCTGTGATGTGTGCCCATCCTGTGCCTTGTGTGTCCAGTCTGTGATGTGTGCCCATCCTGTGGCTTGTGTGTCCAGTCTGTGATGTGTGCCCATCCTGTGGCTTTTGTGTCCAGTCTGTGATGTGTGCCCATACTGTGGTTTGTGTGTCCAGTCTGTGATGTGTGCCCATCCTGTGGCTGGTGTGTCCAGTCTGTGATGTGTGCCCATCCTGTGGCTTGTGTGTCCAGTCTGTGATGTGTGCCCATCCTGTGCCTTGTGTGTCCAGTCTGTGATGTGTGCCCATCCTGTGCCTTGTGTGTCCAGTCTGTGATGTGTGCCCATCCTGTGGTTTGTGTGTCCAGTCTGTGATGTGTGCCCATCCTGTGGCTTGTGTGTCCAGTCTGTGATGTGTGTCCATCCTGTGGCTTGTGTGTCCAGTCTGTGATGTGTGCCCATCCTGTGGTTTGTGTGTCCAGTCTGTGATGTGTGCCCATCCTGTGCCTTGTGTGTCTAGTCTGTGAGGTGTGCCCATCCTGTGGCTTGTGTGTCCAGTCTGTGATGTGTGCCCATCCTGTGGTTTGTGTGTCCAGTCTGTGATGTGTGCCCATCCTGTGTCTTGTGTGTCCAGTCTGTGATGTGTGCCCATCCTGTGGCTTTTGTGTCCAGTCTGTGATGTGTGCCCATCCTGTGGTTTGTGTGTCCAGTCTGTGATGTGTGCCCATCCTGTGCCTTGTGTGTCCAGTCTGTGATGTGTGCCCATCCTGTGGCTTGTGTGTCCAGTCTGTGATGTGTGCCCATCCTGTGGCTTGTGTGTCCAGTCTGTGAGGTGTGCCCATCCTGTGGTTTGTGTGTCCAGTCTGTGATGTGTGCCCATCCTGTGCCTTGTGTGTCCAGTCTGTGATGTGTGCCCATCCTGTGGCTGGTGTGTCCAGTCTGTGATGTGTGCCCATCCTGTGGCTTGTGTGTCCAGTCTGTGGTGTGTGCCCATCCTGTGGCTTGTGTGTCCAGTCTGTGATGTGTGCCCATCCTGTGCCTTGTGTGCCCAGTCTGTGATGTGTGCCCATCCTGTGGCTTGTGTGCCCAGTCTGTGATGTGTGCCCATCCTGTGGCTTGTGTGTCCAGTCTGTGATGTGTGCCCATCCTGTGGCTTGTGTGCCCAGTCTGTGATGTGTGCCCATCCTGTGGTTTGTGTGTCCAGTCTGTGATGTGTGCCCATCCTGTGCCTTGTGTGTCCAGTCTGTGATGTGTGTCCATCCTGTGGCTTTTGTGTCCAGTCTGTGATGTGTGCCCATCCTGTGGCTTGTATGTCCAGTCTGTGATGTGTGCCCATCCTGTGGCTTTTGTGTCCAGTCTGTGATGTGTGCCCATCCTGTGGCTTGTATGTCCAGTCTGTGATGTGTGCCCATCCTGTGGCTTGTATGTCCAGTCTGTGATGTGTGCCCATCCTGTGGCTTGTATGTCCAGTCTGTGATGTGTGCCCATCCTGTGGTTTGTGTGTCCAGTCTGTGATGTGTGCCCATCCTGTGGCTTTTGTGTCCAGTCTGTGATGTGTGCCCATCCTGTGGCTTGTGTGCCCAGTCTGTGATGTGTGCCCATCCTGTGGCTTGTATGTCCAGTCTGTGATGTGTGCCCATCCTGTGGCTTGTATGTCCAGTCTGTGATGTGTGCCCATCCTGTGGCTTGTATGTCCAGTCTGTGATGTGTGCCCATCCTGTGGCTTGTATGTCCAGTCTGTGATGTGTGCCCATCCTGTGGTTTGTGTGTCCAGTCTGTGCCGTGTGTCCATCCTGTGCTGTGTCCCTCCTGTGTGTGTCCCTCCTGTGTGTGTGTCCCTCCTGTGTGTGTATCCCTCCTGTGCTGTGTGTCCAGCCTGTGTGTGTGTCCATCCTGTGCTGTGTGTCCCTCCTGTGTGTGTGTCCCTCCTGTGTGTGTATCCCTCCTGTGCTGTGTGTCCATCCTGTGCTGTGTCCCCTGCTCTCACCCTCCTCCCTGGGCTCAGGCTCCCGCAGGGACAGACAGCTTTAACAGATCCATGTGCTACTTCTCTACCTCCCACTCCACACAGCAACACTTCTGCTTAAGGTGGCCCTGCTCCTGTGGCCTCACCGAGCTCTGTGCTGTCTGACTTTCTACCTTAAGGCGGCTCCAGGGCAGGGTGAGCTGTCTAGTAATGAGGGCTGTTCCCAGTAAGGGTGCAGTGTCCTGTCACACACACACACACAGCCTCTTCTGCAGGATCTCCCCGGTTCCACCTTAAGGGCAGCAGCAGTCAGTGATTAGTGGCTGTGTTTGTACACAAAGAGAAATGTGCTGCTCATTAAAGGGACAGTGTCAGGATCCAGCCTGACCTCTGAGCTGGGAGATAAAGGGTTATTAGTATCTGAGCATCAAACTCCTCTCTAGGAGCCAGGACAGGGAGCCCCTGGAAATACTTTATGGGGGCCTCCTTTAATAAAAAAAAATAGTTTCTTAACCCATTCAACACCAAAAACATTTTACAATCACTTGTAGCAACATATTAATAAAGTAAAATCTGACAAATAACATTAATTGGATACATATAAAGTAATAGTTTACCATTTGGAATGATAAAGATATATATATATTTATATCTGTCACAATAATGTATAAAAAGCAATATCCCAGACCCATCAGTAAGTAAAGGGATATGGAAGGTTCCTGGAGTTTTACTATGAACATATTTGCATGTACCTGCTCGGCTTCCCAGAATGCAGTGTAATAACTGTATTTCTCGGAATTCTGAACGTTTTTTTTTTTTACTTGTTTTAGACATTCAAATGTGAATACAAATATACAATTTATTTACTGTACGGTGGAAGCTTCTATCACTCTTTTGCCCTCCATATAATAAATGAATATTTTGGTGAACTACCTACTCATACGGTTTACAACACAAGCTGGGATCCCGCCTCACGCTGATGATAGGCATTAAGCTTGAAACAGCTGTATGTGGGTAGGATTCCCAGCTTGTGTATAATCCAACCTTGGCTTTGCATAAGTCAAGGGAGCATAAGCTTAAAGGAAGCCATGTTTAAAATGGTTTATGGATTGAAGAGCGAGGGACATTTGCATGTCCCTGCTCAGCTTCCCAGAATACAGTATGATGACTGTATTTCTCGGAATTCTGAGATTTTTTAAACTTGTTTTAGAAATTTAAATCTAAACACAAATGTACTATTTATTCTCTCTCTCTCTCTCTGTATATGTATATATATATATGTATATATATATATATATATATATATATATATATATATATTATACATGTGTATGTATAATGTTTTATTAAGTGCTTATAAACTAAGTTTTTACTGCCAAAAATCAAACGAACAGACCCTGTATAGTTCTGCCCTTTGCAGCTCAAAAAGACACAGACCCTGTAATACGGTCTCATACTAACCAATCAGTGACCATCTCTCAACATGCTTCTGAGACATGATCCCTGATAGGTTAGGACACTACACATCCAGCCCTCCAGAGTGGGCTGACCCAAGCAGGTAATATTGTTACAAATTCTGAGGCTGCAGTAACTGAGAATTGTGTAAATAGCAAAAGCTTTAAAGGTAATGTGAGAAAAGAGATTAATTCTCGTGTTCTATAATTACATTTCCTGGATACTCCTGACCGTATTAACACAGTGGGTTATAACCAGCTTCACACAAAATTAGGAAGGAAATAAAACAAGGAATTCTGAGGATATTTATGGGCCAAAAGATGAAAAGGAAAAAAGTAGAAGTTCGAAAAAAAAATCTTCAAGATTCAGAATCTTTGAGAATCTCAAATGTCCAGATTTTAGTGCATGAGAAACGTCTTCCAGGATGAACAGAATTGCAAATTGCTTCTCGGAAATGTGGACCTTCCATGCATGTCCTGGTAGTGGCCAAATGTGGAATGAACCCAATATCTTCTGGTACTGGCCGCCCATCACTTCTTAACACCCAGATGATGCCGAGACGATCAGTTTGCTTATAGAAGGAGGAAAGGATTTGTATCACTTCCTTCAACAAGAGAAGAGCACCAATGAATTTGTGCATTTCCTCCAGATGCTGTTCTAGATTGACTGCAAGTAACCTCATCCAATGAGAGAAGAGAAGAAGGATTCTATGTTGACTATTGGTGGAATTTTAACTCCCGGGATTGTCTGCTGGACATTCATTGAAGAAAGCGTCAGATGTATCCACCAATGGCAGAATCACCAATTATTGGCGATACAGGAAGTAGTTGGCTGGATTGGGGAGGAAACATATGAACGGACAATTTGTATTTGCAGTTGCATCACTAATTCCACAAGACAACTGTCTGTCCTAATAAATAAATTACATGTTAATCTCCAAGGTGTCCCTAAGTGGCGCATAGCCATGAAACAGATTTATATATGGACCAATAAGCTTTTGGAAACATTAAGATAGTTTCAAGGCACTAGGGACTCAAAGACAAAAAGAACCATGATGGACACCTGCCCAGAAACAGACCACACCACCATCTTCATTGTACACCACCAGAGGCTCTTCATAATCAAGTGTTTTGTGGTTCCAAGCACAGAGATTCCCACCTTCAGGATTAGTTGCGAGGCTGGCCCACCATATATTTATACTACAATAGTTTTAAAATTAACACTTTATACAACAAAACATATGGATTTCCATATAGAGTAACATCAGTCCAGAACAGCTGTAAATTGGTATACAGAGGTTCCTTGGTTCTCAATCATAATCCGTTCCAGGCGGCAGGTTGAGTACCAAACTCCCAAAAGGAGTAATATAAATCGGTTTAAGCGAACGCGATGACCAAGGTAGAGTGAGGAGTACCAAGGTTTTTTGCTCATCCAGACTGGTTGAGTATTGAAAATGTTGAGTTCCGAGGAGGTGGAGAACCAAGGTACCACTTGTACAGTGATAGGTCGTCACATAATAAAATATTTGAAGAAGATGGGGCACAGGATTTGGATTAAAACCTACATTAGTCTCACTGTTGGGCTTCTATTTAGATCAAAAAATTAAACTTCATATGATGAAGAAATTTTTATATATATATATATATATATTTATTTATTTTTTTACAGCTAAAAACAAAGTAACACACAACAAAAGAAAAACAAATGCAAAAAGAAAACACAAAAAAATGCCATTCTAAAATATGTAAAGTGAAAATAAGCCCAAAAGACAACTTTTCCCCCAGAACATGAAAATCTTGTGACATGGCCACGCCCCTAAAGACACAGGTAGGAGGAGCGATGTAGCTGTGTTGGAGGAGTCTTACATGTAATTGTAGTACAGAGGTCCTTTAAGTCTTTGTTGGGTGAACTTTTTGTGCCAAGAGATTTTAAGTTGGCGGAAGGTCACCAATTGAGTATTGAACCAAAAAAGATATCATGCTTGAGAAAAGGGATTCTTCAGGTGCAGTCAAGTTGTGGAACACTCTACCAAAGGAGATTGTGATCGCAGATTCAAAAAAAGAACTTTAAAAAAGGTGGTGGAGATATTTTTTAATGAACAAAAGGCAGACAAGGTTATGATGAATGACTGAACAGGATAAAAAAAAAAAAAAAAAAAAATATTTTTTTCAGTCTTGGTTATTATGTTTAATTCATTCACCTGATCACATAGATGTGGGTTTTTAATGAGGTTGTTGTATTAGTGAAGCCGACAGCTTGGTTACGTGAGGAGCACTGGTATGGGGCGAGGGGCATGGATACGGAGTGAGGAGCACGGGTATGGGGAGAGGGGCATGGATACGGAGTGAGGAGCACGGGTATGGGGAGACGGGCACGGATACGGAGTGAGGAGCATGGGTATGGGGAGATGGGCATGGATACAGAGTGAGGAGCACGGGTATGGGGAGACGGGCATGGATACGGAGTGAGAAGCAAGGGTATGGGGAGAGGGGCATGGATACGGAGTGAGGAGCAAGGGTATGGGGCGAGGGGCATGGATACGAAGTGAGGACTGAGGGGCATGGATACGGAGTGAGGAGCACGGGTATGGGGCGAGGGGCATGGATACAGAGTGAGGAGCACGGGTGTGGGGCATGGATACGGAGTGAGGAGCATGGATACGAAGTGAGGAGCGAGGGGCATGGATACAGAATGAGGAGCACGGGTATGGGGCGAGGGGCATGGATACGGAGTGAGGAGCAAGGGTATGGGGTGACAGGCATGGATATGGAGTGAGGAGCACGGGTATGGGGAATGGATACGGAGTGAGGAGCACGGGTATGGGAAATGGATACGGAGTGAGGAGCACGGGTATGGGGCATGGATACGGAGTGAGGAGCACGGGTATGGGAAATGGATACGGAGTGAGGAGCACGGGTATGGGGCATGGATACGGAGTGAGGAGCATGGGTATGGGGCGAGGGGCATGGATACGAAGTGAGGAGCGAGGGGCATGATAAGGAATGAGGAGCACGGGTATGGGGCGAGGGGCATGGATACGGAGTGAGGAGCACGGGTATGGGGAGACGTGCATGGATACGGAGTGAGGAGCAAGGGTATGGGGAGACGGGCATGGATACGGAGTGAGGAGCAAGGGTATGGGGAGAGGGGCATGGATACAGAGTGAGGAGCAAGGGTATGGGGCGAGGGGCATGGATACGAAGTGAGGAGCGAGGGGCATGGATACGGAGTGAGGAGCACGGGTATGGGGCGAGGGGCATGGATACGGAGTGAGGAGCACGGGTATGGGGCATGGATATGGAGTGAGGATAATGGATACAAAGCGAGGGGCATGGATACGGAATGAGGAGCACGGGTATGGGGCGAGGGGCATGGATACGGAGTGAGGAGCAAGGGTATGGGGTGACAGGCATGGATACAGAGTGAGGAGCACAGGTATGGGGAATGGATATGGAGTGAGGAGCACGGGTATGGGGCGAGGGGCATGGATATGGAGTGAGGAGCACGGGAATGGGGCGAGGGGCATGGATACGGAGTGACTAGCATGGGTATGGGGCAAGGGGCATGGATACGGAGTGAGGAGCACGGGTATAGGGTGAGGGGCATGGATACGGAGTGAGGAGCACGGGTATAGGGCGAGGGGCATGGATACGGAGTGAGGAGCACGGGTATAGGGCGAGGGGCATGTATACGGAGTAAGGAGCACGGGTATGGGGCGAGGGGCATGGATACGGGGTGAGGAGGTTTGACATTTAATGTTGTATAAGAAAATGTAAGAAAACCTATACAAGACTTAAGTTCATTTTCACCTCCTGCATTATCTGACCAGGTGAAGCCACAATCCACCTGTCTGTGGTATCTACTATATAAATGTCCACATTTTCTTTAATACATTTTTTTGTCCTCATTTGCAGGAATGAAGACCTGTTTTCTGCCCCAGAAGAACTTATAGAAGGTTCTTGTGTTTATCTTCCTAGAATTCATCTTTGTGTATCCATATTTTAATTGTTTTGAATAAGTTGTCATATTTAATATTGTGACAGAGTGCTCCGAGTGGTTTGTATGAGAGACTTTTAAACGTTTTGTTTTAACCCCCAGGAGGTCTGAAGCAGGACTGAGAGAGTTAAACTCCTGAAGCAATTAATTAGCTACACCTGACCACAAGCCTTCCAGAGATGGAAACAGAGAAATGTGTGTGGTCATTTATGTACTGCAAGGCGAGCTGAGAGGGGTATATACAGAGTATTTGGGGCTGAAGAAAAAAAGAGACACCCAGAGAGTGTTTTGTACAGATGAACAGAAAAAAAGACAGAGAGAATCCACCGGCAGCACCATCACTATATTTTCTTTGGCAGTGTGTTAATGTGTATTAGTACCAGTCACAATGTATATTATAAGGGGTAGTAAGGAGATCGAAACACCCTCCACTGTATAAACAGTACGTACACGTCTCGTCTCAAGTAGGCCAGGAGACCACTTTCCCGTAGAATTACTTAGTGGGCAGTTTCCACAGTCACTAAGGATCCTGGGCAGGGACATACAAACATAGTTACATAGTAATTGACGTTGGGAAAAAAAAAAGAAGACTTTTCGCCCATCAAGTTCCACCTTTTGAGATCTCTTAATTGTTAATTGATCCAGAGGAAGACAGACAGAAACTTTGCCAATTGTCTCAAAAGGGGAAAAAAAATCTTCCTGACCCCAGATACTGGTGATCGGATTCCTCCCTGGATCAATACCCCCTATCTAGTCATCCAGGATGACCCTGAGTGCCCTATTTAAAAATATATTTACATTTCTTTTTAAAGTTATCTAACAAATTTGCTATCACCTCCTCCTTTGGTAGAGATTTCCACAGCTTAACCACCCTTACGGTAAGGAACCCTTTTCTTTAAGGTGGAATCTTTTAACTTCTAATCTCAAGGGATGTCCTCTTGTCAGTTGAAAACCTCTTGGCACAAAAAGCTTCCTTGACGAATCTTTATAGACCCTGGATGTATTTATATAAGGTAATCATATCTCCTCTTAGACGCCTTTTTTCTAGAGTAAATAAGTGTAATTTCGTAACTTTCTTCATAACTTAGCCCGTCCATTCCCCTTATTAGTTTTGTTGCCCTTCTCTGTACCTTTTCCAGCTCTAAAATGTCCTTATTTTTATGTAGTGGAGCCCAAAACTGTCCTCCATATTGCATGAGGGCGTACTAGAGATTTGTATAGAGGCAGAATTATATATGCAAATGAGCAAGTACACGCTAGTAGGCGATATTAATGGGCTGCGGCAAAACATAGAGGGAAAAAAAGTCCGGATGACAGAATAAACACTAACAAATTGTACATATGTGCATATTTATTATATGGAAAATGGTAATAAAACAGGCCGACAATAAGCCGCGGTTTCTCAGCGTTAAGGCAGGCGGCGGATCTGAATCCTTGTGCGGTGTCCTCATTACTGGGATGATAAGGAGTCATCACACCTTCCCTGGGTCCTCCTTCAAGGTTACTGTCCTGTTAAAAACAATCTATAAGGTGGAGAGGGGAGAATATTCGGGTTACTGGGTGAGAAAGTTCTTTTATTCACGCAACCAAGAATTAAACTGCAATTCTCAGACGCATTAAAACAAGAGGGAAATTGTGGGAAACTAGCTAAAAAACAATAGAATATGTCAAATATGTCTGCAGGCCTAAGCAGCCTTAAACATGAGTTTTCCTTTCTTTAAAATTATTTAAAAACATTAAAAAAAAAGCACAAAAAAAATACAAATTATTCATTGGATATAATCCTATTATTCGGTTTACACAATGTCAATATCACGGCTGCCTCCCAAGCAAACCGATACAATGTTGTATCTGTCTCTGATTGGTCACAAATAATTAGGAATTTTATGCCAATTTAGCTCGGATTTTCATGGGTGTTCCTTCTCAAAATCAAATGCCAGAAAGCTGAAGATATTTTGCAAAAAATTTAGGGCAAGTTTATAAATGTTTATTTTGGTATTTTTCATGCAAAAAATGTTTTCATACACTACTGATTCTCCTCTATTAGATCTACTCATAATCCAGGAAACTTCATATATCTTTAAGCTTTCCAGTGAAACAGGAAATTTGTAAAAAAGAGCACAAGTTACTCATACAAATGCGACTACCTCAGATATGATTTATATGACAGCTAAGAAATACCATCGGCTTCTAAAGGACCAACACGTAAATGACTACTGTGGTTTATTTTTAATAAAAAAAAACAAAACAAAAAAACTTGAAAACAGCACAAAATCATGACTAAGTGCAACGCTTGTATGAGATATGAAATAGTGCAGGGCCAGGAAGCTTCTACACTTTGGACATCTCATTCGCTTATTATCTGGCATCCCTTCTTGTCCCAACAATCACAACGATGATCACCGGGGGGTTTTAGGGATGCGAATACCAATGGAGTCACACAAATAACGTCCGGAGTAGAGTACAGCTCAGAGACAGCAGTAATAGGTCTTGTATTTAGGTCACTCAGATCGTATTATTTTAGATTTTACTATGTATGGGGCTTTATTCGGCCATCAAGACCTATTGTCAATGAGCCATCTAAAAATAACCTTATATCTGTTATGTTTAATTGTCTCTCTCCATGCTCCCTCTCTGTGCGCCCTCTCTCTTTACTCTGTCTCTTTCTTCCCGCCTCCCCCCACTCTCTTGCCTCGACTCTCTCGCTGCAACAGAGCACGTGCGCAATACCACGGTTACGCCGCACGTGCGCAATACCACGGTTACGCCGCACGTGCGCAATACCACGGTTACGCCGCACGTGCGCAATACCACGGTTACGCCGCACGTGCGCAATACCACTGCATGCACAGTTGATAGGTTCCTCCTGCTTATGCCAGCAAGTAGATGTGAGTAACGTCTGCGCAGTAGGCATCGCGCAGGCGTTACTCACATGTACAAACTATTATAGTGATAGATAGAAGAAATGGAAGCTGAAAAATACTGACCTTCTCCTGAGTGCTGTCTGGATCAACAGAGAAGTATCCAAGCCGTTCAAACTGGAACTTATCAAAGGCTTTGGCGTTCTTCACAGACTGATCAACAAGGGCTTTGTGAATTATAGTCAATGAGTTCTGGAGAGAACAAAGAAAGATGCCAGGATTCAGTGTGGATGCTCACAAGTTGCACAGGATCTACACCTTCTGAATTGTGAAGTTATTTTCAGGTGTTTGGCCCTTGATAAAATTTGTTTTGGGATCATTATAGATGTAATATTTGAACAGTCAATGAGTGGTTTTAGTTTTGTTAGTGTGGCTTCCTTCAAAGGGATAGTTACCTCACCATAAGTGCTCTTCCTGGTGTGAAAGAGCACAAAATTCTATGTTAAAAAGATCTATTGTTTTTTTTTTAAATTACACTAATAACAGCCTGAAAATGTAAGGTCTTGGGTCTGTTTACAAACAGACTTCCGACTGCCCCATGATTAACAACATCTGCCAAGATCGCTAGGGGTAGAAAATGCAGCGCACATTGATTTATGGCTTTTCATTGGGTTCTGGAATGCATTCAGCAGCTGGTTAACTCACAAGTCACATATTTAGCAGTTTAAAGCAGTCATTACTGTGTCTGCTCTGAGCCGGGAGCTCTTGCTGTCAGTCTGCCTGGGGGACTTGCCAGAGCTCAAGTAAACATACACTTATTTTAGGATTTTTTTTATGTGAAAAATACACCTATTTCAAAAATTCTAAAAGTATTTCAATATGTTTTTATGAGTATGTTACAGTGGTGTGCTGAATTAACTGTCCCTTTAATATTTTATAATAAGTTATTTTCCCTTTGGCCAGTTTTATTTCATTTTCTTTACATCTGTATAGACTCTTACAATCACTAAACTAAATTAAAATGACAAAACAAATTGAAAATACACATACAGGATTCAAATCATTTAAGAATCCCCCTGGTACTTCTGCAGGATCTTCTGGTGTTTTATGAAGGAATCTAGAAGGAGTAAACAAGAGTTTAAACATTAGCAAGTAGTGCACCGTCAGAATATTCCTGTACGGATGGGATCTTGTACTCACAGCCTGTCGTACAATCGCACTTCACACACCAGAGGGTCAGACACCCAGTGTATGAAGGCTTTAGGTTTGTCAGATGCATCAGACTTCACACAGCTCACTTCCAGTTCAACCACTTTTCCGCTTTGATCCTACGGTAAAAGAATAAAACTTTCTTGTAAGGAACGATGGAGAGAATTTATTTAGCAAAAATAAAAGCAAAAAAAAAAAAATTAAATTACAAAAAAAAAAAAAAAAAATACTGTAATAAAAATATATTACTCCAATTAACAGCTAAATGTCTTGCACATGTAATAACAGTGTGCTATTTAAAGGATCACAAAAGTTGCCATACGTGCTCTGCACCATCAGAGGGTGAGGAAAATGTGTTTACATTTTTAAAATTGTTCAAGAATTGACTCTGATGTTGTCAATTAAGTTGAGCCCTTGAAGCCTTCCCACAAAATCTCCATAAACAATAAGGCAGAGTCTCTGTTACACAATGTATTCTAGATTTACACAGAGTGTGGTGGTGTAGTGGTAAGTGTCCGGTTTTAAAGATTATTTTCCAATGGCAAGTCATAGGTTTCATTCCCTAGGCTTCCAAATGTTTATAACACACACACTGCTTTAATACACATAATTATTGAAGTAAATTATTATAAAATCACTGCTACCCCATATTGACATATGCTTTATTATATAACCTAAAGGACGTATTTCACATATTTAAACAGTAAAGAAAAAAAAATGTTTCTTTATGGGGATTTGAACCCAGGACCTCAACCCCTAGAGCACCACCAGAGACTAGCAGCAGAGCAGATGGCACATTAGCTGCAGACTGTGTTAGAGTAGTTACAAACCACTTAGACACCGCCCGATTCAAAGCATCTACATTTTTAACACTTTAATACCCTGACTTAACTTCATTAATTAAGCATCAATACTAAAAAGGAAAATACTTTTGCACATGCTTTTTAATCCTCTATCCAATTGTGCTCAGCACATATGGGGGCTTTTGTGGTCCTGTTGTATACAAAAATGCTTATTAAACTTAATTTCGAAATAGTTAAAACCTAGGCTTAAGTGTGAGCTTGTGTGAGAGGTGAAATAGCGAAGGGACATGAAGTCTCCACACTTTGTTACCATCTTGTCTACTCTTTTTTTTACCTTCCAACTCACACCAACATATTACAATGATTGCGATCTTTGGGGACATTTTATCACTCACCTTCACTATGTTCTGCACAGAAATAACATAGCCCGCATGTCTGAGCCCTACAGGCTGGTCTGGGGTCAGGCGTTTGTATCCCTTCTCCATCACCTATCACAAAGAGGATAACATCGGTTAACTTCACAAGCTACAATTATTAAAATAAACCACAAATTAAATTCATGTTTCTCTAAATTCTATATTCAGTGTTGGCAGATTAGCCTTGGACAATAAATCACATCCAGTTACGATGTTACACACAAATCATCAAGCTTCTGCATAATAAAAAAAAAACTCCACAAGCTGGAGTTATGCTGACATCTTGTGGGTGGAGGAAATAAAACACATGCCACATATGCAGATCGGAACTGAATTTGATCATTATGGATGCTTTACCTCTTTGAAGTCTGTTTGTTCGATGTAAACTGTGGAGGTAAATGGGACAGTGTGGAAGCCTTTAGATTCATCTGCTGGGAAATTTGGAACAGAGACCTCAATGGCCTACAAAAGGAGACATAAAAACAGAATAATTACATTACAGACAAATTTGGTGCAGTCGCTGGAAATTTATATTAATGCGATACACAGCGCCTTGCAAAAGTATTCACCCCCCTTGACTTTTTACCTATTTTGTTACATTACAGCCTTAAATTCAATGTTTCGTTAATCTGAATTTCATGTGATGGATCAGAGCACAATAGTCTAAGTTGGTGAAGTGAAATGAGAAAAATATATACATAAAACTATTTTTTAGAAATAGAAAACAGAAAATTGGCATGTGCGTATGTATACGCCCCCTTTGTTATAAAGCCCATAAAAATGGTGCAACCAATTACCTTCAGAAGTCACATAATTAGTGAAATGATGTCCACCTGTGTGCAATCTAAGTGTCACATGATCTGTCATCACATATACACACCTTTTATGAAAGGCCCCAGAGGCTGCAACACCTAAGCAAGAGGCACCACTAACCAAACACTGCCATGAAAACCAAGGAACTCTCCAAACAAGTAAGGGACAATGTTGTTGAGAAGTACAAGTCAGGGTTAGGTTATAAAAAAATATCCAAATCTCTGATGATCCCCAGGAGCACCATCAAATCTATCATAACCAAATAGAAAGAACATGGCACAACAGCAAACCTGCCAAGAGACGGCCGCCCACCAAAACTCACGGACCGGGCAAGGAGGGCATTCATCAGAGAGGCAGCACAGAGACCTAAGGTAACCCTGGAGGAGCTGCAGAGATCCACAGCAGAGACTGGAGTATCTGTACATAGGACGACAATAAGCCGTGCGCTCCATAGTTGGGCTTTATGGCAGAGTGGCCAGAAGAAAGCCATTACTTTAAGCAAAAAACAAAATGGCAAGTTTGGGTATGTGAAAAGGCACATGGGAGATTCCCAAAATGTATGGAGAAAGGAAAATTTTACTTTTCGGCCATAAAAGAAAAAACGCTATGTCTGGCACAAACCCAACACATCACCCAAAGAACATGAAACATGGTGGTGGCAGCATCATGCTGTGGGGATGTTTTTCAGCAGCCGGGACTGGGAAACTGGTCAGAGTTGAGGGAAAGATGGATGGTGCTAAATACAGGGATATTCTTGAGCAAAACCTGTACTACTCTGTGCGTGATTTGAGGCTCGGACGGAGGTTCACCTTCCAGCAGGACAATGACCCCAAACACACTGCTAAAGCAACACTTGGGGGTTTAAGGGGAAACATGTAAATGTGTTGGAATGGCCTAGTCACAGCCCAGACCTCAATCCAATAGAAAATCTGTGGTCAGACTTAAAGATTGCTGTTCACAAGAGCAAACCATCCAACTTGAAGGAGCTGGAGCAGTTTTGCAAGGAGGAATGGGCAAAAATCCCAGTGGTAAGATGTGGCAAGCTCATAGAGACTTATCCAAAGCGACTTGGAGCTGTGATTGCCGCAAAAGGTGGCTCTACAAAGTATTGACTTTAGGGGGTGAATAGTTATGCACATTGACTCTTCCTGTTATTTTGTCCTATTTGTTGTTTACTGCATAAAAAAAAGAAACACGTTTAAAGTTGTGCCATGTTCTGCAAATTAAATGACGCAAATCCTGAAACAATCCATGTTAATTCCAGGTTGTGAGGCAACAAAATATGAAAAATGCCAAGGGGGGTGAATACTTTTGCAAGGCACTGTATATGGGCTGTAAAAGAAGACTGGGCTTATAAGCAGCGTTTATATTTACTTACATTACATAAATACCTGAGACAGGAAGAATGAAAATGATGAGAGCAGGCACAATAATAATTACGTTTGTGCTGCACCACTACTTGTAAATCTCCCCCCAAAAAAAATTACATTTGAAAACAGCACAAAGTTGTGACTAAGTGCAGAGCTAACAGTGCAACGCTGTATGAGATATGAAATAGTGCAGGGCCAGGAAGTCTCTACACTTTGGACATCTCATTCGCTTATAATCTGGCATCCCTTCTTGTCCCAACAATCACAAAGATGATCACCGGGGGGTTTTAGGGATGCTAATACCTATGGAGTCACAAAAAATAATAACAACTGTATAAAATTGATTGAGTGCTAGAGGAGAGTACGGCTCGGAGCAAGCAACAAAAGTATAATAGATCTTGCTCTGAAGGAAAGGCCGTGACGGAAGACATAATGCTACTTTACAGGTATGTGGGCGAGTTCTAGAGATATTCCTCAGAGTCACCATAAATAAAGAAATTCAGAGTATTTACTATATATATATATATATATATATTATAAATTAAATCTGGGTGCAATATTTCATAAAAGACAGAGCAGACAGGTTTTATATGACTTTCGGACTGGGGGCTTAAACCTTCACATATTCACCTGCATTTGAGAGGATCATTCTAAAGGGGCTTCAAAACAGGCCCCATCATAGGACAAGAATCAGGCATGCTTACCTTCTCTGCAGGGAAGTTTGTGATGGTCACTTTAAGTGGTTCCAGCACAGCCATGACACGGGGGGCCGTATCATTCAGCACTTCTCTAACACAGGCCTCTAGTAAGTGGGGTTCCATTGTTGTCTGGGCGACTGTCACCCCAACCTACAAAATAAATTAGCACAAGGGACATATTACAGGGAGAAGGTGCTCCTACTATTTCTGCCAACTATTACGTCTCTGCCCCTTAATTTTCTGCTCGTCTTTCACTATTATTAGTATTATCATCCTTTATTTGTAATGTGCCAACATATTGTGTAGCACTCTCTCTCTGCCCTGCTCCTCATCCCTTCACCTGCTCTCATAATCTACTATTCTGCTCATCTCAATAACCCCAACACTCCTCATCTCTCTGGTCTCCTTGGTCCTACCTCGCTGCTTTTCTTCCATTATACCCTGTACTACTCCTCCTCCTCGTATCACATCATGGCACTGCAACCGATCTCTCTGCTCCTCTCAATACCCCCTGCAGTCTCTTATCCCTCTATAGATGTATAATCCTTTGCTCCTCCGCAACTCAACATTGCTCAAAGTTTTCAGCGGTCCTCCTCTTCTGTCTCTACACCCTGTTATACTCCTTGTATCCCCCTTTTTGTTTAGCTCTCCTGACCTATTTATATATTATTTACTGTACAGTGGAGGCTTCTATCGCTCTTTTGCCCACCATATTATAAGATTGTTGTGGTGAACTACCTACTCATAAGGTCCACAACACAAGCTGAGATCCCGCTCCATGCTGATAGCCAGTAAGCTTGAAACAGCTGTGTATGTATAGGATTCTCAGCTTGTGCAAAATCTAACCTTGGCTTTGCATTAAAGCTGTGTAATACAGCAGGCATAAGCTTAAAGGAAGCCATGTTTGAAAATGGCTATGGATTGAAGAGTGAGGCATTTGTGGGCACATTTTTTTTGGCATACTTGTGGTTCAGTAAGTGAAAGAAGTTTTGTATCAAACATATACCCTTGCGCAAAAATTGTTAATGGCTTCAGATGGGAATCCTCTTCTTCTCAGGGCTGTCAATGTGAAAAGACGAGGATCATCCCAGTCTCTAATCAGGAGAAGATAAAAAAAAAAGAGAATTTAAAGTGACAGAGTAAACGTATCATGCACATTGCAAGAAAAAACAAATGGTGGTCAATAAAAAAACAGTGATTTCTCCATGCCACAGGATTGTAATATAGATAATCATATTAAAAAAAGTACAAGCATCATATGTTGGCACGTGGGAGATGAAATTAAAAATAAAATAAATAAATAGAAGTGAGACTCTTGCAATCACTGCATCCTGTACCTGACAGCGCCTGTTTCCACCAGCCTGATGATCTTCCTCTTTGACACAACAGTGTAGTGAAGGTTCAGCCGTCCATATTCCCACTGCACAGGGCAGTAAACGTCCAGCGCATTACAGAGCCAGAAATAGGATGAGCGCCTAGGAAATATACACATAAACACAAACATGCGTTGATCCATCATGGGTTTTGTAAGCTTATAAAACCAATCTTGGTGTAAAAAAGGCAATATTAATTCAAATCTAAAATTTCTGAGCCACAACATGCCTATCACAACTCTACAGATATCTAGCAACTGGTTCTGAATGGACCATACTTTTATGAAATCATTTGTAAAAGTCTAGTTGGGCGACTTGGAAGCATAATAAGCCTGCTCTAGATCTCCAGGGTCACAGCCGTGACTTGAAACAAAACAGTCTGCATCACGACTTAAAACCGAAACAAGTGGTCTGGCCCGTACAGGCATAATGTGACTCAGGAGATTGTATCGAAATACTTTTAAATTCAAAATAATCCCAAAAAATACATTCTAGTTAATACAAACTGCTTTGCTGCTCACAGTTAAAGTCTAATTGCATTAAAAAATAGTGATAATTTATTCTTAAACACCCATTTCCGCTATGTTTACTGTCCTTTTGTAGCGGTGCAGAAACTCTGACCTAACTGTACTTACCTGGCCTGGAATTCTTTGGTGCAGAGCGAGTGCGTTATGTGTTCGATGGAATCACATAAACAGTGTGTATAGTCGTAGGTCGGGTATATACACCTGCAAGCAGAAAACAAACACTTGGTAAGAACGGGGTGGAAAATAAGCTCACAAGAAAACGGTAACGGATTGATCAGCCTCAGACACCGGTGACATTTTAACGAATCAGATCCATGGGATTAGCAGCATCTATCGGACTATGAATATCTACGTCCAGGAAGGAATATCCATCTCTCTCTCTGGAAGATAAGGTGCAGGATCAGGATTTGAAGTTGGAAGGTAAAATATTTAGGGATAATTACTTTACAGAAAGTAATAGAGAAGTGGAACCTTCAAGGAAGTTAAAGAAATAAGGATTTCCATAGGAATTTATTTATTTGTAGTGATTTTTTTTAAATCTTACCAATAGTTCCAAATGGGTATCTACCCTCTGCAGTCTATGAAGACAGTGTACTTCTAAGCAGAGATGTTGCATTGTCTCATAGTAAGCAGTCAGTGGCAGCTCAAGAGAGGCCACTGATTTGTTTATCTGAAACACTGCCTTTTACGGTCTGTGTATTCATGAACTGCATGAGGGCAGACCCAATAGGAACAAATTGAATGATGCCAGGCAGAAAAAAAGACGCTTTTAAGCACTATAGTAAAATAAAAATGCACAAAAATACATAGACAAATAGGTATATTATAATCCTAGTGAAATCCAGAAACCTTCCATGTCTCTTTAAGCATTACTTAGGTTAAGAATAAGGCTGTTGTTACATAGTTCAGTCGTGCCCGACTCTCCGTGACACCTTGGACCACAGAATATCTATAGTTATGTCTCTGGTCATGCTTATCCATAATGTTGTGTTGGCAAAGATACTGGAGTGGGTTGCCAGTTCCTTCTCCAGTGGACCGCTCTGTAATGATCTACCCAGCTTTATTGAGGTACACAAGCACCTTCACCACAACAAGGTAGTGACCCAGAAGGCAATCCCTGGGGCTTAATCAAGCCAAGCAATAAGATTCAGAGACACTCAAACCAAGAACAAACTCCACTTAAGTAGGTTTGTTCTTTCGGTCTGGTCACCTACTCAGAGAGCAGCCTCTTTTAGCCACTTGCGCCCTTCACAGAGAGAAATATCCTGTAGTATATCTGTCTGGTCCCATTCAAGAGTAGCCCAGCCCCGAAATACCAGGCGACTCTACCCTGAACAGGAGAAACGGCAAACCCCAGACTAACTTTTGGCCTCCCTTGGGCCTCGTCAATGAGGTGCAGCTAAGACCCAGTGAGCAAGGAGTCCATATCTGGTGCTCATCTGAGAACAAACACCACCTATGTAGGTTTTGTTCTATAGGTCTGGTCACCTAGCCCGAGAGCAGCCGCTTTTAGCCACTTCTGCTCTTCACAAGCCAAGCGTCTAAATTGGCAGATTACATGGGCTTTTTTCTCACCAGCTCTCAAATTAAATCTATGTTTAATGCAATAATCTGCAGGGTCATTTGAGTGATTCTTTCTTACACAACTGTTGTTATTACATGGGAGGAACACAAAAGGGAGTCACAAACACAGAGGGTGGTGGGAATCTCATTCATATACTGCAAAACCTCAGCACATACCATTTATCCCCCGTGCGGTGGTGAGGGGTGTATTTGATTCGGTAAGCCACGGGGTCCATCTTTCCATCTTCCATAACCAGCTTCATCCTCAGCGTCACTTCCCCTTCTGCAAACTTCCCTTTTTTCATTCCCTGTTGATATATAAATATATGAGGATGTTGAAAGAAGTACCAGTTACACGGAGGAAGATATGGCAGATGATGCATGGGCAGTTGGGGGCTTTATTAGAAAGTAGGGCACTCACGTCGAAAAGGAGAAGGGATTCTTCAACTGGACGTTCCCTCCATGGGGATGGTGGGGGGTTATGGCCTTTAATCTCTTCTACCTTTTGATGACAAACATAGGCGTGACCCCTAAAACAAAACAAAAAGGTCTCAGTGGAAGCAAATGTAATTTTGGCATGCCCCTCTAGGCTTAACGAGATATGGGAGCTTACTGTATATGGTATATAATAGCCCTGTGTATCTATTTACTTTTATGTACTTTTTTATTAAGCAAACAAATAGCCCCCTTATGAGTCTCTCCACTGCAGCATATGCAGATACAAACTCTATAGAGCTGTACGTGCAGTGTCCTGGCCTATCAGGGACCACGTCTCAACTGCAAGTTGCAGAATGTTGCTGAGAGATGGTCACTGATTAATTAGAATGAGACACTGCACACCCAGTACTTATGAGTCGGGGGGTCTGTGTCCGCATACGCTGCAAACCCATACAGGGCCTATTTTTTTTATTTTAGACAGTAAAAGCAGAGCTTATAAAGCACTTCCTAATAAAATAAAGTACATAAAAGTAAATAGATATACAGGGATATTATATAGCTGATAAAATCCAGAAACCTCCTATAACAGTATTAAAACCCAGAAAGCTGTACACATTTGCTGAGCAGCCGCACATTCACTCCACTCACCTTTTAATGAGCTCTACGGCCCACTCATAAAGCTGGTCAAAGTTATCAGACGCATGCGTCACGGCATAGGGCTGGTATCCTGTTAGAAGGAAAGTACAGAGCAGTCATGGATTTCAGATAATCTGGGTAGTTAGGTATTTAAGGGGCATAACTGTAAGCAATCATGGAATACTCCAAATGCACTCACTTGCTGTGAAGTCGGTCACTCTTAACCCCACTACCATTTTAGATGGTTACTCAACAGAGAAGTTAAACAAGGGAATAGTCTTAACCAGGGACAGTCATTAGGTGGAGTTAGATTTAAATATGGACCACATCAGCCTCGTACCCAAACTGCCATCGTGTTTGTCTTTTACTTTCTTTTTTCACGAAACGCAGTTATTGTGGGATAATAGACCTTGAACGTTGCTATTTTTTAGACAAGGCCAATCTTGGAAACATGAATATAAACAACTCTTTACAAATAATCTTATGTATAGGTAATTTATTTTTAATTTCTTAAAAAAATTGTATTATTGTTGTGTTCTTTGAGGCAATCTAAATAACAAAATATTACAGGTTAAATTGCAGAAATCAGACAGTGTAAAGTAAAGAAAAATGCTGTGTATATATATATATATATATATATATATATATATATATATATATATATATATATATATATATATATATATATATATATATATATATATGTTCACATCATGCTTCCAACTCAGAATTCTAAGAAATACAGTTATTATACTGCATTCTGGGACCATGGGCAAGGACATGCAAATGTGCCCACAAAGGCTTAGCTCTTGTAATCAAATAACATTTCAAACATGACTTCCTGTAAGCATATACCTGCTGTATTACATACAACATTAAGCGAAGCCCAGGATGGACTATGCACAAGCCAGGAAACCCACCCACAGGCTGTTTTGAGGCTACTGCCTCTGTGTGTGGCTGTTTTTTAGCTTGTGTAGTAGATTTTGTTGGTAGGTAATTCAAGCAAGATCAGGGTTCAGAGAACACAAGGGCCACAAGAACCAATAATAATATTTTTTTTGGGGGGGGTGGGGAGGGGGTCGGCAATATCTTATTGCTTTCTGTAATAACACTGCAATATGTACCCAGCCACTCTACCATGTCCTTGATAGCTGTGAAATACTTCTCCTCCTCTTTCTCAGGGTTGGTGTCGTCATAGCGTAGGAAACAGATGCCGCCGTTGGCCTGTGGAGATATGGCGGGACATTACTATGGCGAAGCGAGGTCTTGGATATAAATTGTTCTACAGAATGACCTAACACCATGACTGATTCCTGATGCTTTATCCTAATTAATATACACCTTTTTCAAACTTTTTGAAGTCAGCACGTCCAACACTAGCTCTAACACATGAACATTTTTTAATCTACAGACCAGCTGGTTACTTTCTAGCGCACATGGGAACAGCCTTTGAGATAAAGGGTAATAATAAATATGGCACATTTTCATTTAGTTTTGTACCAGTGTGATGCAGTACATTTTAACAATAGATACTTTTCTCCGTTATCTACCTAGAACTGTGACTAATGGTCAGGTTTGTGTCTTGTACCCTGAAGAGCAGAGGATAAGATCTCTGGGACGGCACAGGTGCGACAACTGGATGTGGAGTCTACTCTTAAATATAAAACATGGACATTCAATTTGATCCTGATTCCTGTATACATTCAGCCATGTAATAAAAAAAATTAAAAAAATCTTCATAGGCAAAAGTTCTAAATCACACAGAATTCTCCAATTGTCTCCACTTGATTTTATAATACATCGTCCTTACTGGAAGCAATACCACAGAAAAGGAAGCAGTCGCATAATACCTTCTACCTCAAGACCCGAATGTCTATATGGCTTTGAGAAACTGATAACTTACCTTAGCATAACCAAAGTTGAAGTTGATAGCTTTGGCGTGACCAATGTGCAAGATTCCATTTGGTTCAGGAGGAAACCTGGTCCGCACCTGAGAAGCAACAGGTTTGTCGTTAGAGTACTGCGTTACGCTTACATGGAAATTCCAGACCGATATAAAATACATTTCCTCATATTAGCTCCATATATACAAATTGTGTGTTTGTTCTTTATATGGTATTACCTGTCCTCCAGTGATCTCCAGATGTTTCTTCAGAAGATCCATGGTGTTGGGTGTCACAATGTATCCTTCAGTCTTGTAATTTTCTCCTAAAAAGAGAAGGATTGATCAGTTTTCGAATGCAGATGTTCAGTCAGAAGCTTCACACAACATGTGCAACTGCAAGAGTCTGATTTTCTTAAAGGACCACTTAAGACAATGCTCTGCATAAGGTCAGAGGCCATATTAAATACAGAACAGTTGTGAACTATTATAAAAAATTAAAATCGGCACTCTCATCCCAGCTCACCCAGTGCACTCTTAGATCATCCTAACCGTTCTATATGGCTAGATTAAGTGGTGTGAATGGTGGTGGTTAACCCCCTCCATACTGTGCGGTATACTGCAGTCCACTGCTGCTTATACACAATGACGTCACCACTAAGCCCATCCTACTTTCTGGTCATCAAAAGCTCCCCTTGGCGAAGCAACACTTCCCACCTTCTCTCCTGCTGGACTCCGGTACTTCCCTCAAATCCTCCCTTAGCCAAACACGCTACTTTCCGCCTGGCCTGTGACTCAGCATGGCATAGAAGGGATTAAATAATAAAAAAAAATGCAAGGGGTTCAAATCCCCCTCCACCTATTACCACTATCCCCTATGAACGCGAGGAACTCCCGGAAATCCCCATCAGTTATCACAAGCGTCCCTATACATGGTATTCTAAAGTATAACCTTATCAATCCCCATTGCACAAAAATGAACCCCTGTACCAAGGGGGTCCTTAGGAATCCCCACGGCATGGCATGCCATACTAGAACCATGGGGGTATATTTTATATAAAGTCAGGATTTTTAGGCAGAGGCTTATTTCCACTTGCCATAGAAGTAGAACAAGGGCTTCAATCAAGCAAGAGGACAATCGATTCTTCAATCAATATGGAACTGCCCATTTAACCAGAGTTTTGAGGATTGTAGCTGGGAGGGGGGTAAGTATTCTTCCCCCCCCCCCCCAATGCAGGTATCTTTTTTTGTGGTCTCTTATTGCTTTTATTTTTTCTGTAATTAGTTATTTGTACATAAATTTATATTCTGTATTTTTTCTTCTTCTTGTATTTATATTTTAAAGGGTTCGTGTCCGGGGCTATGGGGGAAGAGGGTGCCATGATGCGCCATAGGGACACCCATGTAAGGAGGTTAGGTTTAGGTGATATGGGGGTCCACAGGTACTCCATATATACACTATAGTATACCACATGAGCCCATAGGGAAATCCATGGTATAGGGGTTCATGTTAGGTGCCATTGGGGTCCATAGGGCCCTCCATGATTATAGTATAGTACACCAATATTAGGGCACCACGGGGGTCCAGTTATAATGGGTTTTAGTTAAGCGAAATGGGGTCCACAGGGATTCCATATACACTATAGTATATCACAGGAGCCCACAGGGATATCTATGGTATAGGGGTTAATTTTAGGTGCCATTGGGGTCCATAGGGACTTCCATGATTATAGTATAGCGCACCATGGGGGTCCAGTTAAAGCAAAATGGGGTCCACAGGGACTCTCATGTGTATGATTAGAGGCCAGAAAGGGGTACAAAGGGATCCTTATGGAGTTAATAAACCCCCTACCACAGCACAAACCCATGAATGTCATGTGAATTTTGTAAAATGAAAATAAAGTTGGGAGCAGTGACGCCTGAAATGAGCACCTCTTGCTGTTTGGGGAAAGAGGTGGGACATGAAATTAAACACCGGGAAGCGATTAAAGCTGTGCTTTAGTACCATAATTGTGTAAATATAGATATATGAGCTTTATGATATGCTTGTATGCCTACTCCATTGCGCCTTGGCAAGTAGCATCTAAATGCTGGCACTATAGACGTTGTGCTAGTAGATTTTATTTTTTATTACTGCCAACATATACAAAATGTGAAGAACTCATAAAAACAAATATAAAAAAAAAAAAAAAAAAAAAGGTCATTGTATAAAAGTAAAAGCTACACATATACAGCTCATGTATTTGCCCAATTCAGGTAAATAATGTGACTATGATAGTCCATCTGAGATTGGTGCATTTGCTACAAGAACTAACCCAGACTATAAATATGGCACCTACCAGGTTTATGGAATTTGATAGCTTCTCCCCTCAGCTGTTCCATTAAAGACTTAGACTCAAGTTTTACTTCACCTTTGAAATGAGAATAAAAAATATATAAATTAAAAAAAGCACCAAAAGATATAAGCACGTAGAAATTGTTGATGCAGTAAGTTTATTTTATTCTGTGGAAAGCATTTACATTTTTTATGACAATCTGGTTTTAGTAAGGCCAAGTAAGCCCGCAGTTTGCACAATGCGCCACTAGATGGCTCACGTGATACACAAATAGCTGACCTTATTTCTGAGAAAACGAAACAAAAGCTACGAACAACCAGGAGTGACTGAGAAGTATTGCCCCAAGCTACGGAGAGGTAACCGGATATTACTGTAATTGTACATAACAGACAAAGCAACAACCGCACATTACTGAAGAGCTGGAATATAAGTTTTTCTATGATCAAATAGAGCAGTTGTGCATATATATATATATATATATATATATATATATATATATATATTTTTTTTTTTTTTTTTTGTAATTATTTTTTTTAATTATTTTTTTATTTTATTTTATTTTTTTATGATTATTAATGGAAAAGGACTATTGTACAATTAATTCTTTTTATTTATAACTCCATAATCACTCCATCCAAAAGCTGAAAAATCAAAATACTCAGAGGAGAGGTCAAAACCACCCAGGAGAGTAAAAACCTTTCAAAAAGAAATGATTATCTTTTTCAAAACAAAAAGATACCGGACTGGGAATTTTTATCACAATATTAAAAAAAAAAAAAAAAAAAAAAAAAAAAGAAGAAGAAGAAGGACGACGGATATTCCTCCCCACGGAGGGAATTTAATTTAGATGAATAATCTGAGTGTTGCAGTATATAGGGATATTTTTATTGGACAAACATATTCATGGGAATGATGAGCTTTCGAGAGCAACACCTCTTTTTTTTTTACCAAGTCCAAGCAATACTGATTTTAGGTAAGCAATGAGAAAGAAGCGACAGGCGTCCATGAATAATGTTTTCTTCAGTCACGTGTGCATGTCTGCATAAGGTTTTAGATAAGTGAAACCCAGGGATGAATATGGCCGTTATACATCTATATATCTATATACACAGACACACAATGTGCTACTTGTCTTTAATACTGAATGTATGCAATATAGACACAATGCCTTGTTTTCAGAGCATGTACACAAGCCAATAAAGCATGCAGCAGTTGTAGATACAGGCTGCCCCTGTACAGGGGTACCCAAACTGCGGCTCTGAGCGGGTTTCCTCCAGCAGATACCCAGACAGAGCCGTGTGTGTCTTCCACCCAGAAATCTGCAGCTTCTCAGAACTGACACAGTGTTTGGGTCTGGCTCAGCCTTTCCAAGAAAGACAACAGTGCTCCATAGAAAGCTTCTCTCTAGGTGAGCCCTCCCGGGCTGCTCAATCATCTCTTTTCTTGACTTTCCTAGAAAACACGCAGCGTCCCGAGATGCTGCCAGACTCCTGGGCTCGCTGCTGCCTCCCAGGAGACCCCGGAGTTGCTCCGTTTCAGAGCATGTGGCTGCCTGGAAATGATGCTCATCAGCGCTGGCAAACAGTAACTAAGCACCATCACCGACTGGGCAAGAGGGAATTAAAGGCGCAATCATTACTACAGGCAACAAACAGCCTCTCAGCCAAGGCACTAGCGCTGATTATTCAGAGGGAAATTAATATTAACAACTTGAAAATAAAAATGCTCAAGGATTGCTTCTTGTCAAGTTTTATGGCTGACTTATGGCTACTTATTGTAATCTCAATTAACAAAGAAAATGCCACTACAACTTTAGATAACAGTTTCTTTATACAACAAACTGGAAAGGGAGTAGGGGATAGCACTGGCTATCATAATTTATATAATAGTTTATATAAAATGACTTAAGTAATATGGTGGAAGGTAAATAAAATAGCCGTGGTTCCTAGCCCATAACGAATCATGCACCATAAAGCATTAAATAAACAGAGACCCACAAAGGGTAGCTCCTATCTGGAAGGTCAGTAAAATAGACCCCCTAAGCTTACTAAATGACCCTGCAATATGCTGCAAAATGAGACAAAAGCAAGGTGCACAGGTCAGTGTACGCTCCCCGGTTTGCAATGTTTCTCTATAACGATCTTCGTGGTCACCAAAAAAAAAAAATTGCATCGCTAAATCTCGCAATGGCAGCAAAGTCGCATTGCAGGCATTTAAATAGCCACATAGAGAGTTTGTTTCGCTATAGCGCCATGTCGATTTCATATAGCGCTCTGCATGCTGGAACACATATACCACTCTAAACGGGGTATGTATGTATGTATGTATGTATGTATGGTACATCACCCCCGTAAGCCTGGAAAAAAATGCATCTAAGCTGGCCAATTGCGTCATTGAATATGGAAGGCAAGTTCCAATTGGCCATAGGCCGAAACACAACTGCATCATCACGCTTAGCGTGTAAATTGTTAATTTCTATTGGACAATGGGCGGAAACTCTGTAGCTCGTTAAAAGCCAGTGAATCCAAGGCTCATACAAACTTATTTACTGCCTTGAGAAAGATTGCAGAGAGCAATCGAAACCGGTCAACAACTCTCTCTCATATTCTCCATCACAGCAGAAGGTGTATTTTTTCCAGGTGCCAGGCTTACGGGGGTGATGTACTAGCCTTAAGGTAAGCCTACAGAGTGGAGGAATATCTATTCTGCTCAGTGATACTGTACTATTAAGCCATGTGGCTAATATATTGAAGTCACCTTATGCTAACTCTGTTCTATGAGGCCCCACCAGCTGTATATTTTGTATTATTTGTATATATTGTGGATATATTTTTTTTGTAAATCTTGTTTTTATACTCAGGGTGCACTTTGCACTAAGTCCTATGACAGACATATGAGGACTTTTATTTCCCCACTGTGGGAACATAGTGCATAAGGGTTCTATAATGGTATATAGGTCATTACTATTAAATTATCTCTGGTGCAGGTCACGCAAGACAATAAAGTAACGTGTTGCTTCCTCAGCGATATATACCTCTATTTGGCCAAGAAACAGCTCGGTCCAAATTCCAAGATGGCAAAGTGTTGTTGCCAAAATTAATCTTATCAATATCGAGAGCACCTTAAATGGTAGATATACTCTTGGTTTATTTAGTCCTTTATGGTGCATGATTCATTATGGTCCAGGAACCACTGCTATTTTATTTGCCTTCCACCATATTAAAGCATTTTTATATTAATTATTAATACAGATTGTCAGTATTATTCCCTATTCCAGTTTGTTGTACTAATTATGTAGAGCTATACACTTGGGGATACAATTATTTTTGTATTTCTTTTTTTATGGGCAATAAAGTTGGCCACAAAACTAAGACGGTTTATAAAGCTTCACTTTTAATAAATTCAATCTAAAATAGTTTCATGAAGGGAAAGTATAAAAACATATAACAGTGAAAATCTGTTAAAATAATATGACTACATAAGTAAATGCAAACAATGACTTGTATGATAATATAATGTTACTTTGATTTGTATAACAACTTGCAACACATGTACGATGTCTATACTGACTTTGGCAGAGAAGGCAAGTAAGATAGGATAGAGGCAAACGTGATTGCAGCAACTAACTTAATAAAATTCAGTCTGTTTTGGGACCAGCATTATATAAAACTGTTTTTTTTTTTTTTCTGTTTCTATTGTTTGTTTTTAACCTGTTTGCCCGTCATAAATGACAGTATAATATTAGATGTGTCTCTTCCCCCCCCCCTCTCCCTCCCCAGCGTCTCTTCCCCCCCCCTCTCCCTCCCCAGCGTCTCTTCACCCCCCTCTCCCTCCCCAGCGTCTCTCCCCCCCTTCTCCCTCCCCAGCGTCTCTCCCCCCCCCCCCTCTCCCTCCCCAGCGTCTCTTCCCCCCCCCCTCTCCCTCCCCAGCGTCTCCCCCCCCTCTCCCTCCCCTGCGTCTCTTCCCCCCCCTCCCTCCCCTGCGTCTCTTCCCCCCCCCTCCCTCCCCTGCGTCTCTTTCCCCCCCCCTCCCTCCCCTGCGTCTCTTTCCCCCCCCCCTCCCTCCCCTGCGTCTCTTTCCCCCCCCTCCCTCCCCTGCGTCTCTTTCCCCCCCCCTCCCTCCCCAGCGTCTCTTCCCCCCCCCTCCCTCCCCAGCGTCTGAGACTGATTTTGGGGCCAGGATGGGTCTCCCCTGAATCCCACCAGCAAGGGCCGTATGACCCAGGATTGAACTATCACTGCCCTGAACTCAAGGACTATTTTTTTATGACAGTATTAACCTGTTTAATGTTAGGGCTTCAGGCTCTGATCCAATACCCCGGATCACCAAAGATCATGGCCTGTGAGGATTCAGGCCTACTAAGAATTTTTATATAATGTCTAGTGTTCAGGTTGTGGTTAGGACATACTAGGACATGACACTGGTACTTTTTAAAGGGACTTGGCATAACAAAGTAATGCTATAATGTTTACAATAGTGATGTAATTTAGTAGGATGATTTGGGTTATTGTATAACGTTTAAAGAAGGTATTTGCACTCAGAAGTAGGCACCAGGAGAAAGATAGATACTTTTGGTATGTATTTTTATGTCAGAGGGCACTAGGGGGAGATGTGGGTCGATACATTAAGCAGAAACTTCTGGTGCTGATGTAGAATTGGGAAAATTATTGGATGCGTGTGTCTCTGGCCTCAGCGAACCCCAGGCCTGGGATCTGAAGTGATCTAACCAGATTACACCGGAGCTTTGGGTTAGTAAGAAAACCATACCCCCTCATACAGGGTGAGGGAATTATGAGGGTGGTGTGGGTGAAATATGTTTGTTAAATATCTGTGTAAGAAGAATAAAGAGTCAGTCTGTCTACACGAAATCGAATGGTGTGACTAAATGGATTTCAGTGCTTTTCCAAGAATGATGTTCTGATCTGAATGGCTGGGTGCTGAGATAAATAAAGTCAATCTGCAGATTGATCCTGTAAGCTAAAAGCAGAATTAGGGTGCACATGGCCACTCATCTCTGACATATTGGTTGGCAGTGGTGGCATCTCAGTGCAGTAACCAGCAGAATGGTGGCCACTTACAAGGACATGATGGAAGAACTAAGGCCAGAGAATGAACACTGCTGAGGGAAGGACGAACTGGAGTCAAGTGATAATGCTGTGCAAATCACCCCATCCACAGTCCCTGGGCCCAGGTTATCTGCAGCGGAGGAGGATGAGGTGCCTAGGAAGTTCCAGATGTGGAGGGCTAACCACGGATCAGCTGGTGACCCTCCGAGGCAGAACCCTTCTGGAGGCTGGCTGGAGACAGAGAAGGGAGAGCCAAATGGCAAAAGGACTATCAGGAAATGGCCCTTTTAAAGCAATGTATGGTATTCCTGGGACTGTGGCAGGACCATGAGCTGTCAGGCTGGCCTGAGGGACTAGTAATGAGATTGCCTTGGAGAAGGAGTGAAAGGGTTAACCAGGTTGCCTCTTCTTCCTCAGCAGTGACATCATGGTTTCCCAATAAGGCCCAATATTTCCCTTGCACGTTTATATTTTCCTTAAGCCAGAGTCAGTCTGTAAAATTACATGCGTTGTAAAAAAAAAAAAAAAAAGGAGAGGGTGATGTGCGTGGGGAAAAACCAAATCAATAAAGCTCTCTTTCTATGGCCATGGACGGCTACCAGCTGGCAGGACACGGTATAAATGCAGCCCACGGAGGCCCCTTGAAAACTGGGGCATCTTGTGCTGATCTAATTGCTCCATAAACAATCACCCAGCCACTGACAGCAAACAAGTGGTAGGCTGGGGTTGTGGGCTTGGGTTGTGTGTGCGGTAAGCCGTGAGCGAAGATGTCACGGATTAACCTCTCTACTGCCAGACCAGCAACGAGACTCCTAATATCATATACCCATGCACATAATGAAGGACAATTAGCTGTAAAAACAAGACTTTTGGGAGAGAGACAGCGAGTATACATGACAATTATTACAATCTATTAATGAATTAAACGTACATGGAAAAGAAAGGGTCTCAGTATGCTCAATCTTATCCCTCTATGCTAATAAGACATTACGCATCAAAACTGAAGAAAATATTACGGGTACCAAAGACCACTCAGAAATGGTTTTAAAACCATTGTGGAGTGCCACAGACGCAGTTAAAAAGACAGTACAGCACCAAAAAATACAATAGAAAATGATGATGTTCAACAGTCCAATATAAACATGTGCAATTAAAGCATTATATTTTATTATTATGTTTTATTATACAACATCAAGGGTAACACACAACCCAGCACTCAAGGGGTTAATACATATCAGCTAAAGGCAAACGGATGTTTTCTAGGTATATAATAAAACCTGTGTATTGGTTTACGTTTTATCTACTTTATTAAGAAGTGCTTATAAGCGCTCTTTTTACGGCCTGCATTCAAACAAATATTCCCTGTATGGATCAGCCCACTGCATCGTAGGCAGGCACAGACTCTTAAGCTGGGTGTACAATGTAGTGTCCTAGCCTATCAGGGACTACATCTCAGCAGCATGTTGCAGAATGGTGTTCAGAAATGAAGATGGTGCGGACGCATCTTCCCGGTTTATGAATAGTCATCAAGAAAATAGAACATATCCTAAAATAGTGAGAAATTAAAGCCCACACACCATCTGTAACGGAATTAGCAGAAAGAGTCTATTCTGGCCATTTACCAGTGAGTAGGGGAGTCGGAGTTTGGGTGAATTATTATTTAAAAAAATGTTTTGACATTCACATGTGTCACTAAATGCAATTCTCGCTTTTTTTCATCTACAGAGATATCTTTAAGCTGAGTAGGGGCCTCTGTTGCACCAAATTGTGTATTGCCTTATTGTATCTTTTCTGCATACAGTGCCTTGCAAAAGTATTCACCCCCTTGGCATTTTTCCTGTTTTGATGCCTCACAACCTGGAATTAACATGGATTCTTTGAGGATTTGCATCATTTAAATTTGAAGATGTTTTTTTTTTTATTTATTTTTTTTATTGTGAAGCAAACAACAAATAGGACAAAATAACAGAAAAAGTCAATATGCATAACTATTCACCCCCCTAAAGTCAATACTTTGTAGAGCCACCTTTTGCCGCAATCACAGCTCCAAGTCGCTTTGGATAAGTCTCTATGAGCTTGCCACATCTTACCATTGGGATTTTTGCCCATTCCTCCTTGCAAAACTGCTCCAGCTCCTTCAAGTTGGATGGTTTGTGCTTGTGAACAGCAATCTTTAAGTCTGACCACAGATTTCCTATTGGATTGAGGTCCGGGCTGTGACTCGGCCATTCCAACACATTTACATGTTTCACCTTAAACCCCCCAAGTGTTACTTTAGCAGTGTGTTTGGGGTCATTGTCCTGCTGGATGGTGAACCTCCGTCCTAGCCTCAAATCACGTACAGAGTGGTACAGGTTTTGCTCAAGAATATCCCTGTATTTAGCACCATCCATCTTTCCCTCAACTCTGACCAGTTTCCCAGTCCCGGCTGCTGAAAACCATCCCCACAGCATGATGCTGCCACCACCATGTTTCACTGTGGGGATGGTGTTCTTTGGGGGATGTGATGTGTTGGGTTTGCGTTTTTCCTCAGACCAGAGTGCCTTCCTCCATACATTTTGGGAGTCTCCCACATGCCTTTTCGAAAAAACCAAACGTGACATTTTGTTTTTTGTTGAAAGTAATGGCTTTCTTCTGGCCACTCTGCCATAAAGCCCAAGTCTATGGAGCGCACAGCTTATTGTCGTCCTATGTACAGATACTCCAGTCTCTGCTGTGGAACTCTGCAGCTCCTCCAGGTTTACCTTAGGTCTCTGTGCTGCCTCTCTGATTAATGCCCTCCTTGCCCGGTCTGTGAGTTTTGATGGGCGGCCGTCTCTTGGCAGGTTTGCTGTTGTGCCATGTTCTTTCCATTTGGTTATGATAGATTTGATGGTGCTCCTGGGGATCATCAAAGATTTGAATATTTTTTTATAACCTAACCCTGACTTGTACTTCTCAACAACATTGTCCCTTACTTGTTTGGAGAGTTCCTTGGTCTTCATGGTAGTGTTTGGTTAGTGGTGCCTCTTGCTTAGGTGTTGCAGCCTCTGGGGCCTTTCAAAAAAAGGTGTGTATATGTAATGACAGATCATGTGACACTTAGATTGCACACAGGTGGACATCATTTTACTAATTATGTGACTTCTGAAGGTAATTGGTTGCACCAGAGCTTTTTATGGGCTTCATAACAAAGGGGGTGAATACATACGCACATGCCAATTTTCTGTTTTCTCTTTCTAAAAAATAGTTTTATTTATATATTTTTCTCATTTCACTTCACCATCTTAGACTATTGTGTTCTGATCCACCCCATAAAATTCAGATTAACAAAACATTGAACTTAAGGCTGTAATGTAACAAAATAGGTAAAAAGTAAAAAGTCAAGGGGGGGGGGGGGGATACTTTTGCAAGGCACTGTACCTGATCATGAATTATTCCTTGTAATTTGCTTATTGGACCCACTCTACTTTACCCTGGTAAAAAGTGCTATAGAAACTGGTGGCACTTCGTAAAGAGTAGTAGGGGAGGATTATTATTATTACTATTATTATTATTATTATTATTATAATAATAATCTTACCATTTATATCCATAGTATTGTAACATATCGTTTCCTGATTGTGAAAATATAATTTTCTTTATATTAAGAAATCCTTAGGAGGTCTTTGTGTACTGGCTTGTGATGTCAACTAACTAATGCAGACATGTGCTTTTTCCACAATAATGGGGACCTCTCCTAAGGTTCTCTTCAGTAATAACCAAACCCTAACCATCACCGACTGCCCATTAGGAGGAGCCCTCTAACTTTGGACTGTTCCATTTGTCTATGATATGTACTATTATAAATGCTACATATGGGGTTGGATTTTGATTTCTTTAAAATGGGTTTCCTAAATATAATATCATGGACATGTTCACATCTTCTCATAGACCTAACTGTGCCATTATTATCCCCCTATGCTCTATTTTATAGAGGGGTCAATACTCTATATGTTGAAATTATATAGTTATAACAAGTACTCTCGAGGTTAGTGACCTTTTTTTTTTACAGCTCTCTCTTTCTTTTGTTGGTCTAAGATCTATTTTGCATAACAGGTTTACACAGAGTGACTAAGGAGATAGACATCCAAATTGCTTGCTTTGTAAGATAATGGAATGTCACAGATTTTAAATCCATTCAACAGAAACATTCCAATTATGCATTTTACAGATGACAATTACCAGAGGAATCTAAACGAGGTACAAAGTACTGGAAATGCTAAAAGGCAATCTGAAAAAATATGAGGAAATGTAGAGAAAAAAATAAAATAAAATACTTACCATTCACAACCACGTCTGCTTTTCTTTCAGTATCGGCAGCCTTCTGCTTCGCAACCTATCGGTTCAAGATTCACAAAATATTTATAGATAGAAAGTATTTTAGTACAACAACTAAATGGATGCAAACACTAAAGATATTCTTCTGATATGTAAGCCTGAGTCACATTAGGTTAAATGGATAAGTGCCAAAATCCAGACGTATTTTAAAGAGTTCAAAAAAGGGTAAAATAATAATTAAAAATGAATTTTTCGGTTGGAAGGGTGTTGGAAATATATGAATGGCACTTAAAGTGATATCATTTAAATAAGATGATGCTTTTTGGGCAAATAAACGCGCCACCTCTTCCTATGTACAGTGGGAAATTGGTGGCATTTGTCACTGTTGTTCCCGAGCCGCGATTCAACTGTATCCAAATAAACACATCACGGATTCAACAATGGTAATAATATTATTATGTTTACAGGATACAAAATGTTCTTCATCTCAAATAGTAGCATTTTATCTAAACTTTGCACAAACATTTCAAGATTATTCACACATTAACACAATGTCAACAAGCAAAAACAACTCTGTTAAAGAGATCTTGGTTTTAATAAGGGACTTTGTCACTTCAATAGATAGTTAATTTAATTTTAAAGCCCGTTAAAAAGTGGCTATAAATTGTATTAGCAGTTTTTCTCTACAGTAAATCATTTAATAAAATGTGAATTTGAGGTTCCTGTATGCTAATGAGTGTCTCAGTGCTAATTAGTAGTTCAGAGTACTGGATAAGGGTGGGAGAGTGGTCGAACTGCCACATAACGTTACTTGTTTTTATTTTGGCCACTACACCGAGAGGAAAGCAGAGTAATAGCGACAGGCACATCAAAGCAGCTAACCAAAATATATACATGAGCTGCTCAATTATATATAAATACAGAAACAGAATGGCATTTTGCAGAATGATTCACCTTATAAAAAAATGGATAACACAACAGATAGTTGTTTATGCTCTTTAAGAATAAACAAAACAAAAACAAAAATAGAGGTTAGTTCTGTGGACATGATAAGCCTCTCTGAGAGCAACCTCTTTTAGCCATTCACAGGGAGAAATATCCTGTAGTATATCAGTCTGGTCACACTCACTAGAGTGGTCCAGCCTCAAAATACCAGGCTATACCCTAAATAGGAGAAACAGCAAATCCCAGACGTTCCTTTCAGCCTTCTTTGTTGTTTTGTTTATGCAAATTACCCTTAGGGATTAGTCTCCCTAAGAGGTATAGGGGACTCCAGACATGAACCTCTTGCTCACTGTGCCTAAGGGAGTTCAGCTGCACCTCACTGATGAGGCCCATAAAGGCCGAAACGCGTCCGGGTTTGCTGTTTCTCCTGTTCAGGGTAGAATTGCCTGGTATTTCGGGGCTGGGTTACTCTTGACTGAGACCAGACTGATATACTACAGGATATTTCTCCCTGTGACGGGTACAAGTGGCTAAAAGAGGTTGCTCAGAGTGGATTATCATGGCCATAGAACTAGCCTATTATAGTTAATTTGTTCTCTGATGAGCACCTCTCACTTTGTTGTTTTCTTTACGAATAACCTTAAAAAAAAACAACAACAACAACTTGATGTTGGGATGACAGAGTCACTTTAAATATGTCTGTGGTTCTTCAAATACTAAAAAAAGGTATTTGCACTTAAAAAGGAGTGGTCTAAATTAGGGCACGTGTATACTGAATTGTAAATAAAAGGAGATTTATGGGTTCACTATCAATTTTATGAAAATGTCTCATCTTGTACAAACAATCAAAACATGGACCAATACAATCCAGCCAATGAGCACCTGTACAAGACCCCGATAATGATGTTAGACGTGGATGGACCAATTGTAAATCATTATTTTGGATTTGAAAGAAAAAGGGGGAAAATGGTTTAAAGTTAAAAATAGAACTAGCTCTTCTCAGTAAAATGTATTTTGCGATAATATCTCAAAGTGAGATGGTCAAGAAAGTGTATTTTAGCCCAGTCAATTTCCAGTGGATTAAATCTATTGGCTAGAACTTAACTTTGAATCTGAAGGCTCATAGCAGCTATGTAACAGGCGGGAGACAATAGCAGCATGTTAGATAAGGCGACAATATTTCCATCTATTTGATCTAATTGCGGTAAAGCCTCACAACGCACCACAAGGTGGCACACTGCGCACATGCAGAGTTCAAATAATGGAAAACCATGCTTAGAACGCCCAATATGCCATGGAAACAATGATAAAAAAAAATACGATTTGTTGTCTACGACATTCAAATATTGATCTTGTTTGGGACCCTTGTTATCATAAGCAATAAGGACAAATAAAAGGGACACTAAAATGCTAAACCTTACGAAGGTCAGATGAGCCGGTGATACATTACAAAGTCTTTATTGTAATTGCTCTGATCACAAGACCTGTAGACGGGCCGTCTCCATTACTAGATTAGCCGATTTAGACCAGGTCAGGAGACAAATATGTAGCAGTGTGACCTTGTCCAAAGAGTTCACAAACAAGCCCCATTCACAGCCAGATGAAAAACACAAACACAAAATACCTTGGGCTTTTTTTCTAGGTCAGCTTCTGTCTTGGGGCCAAGTAAGTGTAAAACCTGAGTAAATAAAACAAAAAAGGTCAAAAAAGACAAAAAGGGTCAGGTCCGAAAAACAGGTACATTTGTACAGGTAGGAAGGGCAATTCAAGAATGCGGTTTTAATGACATTTTTTTGTAACAGGAGTAATTATATACAATGTTACAGTTTTAAAACTAAAATGTACAAATAAAAGAAAAAAAGACTAATAAGCGTAGATTAAACCTAAAATCTTCGGGATGTTTTCCCTGGTTGTAAAGACTGAGACCAGAATCTGAAAAACATCTTCCAGATTTATTAACAATGTGACTAACCGGCAGTGAGCATGTTTACCTGTTTATCATATTAACGTTTGCGGCCTGATTTAGGATATCTACGCACATAACGGTACTGAGGACTTTGGTATACTGGTACCACAAAGTGTTTTATACAGGTCCGACACCAATTATCCGGCACAGTCCGTTCCCAGGTCTTTGACATGTCCGGATTATCAGATGCTGGATAATCAGTGTTGTACCTGTGCCCCCCCTGCTGTGAGTAATCTTTTTATGTGTTTGTTGTTTGTATTTATTGTGTTTGTAATGTTTTTGGGGTTGCGCGGGTTGCGTCCTTGTTTTCTAATCTCATAGGTGTTTTACGGCAAAATACGTAGGTGTTTTGCGTGCTTAGAGTGCTGTAGCCTCGTTTTTGTTTTTATCGGCGGCCATTTTTTCTCTCGCTTAAAGAATTTTTTTGTGTCTAAACTGCTTTAATTTCAGTTAAATTGAGGTGTAACTTTAGTTTTCGAGGTTCTGGATGCTGCCTCTTGCTGTAGGTAAGCTTTTTATGCATTTGTGGTCTGTATTTGTTCGATTTTTGACGTGCGCGTGTTGCAGCAGTTTTTTGCGAGGACGTAATGGGTGGTAACGTGTTTCGTATTTTGTTTGCGTTACGACAAAGTTTGCGAGGGTCGCAGTTGCTGGCAAGGAGCGCCTTCGCGAGCCCGCAAGCGTTAGCAACAACTCGTATGCTCACAACTATATATGTGATTTATAATATTTGTAGAGAGTATATTTTAGTTAAAAGGAAAACTAAAGTGTCATTTACAGTATATTCTTTTGAAAACAAAACAAAAAAAAAAACTTTACTTTGGGTAAACTACCATATTGGTCCAAATACAAGCCGCACCTTTTTTCCCGATTTTTGTGTTACGGGTGCGGCTTATATTCGCAAACGTAAAATTACTGCCGATTTGCGTGCTTGACACTGCGGTATTGAATAGCGATTTACGGTTTTAGTGATTCTAACATCCTGTAAAGCCTGGAACCTGCAATAAAAGCTACAGTGCTAATTAGAAAGCCTGTTTCTTGCAATGGCTGATCACTTGGAGAGTCTTTTTCTCTCCAATTTTACGGATGCGGCTTATATTTGAGTACTATCTTTTTTCTATTTTTTCCCCTTGAATTTTACAGGTGCGGCTTATATTCGGACCAATACTGTAAATATAAGATTCTCTTTTTAATGTTTTTATGATTCAGTACTACACAGTTGCTAATGTTTGGGAAAAACTTCACATTTTTGTGAATTATGTAGTAAACTACAGAGGTGCTTTAAGAACATAACAGACACGGCACACAAGAAACCAATCTCTCAAATGGGTCAATATAACTGGTTTCAAGTGAGGGGAATGGAGAGAATGACAGTACCTGCATGTCTACTTCATTCTTAATGATCTTCCCATCAGCCCATTTCAGTTTGTTTCTTGCCTCACCTATGAACATATACAGACATTCAGACAAAATAGGTCTCATAACTCCAAGAAAAACAATTACAATTATGTAATAAAGGTCTCATTTACAGTAGAAATAAAGTTTTCACAAGTATAGTGACTTTGTTCCATGTAACACCACTTGACTTTTTTTTACAGCTCCAAAGTGCATGAGATAGGATAAAAAAAAAAAAAATGGACAAAATCCCTAATTTAAAAAAAGGACAAATTGCAGTCCACTGGAGAAGGAACTGGCAACCCATTCCAGTATCTGCAGAGAAAAACATATGGATAAGCACAACCAGATTGCCCAGTGTGCTCCCTCATTTGGTCACCGAGATTCGGACACAACAATTCTTATTAACAAGCTGAAGATGCTGCTTCTGTGTTTCTATTATAAAAAAATAATAAATTATCTAAATTCAAGTTTTATAAAAGGACATTGAATCTTGCTATTTTTAGGCAGAAAATCATTTTTCACGATTCGGCCTACCTGAAAGTTTCTTTCTTGGATTATTAATATTCATAGTGGCGATGATGATCTGGACAAGCATGCCCAGTTGGTTGTATACAAAAGGTCTCACAGGATTTAAAACTTTAAATCCCTGAGGATACAGGAGCTGCTAACTGGGCATGCATCTCCCCCTACTTTGGGGGTTAATTAATGACCAAAGATAAGAGAGGTAGAGGAGAGAGGATACAGCGAGTTAGAGAGATATAAAGTTTTGATGTAAACTATAATGGGGACTTTTGCGGTCCTTTTAATGGGAATCCAACAGTATGTGGACACGGAGCCATATGAGAAGTCTACAATCCATAAAGGTCTCACGATACATGGAGAGAAATGACTGAACATGTGTAATTACAGCGACAATGAAGTAACACGGGGAGGTAAGGTTACAGGGAGTGCCAAGCGTCTCACCCATTAACAAGCCCATGTTAAAACGATAACGCTCAACAAGCAACTGGTCTTTATACTTCCGAATCCCAGCTTCCACCTGGAGGGATTAAATACGCATTAGTAACATGTTTAACAGTACATTTAATAAGAGAACCTAATGACTCCTCTAGTTTGACGCACTTTGGCTCGCAATGAGCGCCGAAGGATCTCGGACCACCAACAAAATTAATGTCTGGCCCAAACAGCATTATCTGCCTTTCAATATTATTGACGTCATTTTTTGACGGGCCAGTCGCTAGTATAAATATAAAAGACATAGGGCCTCATTCAATTGCGATTTGGTCAATTGAATAGGGCTCTAAATAAGCACATAGCATATATTTTTTAAAGCAGTTTTTAGTTAGTGAACTTCTATTCAAAAGCAAGGTTTTCACCAACTAAAAACTGCTTTAAAAAAATATGCTCTGTGCTTATATAGATCCCTATTCAATTGGCCATATTGCAATTGAATGAGGCCCATAGTTACATACAGCCTCATTCAATTCCGAGTTGCCCAATTGAATAGGGCTCTATATAAGCACATACAAAAAAATTTCACAGAACTTTTTAGTTACTGAACTTCTATCCAAAACTAAGGTTTTCACTAACTAAAAAATTCTGTCAAAAAAATATGCTATGTACTTATATAGAGCCTTATTCAATTGCCAAAATTCTAATTGAATGAGGACCATAGTAATTAAGGTTGAAAAAATACTTTTAGTCCATCAAGTTCAACCTTTGCATATTGCAGATCAGAGGAGGGCTACAGATTACTTGCTAATCAACATCAAGTTTTGTTCACTTGTTTTCTATTAAGACAAAGGTGGTACTTTAGGAATATTTCTGCTAAAATGCGCACCAGGTATATGTAACGCTCATACTTTTGTTTATTAGTCTATAGCATATTAAACACAGTATGTAGTTTAAAATAAATAATAGAAGTTAATATTTATTTTTTTCTTGTTTTTGAACTGACAGTTTTCCTCCCAAGCAGAGCTGCTTCTCTCTGCCTGTGTATCAGGTGCCCGGATGACCAGTGTAGGTTCTGATTCATACTGAGCATGCTCAGTAAAGTGATATTGCAAGTAGTCCTCCGCACATGTGATGTCATTATGTAGGGCACATGGGGCAGCTGCAAAGAGGTTTTACCATCAAATCTGTTTGTACAATGGGGGCAGAGCAAACGCAATCATAGTTATGAGCTAATGATGTCATAGTCCTGCCTGCATTCAAGCTCCATGATGGCCCTGCACAAAGGCACAGTCGGCCACACTCATAAAACACATGGAGCTGGCAAAAAAAAAAAAAACATTAACTTTTAATTCATTTTAAACTGCATACTTTTTAAAATAATCTCTAAACATACAAGCTTTACTTTTAAATGCATTATAGTAACCCTAAGTGTAAAACTAAGTGTACAGATGCACATACACGGAACAAGGAACGTTTATTAGTACTCACAGCTTCTTCAATCTGCTCTGGGGTCACGGTCACTCCGACGCCACACTCCTTCTCAAAATTGGCAGCATCAATGGGGTCCAAAGGATGAGCTTTTACATAGTCCAAAGCAGCTGCAAACAACCAGCATATAATGAGCAACCAGGAGATGTGCAAATATGAGCAGGTACATCTGATATGGAGTAGAGGAGCAGGTCTAAATCCAGTAATCAAACACTGCTAATAGGTCAGAATTAATTATCCCTGTGTATTAATTTATTTTTATGTACTCTATTGTATTACAAAGTGCTTATAAGCTGTTTTTGCTACCTAAAATCAAACAAATAGTCCTTTTATGGGCTTGCCCACTGCAGTGTATGCAGACACAGACTTTGTAGGGTTGGATGTGCACTCATACTAACCAATCAGTGATCATGTCGCAGCAACAAGCTGCTGAGACCATTTCCCTGATAGGCTATGACACTACACTGCAAATCCAGGCCCTACAGAGTCTGTCTGCATATGATGCAGAGGGCAGACCTATACAGGGACTATTGGTTTGATTTTAGGCAGTAAAACAGGGTTTATAAGTACTTAATATAAAAAAGTACATACAAATAAATATATACACAAGGATTAATATACCTAGTAAAATCCAGAAACCTTCCATATTCCTTTAAGGCTATCCCTGTATGTACAAATGTAAGTTACTGAAAGACTTATAAGGGCCAATAAAAACATATATTTTTCAGTTTAATGCTGGATGACTATTCAAAAAACAAACCAACACAAGGAAGCTCTTAGCTCCAGTTCAAACTAACCGCAGTCCAACATGTTTGAAGTAACTCCATTGTACACATGCAGATCATTAGAATCTGGCCTATCAGTAATACTGCAAGAAATACTTGTCTCTCCCCACAATTGATAGGTGGATCAGAAAGGATTGCAAGGTTTCTGCTTCCACAGGGGGTGGACATTCAATGATATATCACAAGAGCTATTCCGGAGCAAAAAATGGAAGGTTCTTGAGCTTTGCTAGCAATATAGAATTTATTTTTATGTACTTTATTTCATTAAGAAGTGCTGATAAGTTCTATTTTCACTGCCTAATATCACACAAACAGTCCTGTATGGGTCTGCCCTCTACAGCGTATGCAGACGGACACGGATGTACGGTCCCTTACTAACCAATCAGGGACCATATCTAAGCAACATGCAGACGAGACATGGTCCCTGATAGGCTAGGACACTACACCGCACCTCCAATCATATATGCTGCAGTGGGCAGACCCACACAGAGACTATTTGTGCAAGTAAATGCAGATCTTATAAGTTCTTCCTAATAAAATAAAGTACACAAAAGCAAATAGATATACAGGTATATTATATGCCTAGTAGCATCCAGAAACCTTGTGTATTCTTTAAAAAAAAAAAAACAATCCTTCCAGATTGTGTAAGTGCACGTACCGTTCAGCTGCAGGTCTGTGGTGATCTTCTTGCTAGCGATGTATCCAACCAGAAAGCCCAACCTTTTCGTATCCTTAAGACGAGATGCCACATTGTACAGTAATGTACCGGTAACCTTGTCAACAGTTGGGCCCAGTACTGCCTGGGTCTGAAAGAAATGTGAACAGATATTATTAGTTAAGAAGCAATTGGTTCACCTGCCATAAAAAATATTTTTTTAGACCTTATCCAGTGTTCAGAATAGTACTTTACTTCCCCAAATCATGGTCAATTTCCTTTACGGCATGAGATGATACGGTTAGAGTACACTATAAATCTGCTGTCCTTTCAGTATAGCAATCAGGGATAAATTTAGAGTTCTTGAAAGGGTAATCCTATTTAAAATAATAATTTACGTCATGAACTTTATTAGAGTATAGAAAAACGCTTATTAAAAGTGAAAAAAAATACAGTCTTTAGACCATCTATGGTGCCTATGACCCGTGAAGGGATCCTCCTTACTGGAGGGTGCAACAGTCAGAGCCCCAAAAGCTACCTAAGCAAAAAAACAAAAAAAGGTTAACAACAGCAGGAATGGCTTGTAAAGAGGTAACATCAAAAGAAAACTAAAAATGTTTGTCCAAATTAAAAAGGTATATATATATATATATATATATATATATATATATATATATATATATACCGTATATACTGCACTGCAAAGCATTTTCACCCTTTAGTCCAAAACCACTTTGTGCATGGCTTCTTTTAGACTTATGCTTGCGGATAGAATGGATCATGATTACAAGTTAGGAGACCTACCCACAGTTAAATATATGTGTGTTTAATTAGAGTATTGCAGTATAAAGCAATACTTTTTTGATGAACTAACAATCAATATTAATAGACCAGATTTCTTATATCCAAGTGCTGTTTCTTACTTTATGGTCCACCACATACATTTTTTTTTTTTGTAAAATTTAACAGATTATATTCTTGGAAATAAAAGATTACTGTGGTTGTCTTGGGGAAAGGAAAGCAAAGTATTTTTTTATTTACTTCTAAAATATTGTGCTGGAAATCCCAGCACTTTCCTATATGTTATGGGGGTGTGCTGTATGAGCAATGATAACATTGGTAATCTCACAGTAGGCATATTTTTAGGAAACCAGTCCCCTTACAAGGGGTTAACTTCACAGGGAAGAGGTCACGCATGCTATGTAGTAGTAATAGGAGCTGCCTTCTCTTGACAAGTTATGAATAGTTTGCCATTTGCTGCTAACGTCATTGGAAAGCTCTGGTTATAGTGTGGTGATTGAGAGCTCCAGCCGTGATAGTCCAGTGGTCTGTTTATTAGGAAAGACGAAATTAAACATGACAGAGTGATAAGAGACTATAGGAAAACCCTCTTATCTATGGAAAAACAGTCAAGTAAACATTCTATTTATGTAGATGCAGCGGCAAGAAAGCGAACCAAACGTCAAGATAAACCGAAACGGATCGGTCTTAGGGTGAGATTCCAATACCCACAATATAGGTTCATGGCAAAAAATATAAAAAAATAATTCACATCCAGCATGATAGGAAATCTAACAAGACTATGACACCAATAGTAAATTGCCCGTCAAAAATAACAATATAATTAAAAAAAATTCTCTCCCTCCCCCCCAACCTGTCTCTCCCTCCCCCGTGTCTTCCTCCCCACCTCTCCCCCGTGTCTTCCTCCCCCCGTGTATTCCCCCCCCACTTTCCCCCGTGTCTCCACCCCCCACTTTCCCCCGTGTCTTCCCCCCCCACTTTCCCCCGTGTCTTTCCCCCCCCCACTTTCCCCCGTGTCTCCCCCCCCCACTTTCCCCCGTGTCTCCCCCCCCCCACTTTCCCCCGTGTCTCCCCCCCCACTTTCCCCCGTGTCTTCCTCCCCCCACTTTCCCCCGTGTCTTCCTCCCCCCACTTTCCCCCGTGTCTTCCTCCCCCCACTTTGCCCCGTGTCTTCCTCCCCCCACTTTGCCCCGTGTCTTCCTCCCCCCGTGTCTTCCGCCCCCCCTTTCCCCCGTGTCTTCCGCCTCCCCTTTCCCCCGTGTCTTCCTCCCCCCCTCTCCCCCGTGTCTTCCTCCCCCCCTCTCCCCCGTGTCTTCCTCCCCCCCTCTCCCCCGTGTCTTCCTCCCCCCCCTCTCCCCCGTGTCTTCCTCCCCCCCCTCTCCCCCGTGTCTTCCTCCCCCCCTCTCCCCCGTGTCTTCCTCCCCCCCTCTCCCCCGTGTCTTCCTCCCCCCTCTCCCCTGTGTCTTCCTCCCCCCCTCTCCCCCGTGTCTTCCTCCCCCCTGTTCTTACCTTTCTCTAATCCAACACCTGCTGTTTATATCAGACAAGCATTACATTGAGTCATACTAACTAATAGAAAAACTGCATTTTGGTACGCTTATTAACCCTATACCTTCCACCCAGTAGCAGCACAGTGCAGAGATCCAGAGCAGTACTGCCTGGGTAGCTTCTTTGCAGGGAGGAGAGAGGTGTATGGTGAAAAAAAAAAAAGAAAAAAAGAAGAAATACACAACCCATGATGTTTTGCTGCAGACAATGAATCCCCATACTGCTACAATGTTGTAGCAACTTCTGATTGGCACAACCAATTATGAATTTTATGCTAATTTAGCTTGGATTTTCAGGGTGGTTCAACTGCCAGAAAACTCTAGGGTAAGGTTATTCGTGTTTATTTTGGAATTTTTACATGCAAATAATGTTTCCATACACTACTGATTCTCCTCTATCGGATGCATTCATTATCCATAATGCTTACATAAACCTTTACAATTCTTTTTTTAAATGAATCCCCCCAATATAAAACAGACAGAACGCGCTGAAAGTTCAAAGGTACAATTGCGCAGTCTTGTTACGTTTTAGAGTATGCATTCAAACATGTAACAACCAGAAAATCCCAATCTAGTTAAAAGGCCCAATACACTACAGCATTTGTATGAGGCAATAGTAAGTCGCATACCTTGTATCTAGACAAGGGCGGATTTGGGGAGGGTAGCTATTACCTTTCATTAAAAAAAAAAAAAAAAACCTGTTCTGCAGATTTCTACCGAAACTCATAATCCTGGATAATGAAACTTATTGCGCCACGGCATCTTCCTTTCACAAGTATACGGCAGTCTGGGAAGTAATAATGTGTTACAGTTAATCTAGAGATTCGCTAACATCAGATGGCGCTGTAAGGATCGGCCAAAAGTGCGTTCTGTGCAATGCATCAATAGCGTTCTTTGTTTGTTTTCCTTTAAAAAAAGGGATATGGACGGTTCTCTGTTTTTAATATTAAATTAAACTAAATTTTTGTTTGCATATCCAAACATTTTTTGTGCGTTTGTGTCGCTCAATTGTGTTCAACTCTCTGTGACATCATGGACAGTAACAAACCATACTGATCCACTTGGTATTCATGACAGAGATACTGGAGTGGTTTGCCAGTTCCTTCTCCAGTGGGCTACATCCTACAGCTCCTGGTATTTCTAGGTGGTCTCCCATCCAAGTACTGACCAGGCACAACCCTGCTTGGCTGCAGGATGGTGTGACCTTGACTCCGTGGCTGGATTCAAACCCAGGTCACACCAGTGAAACCAAATCCTAACCACTGGACCACCAGGGAACCCTATCATTTTATTAGCACATGCTTAAAAGCTCTATTTTTACTAACTGAACCCTTCCAAACGGTCCCTACAAAGATCCGCCCCCAGCAGTTCATGCACACAGTGTTTCTATTGGTACTAGATGCACTAGCCAATCATAGATTGCCTCAGCGGCATTTAAAACATTCTGTTGAGAAACAACATGATAGGCTAGTATATCTTGTATTGCAGAGACACAGTGGTCATGAGTAACAGGTGGCAGACCTTTGCAGGGACTGTTTGGAAGGTTTCAGCGAATAATAAAATAAAAAAATAAAAAATAAAAAGCTTTTAAGTGCTTGTTAATAAAATTATATTTAGATATACAAAATACTTAGGGAGTTTACTTTAATATAAAAAAAACAGGGAAACGTCCATATCCCTTTAATTTGCAAAGCAGCACTAATAACACAACTGTGTTTCCATCTTGGTGTGACAATATTAGCACGCCACAAGGTATACACTAAAGCTTGATGTAGAGGGTTATACAAGCAGAAAATCTTTATTTAAAAAACAGTCTGCACATGAGATATCTGAGGGTGCCCTTATTCTTTGCGAGAAGGAGCCATTTCATTCCTTGCAGACTCTACACGTGACAATCCAAGGAATATTTCTTATTGCAGGTATTACAGACATACAGCAAAGTGACAATACCATATCCTCCAACATGGAGTTCAAAATAGTCAAAGCCATCAATAATACCACCTACATCTCATATTTATTGTCAGGATCTGCTTTACGGGACGAGTAACCTCTACTGAAAGCGCAATGCCCTCTATCCATCCCCCATCACAATTCCCTGCTAATTCCATCACCACAGACAGGGACTTGAACAATGAACTGCACATCTTGATAACAACCCGCCTGTTGGCATTGTCTTGCTGTAGATAGGAACTTCACACAAATTAAGAGTTAACTAGTTTAGAAGGGAACTTTAAATGTGTTTAAGTTTGTGATGTAACACCAGCTCACTCTATGATGGGATATTACAGGAGCTGATTGAGATAACTGGTTAAGGGCAGGTGATATAAGTACATTTGTTGGTTGAATCAAAGTTGTATTGTTCGGTTTGTCTCTAAATGTTCCCAATAAAGACACTCTAAGGTACATAATTTAAATCCCTTGATCACTCTCCTGCAACCTGATGGTCCTGGAATAGAACCGGTCACGAGAAGCCCATCCACTCCATGATCCAAAGGAGGATTCCTATAACCAAGGCAGGAGAATTCTGGAACCAAGTTAGACCCCTCCCCTGGGTCGTGACATTTATCTCCAACTACTCACCTAAACCCCTTTTCTGTTCTGTCTACTAATTAGATCTCTCTTTACTCATTACCACACCCGCTCCTATGCTGCCCCACCCTAAGGAACTCTCTGCCAATCTTCCCAGCTCCACATTACATATATTCATACAAGCTCACAAGCATGCTCCCTAAACCAACTAACCAAGATCTAAAATCATGTTGTGTTACATGAGGTCACAGAGAGTCAGACACAACTGAATGACGCAAACCCACAAGACCCACTAAATGCCTCTTAATCAAAAATATCCTGCTCCTTTACAAGACAACACCCCATATATACTAATGGTAATAGCAGGAAGGACAAATCATAGTAAAGCAAAACCATATGGGATGATTGCACTTATTTATGAGGCATCAACTACTTCAATTTAGTCACGGAAGAAAAAACAAGACTGAGTGTAAAAAGAACCACAAAATAATATATTACATGTAACATTTAAACTGCTAATATATTTTTCTTTTAACATGAAATCTCATAAATGCTTATTTTAAGTTTAGAAACACAAAAAAAATTGACTTTTTTCAATGTCTCTAATGAAAATGTATAATATAACAGGTTTTACAAGTTGCAAAAAAAAAGTTAAAGTAGCTCCAAGTAAGTGTTAAAATCCAGAGATAATTACTACCATGAATGACTGAAAGGGACACAGCAGGGGCACCAAGTAAATTATAGGTGATAAATACTTCAATGTAAGTTTAAGAATGTGTTAAAGTAGCATTGAAGTTTGTAATTTCCATTCTGCCAGCCGGCCTTTACGACCTACCCACTAAGACGTCACTTTTATGTATTAAACAAGTTGGAGTAACCTTAAAGAGGATATAATAAAGTACGTTGGAATCTTTAGTTTCGTCAACCCCTATAAAATCGATCAAATCCCATTTTTTCAGCAAAATAAAAAATGCAGAAATCCAATATTTGTCACATTAAGTCACCCACCACATGGTAATCTATAAACATTTATCTATTCATTCATTCAATGATTATGTGATTCTATTGGTGTGATTCAGTGTCCCTCAGGAACGGATTAAAGATGAATATAGATGTTCCACTGTATATCATTTTAATATGCATTTACATCATTACCATGGTGATGCTCCATTTAAAAAAAATTATATTTAAAAATGTTTTTTTATCTCCTTTTATTAAACCAACCTTGGCCAGTGTTTAAATATAATTATCTTATGTCATCTTCTGTGCTTCACAAATCTTCCATCTATTTAATATATTCTATTTTATTCTAACTAAGAAATTAAATATTTGTTATGTTCTTATGTTGTATTGTGAGTGGAAGTTATTTAAGCTTTTTAGGTTGTATGGGTTTTCAAAAATGGGTGCGATAACATGCCTTTACTAATTAATTAGATTACACCTGCAGTCCAAGTGAAACGCAGTGTCCAACGACTGTTGAGATGGTCTGTTTTTGCAGCACAAGGAAGTACGGGTTTAATGATATTTACACAACTAGACTACTGCAACTCGCTTCTTGCTGGCCTACCCACCACCCGACTGTCTCCACTTCAATCCATTATGAATGCCTCTGCTGGACTCATCTTCCGCACACAACGCTCAGTGTCGGCATCACCTCTCTGTCAATCTCTCCACTGGCTTCCCTTAGCCTCCAGAATAAAATGTAAAATCATGACCCTAACTTACAAAGCCCTCAACAATAATACTCCCACATACATATCTGCTCTCATCTCCAAATACTCCCCCACCCGCCCTCTTCGTTCTGCTAATGACCTTCTTCTTTCTACAACTCGTCACCTCCTCTCACTTCCGCCTCCAGGACTTTTCTCGTGCTGCCCCTAGTCTCTGGAACTCCTTGCCTCGCTGCACCAGATTATCCCCTTGCCTCAAAACATTTAAAACCTCACTTAAAATGCATCTCTTTAAAGAAGCGTATCACCTTCCACCCCAACACACTTATCACCTCTCTCCCTCTTTTACCACTCACTATCCCTTCGATTGTAAGTCTGCGAGTTTCCATCCTAAATACTTTGGGAATGCACCATGGACATTGGATTCCTAGCTCAAACACAGGGCCGTCCTTGCTTTGATATTTGTTGGTTTGTATTTCTCTTTGTCTGAGCTTGACTTGTGTAGCGCTACGAAATATGTTGGCGCGTTATAAATGAACAATAATAATAACGTCTCACAATCTCAGATCTATAATCCTTTACGTATCTGGACAAGTTGTCAATTAATTTTCGTACAAATCCAACAACTGGATGAATCCGCCTCAGATTACTGTGGTGTTGGTGCTTTCGGATTCAAAGCATCAGACAATACAAAACATAGACTCAAGGCAGAAACAAAAAGGTCAGTCTGATCTGCCCATTCTATCTACCTAAACGTTTGACTTGGTAAGCCCTCAGGATAACCTTATCCCATGCATGCTTAAATTCCTTAACTGTTCAAATTCTACAGTTATTTTTTTGAAAGAAGAAAAGGAAATACCGACAATTTTTAAAGCAATGCACATTTTTTATGATGGTTATGAGGCCCATAAATCCACCGGTGATTTTACGATTAAGACATTCCGGGTCCAAAGGCGACTTCCTCTTTCTGTAGCTATGAAACTTAGAGCCGCACTTGGGAAATGACACTGCCGGGAGGTCAGGGCACAGAGGCCTCAGCGACTGTATGTACTGGCATAGACTGTAGGAAAGGTAAATAAAGTAACATTGCACCAGACTAGAAGTGCTGCAAATGGGGTCCCACGAGAGAGCAGCAAATAGCCAGAATAAGATGACTAGGGTTTTACTAGGTATATCATATTCATGTGTATATTTACTTATGTGTGTTTCTGAATAGTTAAAACGTTATATCTAAGTTCCTCTGTTCTTACCGCTCTCTAATCTAACACCTGCTCCTTATATCAGACACGCACATTACATGGAGACATTCTATACACATAGATTTATTTTATTTAAAAATAAATCTGGTTTTCCACACCCCCAGGGCTGCTTACATAGGCATAGTGTACCTACCAATAGAAATACTGCATTCAAGTACAGATTTAAACCCTTTACTAAACTTCAAGCCAGCAGAAGCTCAATGCAGAGATCTACAGATCAGTGTCTGTCTCTTCCTTTTTCCTTCCGCAGCGGCACTACACACCACATGACTCCTTCCTGCACAAACTGCCATCACTGATTGTTACATTGTATTAAAATGTATAGCTGGCTGTGACTGGCCAGAACAAATGATGAATTTTATGCTAAGTTTTCAGGGGTGTTAGCTGCTGCCTGCAAACTCAAGAGATTTCAAAAAATCAAGGTGAGTTTGTCAATGTTTATTTTGGTATTTTTTCATGCAAAAATAAATGCTTTCATACATTACTGATTCTCCTTGATCAGATGCTTCATAATCCAGGAAGAGTGTTTGTGAATATATATATATATATATATATTCATATATATATATATATATATATATATATATATATATATATATATATATATATATATATATATATGTGTGTTTTTTTTTTATTTAAAGAAAAAAATAAACATACAGAACTCTAACCTATTATGGTTTGGTAAATGAGCTTGCACATGGGTACTTTAATGCAGATTTTCATAATTGTATTTAAGCAACAAAAAGCTTATTTCCCAGAGGCACGACTTCGAGACCTAAAATATGTGTAAAAACAGGGAAATATGTATTATTCCAATAAGACTGATACTTAAAAACACATGTAACAATACTTCTATAGTAACTTACAATTGCATCAACTGTAACCGTGAAACAATTCTGTATGTGGGTAAGTGTCCTGGTTTGTGTATAATCCATTCCGGTGCTGTGCATAAAGCTGTAAATTACAGCAAGCCTAAGATTAAAAGGAGCCATGTATAAAATGGTCATTGTGGTCTCATTTGCATGTCCCTGCTCAGTTTTCCCAGAATGCAGTGCATCAACTGTATTTCTTGAGAAATGTGGAATTCAAATAGAATCCCCAATGTACTATTTATTGTTTGTACTAATATATATATATATATATATATATATATATATATATATATATATATATATATATATATATAAAAGATTCCCATGGGGGGGGGGGGGGTATCTCAGGTCTCACTGCATGGAGGAGAGGGTGGGTGGTATTTGAGTACATGGCAAAAAACAAATTAAACACACTGCATGGAGGGGGGGGTATTTGAGGTCACACTGCATGGAGGGGGGGGGTATTTGAGGTCACACTGCATGGAGGGGGGGGGGTATTTGAGGTCACACTGCATGGAGGGGGGGGGGGTATTTGAGGTCACACTGCATGGAGGGGGGGGGGTATTTGAGGTGACACTGCATGGAGGGGGGGGGGGTATTTGAGATCACACTGCATGGGGGGGGGGGGGGTATTTGAGGTCAGACTGCATGGAGGGGGGGGGGTATTTGAGGTCACACTGCATGGAGGGGGGGGGGTATTTGAGGTCACACTGCATGGAGGGGGGGGGGGGGTATTTGAGGTCACACTGCATGGAGGGGGGGGGGGGGTATTTGAGGTCACACTGCATGGAGGGGGGGGGGGGGTATTTGAGGTCACACTGCATGGAGGGGGGGGGGGGGGTATTTGAGGTCACACTGCATGGAGGGGGGGGGTATTTGAGGTCACACTGCATGGAGGGGGGGGGGGGTATTTGAGGTCACACTGCATGGAGGGGGGGGGGGTATTTGAGGTCACACAGCATGGAGGGGGGGGGGGGGTATTTGAGGTCACACTGCATGGAGGGGGGGGGGGTATTTGAGGTCACACTGCATGGAGGGGGGGGGGGTGTTTGAGGTCACACTGCATGGAGGGGGGGGGTGTTTGAGGTCACACTGCATGGAGGGGGGGGGGGTATTTGAGGTCACACTGCATGGAGCGGGGGGGTATTATAGGTCACACTGCATGGAGCGGGGGGGGTATTATAGGTCACACTGCATGGAGCGGGGGGTATTTGAGGTCACACTGCATGGAGCGGGGGGGTATTTGAGGTCACACTGCATGGAGCGGGGGGGTATTTGAGGTCACACTGCATGGAGCGGGGGGGTATTTGAGGTCACACTGCATGGAGCGGGGGGGTATTTGAGGTCACACTGCATGGAGCGGGGGGGGGTATTTGAGGTCACACTGCATGGAGCGGGGGGGTATTTGAGGTCACACTGCATGGAGCGGGGGGGGATTTGAGGACACACTGCATGGAGCGGGGGGGATTTGAGGTCACACTGCATGGAGCGGGGGGGGATTTGAGGTCACACTGCATGGAGCGGGGGGGGATTTGAGGTCACACTGCATGGAGCGGGGGGGGATTTGAGGTCACACTGCATGGAGCGGGGGGGGATTTGAGGTCACACTGCATGGAGCGGGGGGGGATTTGAGGTCACACTGCATGGAGCGGGGGGGGATTTGAGGTCACACTGCATGGAGCGGGGGGGGGATTTGAGGTCACACTGCATGGAGCGGGGGGGGATTTGAGGTCACACAGCATGGAGCGGGGGGGATTTGAGGTCACACTGCATGGAGCGGGGGGGGATTTGAGGTCACACTGCATGGAGCGGGGGGGGATTTGAGGTCACACTGCATGGAGCGGGGGGGGATTTGAGGTCACACTGCATGGAGCGGGGGGGGATTTGAGGTCACACTGCATGGAGCGGGGGGGATTTGAGGTCACACTGCATGGAGCGGGGGGGATTTGAGGTCACACTGCATGGAGCGGGGGGGATTTGAGGTCACACTGCATGGAGCGGGGGGGATTTGAGGTCACACTGCATGGAGCGGGGGGGATTTGAGGTCACACTGCATGGAGCGGGGGGGGATTTGAGGTCACACTGCATGGAGCGGGGGGGATTTGAGGTCACACTGCATGGAGCGGGGGGGATTTGAGGTCACACTGCATGGAGCGGGGGGGATTTGAGGTCACACTGCATGGAGCGGGGGGGATTTGAGGTCACACTGCATGGAGCGGGGGGGATTTGAGGTCACACTGCATGGAGCGGGGGGGGATTTGAGGTCACACTGCATGGAGCGGGGGGGGATTTGAGGTCACACTGCATGGAGCGGGGGGGGATTTGAGGTCACACTGCATGGAGCGGGGGGGGATTTGAGGTCACACTGCATGGAGCGGGGGGGGATTTGAGGTCACACTGCATGGAGCGGGGGGGGATTTGAGGTCACACTGCATGGAGCGGGGGGGGATTTGAGGTCACACTGCATGGAGCGGGGGGGATTTGAGGTCACACTGCATGGAGCGGGGGGGATTTGAGGTCACACTGCATGGAGCGGGGGGGATTTGAGGTCACACTGCATGGAGCGGGGGGGATTTGAGGTCACACTGCATGGAGCGGGGGGGATTTGAGGTCACACTGCATGGAGCGGGGGGGATTTGAGGTCACACTGCATGGAGCGGGGGGGATTTGAGGTCACACTGCATGGAGCGGGGGGGATTTGAGGTCACACTGCATGGAGCGGGGGGGATTTGAGGTCACACTGCATGGAGCGGGGGGGATTTGAGGTCACACTGCATGGAGCGGGGGGGATTTGAGGTCACACTGCATGGAGCGGGGGGGATTTGAGGTCACACTGCATGGAGCGGGGGGGATTTGAGGTCACACTGCATGGAGCGGGGGGGATTTGAGGTCACACTGCATGGAGCGGGGGGGATTTGAGGTCACACTGCATGGAGCGGGGGGGATTTGAGGTCACACTGCATGGAGCGGGGGGGATTTGAGGTCACACTGCATGGAGCGGGGGGGATTTGAGGTCACACTGCATGGAGCGGGGGGGATTTGAGGTCACACTGCATGGAGCGGGGGGGATTTGAGGTCACACTGCATCGAGGGGGGGATTTGAGGTCACACTGCATCGAGGGGGGGATTTGAGGTCACACTGCATCGAGGGGGGGATTTGAGGTCACACTGCATCGAGGGGGGGATTTGAGGTCACACTGCATCGAGGGGGGATTTGAGGTCACACTGCATCGAGGGGGGATTTGAGGTCACACTGCATCGAGGGGGGATTTGAGGTCACACTGCATCGAGGGGGGATTTGAGGTCACACTGCATCGAGGGGGGGATTTGAGGTCACACTGCATCGAGGGGGGGATTTGAGGTCACACTGCATCGAGGGGGGGATTTGAGGTCACACTGCATCGAGGGGGGGGATTTGAGGTCACACTGCATGGAGTGGGGGGGGGGGTATTTGAGGTCACACTGCATAGAGTGGGGGGGTATTTGAGGTCACACTGCATGGAGTGGGGGGGTATTTGAGGTCACACTGCATGGAGTGGGGGGGTATTTGAGGTCACACTGCATAAAGTGGGGGGGTATTTGAGGTCACACTGCATAAAGTGGGGGGGTATTTGAGGTCACACTGCATGGAGTGGGGGGGTATTTGAGGTCACACTGCATGGAGTGGGGGGGTATTTGAGGTCACACTGCATGGAGTGGGGGGGTATTTGAGGTCACACTGCATGGAGTGGGGGGGTATTTGAGGTCACACTGCATAAAGTGGGGGGGTATTTGAGGTCTCACTGCATGGAGCGGGGGGGGGGTATTTGAGGTCTCACTGCATGGAGCGGGGGGTGGGGTATTTGAGGTCACACTGCATGGAGGGGGGGGTATTTGAGGTCTCACTGCATGGAGCGGGGGGGGGTATTTGAGGTCTCACTGCATGGAGCGGGGGGGGGGGTATTTGTGGTCTCACTGCATGGAGCGGGGGGGGGGTATTTGTGGTCTCACTGCATGGAGCGGGGGGGGTATTTGTGGTCTCACTGCATGGAGCGGGGGGGGATTTGAGGTCTCACTGCATGGAGGGGGGGGGGTATTTGAGGTCTCACTGCATGGAGCGGGGGGGGGGGTATTTGAGGTCTCACTGCATGGAGGAGGTCTGATTGCATGGGAGGGGGGGGTCTGAGGACTCATCACACGCGGTAAGTCTCCCTCTCCTCTGGTTCCACCTCCTCTCTTAGCTATCCCACCGCCCCCGGTACCTGAAGCACCGCCTCTGTCAGCACAGAGCTCAAGGCCTCATTCCTCAGCGTTTCCCGGGCTTTTTGCTCGCTTAGACCGATTGCTGTGAAGAGAGATACCGGGTCCGCCGCCATCTTGGAACCGGGAGAAAGAGAGAGGGCAAAGCTACCAATCACAAGCAGAGATGATACCAGGAAGTGAAGTTACAGCGAATCAATTGCAAGCTGAATATTCCGCCATCCTACAGCTGCACAGAGTGTGTGTCCAGTTATCCAATCAGAATAGCGGACATGACAGGAGGGCGGGATACATATTGCATCAGTTGTGTTAAAGGGCCTGCTGGGCACACGTGGGTTAGAGCTGTGGCTTCTCTGTGCAGGATACAGTGAATGTGGTCAACAGAAAATAGTTTTATTTTACTTTTAGCAAAGTAGTAACACAGAAAAAAACATCATACAAAGCCACCTAAGTCCTACACAGGGTCCTATATGCCATATAACCCATGTGTAGGTATCAGAGGAATAAATCCACTGTGTGTATGGAAAGTAAATTATTGGTGTAACTGATGTCTTATCATATGCCTTTAAAAAAAATAGCAACAACAGAAATAGAGGCGCTCAGTGAGACAACAAACTAACCTTAACACAATAATCCATAATTACACCCATTATTAAGAAACAGGATCCTGATTCTACACCTATCTCCCTATCTCTCTACTTCCCCTGGCTTCCAAACTGGTCCAGCAGCTCTTCTACAATAACCTCACACAATTTATATCCTATTACTCCCGTCTTGACACCGTCCAATCTGGCTTCCGACCCCAACGCTCCACTGAGAGCTCTCCCAAAAGTCACTAATTATCTGCTCACCGCCAAGTCAAAGGGTCAGTTTTCTATTGTACTTCTGGATCTCTCTGCTGCCTCTGATACAGTTGACCACCCTCTTCTAATCCTTTTGGCGTCCACAGCTCTTTCATGGTTCACATCATACCTACAAGATTGATCATTTAGCGTGTCCCTCTCTGGCACCTCTTCTTCTCCTCATCCTCTGTTAGTTGACATACCCCAGTCCTAGGCCCCTTCCTATGCTCCTCTATACATCCTCACTTGGCACCCTAATAAAAAAAATGGATTTCAGTATCATCTCTATGCAGATGGCACTCATATCTACCTCTCTAAACCTGTCCACCTCTATCCTAGCGCATGTTTCCAACTACCTCTCAAATATATCCTCCTGTCCGCCCACCATCTCAAACTCAATATGTCTATGACTGAACTCCTAATCTTCCAACCATCTACCACAGCGTAAATTCCTCACTGTTGACAATGCCACCATCACGCCCACCTCTCAGGCCCGTTGTCTTGGGGTTCTATTGGATCTTTCATTCCTCACATACAGTAACTAACAAATAATAATAATAATAATAATAATAATGGACTTGTTATACAATAGGCTGATAATGCCTCAGGCTGTTGTCTGATAATGCCATCATTGTTTTTTTCCTGTAAATAATAATGAGATATTCTGGTTAAAACGTAGGTGCTAGAACTATGTTATTTTGCTGGATGCTGGGACTCCCATGTTTGTGGCTATCTGATCTGATGGACGGCTACTGAAATTTTGCTGTCTGATACAAATAGTAAGTTGTAGAAAGAACCTTGTGCATGGACATAGAGTTGACAAAAACACACACATCCATCATCCAGCCCACACAATGTTATGTGACAAACACAAAATGGATTCCTGTACTCATAAATCGAGTCTTCAAATTTCAGATTTTGCTAAAATAAGTTTTAGGTCCATGAATTACAAAACTGCTGATACTGTTAATTTGGTACATACTTGACAAACAAGTGACTTTTTCTTGAACTGCAGTGAACCTTTAAAGACAATCTACCATATAAAAACCATTCATGTGTAACATATAATAAATAAGTGAGAACTAAAGTAAATGTTATAAATCCTTAAATATTATGCTTATACATGAATGATTGCTGATACACAGTATCTCACAAAAGTCAGTACACCCCTCACATTTTTGTAAATATTTTATTATATCTTTTCATGTGACAACACTAAAGACATGACACTCTGCCACAATGTGAAGTAGTAAGTGTACGGCCTGTATAACAGTGTAAATGTGTCGTCCCCTCAAAATTACTCAACACACAGCCATTAATGTCTAAACCGCTGGCAACAAAAGTGAGTACACCCCTAAGTGGAAATGTCCAAATTGGGCCCAAAGTGTCAATATTGTGTGTGACCACCATTACTTTCCAGCACTGCCTTTGCCCTCATGGGCACGGATTTCACCAGAGCTTCACAGGTTGCCACTGGAGTCCTCTTCCACTCCTCCATCATGACATCACAGAGCTGGTGGATGTTAGAGACCTTGCGCTCCCCCACCTTCCGTTTGAGGATGCCCCACAGATGCTGAATAGGGTTTAGGTCTGGAGACATGCTTGGCCGGTCCATCACCTTTACCTTCAGCTTCTTTAGCAAGGCAGTGGTCATCTTGGAGGTATATTTGGGGTTGTTATCATGTTGGAATACTGCACTGCGGCCCAGTCTACGAAGGGAGGGGGTCATGCTCTGCTTCAGTATGTCACAGTACATGTTGGCATTCATGGTTCCCTCAATAAACTCTAGCTCCCCAGTGCCGGCAGCACTCATTTCACTGTTATACAGGCTGTACACTTACTACTTTACATTTACTTCAGTGTTGTCACATGAAAAGATATAATAAAATATTTACAAAGATGTGAGGGGTGTACTCACTTTTGTGAGATACTGTAGATGTAAATGGTATCATTATCTGTGACTTTCTTCAATATTAGATTTAACTTTGTATTTAACATACCTCAAAGAAAAAGACCCCCTCAAATGGGCTACTCACACGGACAAGAGCTGTACACATAATCACAAATCCAGAACTTCATGAATTAAAGGAACACGCTGACCGTCACTGGACCCTTGGCTCTATCTGGACTCTGGATGGCTCCATCTGTTTTGTGTACTCTCTTACTCCCATGGTGTCTTAAGAAGCATCTCTTTTGGTGTTCAAGCTCTTTTGACAAGTCAATGTCCATGAATAGAGTAATGTTTATAATTTACTAATATACCCTATAGCCAAATATAGCCTTGAAGTTTATTTATTTGTTAATACACCCTTTATTCATTGCGATGATCCAGGGGTAGGGGCTCTTACTGCCCAGGACAACCTGCTATAGACTACAGGTTGACTACCCACAAGGACCGTTGGGTTTGGCACCAGCACCCTGATATGTGGCTTCTGTATCAGTCAGGGTCTCTCCATCAGGAGTTTCAGTAACCTTCCTTTGGTAGTGACCAGGACAAGTTACTTGCAGGGTGGAGATAGGATCAGTATCACAGTCACCAGGAACAAATAATACCATTTCTATATGTCTGAGAAGTTAACTTTATTACTGGAAAGTCAACAATATTTATAGGGGTTAGATACAGAGTGGGGTGTATACAACACAACAATGACAAGGAGTGGCAGGCAAACACAGGAGATTGATTCCACATGGGATGTAATAGTCTGGCATTCTGGTATCTGTCTCCATGTCTAGTGATCCAGACCTCAAATAGACTACATTAATATTATCTGGCAAATAATGAGACACAACAGATTACAATACAATGTCAGTGTTTATGCACATAGTCCTGTGGCTAGAGCCAAGCAGTCTGTCCTTTATGGTGGCTCAATGGGCTAAGAACCAGAAACAGGAAAAGGCATCTGTAACATTCTTATATTGTGATTTACGACATATAAACAATACCTCTGGGAATTATACAATAGATTAAAACCCTAGACCATGGACCAGTTACTTAGATAAGGGATTTAATTTGACCAATCAGTGTAGATAAACTAAATAAGCCTCATACGGATCAAATTGTTTTAGAGATAATTAGATCATTTCTTTCATATCACATTAGCATTGCTACTTATTGCATCATCTTCATACAGAACTTTGATACTGTTACAAAATCTCATTCCATGTTTTCTAAGCATTTGTCACTACTAATGCAGTATTATAATTAATGCCTGTAAAAAATCTTCAGTTCTTAAGTGACGTTCTACCGTGATACTGCCATAGTAGAGGCAAATATTTAGAAAATATTGAATGGACCCTGATGAACATTAACCACATAGCCAGATAAATGAAAGGGCTATTATAATTGCCATAAAGACTTTGTGAATGACTTTACCACTTGTTGATTTCTTATGCTGTGTGATATTTTTCCCCAAGGTCTTGTTGTATGCCCTGGACCCCTTAGCTCCCTTTTCACCGGGTTATTTTAACCTAGAGGGCACTGGATCAATTTTACATTCTTAGGGACATTATTTTGTGTGTAGAGTGTATTTGGGGTGCAACTATTGCATTAGGCTAATAGAATATTCCCCTACTCAGGTTGGGCCTAATCCCTCCCCAGACATTCTGGCTCTAGGGCTTATCAATCCCCGCTGTGCCCCGATCCTGGCCGGAGGTAGCTGATAGCTACATTGTAGACAACTAAGCACCATGCTGGGGAAATGGAAAGGCTGGTGCCTGGTCTTTGGAGCCAGTTCTAGCCCACTAGGGATAATTCAAAGGGGCAAAAGGGCCGAGTGCCCGCACCGAACATAGCAATGGCCTCGCTGTCGATTCAGCGCCGTTGAGTTGCGCCACGTGCTTGCTGTCAGCCCTGATTTTAAAAAAATCTCATTACTCTCTACTTGCTGTTAGCTCTGATCATTTGATTGTTCTCACTACACTTTGCTTGGTACTATTCATGACCATGTTCTGTCTGTTTGCCGTCAGTCCTAATTATGGTCTGTTTCTAACTAAATGTACTTGTCTTGATCACGGTCTACTTCTGACAATGGTTAAATTTCTGTCAGTTCTGATCATGGCCTGTTTCTGATCATTCTTTTCTTGCTATCAGTTCGAGATCATCACCTGTTTCTGACTGTGTTTACCGAAAGTCAATTTTGACAGTGCCCTTTTTTTTGGCTGTGCTTTACTTGCTCATGGTCTTGACCATTACCTGTTTCTGGATATGCTTTCATTGCTGTCAGTTCTAATCATGGCCTGTTTCTATGTTCTGCAAGCTGCCAGTCCTTATCTTGGCCATTTTCTCACTAGTTCTGTTTGTTGGCAGCCCTTATCTAGCCCTGTTTCTTCATGTGCTTTACTTGCTGACAGTTCTGATCCTGTCCTGTTTCTTCCTGTATTCTATTTGCTGACAGTTGTGATAATTTCCTGTTTCTTTCTGTATTCTATTTCCTGACAGTTCTCACCTGTCCTGTTTCTTCATGTATTCTGCTTGTTGACAGTTCTGATCCTGTCCTGTTTCTTCCTGTATTCTGCTTGTTGACAGTTCTGATCATTTCCTGTTTCTTCCTGTAATCTACATGCTGACAGTTCTGATCCTGTTTGTTCTTGTATTCTATTTGCTGACAGTTCTGATCCTGTTTCTTCCTGTAATCTACATGCTGACAGTTCTGATCATGTCCTGTCTCTTCCTGTATTCTATCTGCTGACAGTTCTGATCCTGTCCTGTCTCTTCCTGTATTCTATCTGCTGACAGTTCTGATCATGTCCTGTCTCTTCCTGTATTCTACCTGCTGACAGTTCTGATCCTGTCCTGTTTCTTCCTGTATTCTATTTGCTGACAGTTCTGATCCTGTCCTGTTTCTTCCTGTAATCTTTTTGCTGACAGTTCTGATCCTGTCCTGTTTCTTCCTGTATTCTATTTGCTGACAGTTCTGATCATGTCCTGTCTCTTCCTGTATTCTATCTGCTGACAGTTCTGATCCTGTCCTGTTTCTTCCTGTAATCTTTTTGCTGACAGTTCTGATCCTGTCCTGTTTCTTCCTGTATTCTATTTGCTGACAGTTCTCATCCTGTCCTGTTTCTTCCTGTATTCTATTTGCTGACAGTTCTGATCCTGTGCTGTTTCTTCCTGTATTCTATTTGCTGACAGTTCTGATCCTGTCCTGTTTCTTCCAGTATTCTATTTGCTGACAGTTCTGATCCTGTCCTGTTTCTTCCAGTATTCTATTTGCTGAAAGTTCTGATCCTGTCCTGTTTCTTCCAGTATTCTATTTGCTGACAGTTCTGATCCTGTCTTGTTTCTTCCTGTATTCTATTTGCTGACAGTTCTGATCCTGTCTTGTTTCTTCCTGTATTCTATTTGCTGACAGTTCTGATCCTGTCCTGTTTCTTCCAGTATTCTATTTGCTGACAGTTCTGATCCTGTCCTGTTTCTTCCTGTATTCTATTTGCTGACAGTTGTGATAATTTCCTGTTTCTTTCTGTATTCTATTTCCTGACAGTTCTCATCATGTCCTGTTTCTTCATGTATTCTGCTTGTTGACAGTTCTGATCCTGTCCTGTTTCTTCCTGTATTCTGCTTGTTGACAGTTCTGATCATTTCCTGTTTCTTCCTGTAATCTACATGCTGACAGTTCTGATCCTGTTTGTTCTTGTATTCTATTTGCTGACAGTTCTGATCCTGTTTCTTCCTGTAATCTACATGCTGACAGTTCTGATCATGTCCTGTCTCTTCCTGTATTCTATCTGCTGACAGTTCTGATCCTGTCCTGTCTCTTCCTGTATTCTATCTGCTGACAGTTCTGATCCTGTCCTGTTTCTTCCTGTATTCTACCTGCTGACAGTTCTGATCCTGTCCTGTTTCTTCCTGTATTCTATTTGCTGACAGTTCTGATCCTGTCCTGTTTCTTCCTGTAATCTTTTTGCTGACAGTTCTGATCCTGTCCTGTTTCTTCCTGTATTCTATTTGCTGACAGTTCTGATCATGTCCTGTCTCTTCCTGTATTCTATCTGCTGACAGTTCTGATCCTGTCCTGTTTCTTCCTGTAATCTTTTTGCTGACAGTTCTGATCCTGTCCTGTTTCTTCCTGTATTCTATTTGCTGACAGTTCTCATCCTGTCCTGTTTCTTCCTGTATTCTATTTGCTGACAGTTCTGATCCTGTCCTGTTTCTTCCAGTATTCTATTTGCTGACAGTTCTGATCCTGTCCTGTTTCTTCCAGTATTCTATTTGCTGAAAGTTCTGATCCTGTCCTGTTTCTTCCAGTATTCTATTTGCTGACAGTTCTGATCCTGTCTTGTTTCTTCCTGTATTCTATTTGCTGACAGTTCTGATCCTGTCCTGTTTCTTCCAGTATTCTATTTGCGGACAGTTCTGATCCTGTCCTGTTTCTTCCAGTATTCTATTTGCTGACAGTTCTGATCCTGTCCTGTTTCTTCCAGTATTCTATTTGCGGACAGTTCTGATCCTGTCCTGTTTCTTCCAGTATTCTATTTGCTGACAGTTCTGATCCTGTCCTGTTTCTTCCAGTATTCTATTTGCTGACAGTTCTGATCCTGTCCTGTTTCTTCCAGTATTCTATTTGCTGACAGTTCTGATCATGTCCTGTTTCTTCCTGTGTTCTATTTGCTGATAGTTCTGATCATGTCCTGTTTCTTCCTGTATTCTATTTGCTGACAGTTCTGATCATGTCCTGTTTCTTCCTGTATACTATTTGCTGACAGTTCTGATCCTGTCCTGTTTCTTCCTGTATTCTATTTGCTGACAGTTCTGATCCTGTCCTGTTTCTTCCAGTATTCTATTTGCTGACAGTTCTGATCATGTCCTGTTTCTTCCTGTGTTCTATTTGCTGATAGTTCTGATCATGTCCTGTTTCTTCCAGTATTCTATTTGCTGACAGTTCTGATCATGTCCTGTTTCTTCCTGTGTTCTATTTGCTGATAGTTCTGATCATGTCCTGTTTCTTCCTGTATTCTATTTGCTGACAGTTCTGATCATGTCCTGTTTCTTCCTGTATTCTACTTGCTGACAGTTCTGATCCTGTCCTGTTCCTTCCTGTATTCTATTTGCTGACAGTTCTGATCATGTCCTGTCTCTTCCTGTATTCTACTTGCTGACAGTTCTCATCCTGTCCTGTTTCTTCCTGTATTCTATCTGCTGACAGTTCTCATCCTGTCCTGTTTTTTCCTGTATTCTATTTGCTGACAGTTCTGATCCTGTCCTGTTTCTTCCTGTATTCTATCTGCTGACAGCTCTGATCCTGTCCTGTTTCTTCCTGTATTCTATCTGCTGACAGTTCTGATCATGTCCTGTCTCTTCCTGTATTCTACTTGCTGACAGTTCTGATCCTGTCCTGTCTCTTCCTGTATTCTACTTGCTGACAGTTCTCATCATGTCCTGTCTCTTCCTGTATTCTACTTGCTGACAGTTCTGATCCTGTCCTGTCTCTTCCTGTATTCTACTTGCTGACAGTTCTGATCATGTCCTGTTTCTTCCTGTATTCTATTTGCTGACAGTTCTGATCCTGTCCTGTTTCTTCCTGTATTCTATTTGCTGACAGTTCTGATCATGTCCTGTTTCTTCCTGTATTCTATTTGCTGACAGTTCTCATCATGTCCTGTCTCTTCCTGTATTCTACTTGCTGACAGTTCTGATCCTGTCCTGTCTCTTCCTGTATTCTATTTGCTGACAGTTCTGATCCTGTCCTGTTTCTTCCTGTATTCTATTTGCTGACAGTTCTGATCCTGTCCTGTTTCTTCCTGTATTCTATTTGCTGACAGTTCTCATCCTGTCCTGTTTCTTCCTGTATTCTATTTGCTGACAGTTCTGATCCTGTCCTGTTTCTTCCTGTATTCTATTTGCTGACAGTTCTGATCCTGTCCTGTTTCTTCCTGTATTCTATTTGCTGACAGTTCTGATCCTGTCCTGTTTCTTCCTGTATTCTATTTGCTGACAGTTCTGATCCTGTCCTGTTTCTTCCTGTATTCTATCTGCTGACAGTTCTGATCCTGTCCTGTTTCTTCCTGTATTCTATTTGCTGACAGTTCTGATCATGTCCTGTTTCTTCCTGTATTCTATCTGCTGACAGTTCTGATCATGTCCTGTTTCTTCCTGTATTCTATCTGCTGACAGTTCTGATCATGTCCCGTTTCTTCCTGTATTCTATTTGCTGACAGTTCTGATCCTGTCCTGTTTCTTCCTGTATTCTATTTGCTGACAGTTCTGATCCTGTCCTGTTTCTTCCTGTATTCTATCTGCTGACAGTTCTGATCCTGTCCTGTTTCTTCCTGTATTCTATTTGCTGACAGTTCTGATCATGTCCTGTTTCTTCCTGTATTCTATCTGCTGACAGTTCTGATCCTGTCCTGTCTCTTCCTGTATTCTATCTGCTGACAGTTCTGATCCTGTCCTGTCTCTTCCTGTATTCTACTTGCTGACAGTTCTGATCATGTCCTGTTTCTTCCTGTATTCTACTTGCTGACAGTTCTGATCATGTCCTGTTTCTGTATGTTTCAACCTGTCATGTTTTTTCATCTAAATAATTCCTCTGAACCTGTGCTCGTTCCCATGAGCAGAATCCTCTGTATTACTCATTGTCCTCAGCACTCTGATGATCCTAGGCGCCGCACTCCATGTTGTACCCTGACAGCCGGGGTAACTGCCCATGATGTATCTCAGCTAAAAAGTGTGAAATCATCACTTGAAGTTTTAATATCAATAATTAACCAGCAAAAACACTTCTTAGAACAAGAGTGGACTGGAACTGCACCTCCTGGACATGCATCAGTGCCCCGGGCATCAACAACCTGGAGATTAACCTCTGCGGTCACCGACATCCTTCTGCTGTCCTCTGCACCGCTGGGGGTCAGTTAGTAGGAGGACTCCATATGCTGTGTGCACATCACAATAAAGGGTTAAAGGTCCCATTCTGTATAGTGCAAGTCTGTAATATATTGTTAGGAGCAAAAATTAAATCTATTGTTAGCAATCATACCAAGAAAATTGCTTCTGATATATCTGCCCTCATTTATCACCCTATTATCAGTATCATAAGATCAACAACCATTGCTATACCTGAAAGTCTTATTACACGGATATGGACGGTTCCTGGATTTTACTAGGCATATACTATCCTGTGTATCTATTTACTTGTGTGTACTTTATTTTATAAAGAAGTGTTTATAAGCTCTGTTTTTACTGCCTAAAACAAATAGTCCCTGTATGGGTGTGCCCTATGCAGCATATGCAGACACATACTCTGTAAAAGGTTGCTACAGCACAGCAAGCACAGCAGAGCATGTGTCTTTATGAGCTCCAGAGGGTAGACCCATACAGAGCAACAGTATAGTCTGTGGCTGCATATGCTGCAGAGGGCATTAAAGCCAGAGCTTATAAGCACTTCTTAATACAATAAAATACAAAAAAGTAAATCGATACACAGGGATCACTATAATAGTTGTGGACCAAGAACGTTGGTCACGCTTTGCAAGCCATTACGGGCCACAACCGTGAGGCCAGCAGGACTTAGGCTGCAATGAGCCCAGCAGGCGCTCATTGCAGGGCTCGCTTAAAGCGCCACAGGCGCTCATCGCCAGCGGCGCACAAGGGAAATTTCCTAGTTACTAATATAGTTTATAAAGTGTGTGCAACTCTCCAGGGGAGCGCATGTGCACTTTACAAACTATTTGTATGGAATTCCGTACTTGCCGTAGTGCGCAAAGCGCTGCACCAGGAGGGGAAAAGGGACAGAGAGGGGGAAACAGGGAAAGAGACAGAGGGGGAAAGAGACACGGGGGGGGGGGGGAGGGGGGAAAGGGGAAAGAGACAGAGGGGTAAAGGTACACAGGGGAGGGAGGGAGGGGGGGGGGAGATACACAGGGGAAATGGGGAAAGAGACAGAGGGGGAAAGAGACACAGGGAGGGAGGAGGGGTGGGGAAGAGACACAGGGGAAAGGGGGGAAGAGACAGAGGGGGAAAGGTACACAGGGGAGGGAGGAGGGGGGGAAGATACACAGGGGAAATGGGGAAAGAGATAGAGGGGGAAAGAGACACAGGGAGGGAGGAGGGGTGGGGAAGAGACACAGGGGAAAGGGGGAAAGAGACAGAGGGGGAAAGGTACACAGGGGAGGGAGGAGGGGGGTAAGAGACACAGGGGAAAGGGGGAAAGAGACAGAGGGGGAAAGAGACACAAGGGGGGGGAGAGACACAGGGGAAAGGGGAAAGAGACAGAGGGGGAAAGGTACACAGGGGAGGGAGGAGGGGGGGAAGAGACACAGGGGAAAGGGGGAAAGAGACAGAGGGGGAAAGGTACACAGGGGAGGGAGGAGGGGGGAAGGGACGCAGGGAAGGGAGGAGAGGGGAAAGAGACACAGTGGAGAGTGGGGAAAATACAGAGGGGGAAAGGGATACAATGGAGGGAGGAGGGGGAAAGGGACACAGGGGAAAGGGGGGAAGAGACAAAGGGGGAAAGAGAAACAGGGGAGGGAGAAAGAGACACAGGGGAGGGAGGATGGGGAAAGAGACACAGGGGAGGGAGGAGGGAGAAACAGAAACAGGGGAGGGAGAGGGGGAAGAGACACAGGGGAGGGAGATGGGGGAAAGAGACACAGGAGAGGGAGGAGGGGGAATGAGACACAGGGGAGGGAGGAGGGGGAATGAGACACAGGGGAGGGAGGAGGGGGAAAGAGACACAGGGGAGGGAGATGGGCAAAGAGACACGGGAGGGAGAGGGGGGGGGAATGAGACACAGGGGAGGGAGCAGGGGGAAAGAGACACAGGGGAGTGAGAGGGCTGGGAAGAGACACAGGGGAGGGGAGACACGTGTAATATTCTACCGCCATTTATGATGGGTAAATGACTAGTATTATATATTTAGTCAAATCCAGAAATCTTCCATATCCCTTTAACATTTAAATCTTTCTTTTATTTTTGGGGGATTTTTTACCTAGTAGATAATATACAAATGAAGCATCATCTTCCCCCTGTCCCAGGGTTTGCGGTGCGTGATTGGCACATACATGTGTGAAGGTGGAGGGACCTGATGTGACCGGTGGGCTTATGGATGGCGCAGATTATATTGTAATTAAATGCCTTAGACTGAGCAGCTTGAGAGTAACATAACAGCAGAGATCAACCCACAGAGAGAATGTATTGATCTAGACACATAATAAATGATTGACTGTAATTAGACAGCTGAGCACAGTGTCAGAGAGTGCAGAGCGTGCAGAGGGCTGAGAGTGCAGACCACTGAGAGTGCAGAGTATGCAGAGTGCAGAGTGCTGAGAGTGCGCAGAGCGCTGAGAGTGCAGAGCGTGCAGAGTGCTGAGAGTGCAGAGCGCTGAGAGAGCAGAGCGTGCGGAGTGCAGACTGCTTAGAGTGCGCATCTATTTACTTGTATGTACTTTATTTTATTAAGAAGTGCTTATAAGCTTTGCATTTACTGCCTAAAATCATATAAATAGTCCCTGTATGGGTCTGTCCACTGCAGTGTATGTAGATCCAGTACAGACTCTGTAGGACTAGATATGCAGTGTAGTGTCTTATTATAATGTTTTATTTGTAACGCGCTAACACATTCTGTAGCGCTGTACAGGGGATAGGAAGAGGAAGTATACATTGAGCTTCAAGTCTTGTGAAAAGTGTTTTATTTCAAAGCATCCTACAAGAATGGAAACTCGCTGCTTACAATCTAAAGGGTTGTAAGTTCTAGCCTATCAGGGTCCACTTCTCAACAGCATCTTGCAGAATGTTGCTGAGAGATGGTCACTGATTGGTTAGTATGAGACAGAGAAAAGCAAGTACAGCAGAATCTGTGTCTTCATGGGCTGCATACAGGGGCTATTTGTTTGTTGTTAGGCAGTAAAAACAGAGCTGTTTCCCTTCTATTTAGGCTCCCGCAATACAAATGTGCAAATGGTAAAAAAATACAGATTTAATGTTTCATATTAATCATAATTAATCATAATAATCACAAGCCGGGCATTAGAGAGGAGATCTCCATCTGCTACAAGTGATCATCTCATCCACAGGTCTTTTAGTCTCCAACAAACCTTACTGGATCCATCAAGTTGCACTAACCAGACACCAATGGTAACTTGGGATCTTACACATAACCCTTGTCCACCGGACAGTCCAGAGTGGAGTCAAGGGGCCTCATTCAATTGCGATTTTGCCAATTGAATAGGGCTCTATATAAGCACATAGCATATTTTTTTACAGAAGTTTTTAGTTATTAAAGACCTTGCTTTTGGATAGAAGTTCACTAACTAAAAACTTCTGTAAAAAAATATGCTGTGTGCTTAAATAGAGCCCTATTCATTTGGCAAAATGGCAATTGAATGAGGCCCAAAGTCTCCACGAATAGAGCAAGAGAGAAGACCCTCAAGATGGACAGCGCCCAAACTTAAAGGATAAATATGGAAAATGAAGTCAGCAACCAACCTAAAAATTGTCCTTGCTAGGCACAAAAACCCCTTATGGGGTAAATCAGCTGTGACAATTGATCTCTATCAAAAGGAACCTGCCAGAGGAGCATCAACCGGTGATATATATATATATACCGCTATACAAGTGGAATTGGAGCTGCCGGTTGTGACTATACACACTGGCCCTCATTCAATTGCAATTTGGACAATTGAATAGGGCTCTAAATAAGCACATAAGTTCACTAACTAAAAAACTTCTGTAAAAAAAAATGCTATGTGCTTATATAGAGCCCTATTCAATTGGCTGAATTGCAATTTAATAAGGCTGTAGATCTGTACATCTCATGTATTAAATACTTAGGCCCTCATTCAATTGTGATTTGGCCAATTGAATAGGGGTCTAAATAAGCACATAACATATTTTTTTAAAATAAGTTTTTAGTTAGTGAAAACGTTGCTTTTGGATAGATGCTTACTAACTAAAAACTTCTTTAAAAAAATATGTTATGTGCTTATTTAGAGCCCTATTCAATTGGCCAAATCACAATTGAATGAGGGCCTTAATGAGGCTTCTATGTCAGTGGTAAATCATTCCAACTAAGTGCACAGTATGTTCATTAGTTCTATTGGCTACTAATTAGTCTTAATTATGACCTACTCTTGTGTTATCCCTCAGATCATATAATTAGTCCAAAACTGTGCCACAAAAAAGCCAACAGGGCCAATCCAACTAATAGTGTTTTTTTTTCAAGAATAATCTATGTTTATAATCATAAAGATCCAATCAGGGTGAAGCTGGAGGGTATGAGATTTAGGGGTAATAAGTGAATGTTGTACACAGAGGGTAGTAGATAAGTGGATCAGCCTTCTAGTAAAAGTGGTAGGATACGCAGAGGAAATTAATATAGGCATGTCTGGGATAAGCATAAAGCCGTCCTGAGTCTTAACTGTGCCACGAATTTAAGTAGATAGAATGGACAGACAGGATAGGTCTTTTTGGTTCTTATCTGCGATCAGATCTACATTTTAAACATGACAGGTCAGTGCCAATCAAAGCATCCCCTTACTCATGTCCCCTACACTGGCCCCACCAACTTCTTCTAACATACAGACTGCTTTTAGCCAAGTCCCAATGATACACTCAAATATACATGGTCTCAGCCCACTCTTCTTTCCATAAAGGTCCAAAAAAAGATACAGAAAATGCCCTAGATTGGTGGAGATAGATCAATAACTGTATTTTCTCTGTTTGGGCCTCATTCAATTGCAATTTGGCCAATTGCATAGGGCTCTAAATAAGCACATAACATATTTTTTAAAGAAGTTTTTAGTTAGTGAAAACCTTGCTTTTGGATAGATGCTTACTAACTAAAAACTTATTTAAAAAATATGTTATGTGCTTATTTAGAGCCCTATTCAATTGGCCAAATTGCAATTGAATGAGGGCCTTTGTATTTTGAGTATAATGGGGGAGTTTGGGGGTTAGGGGTCATATTGATAGGAAGCTCTTTGAGGGGTGTAATCTCCTCATGTTCTTGAGACCCTCTGGACCCTTCCTCCACATTCTGTCTACGTCACGGGAACTCTTTCCTGTTACCAAGATCCCACCAGGCAGCGACCGCTCGCTCGGGTTTGCCCTAATTACCAATATTATCTTTTCATTATCTATTTTGTTAATGACATGTTGACCTAAGGAGTTTTACTGAGACAAGAGCTCACTCTCGGTACAATTACACCAGGAAGAGCTGCCAAAGGGAGATGTCCAGGACCAATCAGTGGAGATTATTGTCACAAATTGTACCTTGTCCAGTTCTGGGTATATTCACTGTACTATTGAGGTGATTGTTTCACTGTACTGTAATTCTGGGTGCATTATATATTTGTGTAAACGTTTGCCATAGAGGTTATATTCATGTTAAATACGCCTCATATGTGTATGTATTGTTTTATATGCAGTTTTGTGGTAATTGATGTAATATTATGGTATCTAGTCAATGGAGGTGTAATCAATTATTGTTTGCAAAGACAGATGATACAATGCTTGAAATAGGACAAGTTATCATTGAAGGTCTCTTGTGGGCCATATGTTGCAACACCTTTGAGTAATTAGGTTAATTAACCTTCTGATCTAGTGATCTTAATTACGTTATCAATTATTAGTGCTTAATGGCACCACTGTTTAATTACTTTGGGCCTCATTCAATTGCAATTTGGCCAATTGAATAGGCCTCCATATAAGCACAGAGCATGTTTTTTTACAGAAGTTTTTAGTTAGTGATCTTCTATCCAAAAGCAAGGTCTTCACTTACTAAAAACATCTGTAAGAAAAATATGCTATATGCTTATATAGAGCCCTATTCAATTGGCCAAATCACAATTTAATAAGGCTGATAATTTGTAACACATAATAATTGGTATTTCTCCACTTGAAAAGGTGCTTAATCACTCAAAAGCCGGTTACTAAGAATTAACAGCCTTATTAAATTGCGATTCGGCCAATTGAATAGGGCTCTATTTAAGCACATGGCATATTTTTTACAGAAGTTTTTAGCTAGTGATCTTCTATCCAAAAGCAAGGTCTTCACTAACTAAACACTTCTGTAAGAAAAATATGCTGTGTGCTTAAATAAAGCCCTATTCAATTTGCTGAATCACAATTTAATAAGGCTGTAAGTGTTTGTTTGATAATAAAGGTATCAATGTATACTACAATACTGAAATTATTATCCTATGTTACTCACAACTTTAGGTTACATGATAGTACAGAGAGTATTGAGGGACCCGCTTTCATTATAACATATGGCAGTGGTGGGCTACATGTGCTGACCCCGAGTAGCACATATTCATGAGTGAGTGACTCTCCCTGACATCCTTACAGCCCTATTAAATTCCCTCAACGAAAATGAAAATCATAGCCTGTAACGTAGCCCGCAAGACTTGCGACTGTTAAATTGGCCCCATAAAGCATCCCACCATGACTTGCGGGGTAAGGGTGAGAAAAGGCTATGTGACGTGGAAAAATGATCTGTCAAGCCCGTAACTGTTACGTCTCCAATCATGCTATTACATTGCAACAAATTCACTGGCGTTCAAGCCCGCAACCCACAAATGGAGCCAAAGGGCCAACAGGTACCAGAGAGGAAAAGTACTATCCGTAGCACTGTAAAGGCAAATACACACACTACTGTACTTATAATAAAAGGGAAAGTGATGTTAGGTATTAGAATTAATAGCACAACATTCTCAAGCCCGCAAATAGGCAATATAAAATACTATATTTACAGTGTAATTTCCGTGTTATATCGATCCCGGCAATCAGTGTGTTAGCACATATAATGCAACTCGCATGGACTAGAAAATCATATTTACAGCTTTATTAATATTGCCTTATTTCTGGAATGTGGGTCCGATTGAAACTCGTAATTGAAGCCCGTAAGGCTTTGAAATCCAACCTCCATTTTTCAGTGATGTAATGATGATGATCTCCGTTGCCATTGGCTCCATCTAAGCCCGTAAATACGGGTTTAACTAATTGATCATGTTCACGGCCGCACATCCAACGTGCGGAAAATGGTTTACGGGTTTGCGTCTCAAGCCCGTAATTTACAGCATGGTCTAATTTAATAGCTCTGTAAGACAGCTGAATTTCCAGCCTGCAGCTCTTGAATTTAATAGGGCTGTGTGTCTGTAACTTGTCACAGTGGAGGGGGGAAGCAGGCAGATGTCTGTGCAGTCCTTAGTCTATAACGTAGCACTCAGTGAGAGGATGTGGTGGGACCTTAGTGAGCTAATCTCATATTGTCCTTAGTCTGTAATCTGGGAAAGGCAAGCAAGCGACTCTCCTCAGTCTACAAATGGTCTCATAGGGCCTCATTCAATTGCAATACAGCCATATGAATAGGGCTCTATATAAGCACAGAGCATATATTTTTACAGAAGTTTTTAGTTAGTGAACGTCAATCCAAAAGCAAGGTCTTCACTAACTATAAACTTCTGTAAAAAAAATATGCTCTGTGCTTATATGGAGCCCTATTCAACTGGCCAAATCATAATTGAATGAGGCCCTTAGTCACTACAGTCCTTACAGCCTTATTAAATTGCGATTTGGCCAATTGAATAGGGCTCTATATAAGCACATGGCATATTTTATTTACAGAATCTTTTAGATTCCTTGCTTTAGGATAGAAGTTTACTAACTAACCACCACATCAGGCCCGCGGCCCTCCCTGCTCCCTGATCCGGTGGCGCACGTGCATGAGCCGGCGGGACGACGGGCGCGTGCGCACACCTGCAGCATTAAGGTGAGGGAGGAGTGGGGGAGAGACACAGGAGGGAGAGGAGTGGGGCGAGACATGGGAGAGGGAAGTGGGGGAGAGACACGGGAGAGAGGAGTGGGCGATAGACACGGGAGGGAGGAGTGGGGGAGAGACACGAGAGAGGAGTGGGGGAGAGATACAGGAGAGGAGTGGAGGAGAGAGATGGGATGGAGAGGAGTGGGGGAGAGACATGAGCGGAGGGGGAAGAGAGACACGGGGGAGAGAGACACGGGGGAAGAGAGACACAGAGGAGAGGGAAGAGAGACACAAGGGAGGGAGAGGAGGAAAAAGATAGACATGGGGGAAGAGAGATGGGGGAAAGATAGACATGGGGGAAGAGAGATGGGGGAAGAGAGACATAGGGGAGGGAGAGGATGGGGGAGAGAGACACAGGGGAGGGGGGGAGGAGAGACACAGGGGAGGGAGAGGAGGAGGGGAAGAGAGACACAGGGGAGGGAGAGGAGGGGGTAAGTGAGACACAGGGGAGGGGGGAAGAGAGACACAGGGGAGGGGGAACGGACACAGGGGAGGGGGAAGAGACACAGGGGAGGGAGTGGAGGAGGGGAAGAGAGACACAGGGGAGGGAGAGGAGGGGGTAAGTGAGACACAGGGGAGGGGGGAAGAGAGACACAGGGGAGGGGGAAGAAAAACACAGGGGAGGGGGAAGAGAGACACACAGAAGGGAGTGGAGTGAAAGGAGGGGAGGAAGAGACAGGGGAGGGAGAGGAGGGAGGAATAGACACAGGGGAGGGACAGAAGGGGAGAAGAGACATACAGGAGTGAGACGGGGTAAGAGATGAGGGGAGGGGGGAAGAGACACAGGGGAGGGAGATGGGGGAAGAGACACAGGGGAGGGAGAGGAGGAGGGGAAGAGAGACACAGGGGAGGGAGAGGAGGGGGTAAGTGAGACACAGGGGAGGGGGGAAGAGAGACACAGGGGAGGGGGAACGGACACAGGGGAGGGGGAAGAGACACAGGGGAGGGAGTGGAGGAGGGGAAGAGAGACACAGGGGAGGGAGAGGAGGGGTTAAGTGAGACACAGGGGAGGGGGGAAGAGAGACACAGGGGAGGGGGAAGAAAAACACAGGGGAGGGGGAAGAGAGACACACAGAAGGGAGTGGAGTGAAAGGAGGGGAGGAAGAGACAGGGGAGGGAGAGGAGGGAGGAATAGACACAGGGGAGGGACAGAAGGGGAGAAGAGACATACAGGAGTGAGACAGGGTAAGAGATGAGGGGAGGGGGGAAGAGACACAGGGGAGGGAGATGGGGGAAGAGACACAGGGGTGGGAGAGGTGGGTAAAGAGACACAGGGGAGGGAGACGGGGTGAAGAGACAGAGGGGGGAGACACAGGGGAGGGAGAGGGGGAAGAGACACAGGGGAGGGGGAAGAGACACAGCGGAGGGAGAGGGGGGAAGAGACACAGGGGATGGAGAGGGGGGAAAGACACACAGGGGAGGGAGACGGGGGTGAAGAGACAGAGGGGGAAGAGACACAGGGGTGGGAGAGGTGGGAAAAGAGACACAGGGGAGGGAGACGGGGTGAAGAGACAGAGGGGGGGGACACAGGGGAGGGAGAGGGGGAAGAGACACAGGGGAGGGGGAAGAGACACAGCGGAGGGAGAGGGGGGAAGAGACACAGGGGATGGAGAGGGGGGAAAGACACACAGGGGAGGGAGAGGAAGTAGATGGGGGGCTCATTGCGGGGCCCATGATGAGTGCCAAAGGCACTCATCACAAAGACAGTAAAGTAGAGGGGGGGGGGGGGTAGGCCTGCAATGTGTGACAAACACCATTGCCAGGCTTCAAATTTTATTGCCGTAATTTTTGACGGGCAAATCACTAGTACATTAATATTTATAATACAGGATTTTCAGTGGCCCGGTATTAAAATTTATGATAAAAATGTACATTTCTACCCCTACATATGGCAGTATACTCACGTCAGCATGTCACAGATATATGATTGGGTTAATACAGGGTGTCCTGACACATCAGAGGTTTGTGCCCCCCTCACATGTCACAGATGTATTATTGGTTTAATATCGGGGGTCCTGATACATCACAGAGGTTTGTGCCCCCTCACATGGTATAATACGGGGGCCCTGATACATCACAGAGGTTTGTGCCCCCTCACATGGTATAATACGGGGGCCCTGATACATCACAGAGGTTTGTGCACCCCTCACATGGTATAATACGGGGGTCCTGATACATCACAGAGGTTTGTGCCCCCCTCACATGGTATAATACGGGGGTCCTGATACATCACAGAGGTTTGTGCACCCCTCACATGGTATAATACGGGGGTCCTGACACATCACAGAGGTTTGTGCCCCCCTCACATGGTATAATACGGGGGTCCTGATACATCACAGAGGTTTGTGCCCCCCTCACATGGTATAATACGGGGGTCCTGATACATCACAGAGGTTTGTGCACCCCTCACATGGTATAATACGGGGGTCCTGACACATCACAGAGGTTTGTGCCCCCCTCACATGGTATAATACGGGGGTCCTGACACATCACAGAGGTTTGTGCCCCCCTCACATGGTATAATACGGGGGTCCTGATACATCACAGAGGTTTGTGCCCCCCTCACATGGTATAATACGGGGGTCCTGACACATCACAGAGGTTTGTGCCCCCCTCATACATCAGACAGTCCTCTCCACTCCAGTGTTTGCTCGTACAATCCTCTCTGTCGGGGGAGACAGATGGTCTGTGAGTGCTTTGGACATGAAACGGAAATATCAGCAGGACAAGAGATACATTAGGATCAATAATGCATCTTCAGACTCATTTCCTGTGAGCCCCAGCTGAACATCTCCCCCGGGGGCCACAAACATAAAAATAATCTCCCTGCCTGTTAGGATGAGAGGAGCCCAGGGAGGGAGGATGGTCAGTGAGGGGGGGCACGTGGATCATAGACCTGGGCATTGGGACAGATCTACTTATAGACCAGGGGGCTTCCTGAGCAAAGGAAACCAATCTAAGATTTACCTGGGAAGCCTCCTCCAAGCCGTGAGGGAGAAATAAATCAGAGAGACTGCTCAGTACTGAAATACCGCACATTATTCACAGCAGCCATTGCAGTTGTACCTGAAACGGCCAATGAAAAGTCCAAACACTGTGAGATAAACAACTTTGCATCATACATTGGGGACTCAGTCACCCAAAATCAAGTTTTATGTTGTTATTGTTATTCTTAAAGAGCATGAAAAACTTGCTATATGTTGTTTTATTTGTTTTTTCTAAAGTGAATCAATCTTGGGAAATTCCATGCTATTGTTGCTCCACTGATAAGCAAAAGAGCAGTTAATGCATATTGATTAGCTGATTGAAGTACTAATTAGAATTACAGTCTGCGTCTGTAGTGTCCAAAATAAAGACACTCAATGTTATATGACATTTAGACTCCTCTAACAACCTTATCAAGTACTCTGAGCAGCGTATTAGCATACAATCGCTGCAAAAGCCACTCGATCGCCGAAGGCCATAACCTCACATTGTGTGGCAAACAGCATTGCCTGGCTTCAAATTTTATTGCCGTCATTTTTGACGGGCAAGTCGTAGTATAATATATAAAGGCCGAGTCCTCCAGCCATTTAGCTTCCTGTTTGGTGCTAAGTGATGGACACACACTATTTTCAGACTGCAGTGTTTGGTACTTACTGGACAGACTGTCTGGACTTGCTGACACCTCTGGGTGACTGCTCAATAGAAAGCTCGCCTGCTCCAGACTCAAGTAGTTGAAGATCACGACTCCTTGAGAGGTGATTATGTCTCAAACCAGCTGGCACTTTCTGTTCTCTTTGTGGTTGAATTCCCATTTAAAGACCTGCAACCAAACTATTGTCCAGCTCTTCACTCTCTGGCTTCTTCTTGTCCTGATCTCTAATATGATAAAGAAATGCCAGGAGCTTTGGGAAGTTATTGTGTATATACAAACAGCGTACATACACGCCGGTCCACAAGCTTGTGTTTTATTACCTTCTTTTTAAATATAAAACTCCCCAAGGAAACAGATGAAAGGGTTACTGCGACACGAGATATCACTTCCTCCCTTTTGCATCTTAAATCAAACACTTTTCTTTTCATCTTTCTTATGGGTTGTTCTAGTCTTTATTTTCTTAACTAAACAATAAATACTTTTATAATGAATATAATAAGTCCGTTCAAATCCGTGATATTGCAGTATATAGTGATACCTTTTTTATTGGACAAATATATTAGTTAGAATGACAATCTTAACTCCTCTCCATTGTACAGGATCAGGGACAGATCTCCCAGTGGTGCAGGAGGTGCAGTGCACCTGGGCCCTCCTCTGGGTTCGTGGGGGGGGGGGGGGGCAGTGCTGCTGTGCTGTGTAACTTGTAAAAGAAGAAAATGTTTGCACCTAATTTTTTTCTGGAGTGTGAGGCCTCCTACCCCGGCTCATCCCACCACAGCCCCCCTGGGACCCCCCTGTGCCTCCTTGACCACACACACACAGCCTAAAATTTGTGTGTCCCTGTTTTAGAAAGAAAATTTCTACTGAAGCTCCAACAGGTGGCAGTGTGGAGCAGTTCAGAATGCTGGGGATGTGTATCAGGGAAGAAGGTATGAGAGCAAGGGCTGCAAAGTGGCAGCAAAGTCCAGGGGGGGGTGGGTTCTGTGAGGGAGGAACAAAGGAGATCGGGATGGATGCTATGTGGGTGCTCAGAGGAGTTGAGTGCTGTGTGGGGGTGATGTTTATATACGTGTATATATGTGTATGTATATATGTTGCATGAAAGTGGAGCACACACTCCCTGGAGCTATGCTGCAGGCAGAGGAGCTTCGTACAGGCAGGAGCACTGAGTGATTTGGGCCCAACGCAAAACATTTTTTACATCCTTCCCGAGGGGGGCCCAATATTTTTGTTTGCACCAGGGCCCTTCATTCTCTAGCTCTGTGGCTTGGTGCTTTATCCTTAGTCCAAGGATGCTCCGCAGATTCTTTCCTTGTCCTGGAGACTCCCTCCCTGCAGATGCTCTCACTCTCTGCTCATCATTTATATCTGAGAGATAACATATGGGAGCCGTCCACTGGTGACTCAGGTTTCTGATATTCATGTCTCATCCTCTCACGTATCCTCTTGTGAATATCAGCTGCAGTAATATCTGGATATGAGACCAACTATCTCACAATCGTCTGTGTGTCACCCCGTCCAGCCTGGAAAGTGATTAAATCATCAGGAATTATTACAGAAAACAATTAAAGGACACCGGGCTCCCAATAATACATTTATTTTAAATGGTAGTACACTTATCCCTGAGCTTATATGTGAATATTCCAGTCAGTACTGATGAAGACACTGAGTCAGGTAGTGTGGTAGGAGGGTAAGGTGAACAGATAGGGGGCATGGGGCACAGACATGAGGGCAGTTGGTGTGATAGGAGGGTAAGGTGAACAGACAGGGGGCATGGGGCACAGACATGAGGGCAGGTGGTGTGATAGGAGGGTAAGGTGAACAGACAGGGGGCATGGGGCACAAACATGAGGGCAGGTGGTGTGGTAGGAGGGTAAGGTGAACAGACAGGGGGCATGGGCCACAGACATGAGGGCAGGTGGTGTGATAGGAGGGTAAGGTGAACAGACAGGGGGCATGGGGCACAGACATGAGGGCAGGTGGTGTGATAGGAGGGTAAGGTGAACAGACAAAGTGCATGGGGCACAGACATGAGGGCAGGTGGTGTGATAGGAGGGTAAGGTGAACAGACATGAGGGCAGGTGGTGTGATAGCAGGGTAAGGTGAACAGACAGGGGGCATGGGGCACAGACATGAGGGCAGGTGGTGTGATAGGAGGGTAAGGTGAACAGACATGAGGGCAGGTGGTGTGGTAGGAGGGTAAGGTGAACAGACAGGGGGCATGGGGCACAGACATGAGGGCAGGTGGTGTGATAGGAGGGTAAGGTGAACAGACAGGGGGCATGGGGCACAGACATGAGGGCAGGTGGTGTGATAGGAGGGTAAGGTGAACAGACAGGGGGCATGGGGCACAGACATGAGGGCAGGTGGTGTGATAAGAGGGTAAGGTGAACAGACAGGGGGCATGGGGCACAGACATGAGGGCAGGTGGTGTGATAAGAGGGTAAGGTGAACAGACAGGGGGCATGGGGCACAGACATGAGGGCAGGTGGTGTGATAAGAGGGTAAGGTGAACAGACAGGGGGCATGGGGCACAGACATGAGGGCAGGTGGTGTGATAGGAGGGTTCAAGGCATAGATAGGATGATCTGATAGACGGGTATAAGACACGGACAGAGGTCGGCTGGTCACAGATTAATGAATTAGGGCAACAGTCTTAGATGGAGGTTTTAGTTATAACATTTCTCATTGGATCCCTGGCCAGCACCCTTGACAGTGAGTTTTTTTTCTTGGAAGTCTTCTTGTGTGATAGGTCTGTGTATGCGGATTCAAAAAAAAAATATTAGATTTATGTCTTCTTTTTAAGTTATGGGCAGAGAATGATGCAGAATGTGAGAGATCTCAAAAGGGTCTTCATTGTGTGTCCAGTACCACTGCATCTCCCATGCCACTGCATCCCCCAAAGCACGGCATCCCCATAGCACTGCATCCCCCAAAGCACGGCATCCCCATAGCACTGCATTGCCCCATAGCACTGCATCCCCCACATCACTGCACTCCCCACATCACAGCACTCCCCCCACATCACTGCATCCCCATAGCACTGCATACCCCATGCCACTGCATCCCCCATAGCACTGCATCCTCCACATCACTGCACTCCCCATAGCACTGCATCCCGCAAAGCACGGCATCCCCATAGCACTGCATCCCCCACATCACTGCATCCCACACATCACTGCATCTCCATAGCACTGCCTCATAGCACTGCACTCCCCATAGCACTGCATCCACCAAAGCATGGCATCCCCATAGCACTGCACTCCCCCATAGAGCTGCACTCCCCACATCATAGCACTCCCCCACATAACTGCACTCCCCACATCACAGCACTCCCCACATCACAGCACTCCCCCACATCACAGCACTCCCCCACATCACAGCACTCCCCACATCACTGCACTCCCCCATAGCGCTGCACTCCCCCATAGCGCTGCACTCCCCACATCACAGCACTCCCCACATCACAGCACTCCCCCATAGCACTGCACTCCCCCATAGCACTGCACTCCCCACATCACAGCACTCCCCCACATCACAGCACTCCCCACATCACAGCACTCCCCCATAGCACTGCACTCCCCACATCCCAGCACTCCCCCACATCACTGCACTCCCCACATCACAGCACTCCCCCACATAACTGCACTCCCCACATCACAGCACTCCCCCACATCACAGCACTCCCCCACATCACAGCACTCCCCCATAGCACTGCACTCCCCACATCACTGCACTCCCCCATAGCACTGCACTCCCCACATCACTGCACTCCCCCATAGCACTGCACTTCCCACATCACTGCATCCCCCATAGCACTCCCCCATAGCACTGCACTCCTCTCTCCACTTTGTTTTTCTTTATCCTATCTTCTCAGGAAGTGTTGACTAATTTCAGATGAATTATTGATTTGCTTCCCTCCCGGACCACTTAGCACAGAGCGTTCTCTGGAAAGGTTGCAGGATGTGTCAGCTTTCATTGCGAAAAGGAAGACACAGAAATAATATATACCATGTATTTACAGTGATTATCGACAACCTACTTTGGTGACTTTGTTGAAATAATTTTAAATAATTTTTGTTGTTAATATGCAGAACATCAAAATCAATAACAATAATTATTTATGTCATTAAAATCACAGAAGACCTAAATCCTGAGGACATGTTAGACATCTGGTGCTGAGCCTGGCCTGATAATATGACCAAAGGAGGTCCCCACATATTACGTAGATACTCAGCGGAACAGTGTATCACATATATAGATAGATTTAGACATAGATCTTTGCGACTGTTTGGAACGTTTGCGATGTTGGTCACGCTTCTGCGTCCCTCGCAAAGTATGGGACGCCTTAGGGCCTTGCAAATCCAGGTCAGCCGTTGACGCACGCGCAACTTAGGCTGCAATGAGCACTGAAGGCGCTCATTGCACCGCGAGCCTTGCAAAGTGAGGCGAAGAGTTGAAGCACGCAGGACTTGCGAGGGTCGCAACTGTGAACCAAGAGCGTAACTCTAAAAACCTGAAAAAACAGCTAAATATTTTAAGAAAAATAATAACACACACACAGCACAGGGGGAGACGCAGTCACTGCGCGCCATGCAAACAGTCAGCACACACACAGAGGAGAAAGACACAGGGAAGGGACAGGGGGGAGATGGTGGAAAGACACACATGGCATTCCCAAGCACAAAACTTACAGGTTAACACCGAAATATGTCAAATGTCAAGGTGTGAGAAAGCAGAAGCATGCAAGGGATGAATGTAAGAGGAAATATATAAACAGTATTATTATTATCTCTTATTTATATAGCACCAACATAGTCTGTAGCACTGGGGTATGGCAATGTGGAATCAGACTGATACAAAAGGAGTTGATGCCTCTGCCCTTGAGCTAAAAATCATACACATGACATTTTTATACAAAGTCTTTGCAAGTCTGAGAGTTTGCAAGCGTACAGTATTAATGGAACCAAAGGTGATGGAACTAAAAGGGTGAAAAAAGGGATTGGCAAGCAATTGAAAAGAGAGAAGATGGTTAGTTAGTGATTATATATGTGGATTTATTACATAAAAAAAAAGGAAGAATGGAGGTGATAGTGCAGAAACCTGCACTATAAAGTAACACTCATCATATGTGAGTACATATACATATATATATATATATATATATATATATATATATATATATATATATATATATATATATATATATATATATATATATATATATATATATAGTTTTCCCTTTGGATATCTACTACTTGATATAGGTCCCACAGTGGCTGAAATATTGCCTGGGTCAATAGCAAATCTGATCACAGCAAGACCTGCAGTGTCAGCCGTTTCAGGGCTATGCATGTATATTTTATAAAGAAATGAACTAGCAATAATAAAATAACAAGATCATGTAAAGAATATTATCAAAATAATTAAAGCAAATGAATATATCAACTTGCTGACTCCAGACCTCTCCAGCTGTATATTCAATAGAACAGTAATCATTAAAATGCAGAAATTGGTTGTTCTCGTCACTTTGCCCATTCTAACTACCTAAAGGGTTCCCTGGTGGTCCAGTGGTTAGGATTTGGTGCTTTCACAGCTGTGACCAGGGTTCGATTTGAAGAGGTCCCACCACCCCCATGCCATGCAGGGTTGGGCCTAATGAGTACTTGGATGGGAGACCACCTAGGAATACCAGGAGCTGTATGCTGTGGCCCACTGGAGATGGAACTGGCAATATACTACAGTATCGCTGCCATGAATACAAAATGGATCAGCATGGTGTGTTGTGGTCAGAAACAGCTTAATGATGCAAATAAACACAACTACCTAAATGCTTGTATTTATTAGTCTTCATGGTTGCCCAATACTTGTCATGTTTCTTTTTGTCCTTATCGCTATATTCTACCCTTTCTTTTGCACGGTCTCCTTAAATCTCCCACCTTCAACTTGAAAATGCTTTGCTATATTTGCAGGCTCATGCAGGAGGGCAGTATCTTCCCCAAATAAGGTGGAAGTACTGTAATATTTTAAATTCATGTTTACACGGCTTTAATGCAACAATAATTTTACCCAAAATCCTAAAATTTAGACTCAACACTTATAATTTCACGGTCACTTATTTAAAACTAATAATATCTGTACTTGCAGCAAAGCCTTTACCTTCCATCGCTATCTCTAAGAGGTTACAATATTTCTCAAGGAAGCATTACTGTAATTGTCCTTGGAGTTTACTCTCGTGTTGGAAGCTTTGATAAAATTCACAACTCTGGAGATAAGAGGCAGTTAGAACTAGAATATAGGCATCCGGGCAGAGGGGGAGACGATGCGGTGGCAGAGCAAGTGAATGGAGGGCCCTGCTGCCAAAAACACACGTCACGTTTGGTATTCCCTCCAATTAGATCAGTCTAAGGATAAAGTGGAAAGGGAAATGGAAGGGTCTTATTGGAACATCTCTAACCTTAATTATTGTTTTTAGGTTAATACACAATAGTTTTGAGAGTTTTAACAGTAATACAAGTACGAGGACACTCCATAACAGACCCTCCGTAAATGTAGAAAGCTATATATAACCGTAACCGGTAGAGCTGGGACCAGGACGCCACTTTGGGGGAGAAAAAAAAAAAAAAAGGCAATGTAGTCTTTCCAAAAGATATTTGTTGAACATCAAGAATAAAAAAGTAGAGAGAAAAGACCCTTAAAAATAAAATATAAAGTGTTACTTTAAGGTTATTGTGTGGTCATGCAGGTTTAGAGGGGCTTTAGCATGGCATCCCAATGTAATACGGGCCTTGTTGCTTTAGTATCCACACATACCAAAGCCAGAATATATGGCAGAGCCAAGTCATTCTCCAAGTCCATTCATCTTTTTACACTCCTTGGCAAGTACCATGCTGGAATGGTTTGCTAACTGGGCCGCAAGTTTTAGTTTGACAGGGAGGGTCTGATGAAGGTGCAAGAGACGAGGTAGTAAATTAATTTTGATGGCGATTATGCGGCCCAACCAGGAGATATGACAGGTCATTATTAGGAAGTTGGAATAATTGAGTAGAGTTGGCATTATATAGGTCTGAAAATGTTCTAATTGTAAACCCAAGTATGTTCATATATTTGGAGACAACTGCCATGTTTCCCCAGCTGTGAGTCAGTGGCGTGTGGAAGGCAAGCAGTATTATACCGCTAGTGTATAGTTGCTCCCTTTGGCAGTGGGCTTAGGTCACAGCAGGGCAACATGGCATACTACATGAGAAGGAGAGGTGGTAGAGTTACTCTGGGAGTTTCTCAGTGGTGAGGTGCAAGTTTTAAATGACAATTATATTGAAGATAAAAATTAACCTATATAAAATATTTACATTAAAACAAGCAATTTGATTGGCTTAAAGGTCAGTTTTAAGACAAGCTATACTTAACGTCAGGAAGTTTGAATGCACTGTTCATAGAAAAGAGTCACAAGACAACAGTATACTTGTAAAAAAAAAACTTTTATTAAAAGAAATAGATAAAACAGATAAAAACAGACAAGTCAAATCTGACATTCAGAATGTAACAAAAAATATAAATACCGTTCAGTTCGTATTTCAAAAAGGAAACCAAAAAAAGGTCTCTATAAATAAAACAAACTAGGCAAAATAAAAATGCCTGATGGAACAAAACAAACTCTTCAGATTAAATTAAATAAATTAGAATATGAACAGTGAACACTGTGCGCAGTACAGGCTGTACCAGCCGGAAACCTCATGTTTTAATACAGTGTGGGAATGATCAGTAAATCATCAATATGTGACAAGACATGGAAAAAATATATATATTCCTGCAAGAAAGGTTTGTAACAGACTGCATAGAGAAGCACTGTATGGTTTAAACCAGGTGTCCGAACTCTGTCCAGGAGGGCCAAACCCAGGCCATGCTTTAAAGATATCTTCTGTGCACAGGTGAGAATCAGGATGACTGAAGTGACTGGCTCGCCTGTGCACAGCAGGGGTTTTCTTTAAATGCAGGCATGTGTGTTGCCCTCCAGGACAGTTTGGACACCCCTGGTTTAAACACTAGAACATATTGCTTTTTGAATGTATAGACAACCTTATATGCATACTTGTTGCAAGACCACGATCATTTTAAGTCCACTGTCTGAATGGAGACCATGTAGAATTACCAAGAAGTGTGCACAAGGTCTCTGCCAAGAAGCAGCGGCAGAGATTTACCAACACAGCACAATAGTGAGCAATGTGTTTATCCAAATCAAAAGGCTTCTCAGTCCACATCTGTTTTGCAGGATAGCATCCCTTTGAATAAATGTAAGGATCAGTACTCCAAAGTGGGACATGTCAGACGAAGAAAGTGTACACATTTTATATTGTTAAAATGCAAAAATATCGATTTAGACGTTTGTCAAAATATATTTTTTTCTGCAGGGATAAATGTAAACTTTATGTTGAAATTACCATTTGCTTGCACATGAGATAGCAATTTAGACTGGTTTCAAAAAGGTAGGGTAGAGACTCTTTGGCATTCAATGTTACACCCAGGAGTGCTTTAGAATCCCTGTAATTTTGTAAACATCCTAGACTGAACTCTATATCGCCAACCAAAAGCTGTCACATAGTGACTGTAGAGCCAGGGTAGCAATACTAAACAATTCCAGTCACTGGACAGTAATGGAGCAGTTCCAATAAAACAAACAAACACTAAAAAAGTTTTACAGAAAATATGTGAAGAGTTTTCAGAGGATCACAAAATCAATTGTGGTCAGAACACTGGATGAGAAGATTTTAAGGAACTGGGCAGAAAACTGTATGCTATGAATAAACTCAGACTGCAGCGGTAGCTTTCATGGTAAGCTGGCACTGAAAATGCAGTTGGTCGTCAGTGGATATTTAGGGATACATACATCCCTGCTTAAGTCATGAAAATACCCACTATACACCCAAGAATTTTACATTGTCATTCTTGGTTCAGGCAAAAAAAAAAAAAAAAGTCTCTCACCTTCAGTTTCCCTGAGGAAGGCTTGTGTTAAACCCTTACTGCTACTTCACATTTGAGGCAATTCTAGCGGCAGAGGGTTAAAGCATGAAAATAAATAAATAAAAATAAAGCAGCTGGTACTTTTTGTCCTCGGGGGAACATTGTGTTCAGTGTTTGAAGTTCCAAACCTTTAAGACAGTCCTAACCCGGTCACGCAGGAATCAGAGATTGTATTTTCATCTCTGAACTGCTTAGGCCTTATTTGGAAGCAAAAACAAAAATGTTTGCCCAATCACATTCAGCCAAAGCAGTATTTCCCCATCAAGCAATTTGACAAATAACCAGCAATGTTCGATCATAATGTAAGGTGCATCAGAAATCTTCCAAAACCTCACTGTCCACTGTATTAAATATGGCTGCCTTCAAAAAGGTATTCTAGGCAGAACAGGGACAAAGCTAATCATGGCACCTTATTTTAAACAGGGGTTTGGGTTAAAGAGATTTGCAACTTCCAGTAAGTTTTGTAGTAACTAAACGAACATTGAAAAATGAGCAAATATTAAATGATCTTATAAACAACTCAACCTGAAGATCATCAACCTGCAAAGAACAGAGTAACTAGTTAAGCAATATGCCTAAGGGTCTTCTGGTAGAACCACATACATAATTGTGGACTCTTGAGGACCTTTATTATATCTTCCCTATAAGAATCTCTGGGGAGAATGAGGCACCTCTGTCAGTCCTCTGTCTCAGTTAACCACATTTCTATGGAGAGCTTTTAAGGGTCTCCTGAGGTATGTCAATATTGGGACAGCTCCTTCTGTCCCCTGAGAATCCCAGCCTGCTGGTGGGACCTAATGAGGCCCACACCCATCAATCCACGCCAGGAGAGCATCTCAGATTATTCCCATGTCACTTGGCAAGTGTCTCAGCATGTTTGATCAGAGGCGCTCATGGCTTTTTGCCAGTGGCCTCTTGATCTAGTTTCCGTGCCACTTTAACATTGTCCTTTTGGTCAAGTAAGTGATCCTTTGTCATCCACGGATGGGAAAGAATCTCTTCCAGTGATGGTCTGTCTGAAGGTCTCTTGGAAAGGCACCATTCTATCAGATGCTGACAGTCTGCAAGAGAAAGTAAAAAAAAAAAAAAGTCAGAAAAAAAAGCCAATGTTGTACAATCCCATTACATGGGAACACAAATCTACATTACGTTACATTTGTAATATATATATATATATATATTGATGTAACCATGTTAGAAAGCATTTTATTGTTCACAATGAAATTGTCCTAAAGGATTACACATCATCGCAACTGACCCGTCTCTTCCTAAGGCTATGTCCAAAGGGCAGAGGCTTCACACTACCAGTATAATGCGATCAAATAGTGACACGCAGTAGCAGTTTCCCCAGTAGTGTAAAGCCACAAACCCACAGGTGTGGCCTTCGGTGACACTGAAAATTGCAGAATCCAGAAAGATATAGGCAGCCTCTATAAAACTAGACTGCAGAAAACTACTCTATTAAGAAGCACCTAAAATGCAACTTGTAACAAGAGGTTTTTTTTTTTGCACAGATGCTATAAACACTGATCTTACCTCTAGACACTTTGCAGCGATACTGGATCTTGCCCTTTAGAATTTCATCATCATGCTCAAATGGGATGTCCCCACAGACCATATCATACAGCAGGATACCAAGGGACCACACAGTGGCTGAGCAGCCATTGTAACGGTGAAAGCGGATCCATTCTGGTGGGCTGTACACACGTGTACCTAAATGCGTAAACAACAGTCAGCATGCTTTCATATAAGACCACACTAAGAAATGTATCTTGAAAGAGCACAAAGTTTAACGGTTTATACCCCAAACAAGGTTTGATATGTATCTATCAGCACTTTAGATTAAAACTTGCAGCTCTATAGAAACAGATCCAAAACCAAGCTAGTCTGACTGCAGCATATAAATGTAGATAAGATTGTATGCAATCACCATTCTTCAAAATAAATACACCTGAAATAGTAACTGTTTGAGACCAAATCTAGTTCTAACATTTGGTGTAGAAAATGAGCCTATTTTTTTTTATTTCATTAATATTTTGCTTTACTGATCACTTAAGATATGAACAAACACATACCATCAAAGTCTGTGTAAACAGCATCACGAAGTAAAGCTCCAGAGCCAAAATCGATTAACTTGAGTTCAGCAGTTCGGAGGTCCACTAGAATATTTTCATCTTTGATGTCGCGGTGGACTACATCACAGTTGTGGCAGTGACTGACAGCCTCAACTACTTGCTTGAAGAATTTGGCTGCCATCTCCTCTCCCAGTGCTCCCTTCTCTGTGATGAAGTCAAATAAATCCTGTACAGGTTCAGGTCTCTCCATGATTATGATAAAGCTGTCTGGCCTCTCATACCAGTCTAAGAGCTGGATCACACCACGGCATCCTGGTGACACCTTCTTCATGAGGTAGATCTCTAATGGAACGAGGGACCCATTCTGCCATAGAAGGAGGTATTGTTTAGTTGCAATGCTAGCAGTTGTAATGTTTGCTTCTACAAGTGAATCCCACCCACACCCTTTAGAATGTGCGTTTGCTAGTTTTAAACCTCAATAGGTGCTGCGGGTAAAGCGCTGCACTGCGTATGTCTGATTGAAACCTCAATAACAGGGCCCTCCATCCTTTGCACAGGTTGAAATAGTCCTTGACTTTTACTTAACCCCTGTATTGCGCTACGTAATGTTGGCACGTTATAAAGGATAATAAAACCCAATAAAAAAAGGGACTTAATATTATGACTATACATCCCATAACACATCATTTAATATTGAAGTGAGCAAGGTGCTTACCATGTGCTTCATCTCGCCAATTCGATCTCTGGACACCTGTTTGATTGCAACCTGTAATAAAGGAGGAAAAGTTTAATTTTCACATCATACAACGCAGTTTCAATAACATGCATGGCAAGAAATCTGAAAAAAATCTGCAAGCATTTCATAGAAGCCAAAACTATTGCATGTAAACTAAAATTATAATTTTACATTTAAACCATGTGGGCAATATTAGACACACAAACGTCCTAATTTGTATGATATTCAGTAAAATGACTAAGCAACCCAGTCCCACCCATCAAACAGGTATTCAACGTGCATCCTACTTACGGGTAGATTGTCTGCAATCCGTACACCTGAATAGACTGTACCGAAGCCTCCGGTCCCAATTACTGACCCAACCTTGTAACAACTCTCGAAAGGTTCTTTTACTAAGGAAAGAAGATACATATGGATCAGTCACAGCTCAGTACGGAAGATTAATCATATAGAATACGCCAGGTTAATACCTGCAAGCATGGTAAAAGCAAAATCAGTTAACATATCTACATCAAATAACTGCAGTGGCCAATGTGCAAGGGGCTCCCCCACACCATTGCAGAACACGATTCTATTACTCATCCTGCATTTCCCAGATTTGCACACACAGTCTGACTCATGATGCCCTAACATTGATGTTTTCATCACTATTTAATTGCCTACAAGGACTTTAAATGTAAAAATAAATAAAATAAATAAAAAAGCAGCAATTGATCTGACTGGAAAGCACAGAGTGACCTAATGGGAGACTGCAGAGAAAGAGAATGCAAATTGTCCCCTGGAAGCCCTCCCCATGCAACTATGCAGGTATCCCGGGGAAACCCCTCCTTCCCTTAAGTGGAGACCACCCCAAAGAAAGCAAAATCCCGCCCACACACCCTGCTGCAGCCTGTGTGCACAGCTAATCTGTTGCAATAGAAATCAATGCAGTGATCAGGCATGCTATTACATCTAGATACACTGCTATCATCTCTACTACATGTCCACACACTGAAGGTATTCTCATCACAGCCACAATAACCTAACACACCCAGCACATTCCATACAACAACCATTACACAAGAGTGCAATGATAACCTTTCACCTACAATGAGACATTTCACAAATATGCAGCTTCTGCACACTCTGCAATTAGGTCCAATGTTGTACCTGCATAATACATCCACAGGCATTAAGCCAGAATATTTATATACATCATTAGTATGATGCACACAGTGCCATAAAGTATTATTAATTAAGAAACATATATAGCATGACATACACCCAGGTGAGTGATAATGTCACTATGCTTATGTTCTTTCATAGAACTCTCCCAGCAAATAATAAACCCTTGGAATGATGTGATCTACATGGGAGTCATATAATAGAGCCCCTGCTTGCACAATATACACACTCCACATATAACCATTTATATCACACTCATTTTGCCAGTACTTGGTACAGGAAGGAACATTAAAATTAATATTGGCCATAAAAAACAAATAAGCTGCAAAGATGACAGCAAAACACACACACATATATATATATATATATATATATACACACACACACACACATATAATGTACATTTATATGCAGCACAGGTAAATGTCAAGAGTTGTGGGGAAATTACATTATATATACACATACAAATAAATATATATAAAATTGTATGTTATATAATGTAATTTCCACACAACTCTGACACATTACCTGTGCTGCACACACACACACAAAGGACACGTGTTATATAGTGGAGCCCCATGGTGCACACTATCCCCCAGCTCTCTCTCTCACACACACGCGGTATTTCCTCAGGTATCTATGTCCATGACACGCACCACACACACACGCGGTATATTTTTCGCCTCACGCACTCTCATTACCGGCCGCTCCCTGCTCTCCTCCGGAATCTTCACCACAGATCGGTAATCCCACAGGTTTCCCGGCCTTGGGTCCCCGGTAATAGCACTTAGACTTGGGCCCCATGTCTCTATACAAAGAGTGTGCCGCTAGCAACATCCCAACAACGACTCCACGTGTGACTGCCGCGAACACACTGTATACTCCCGGCTTGGAACCCTTCCACCAATCAACGTGGAGCGCACGAGACGACTCCACCAATCAGAACAAAACACCGGCTGCGACTGCACCAATCCAAGACAGTCTAGCGGCCAGACCCCACCACACGGCTCGCGCCTTATGGCCCGGGAAAACCTAACGCTTACAGCCAATAAGGAATCTCACCGGGTATATTCCCGCGCCTAAAGGGGCGGGGTGTGGATACACATCCAATCAGCGCAATGAGCGCATACAGCATTCAAATGCAGAGCACACCCACATAACAAACATTAATACAGGGGATGCACCTCAGGGTATCAGTGCATAACAATGTAATGATAATAAACAAGTGTGTATACAACAACACCACCAGCTATTATTACCTCACTCACAATCAAACAATGAGCCCAGTTTCAGTGGATCACATGCTCACTCAACTTTTTATATCATTAATATTAGTTATTTACCTCATAAACTGTCACTTTATATATTTATTTGGTGCAAAGTATGAATATCTATAGAAATCACCTCAGATTGGGCTGTTAGAGCTGGTCAGTACACCCAGAATCACCCCCTCCCTCTGTACATTCCTATGTGATGAGGAACAGGGGGTTTGGCGCCAAATCTGGGAGCATTTGAGGTGAGGGGCTGGGTGGTCTGAGGGGCTCTGAGGAAAGAACAGGCAGGTACTAATGTGTGCAAAGAAGCTTTTATATAAAGTAATGCATTAGTACATCTTTATTCAGCTGTTGCAGCAAGCTTTTATTTAAATTGTTTTCTCCATTTAATGAATTTAATCATTCACTTTAGTCATAATTACAGTATTATTTATTTTGAAGATTTCTAGCAATAATCTCTAAAGGTTTTGCACAGTAACTATTTGTCCTTTGGATATTATTTTACATCCTTTCTTAAGGGTTAATGGTCTTATTGGCTACTAAAATAATATGAAATAATAAATAAAGGGTTAGTCCCACCTGGTAAACTGCTTATTAACAATTATGAAAATGTAATTTTATTTATATGATTAGAATAGCCTGACTGCAGAGTAAGCCCAATTCACAACCTGATTTTATAATTAATTTAAATAAGATATCTAATGCTTTTTTTTATTTCCAATGAAATACTTATTTTTGTTTGTTTATTACATATAACATCAGGATTATGGATAACTGCGTATATATATATATATATATATATATATATATATATATATATAATATATTATTATATATATTATTATATCTTAATATATATATATTAATTAATATATATTATATATACACAAATATATTATATACATATAATTATATATACACAAATTATATATATATATATATTTGTGTGTTTATATATATATATAAATATATAATTATATGTATATTATATTTGTGTGTATATATATTAATATATAATTATATGTATATTATATTTGTGTATATATAATATATTATATATACCCAAATATATTATATACATATAATTATATATTATATATATATATATATATATATATATATATATATATATATATATATTATATATACACAAATATATTATATACATATAATTATATATTAATATATATATATATATATATATATACACAAATATATATATATATTATATACACCAGGTTGCAATTATCTCTCCGCCTATTTTGCAATGTAACACTAGTGTGCTTCTATCTAAGCCAATACAGTGCATCCTTTGCACCCATAATCTATATTTAGCTCCGAAATAGAAGCACCCTGACCTGCAAACCTTGCAGTGCAAATACAGTGCAAAATAAAATGCATGCATAAAATGTTAAATTATCGGTTTGAAAAATCCTATTTGTGTTGTTAATAATCTGAATAATTGCACTAGATGTGTTTAACTTGATCTGAACAGTAGCCACTAGGAGCCAGGCATGAGCCTAATGTTGTCATTTCTCCTTCCAGCTTTCAACCCCAAAGAAATTCTCCTAACCTCTCATGGAATATTTCTTAACCTATTAATAGCCGGTGAAGATGTCTTGCTGCTTGGCTGTGCACAGGTACACATCAATGGCTATTTATTTGCAAATCACCCATTCTACTTTGCAATGCAGAATACAGTATTAATGCACCAGTCATATAACACTCACAGAAAGTCTTAATTATTTGTATTGTGTCAAATATCCCCAAAACATTTTGATATCTAATTTAGCAGAATGCTAAATAGCATTATACACTATTTTGTCAGGTTTTAAATATAGTAAACCTGTTGGTATGGCTGCATCTCTATTATTATTACTCTTAATTTAATAAAGACTAACAGCCCTATTCAATTGCAATTTGGCCAATTGAATAGGGCTCTATATAATCAGAGCATTTTTTACAGAAGTTTTTAGTTAGTGAACTTCTATCCAAAAGCAAGGTTTTCACTAACTAAAAACTTCTGTAAAAAAATATGCTCTGTGCTTATATTGAGCCCTATTCAATTAGCCAAATCACAATTGAATAAGGCTGCAAGTCTTTCCTTTAGCACCAATTAAAGGGTACAGTAAAGTATAGTGCGTAAGATACAAATAAAATCTAGCACACAGAAAATATTGATGTCCCTACTAAGAAGAGTTTAGTTTGCAAGAAACTCAACACTTTAGTTGCAAAGAAATTACCAGAATATCAACTGCCAATATCATGTCTGCTCAGGTAGAAAAAATATAAATATACATTGTTATTTTATTGCAATGTATATATCAGTCTGACTATGAGTAAGAGATTTAACCCTGCAACCAAAGAGCTTGCAATCTATTTAGAAAACCACACTGATGAAAACATGACTTATGCAGGCAAAGGGTTACTTTGAAGTTGGAGGGGGTCCAAACCGGTGCTTAAAATACTTGCATCAGTGCTGCCCTCCTGTTATTTGTAAGCCAGAGGTCAGTAACCTTTAGTGACAGTAATCAGAGTGCACAAAGTCTATAAAGAGAATGTATGTGAATTTAGTGCAATGATAATTAACTGTATTTTTGCACAGTGACTGCGATGCATGCATATCTAATTGCACTAGCAGCAAAACATGGCCCCTGTACCCCAAACACTCATGCATCTCTCTTTATGAGTATGGTTGGTAATTCCATTGCACCCCACAGATCTGAGTAAGTGCTGCTGGTGCAGATGACTTGTTAGCAGTGTTATTACTAGCTGGTTTCCCATGATCTCTCCTAGGGGGTATGATGCAGGATGCCTGACATGATATGATTACTCATAGCCTGCAGAGCAGGACTTAATTATGGATAAACATTTATACATCTCACTACTAGCTACCTGATTGCATCAATCCATTAGCAGACAGATAGTTCATTTTGCAAGAAACTGTGAACAATGTATATCTTATATAAATTAACAAACCCCATAATAAACTCTGTCATTACTTTTGCAGATGATGCAGTCCCATGTTACGCAGCAGATTATAACTCACCTACTGGCAGATCATCCTTGGGGAAGACAGAGTTTAAAAGGTAATTGTGGATTTTCTGATGGTAAATGACTTGTACCGATGACATGGTGTCAGGCAGAAGTATATTGTTGTGCTGCAGGGTCTCCTGAATGTTGGGGTCTCCCAACTGGTAAAGTCCACGCAGTAATCTGCTCTTGACAGCTTCACAGATGGAAATATTCACATTGAAAGAGCCTCAAGGACTCAGTAATAGGACACTGCTGTCAGAAACTGGGGAGGAGCGGGGATGGGGGGAGGTGCACATGCATCTTACCTTCCCCCCATGTTGGAACACACCCACCCACCCATGAATGGCTAAGTATGGAACTGCATGGCGTATACACCCAGAGCATTCAATTTAATAACAATCCTTTGGCTGTTTAGCTGCTGAGAGAGCAATTACTGCCTTGACATATGCATCAGCCATTAGTAATCCCACAGTTTTGTTTAGATTGAAAGCTCATTGGGCAAGGGTAAACTGAAGAAGTTTGCCATGAAGATGCAGAGAGAAGCTTTCGTAAACAGATATATATATATATATATATATATATATATATATATATATATATATATATATATATATATATATATATATGGGCAAAACTGGCTATAATGTGAAAATGGCAAGAGTGCTCCATGCATATTATATTTATGTGCCATGGAGTATTCCTGCAGCTCCCCGGCACAGCTGCTGTAGAGCCATTTTGTACAAGCCTGACATGCTATATGCAAATTACTATTGGGAAACACATTGGTCATTAGTTTATTTACATTTCTTCCCCATGGTCTAAGATTCCCATACATCATAGGCATACAGCCATTCTAACCGGTTATGTATGTCCGTAACCTTTTTGCCTATTAATGCCTAAGGTGACTGCAACCAAAATGTTGTGATGCTGATGATTATTGACATTTTTACATCATGTTGTATGTTTTTATATGCTCAACAAAGCCGAATAATTGCTTTGTGGTAACACTATTGTAATTATTAATAGTATCCTTACTTTCTAGTGCACCAACATATACCGTAGCGATATACAGGATTTAAGTACAATTTGCAAAAAGAATGAATGCCCCCTCTTATTGAGCTTTAAATCACACATACACAGTGCTGCAAGTTGGAGATATTTTAGTGTATATGCTTCATAGAATAACACAGGAAACTTGGTTAGATTTCTCGCTTGCTGAGAAACAAGTAACCATTTACAAAAAATGGTTTGAAATAAGTTGAATATTTTTCAATGAGATGTAGTTGGCATAAATATAAATTTAAAGAATTCATAATGGTCAGGGATGCACATAAAGCTGTCATGGGGTTAAGTGTTTTAGGCACATGGCCCTCATTCAATTGCGATTTGGCCAATTGAATAGTGGTCTAAATAAGCACATCACATATATTTTTTAAAGAAGTTTTTAGTTATTAAGCATCTATCCAAAAGCACGATTTTCACTAACTAAAAACTTCTTTAAAAAATATATGTGATGTGCTTATTTAGAGCCATATTCAATTGGCAAAATCACAATTGAATGAGGGCCATGGAGTGGGAAGATGTTCTCGTCTGCCTTTTTAATATAAATGTTTTTTTTTTTTCTTTTTGTATTGTGAACTCTGCTCACAGCCATGATACTGTTCACTCTAAATGCTCTCTATAATTAGCACAGGACACCTCATTAAAAATGATGAGCTGTGAGTGCAATATACTTAGAAAAGAAACCTATTATAGCACAATATTACAGTGTTATGAAAGCTACACACGAGCATCTGTTAGCTTCTAAGTGTGTCTGAAAGATACACTGATAATTGTGATGTCCCTTTGTGACTTATTTTTATGCTTGTTTAGTCGTGTCCAACCCTGTATGTTAGCCACTGCCCCACTGAGCTCCAACAAGCTCATGTTCATTGCTTCAACTACTTCATCTATTGTTGTTTATGCTGCCATGACTGTTTGAGCCTAAAAGCCCTGAGCTGCACCCTATGTGGTAGTGTGCCTCACATAAAAAGGAACTTTGGGTGCTTTAGCTAGTGGTTAGAAAATGTCCAGTTAATATTCACTTTTTTTCCCCAATTACGCCCAGTCCGATCCATGCCACCTGAGCGCTATATTTCTACATTATGGAAATTCTTTGCAGATCTGTAACTTTACCTAACGGGAGGGATTCTATACACATTGCCAGTCCAGCTCGCCTCGTTCCATAACAAACTGGTGCCCGATATATGGTCTCTGCACCAAACAGATTGTCTGGACAGAATGGCTGAGTATGAGGACCTATTGATGGTTTAACTAAGAGACCTAATCAGAACTCAGGGAAGTGACTGGAACTCCGAGCCAAGTTGCTAGGATTCAAGAAAGCCAGAGATTGGCCAGGCTGGATGTCGCATCAGAGGAAGATGAGGTGATCTGGTGAGGTGACTCTTTGGTGGTCCTGTATCTATGGAAGTCGGTGGCCTGATCATGGCTGCTTTTAGTTACTGATGCCAGAAAGAGACACAGGGGCGGGGGGAAAGACACAGGGGAGGAAGGAGGGGGAAGAGCGGGGGTGAGCAACATGAGGGGAAAGACACAGTGGAAGGGGAAGAGATACAGGGGAGAGAGTGGGGGGAAGAGACACTGGGGAGACGCATGGGAGGAGAGGGAGACACGGGAGAGGGGGTAGAGAGAGAAGGGGGAGGAGAGACACAAGGGAGGGAGTGGGGGAGACACACAGGGGAGAGAGACACACAGGGGAAGGAGGGGAGACACACAGGGGAAGGAGGGGAGACACACAGGGAAGGAGGGGAGACACACGGGGAAGGAGGGGAGACACACGGGGAAGGAGGGGAGACACACGGGGAAGGAGGGGAGACACACGGGGAAGGAGGGGAGACACACGGGGAAGGAGGGGAGACACACGGGGAAGGAGGGGAGACACACGGGGAAGGAGGGGAGACACACGGGGAAGGAGGGGAGACACACGGGGAAGGAGGGGAGACACACGGGGAAGGAGGGGAGACACACGGGGAAGGAGGGGAGACACACGGGGAAGGAGGGGAGACACACGGGGAAGGAGGGGAGACACACGGGGAAGGAGGGGAGACACACGGGGAAGGAGGGGAGACACACGGGGAAGGAGGGGAGACACACGGGGAAGGGGGGGAGACACACGGGGAAGGAGGGGAGACACACGGGGAAGGAGGGGAGACACACGGGGAAGGAGGGGAGACACACGGGGAAGGAGGGGAGACACACGGGGAAGGAGGGGAGACACACAGGGAAGAGAGAAGAAACAAGAGACCTAATCAGAACTCAGGGAAGTGACTGGAACTCCGAGCCAAGTTGCTAGGATTCAAGAAAGCCAGAGATTGGCCAGGCTGGATATCGCATCAGAGGAAGATGAGGTGATCTGGTGAGGTGACTCTTTGGTGGTCCTGTATCTATGGAAGTCGGTGGCCTGATCATGGCTGCTTTTAGTTACTGATGCCAGAAAGAGACACAGGGGCGGGGGGAAAGACACAGGGGAGGAAGGAGGGGGAAGAGCGGGGGTGAGCGACATGGGGGGAAAGACACAGTGGAAGTGGAAGAGATACAGGGGAGAGAGTGGGGGGAAGAGACACTGGGGAGACGCATGGGAGGAGAGGGAGACACGGGAGAGGGGGTAGAGAGAGAAGGGGGAGGAGAGACACAAGGGAGGGAGTGGGGGAGACACACAGGGGAGAGAGACACAGGGGAAGGAGGGGAGACACACAGGGGAAGGAGGGGAGACACACGGGGAAGGAGGGGAGACACACAGGTGAAGGAGGGGAGACACACAGGTGAAGGAGGGGAGACACACAGGTGAAGGAGGGGAGACACACGGGGAAGGAGGGGAGACACACGGGGAAGGAGGGGAGACACACGGGGAAGGAGGGGAGACACACGGGGAAGGAGGGGAGACACACGGGGAAGGAGGGGAGACACACGGGGAAGGAGGGGAGACACACGGGGAAGGAGGGGAGACACACGGGGAAGGAGGGGAGACACACGGGGAAGGAGGGGAGACACACGGGGAAGGAGGGGAGACACACAGGGAAGAGAGAAGAAACAAGGGAGGGGGACGAAACACACGGGAGGGGAAAAGACACGGGAGAGGGGTGAGATACATGTGGGAAAGACAGTGGAGGGGGGAAGAGTTACAGAGGAGGGAGTGGGGGGAAGAGACACAGGGGAGGGAGAAGGGGGAGGAGAGAGACACAGGGAAGGGGGGAGAGAGACACTCAGGGGAGGGAGAGGGTGAGAGAGAGAGACACAGGGAAGGGGGGAGAGAGACACTCAGGGGAGGGAGAGGGTGAGAGAGAGAGACACGGGGGGAAGAGCGAGAGAGACAGGTTGGAAAGAGACATAGGGTGTGAAAGACATGAGGAGGAGGGGAAGTAAGAGAGATAGGGCACAGAGATAGAGAGGGCATAAATACAGAGAGAGCGGGAGAGGACGCTCAGAGAGCGAGAGACAGAGCAGATCATTTATTATACCGTAATTTTTGACAAGCAAATGACTAGTTACGTTTATAATAATGTATATACAAGCACATATTGATATTGTAAGTAACTATACACATTGTAATAGCTGCAAGAACTTTAGTAAACATGTAGTTTAGAATACATATAGACCATACTGTTCACCAGCAACACGTTTACATATAGTATAGTGTTTTTGGTCAGTGTAGTCAGTAGGACTCCATAACCCACTCCATACTTATGGATAAATCTTTGAGCACTTGCTTCATCGTATACCAATGTGACGTCAGACCCAGAAATTATGTGGTGCCAGATGGCCTCTCTTTTGTCACTCTGCTTGCCTATATATATGTATATATATATATTACACACACTGTACAGTAGTACCTCGATACTTGTTACGTCGAATGGCGAAAAGAGTACCGAAATACTATTTGTTTTTTTCCCGAGAAACTGGATAAAACGTCATACAGGTTTTAGCAAGCGTTGAGTGCAGAAGCATTTTTCCTCCTGCAACTTCATATACTGAAATTGCTGAGTTTTTAAGTTGATGAGTAGCGAGGTACCACCTTCTAAAGTATGGCGATAACTATTGGATGCACAATACACTATTTTTTGTTATCCATTAAAATATTTAATACAAGCCTTTACTCCATAGTTTCCAGAGAACTTTGTTCTGAAACAGCACTCCCCGTTTCTAAGGAATTTTGTATCTAATGCTGTGAGTAATTAGATATACCAAGGCAAGCCACTGATGCAGTTTACCTTCTTGACCGCACTGGCCTCACAATGTGAGTGGTGAGTCAGAAGTCAGTGAGGACACAGGGCTAGATCTATACGATTGAAACATTCAGTGTGCCTTTCATTTGCCTGCACTTCTTGCACTTTGCTCTCAGCTGTAGGTTTCCGAGGAGGGGGAGAGACCCCATGACTGCTTCATGTGATATTGATTAATGTGCTGGAACAACTTGGCTAGATTGCTCTCATATTGTATATATCAGTGGCTCTCAACTTTTTAATGTGGGCACGGATGGTTACCTTCCAATGCTCATGGGACTCACCTTTGAGACCAAAACATTTTGAGCAGGGTGATAGTACATGTGACACATATTTTTTATCTGTTTTTGCACTGAATTTGTATTTGTTCCTCAATAATCTGTATATATCAGTGACTAATGGTAAAGTAATGTTCAAAGCATTAGGCTCCCCCATTATCTCTTTCTCCCAGTGGATGGGGATATGCAAGACCACAATGCATTTTTACTCTTTAATGCATATGCCACTTTATACATGGCTCCTTTTAGGCACATGCCGGCTGTATCACACAGCTTTGTAGCATAGGATAGATTATGCACAAGTTGGGTACGTTTCCACAAATGCTCTATCTGTGTAGATAGATTTACTATGAAAGGAGTACTGATCCAATGAGGATTTTGATTTATAGTATCTGGGGTCAGGAAGGACATTGGTAATGTATCAGTTGGGTATTTTTGTTTGACTTCCTCTCCATTAATTGGCAATGTATCAGTTGGGTATTTTGTTTGCCAATTAATGGAGAGGAAGTCAATGTATCAGTTGGGTATTTTGTTTGACTTCCTCTCCATTAATTGGCAATGTATCAGTTGGGTATTTTGTTTGACTTCCTCTCAATCAATTGACAATTCACATATTACAAGGATTATAGGAGATATAAAAAGGGTGAACCTGATGGCTGCATCTTTTCTTCAACCTCAATTTTAAGATTTTACCGTGTAACTGTACATGAGTATTCCCCCAAGTCACATACAGCCCACCAGTAGTAAAAGCTATAGCATAGCCCTTTTCTGTTATTCATAAAGATTTTTAAAGGGAAATGTAATGTCTATTTTACGTTGCTGTTCCTGCAACCCACATATTCTACTTCCACTTCCTTCGATCTTCTCCACCAATCACACCAACTCCTTACTCCCCATATGTGGCACTTGTAGAAATCCTCTCACCTTTCTCACACTCGCTCTTTGTCACTAATCCAGGCCCTTAGAGCACCCAGTTTCAATTAGAGTAACTTATCTCTTCATTGCCTTGGATGTTTCTCTTCTCAAATCTTGTACCAATATGCTGTACATGGTGTCTATCTCTCCTTTCTTGCCCTGGTCGTCTATCCAGTCCAACTTTGCTGAACAAAGAACAACTTATTATAAGGTATAAAATGTGCCCTGTGGGAAATTTGTGGCAACGGATCAAACTATAATGTCTATATTTGGTAACTTTTTCCTAGGACCTGAAATGTGATGCCTCATCCCTATACTAGAGATGGTTTTCTCCCCTCCCCTATTTTTCTTTCCCTGTAACTATATTTCTTGTCATTAATATGGCTATTATTAAGTTAGCTGAGGACATTCTTCTGACCTGTGAGCTTGTGTGTTCCTTGCCAGCCTGTCTAATTAACTGGAAGTGTGAGGTAGCCATGAGTGTCCAGTAATCTAGATGAGTAATCAGAGTATTACAGTATATAGTGATCACTTTTTTATTGGACAAACATTATAGTTAGAGTAACAAGCTTTTAAGAATTGTACCTCTGTTTATCAAATCAGAAGCAATACTTGATAAAGAGAGGTACAGCTCTCTAAAGTGTGTCACTTTAACTATGTTTGTCCAACAAAATACATATACTGCAATAATCTTTAAAGACTGAACCTCTCTGGGATTCCCTGTTACATGCGTGTGTGGGAGGCACAATCACATCAGCTGTATCCGCCATCCCCACTAACGCTGCCAGATGCCTGTGATTTGCTTGTGAAGAAACACCTCTCCAGGCTTATAATACACTGCGCTCTAAAAGTGTGATTATGATAATCAGCTTATCTGAGAAGAAACTCCATCCCTGCTGCGCTGCAGAGTCTCGCTGTAAATATTAACCTCTTGTGTGTCGCTGCGGCTCAACTATTCCAATACCAGGTGGAAATAAATCACATTAACTATTTTTAATTTAAAAATTATTCTACATTGAAGCTTAACAAGGTGTATGTATCCTTCTCTGTGTACTTTTAATCTGTTCTCTAATTTAGATTTCCAATTTCTCTCTCTCACTCTTTCCTGCTCTATCGCTCATTATTTATCTTTCTTCCCACTCTTTCTTTTGGTGTCTCTCTCTTTCTTTCTCTCTTTTTTTCTTTCTCTCTTTTTTTCTTTCTCTCTTTTTTTCTCTCTCTCTCTCTCTCTCTCTCTCTCTCTCTCTGTCTCTCTCTCTCTCTGTCTGTCTGTCTTTCTCTCTCTCTCTGTCTGTCTGTCTTTCTCTCTCTCTCTTTCTCTGTCTGTCTTTCTCTCTCTCTCTTTCTCTCTCTTTTCTCTCTCTCTCTTTCTCTCTTTCTCTCTTTCTTTCTCTCTCTTTCTCTTTCTCTCTTTCTCTCTCTCTCTCTCTTCCTCTTTCTCTCTCTCTCTTTCTTTCTCTCTCTTTCTTTCTTTTTCTCTTCTCTTTCTTTTTCTCTTTCTTTCTTTCTTTCTCTCTTTCTTTCTTTTTCTCTTTCTTTCTTTCTTTCTCTTTCTTTCTTTCTTTCTCTTTCTTTCTTTCTTTCTCTTTCTTTCTTTCTCTCTTTCTCTCTCTCCAACGTTTTCATTCTTTCTCCCATTCTCTGATTTACTCTCTTTCTCTCCCTCCCACTGTCTCTCAAACTCTCTCTATTAATATCTATCCCTCCTACTCTGTCTATTCCACTCTCTCTGCTTTCTTTCACCACATTCCCCTCATCTACCAAAAACTGCTCTTTCTGTCCTACCCATCTCTTTAACTCCCTCTACCTATCTTCTCTGGCTGAAGTTCCTTCCCTTTCTCTATAACACTGTCAGGCACCCTACCCTCTGACTACTGCTTTTTTATTACCTAATCATACTTGACATTGATCTGTGACAGCAAGCTCAGTTTAAGCTTGACGTCCCTATACATGTCCTAATGTATTTATATGTACTTTACAAAATACTGCTGTTGGTTTCAAGTCTTGATGAAAGTGTAATTTGTGCTAAAACATTTATTTTATTTTACCTTATCCTTCTTCAGTATTTTAATTCAACAGATCTTCTGTGCATCCCTCCTCCATGACTTAGCAAGGCCTTGTTGGTATGTGCACATAAGGGTTTATACACAATTGCCTATTAAAATATAATGATTAGACAAAGACAACTTCTTGGGAGGATAACTGGCCACAGCGTTTATTGGTAAACACAAACTGATGTAATAACCATAACAATAATTAACATAACCACGTGAGGGGAGGAGCCTGGCCAGAGACAGTACGCCCTACGCCCTGAACCCTCGTCCAGGGCTTACTGTGTTGGAACATCCGTACCACCGTAGGGTAGGATCTCACCCATTTTACCACTGTCCCGGCGACTCCCCTCACCACCCGCCGCTGCGACAAACACATAAACATAATTTGACATCATATAATATACATTTAATAATAACCAATAAGTGCTTTAAGACAATATACAAGATAATACCTCCAATTTTCCATTACTCATCCTTATTTTTATTTTTTTATTATTATTCTTAGTTATTTATTTATTTTATTTATTTATTTAGCAACATATACATACTTTAGACAACAACACTTTAGGGATGGTGGGTGGGTTTCTTTACACATGGCTAGCTGGGGGCATAATGGTGGTAATGGCGGCAAACTCCTACATCTGACGCCACCTCCTACCCATACCAGGGCCTGCCCAGTCAAGTTGCCCCTCCTCCGTACTCCCTGGGGTGGTCTACGGGGCCCTTCATCAGATGACAAGGGATTTGGCCCATGGATTGGTGATTCTTATTTTATTTATTTTTTGTCCTCATAGCATTATTTTTCTACCTACTTTCCTGGCTTTTGCACACAGACCTGTGCTGGTCATACTAAAATGATGACTGCCTCATAATATGGATTGAAAAGAAACATATCTGTTGGAAGCTACAATGCACAGTTTAAACTAGCTGTTTGAGTCCAGAGTTTTTTATTTTTATTTATTTTGCTTCTTATGTGTTTTTGTTGCATGCACCTTAATTATTTTACCATGCTGATATCTGTGGCCCCTCGGGGTGCCTGTCTTCATGCTGAATATACAGTCTGGTTTTGTTGATCTACAGAGTATCATTCTGTCTTTCCTTTCAGCTCTCTCTGAGCTGTGGTCCTGATGACCGTGTACTGTGTCACAGCCCCAGACTGCTAAAGGGACCATACTTCTAATGCTAAGAACGCTGTAAACATGTGAACTATGAGGCAGAATCATTACCTTAAGATTATGATAAACTTTCCATAGCGTTATTGAAGATTTAAACTCCAGAGTTCAAGCTATTTCAGTGGAACTGAATGGAAATCTTATCAGCATCTAAGGCCTTCTTGGACATAAAAAATCAAATTAACCATAAAAATAGCTTCCTCCAGTAAAGCACAAATTCCTATTTCAGCTAATATGTTCCAGACATTCTTTTTAATTTTATAACAAGTTCTTCAATAGAGCATATTATACTTTCGGAGAAATGCAGGAGACCATAGCTTTTTACCTCTGGCTCCTATTTTTAGGGGAATTCTGCATATTCCTTGACCACTAAAAAGTAATGCATGTGGCTCCTTACTAGTCTGTCTGACTCCAGTGTGTGAAAGATGTTTGTCAACCCCCTGGTTTAAGAAATCATCAGAATAACTTTAAACACATCCCAGACATGCCCAGAATTATGGTATCTTTCCCTAACAATTACGATAAAAGGCTTGTCTAAGTATCTGAGGTGAGGCTGAACTAGACCATCCAATCCTAGAAAGGCCACTGGCTCATATCCCCTCAAGGCCCCAACTAATTCTTGGCTGTGACCGCAGATCACATATATAGTTGTGAGCATGCGGGTTGTTGCTAACGCTGCGGGCTCGCATAGCAAAGCGAGGTCCTCAGTTGCTGGCATGCCAGCAACTGCGAACCTCGCAAAATTTACGGACTTACGAGATGCGGGACTTAGAAAAAAAAAACATTACGACCTTACCGCCCGAAACCCGCGCACATGAAAACATTTAAAAACACAATAAATACACACAACAAATACATAAAAAGCTTACCTACAGCAAGGGGAGGCAACCAGGACCTCGAAAATTGAAGTTACACCTCAATTTCACATGAAATAAAAGAGTTTAGACCCCCGAAAATCCCCTAAGCCCCTAAATGGCCGCCGAAAAAAAACTAAAACGAGGCTACAGGACTCTAAAGACGCAAAACCCCACCAAACTCCTATTGATTTTCCAAAAAAGCCGGACGAGATCCCAAAGCAAGGACGCAAAATCAGCCACAGCCGCGTACCACACATTAGGCGCCATTTTAGAACACTAACTTACACAATGCGGAAGTGCACAGCTACCCTAACGCCTTTCCCTTGCGCACGCACACTATTACACTACACACTGCACACATTGCTGACACACAGCAGCTCCACAGCACTGATGCTGCAGCAACATGAAAACAGATTGCCAGCTCTTCAACACAATGCTTCCTGCATATATTACTTCACAATAGGTAAAGTATATTAATTTATTATATTATTATTCACTGGCATACAAAAAAGAAACACAACGCTGCTCATAGCACACAAACAACCAAGAGCCTCGCAGTGAGCGCCGAAGAATCTTGGAACACCAACAAAATTAATGTCACACACAAACAACATTACCTGCCTTACAATCTTATTGCCGTCATTTTTTGACGGGCAAGTCGCTAGTTTGATATAATACTTTGTAAAAAGGGTAGGATATATTTTTTAATAAAAAGTGCATTCAGGGGTATCCTGGATAACTAGAGAAGAAGGGGTATTGATCCAGGTCGTAACAGATTGCTATTATCTGGGGTTAGAAGGGTTTTTGCCCTTTTTATAAGTCAAATGGCAAGCTTTCAATGTTGTTGTTTTTTTTTATGTTTTCCTTCCTCTGAATCAATTAAAAATCCACATATTACAGGGATCAGAGGAGATCTAAATATGTTGAACTTGAGGACTAAAAGTATTTTTTTTCAACCACAATTACTGTGAAACTATGTAAATTTGTAAGATTTCTTGGCTCCAACAAGAGAAGTAATGATAGTTAGTGTTTGACTGTATCTTACGATTACATCTACGGTACTTCGTTTTTAAATACACTTGTGGCCTCTTGGATTTTGAGGGATGAGGAGATATGATGAATACATCAGGGATGTAGCGCTCATCCACCTGCTTTTTGTGGGTAGGCATATATGTTACTCGTTTTTCTGTTCTGATTTAATGACCTTACACAAATTGTATTATAATGGCATTATGCTAGTTGTCCTTTCTCATTCTCTCTTATACTTCTCTCCTCATGCAGTCAAGAAAGCATTGATTGTATGTACTCCTTCATGTTGACCCAGCACCACTAGCCATTGGAAAGAAATAAAAGGCCAGGAGGACGTTGGTGAACAGTATGTTCTTCAGACGAGTGTCCTCGCCAATACCACAGTTGACATAAAGACCAAGGGAATGTTTGAACTCCCTCTTCATTCAGGTTGTGGAAGACCTTCTTCTGTTTGATTATTTTTTGAAGGTCAGCAGTAAAGAGTAAATTAAAATATCTGTTAGTTTTATGTCTATGGCTATACTCTTGATGTGCATTAGTCGGGAACACTCTGTGACTAACTGGCTTATTAGAATGGCTATCCTTGTCTCCTAAGAGTAGTCCTTTGTACAGATCCAGATATGTTTGTGCCAGTTTATTAAATAATAATAATCTTGCTCAGCAAGAATATATTAGTTCAGCCAGGGACTTGGTGTATGTCCCTTTTATGTTTGCACAGAGAAACAACTCAAATTTGTTCCATTCGCCATCAGGACTGAAGCAGGAATTTCTGCGGGCGCTCAGCCCATGACGCTGGGCCTCATACTATCCACCTGAGCAGAAGCTCTCCCCAACTGACATATTTCCCAGTCACATTCACATTTATTTGTTTCTTTTGCCTCCAGACCTAGAGCCTCCCACACTACCTCCTCTTCTCTCTCTAATCTCATCGGACTGCACTACATGATGGTGCAGAGCAGTTTTAATGTTCTTGTACTGCTCTTGTTTTCTTATTACATCAGTCCTTGACTTTTCGATCTTGATTCATAATCAAACGTCAATGAAGGATTAGTAAGAGTTCGAAGGATACTGAAACCAACATGTCTGCTCTTGAACTGGTCATGGATAATGAGCTACATCTGTAGTTCCCTCAGGGACTTAATCATTTGTTGTCCATGATGATATGTAGAGTGTTGCAATACTTCCAAGGCTCAGTCAGCTGACTTTAGTGGTCTCTCTCCATACTGCTGGTGGAGGAAATCCAGTGTAGCATTGAAATGTGGGGTTAGTGCTTGGGTGGGAGGTCGTTAAGGACAGAGATGACAAGGGTAGGTTGAACTGGGAGACAACGGGTCAAGCAGGACAAGGTAACATCAAGACAAGTAGGGCAACAGGGGAGACAAGCAGGTAAAGTGGAAAGATCAGTGGAGGGAAAGGGATCCAAGGGAGGTGAAAACAAAAAAGAGAGAAATAGAACAGGGGAGAGGGTAAGTCTGAAGCTCGGTGGATGGTAGTAAGAGAGTAGGATGAGTGGTCGAAAAAGATCAGACCGAGGACAAGTGAGACAGTAGAGCAAGGTCCTCATTAAATTCCAAGCAGTTGCCTTCATACAACCCGTAAGTCTGCGGTCTTGAAATTTGCAACAGTTACAGAGCGATTTTAAATTGAACAAGCCTGGAACTACATGTCCGAAAGCCAAAACCGTAAACCATGCACCCGTAAGTAGCATTTCAGTACATGATCATGATCATTTAAGCAAGGCCAGAACTTCCAATAGTAAATAAGACTGTCATCATGACATCAGTAAAACATGGCGTTTTAAACATCAATCAATTACCGTTTTGACGTCCGATATGCGATCAGGCTCGCAATCTAGTGATCTAAAAATCAATAAAAATTATTGAGGAAAATGTTATAGTCCATGTGGGTTGCCTGATATTAACTCCTTGATTCCCAAGATTAATAAAACACGGGAATAAAAGCTAAAAATAATTAATTAATTTTTGATTGCAGATTTGCGAGCTTGAGACTGTTGTGCAATTAATTCTAATGTCTTGCATTGCTTTCCCCATAGTTTAAAGTGCGGTATTGAGTTTTTATTGGCCTTTGTAGTGTTATGATCAGATGTTTAACGCCCTTGTGGGTCCTCTCTAGTACTCATAGGATTTTTGGCTACATTTTCCATTTACGAGTGTGAAAGCACTTGCGGATTTGAAGAATTGTAGGAATTGAAAAGCGATTTGCGATTTTTAGCGATAGTAACTTTTGCGGGCTTGACAGATCAAAGGCTGAGATGGGTCGAAGTTACCATTTTGACAACCACAGTTGCTTTTCAGCCTGTAACCCACAGATCAATTGTGGGTAGCTAAAAGAGCCCAATTTAACAGCAGTAACTTTTGCGGGCTATGTTACGGACTTGAGTAATTACAATTTTGACAATTTAATGAGGCCCCAAGTCTGTAGCAATAGTGGTTGAAAGTAAAGGGGAAGAAACAGTACAAATTGTAAAGAGAGACAAGGAGGAAAGAAATATAGAAGAGAGACAGCAATGAAAAATGAGAACAGCAGAGTGGGTGGCATAGAGAAACCAAGATAACCACACACAACACTGGGGTGACAAGTACATTAACAAGACAATTATTTTTGTAGCTTTAGTGATTGACTTATTTCTATAATATTATATAAATCCTCTACATAAAATATGCCAGCACAGTACAACAGCAGCTCTGGCAGTGCAAGAGTTAGCATTAGCAGCCTATAAATGGCATGATTATCCTGATATCTAACGAGAGCGCAGAACATGGCATGGAAAACACGAGCTTGGTGTGTTTACATGTGACGTAGCTGGAGGCAGAGAGGTTCCATTCAGAGCTGCAACGGAAAGAATTCTCAATGACAATTCCATCATGGCGAACGCTCACATTCCAGGCATTGTGTATCTGGTCCAAGGCCACGGGATCCCACACTTAACGCACTATTCACATTTGTCTTTACATTTAAAGGGCCACTAATATATATATATATATATATATATATATATATATATATATATATATATATATATATATATATATATATATATATTGCAAATTAAAAATGATTATACATGCTGTTTGCATGGCCAGCACCCTGGTTTCTTCCGTGGCCTTGGCTGTTTTTTGGTTTCTCACATTTATTTTATTAAGAATTGAAAGATGTAGTTGGGAGGGGTCCTTTTGTCTTGTGTAGTCATTAAGTTGTGTCCGAATCTCAGTGACCTTTGGACCACAGCACTCCAGGCACATCTATGGGTATGTCTCTGGTAGTGCTTAGTCAAAAGGTTATATTGGCAAAGATACTGGAGTGAGTTTCCAGTTCCTTCTCCAGTTGACCACAATTTGTCTGACCTCTCTGCTATGACATGGTACAGCCCACAGCTTCACTGAAGTGCACACACCATTTCACCACGACAAGGTAGCAATCCTATATTCTTTAAAAGTATATTTTTTTTAAATATAAATTTCTGCAATTTTACCTTTTTGTCTGTACGTTTTACGACTGCAAGAAAAAAGTTACACAGAAGTGCCAAATTGCTTTTTAAAATGCTTTATTTTTACAACGTTTTTCAAAGTCTGTGATATCAACGGCTAAATAATGTCAATATAAATTTAGAATAGCTAAAAAAAAAAAAAAACCCAAACCCATGCCAGGGTCACATTTACCTGACTGAGCACTACCAAACAAAATAAATTGTAGACAAAAAAGGCAGAGTATAGAAGTGCTGAAATGATCTCATTGCTTCAGTATGTAAAACAAAACCGAGCAGGGACACTTCCAAAGAAATGATCTGGTGTTTGCGTGTGGATAGTGGTCACTTGTTTTTGTTATCTCTTGTTATCATAAGCCTTGTGTCTGCATGGGGCAGCTGGGTTGCATAGGAAATAGTGGGAGATGTGCAGTGCCTGCTGTGTCCTTGGTCCATTTAACCCTTCCTCTACCAGGGGGGGCAGCAAAGTATAATGACCATACAGACACAATTTGGTATTTAAAGTATGTTTTATTGATCATTTTGAAAGTTCACCGTATGTATGTATATTTTGTACGTTTTCATTTCAGCACTACAGAATGTGTTTCTAATAAGTAAAAATAATAATATTAATATCTGAAATTATGATTGGGTGTGAACAGTTACTACAGATTTCATCATTAAGGATATTCCTCATAGCAGCAAATGCAATACATTTTATTTTAGATTTTAAGACCCTTCTAAAATACATGTGTGTATGATGTTGGGACTTTGCAGCCATCATGTAAATGAATGATATTCGGCAACTTCTATAAAAAGGGCGGGGAGCTGGAATTTATAACTTGGGATGGCTCTAGCATTCTCAGAAAGTTGTATCTTTCTCTTTCGGGCTGAAATAAGGAGTACACCGCTCACAGCACAGATAGTGTTCACTTTCTCTGTAATTAGCTTGCAATATGTGTGTGCTGATAAGCTATGAGATAGTCATGGTTTTACTCCGTAAAGACTGGCCATTGCTGGCTAACCCAATTCTGTTTCTAGTGGGAGATGTTATCAGAAAGAGGTGTCCAAAGCACATTTTATATGCAAGGAACCCCAAAGATGCTGATAAATTATTTAAAACAAATATATAGACTTAGCGTATATACAGTATCTGTTCCTAGAGTGTCCTGGGCTAATACTTGCCTTCTCTGATGTATGTACACAGATTCCTTATTCATATATGCAAGCAATGGTGATGAATACTGTCAGCAACCACTGAAGCACTTAAGCCGCCATTGATGAACTGCCAAGCAGAACATGTCTTGATAAATCTCCTTGTAAATCAGCCCAAGATGTACATAAATTGTCCTTCTGCGCATATATATGAAAGTGATATCTCAATTCTGTGCCTGTATGATGGACAGAGCGACATGTAATCTACATAGAAGCACCATAACATTCATATATGCTTCTCCCAACACAGCTATATGTATAATATTTTTTTCAAGGCTCCCTTTCTCTTTCTCCCATTGATCTGGGTGTTCCTTCCATTGCTGTAAGTAGTTTGGCAGATAAATCATCATCGTGTATTTGTGGAACTTCTATATCCATCTACAAATACAATATTGGTCCCATTTTTAGGCAACAAAAACAAACAAACAAAAAAATGCTCCTATATTCCTTCAATTGTCACATAATATTAAAAAACAGACAGAAGACAAGAGCTAGTGTCGTCTGGAAAGAGACAAAAAAGACATAGACCACCAGAATTGGAGTTACCAGATGTTTAATGGAAGGTGACTCTCATAAACAATAATTCCTTTGCACCTCTTCAGCTTCTGTCATTATTGCTCCTCAGTAAATTTGAATATTCAGGTTACTTTTTTTTTTTATTTATGTATCCGATTTAGGGCTGGGAATGGATTATTCCAATTTAATTCCTATGGAAAAAAATGATTCTATATATTCTGTATCCGTCCACCCCTCAAGAACAGATTAATGATGAATATAGAGGTTTCACTGGATACAGATAACAGGTTTAGGATTATAGACAGGAACATGAAGAGATATACAAAAGGCAGAGAGCTTGTACCGGTAATCTATGAATTCCAAAAGACTGTACCCAGGGTCGGATTTACATTGAAGGTGCCCATAGGCAAAAATCACTCTGATGCCCCTCTCTTCACACACATACAAATACATACATTTGTATTTTTTAATTTCTGCTCTTATAAATTGGTAAAATAATTTAAAATAGAGCTGTAGCAAAAACATGTATACGTAATAAAATCTGTATATATATATATATATATATATATATATATATATATATATATATATGAATGATACTGTAGTGACTGTGTGTGTATATAATGTTATACCCATTTGGATTTCAGCAGCCAGATTTCCCAGAATACAATGGAAACATTTTAAATATACAAATATATACTGTAATCTGCTGTGGAAGCTGATAAAATTGATAATAAAGCAAAGTTTATGTTTATGTACATTTATTGGGTAGTTTGCAATTCACAACCCCAAAGCACTCCGTGCTTACTGCATGAAGCTTTTTTTTAAGCCACAAAACCTTATAGGATGATTTTACCAGATGTTCAGTGCAACAACATGGTGCGTCTGACAGGTAGGCACCCCTAGGCAGCTGCCTACACATGGTCAAGCAGAGACGTCCCAGACATTTTCCAGAAGAGACTAAAGCCACTTCTCTTTGCCCATGCTTTTGAATAATGCAGAGCTCTCTCTGTCTTGTTTTCCTATGAACAACTTTAAGTGTATTTTGGGAGAAAATCACTATATAAATTGGATATTATTATTACTAACTGCTATAAAGAGCGTGGCATCTGAGACAGACAGAAACAGGGGCCCAATATATCCATACTGAGGAGGTGGCTACAGAGAAGCTTTGATATGAGACCTCACAAACACATCTCTGTAGCAATGAATTATCCATATGCAGGAATAAGAGCAGATCACATGCATTACACAGAGCTTCCCTGTAACAGAGGATGAGAGAAAATAAAATAAAGCAACACCGAAAGAAAATATATTTTGCAATCTTGAACAGCAGGACGATTCAAAACAAGGGTATGTGTGTCGTTGGCCGGAGAGCATGAGCACGCTGAGTCTGCAAATTACACACAGCTTCAGGGTGCATGGAAAAGTCTGGAACTGGTGATCCTAATACTACAAATCTCTATTGTTCATAGAAATAACAGGCAGATATTGAGGTTATATAAAACATGTTTCTGAAATAGTTCACACTATAAATTGGTAGTGACAACATAACAGCAGTAGTGGTGGGTTCATGGTATTATAATAATATTATTATTATTATTAATATTATTATTATTATCATTATTATTGACTTATTTGTAACACACTGACATATTCTATAGTGCTACATAGGGGTTAAATACAAGGCGAAGACATTATTGAATGGAAGGCCCTGACTTTGAGCTTAAAATGCAGTGTACAAAGAACTTGTTCCCAGAGCACCTTACAAGAATGAAAACTTGTAAACTTACAATCTAAAGGGTTTGGGTGTGATACAGTAGGGTGATAGATACAAGATGGTGCTGCGTAAGACAATAGGCTCAAGCAAGTGGAGATGGCTGTGTGTAACACTGTAGATATATATCAGATGTATTTTTAGTTTTTTTTTTTTATGTTTTGAGGTAGGAAGATAGTCTAATGGAGCAAGGCAAGAAGTTCCACAGAGCAGGACCAGTATGAGAGAGGTTCTGAAGGTGGAATGCGAGGAGGTGATAAGAGGAGGAAGGAAGTAGGTTCTTAGCAGAGTGAAGATCATGTTTGGGGGAGTATTTTGAGACTAGAGCAGTGGGTGCACTGTTGTTGAGGGCTTTATACGTTGGGTTATGATTTTACATTTTATTCTGGAGGCTATGGGAAGTCAGTGGAGTATAACCTCACAGCAGAGGTAGTTCAACTTAGACATGTGTAAGACTTTTGTAAACCTGCTTGAGATAAAGGAGTAATGTAATGCTCTACTATTCCACAATACTTATTGTGGAAAATGAATGTACTTTCTTTAAAAAAAAAAAAAATGTTGAGCACAGGTTTGGATTTCAGAATTTTACTGCATGTTTAGGAGTAAACCAGTCAGAATGACAAAGAGAGTGACCTCCTCAGCCATGCGACACACAAGACATCTTGGCCTGTGTTTAGCAGCTAGAGGACTGACGTTGAGTGCTTATTTGATGTCTTATTTAAAAAAAAACAAAATGTGGATAAGGTATTAGACTTAGTATTATGATTTATTTGTAACACACCAACATATCCCATAGCACTATACAGGGGTTAAGTACAATGAGAGCAATATTCAGTGCACAGTGCCAACTGTTGGATCCCTCTACACTGGGGATGTCCCGGTCTGTGTCCAGTTTGAAGGAAGATCCTGTGTGAACAGCCATCTCACCTTCCAGTATCGAGAGAACCCCGTGATCAAAAGCATGAGTCCAGAGACTAGTCCTAAGAGGTATGGAGGTCATGAAAAAAGGTCCTACCTGAGATAAGGCCCAAACATGTTCCTTAGTGAATTTCTAGTATGTTCTGCAGAGAGCTGTTGCCGATATCATTAGACATCTTATTAATTCTTGTAATTTGGCCTTACAGCTAGGTAAGGTCTTGTACAATGTTCTACTAAATATTATTTGACTCCTCAACCCTAGTTGGTGTAGTATGGAGTTTTAGTTGGATCTCTGTGGCTCTTCTAATATGTCCTAGGTCATCCTGTATGTAGATTATGTCTCTTCAAGCATGGTGGTCATACCTAATGTTGTGTGTAGGTTCTACCTGTCTTGTAGGAACTTCGTACTTGGTTCTCAGGTCCTAGCAGGTCCATTATATATATCCTAGTTCATCATGTATATAATTTTTATCTCATCCTGTGTGGTTTTCATACCTTATTTTCTTTGGATCTTCTAACTGGTCTTGTAGAGCATTTCCTTGTTACTCTTCCATTTAGGATGTTTCTCATTCTGTAGGAAAATTGTGATTTTGTGCTTTACAAGGAAGCCAGCTCCTCTTTTAATACAAATTGTCACAAGCTATATTAACTCTTTACAGGCACACTTAATAACCCTTAGATTGTAAGTTTGCGAGTTTTCAATTGTGTGTCCGTGTCTTGGAAACAAGCACTATGTGCATCTGATTATAAGCTCAAAAACAGGGCCCTCCAATCTTTATAAGGTGTTAAGTTTGTTTTTTGCCATGTACTAATCCCCTGTACAGCGCTACGGAATATGTTGGCGCAATATAAATAAAGATAATAATAATAATACAATGCAAAAACTATGCTAACACATTGTTAAAGAAAGGAGGGCCCTGTCTTTAAGTGTAAAATCACACCTACATAGAGCTTGCTTTCAGAGCACCGATACAACATTTAAAACTATTCTGATGAATCCAAATTGGCCTTATCACTTTGTTTCAGTCATTTTAAAACCGGGGCGGGGCAGTAAAAAGCCACAAAGATATTTAGAAAAATATTAAATATGTACCTTGACATTATAGCAATGTCTGATGCACCATAGAAGATATTAGGCGTAAGGAGAAAACTGTAAGAATAAGTCAAAAGTGCACTTTTGCAAGTAGAAATGAATTAAAGTAAACAGTATGTTAAAGTATATTGCTAAGTTTTTTATTTTTTATATTGCCGTTTTGAATATAATAGATTGGTGATACAGTGATCTTTTAAATACCGTTTTGTAATGTCAAGACATCTATTAATTCATCTCAACACCTTGGAGTGTGGATCTTTTTGCCATAATCTGTTCTTTACACCTATATAATTAGTTTTCCTTATCACAATCTGATACTTAATGCTTCAATTTATTACACACAGAGTCTGCCTTTAAAAGAGGCTCTTGTTTGATCTCATTATAATGCTAAGTGACCATGTGCATGTCTCAAGCTCAGTCATGCCTCCTCTTCTTGTCTCTATTGTCTCAAATAATGACTGGGGGTGGGGGAACACTCAATATGTAAATAATTGCAAGGTTTGAGTCAAGAAATGATACTGGCAGTGAGTTTGCAGGAATGGAAAGTGTGGTCAGTAGTATGTTTTATCAGACCAAGCTTTTTTTGCACTGTAACATGCTGGACTCAAATTGCAAGAATTCTGACTACTACTGATCCATTTGATGGGCTCATAACAATCAATGTAACTGATATTCCTTTTTAAATGAGGTGCAAATGTGAACGTAGCCAACAGTTGATTTAAAGGGTATACCGCTTCATCTATTTTCACCATAAAATATTTGAAAATGTGTAATTAAAATAAACTATCACTTGCAATAAAGTGACATCTTACACCACATTTAACACCTATGTACAATATTGATATTTCCAAGTGTAAAAATGAGGTGTAAATGTGAACGTCACTCCCCCATAGACAATCCACATCCTTGCACTGCCTCGTAGACCATCACCTCTTACAGATCATCCACCCACTGCCGGCAACTCCACATAGATCATTACCCCTTACTGATCATTCACCCTCTCCCTGTACCTCCTCATAGATCAGGGGTGGGCAAGTTCGGTCTTGGAGAGCCCCACACATATCCCTGCTGCATACAGGTGAGTGAATAGTTTCTTCAGTCATCCTGATTGACTCACCTGTGCACAGAAAGGATATCCGCAAATACAGGCCTGTGTGGGGCTCACCAGGACCGGACTTGGACAGCCCTGCCATAGATCATTACCCCTTACTGATATTCCACCCTCTCCATGCACCTCCTCATAGATCATTACCCCTTACTGATATTCCACCCTCTCCATGCACCTCCTCATAGATCATTACCCCTTACTGATATTCCACACTGTCCCTGCACCTCCTCATAGATCATCATTCCTTACAGACCACCCACCCTCTCCATGCACCTCCTCATAGATCATCACCCCTTACAGACCACCCACCCTCTCCATGCACCTCCTCATAGATCATTACCCCTTACTGATATTCCACCCTCTCCATGCACCTCCTCATAGATCATTACCCCTTACTGATATTCCACCCTCTCCATGCACCTCCTCATAGATCATAATTCCTTACAGACCACCCACCCTCTCCATGCACCTCCTCATAGATCATCACCCCTTACAGACCACCCACCCTCTCCATGCACCTCCTCATAAATCATTACCCCTTACTGATATTCCACCCTCTCCATGCACCTCCTCATAGATCATTACCCCTTACTGATATTCCACCCTCTCCATGCACCTCCTCATAGATAATCATCCCTTACTTCTCATCCACCCCCTCCCTGTACCTGCTCATAGAACATTACCCCTTACTGGTCATCCATCCTCTCCCTTCACCTGCTCATAGATAATCATCCCTTAATTCTCATCCACCCCTCCCTGTACCTCCTCATAGAACATTACCTCTTACTGGTCATCCATCCTCTCCCTTCACCTGCTAATAGATCATCATGCCATACTGGTCATCCACTCTTTCCCTGTACTCTTCATAGGTCAGCACCCCTTACAGATCATCAACTTTCACCCTGCACATCCACATAGACCATCAACCCTTACAGTTCATTAACCCTCTCCCTGCACCTGTTCATAGATGATCACCCTTTAAAGATCATTAAACCACTCTGTGCATCTCAAAGATCTGCACTCCTTACAGATCACCCACTCTCTACCTTCATCTCCTCCTAGATCATCACCTCTTACAGATCATCCACCCATTTACTTCACCCCTCATAGACCAGCATCCCCTTACATATATCTGCCTATGCCTCCTAGATAATCCCATTGCAGAGATCATCCACTGTCATTGCCAGAACCATTACTACAAATCATCCATTCTCTCTCTACATCCCCTCAATGTTCATACACTGTCCTCTTAGACACCCCCTTGCAGATCCTTTATCTTTTCTGCATCTTCTAATTCATACCTGAGCATACTATCCACTCTTCTTGCAGATCATCCATCATTGCTCTGCATGTTGGTGTTCCTGACAGTTGGACATCTTTAATGGAAAAATTAAAATTACATGTTACAAGTAATGTTCTTTACTTTAGATCTGCATTGTTTTACTAATGTAGTTTCCTTAAACTCAGTATATCTTTATGATGTATGCTCATGAAAACCATACAAAACATTAGTGATACTTGTGACCACTCTATAACCAGTTCTTGGCTGTGTGTACCAGTGCTGGGGGGGGGGGGAGTGATCTGCTCTAACAGGACCTCTCTCCCGGACCCTCATCCAGTAAAACAAATACTTCATGTGTTTGCCTTTCATTACTAAAATATGGTAGAAGCTTGTGACTCACAAACTCCTTTATTCAAAGTGAGGCAGAAGCGACATGCGGCTCCTGTGTGACTCGTGTAATTCGTCTGGTGACGCAGAGCGTTCAGAACTGCACATAATTGCTGTGGCTAATTACACCTGTCTGTAGAAACAGCATGTAATTCATACGCATAATTGAAACCCTATTGGAATAAGCATGATGGTGGCCGTACATGTCAGGTAAAAAAGACCCTTAAATAAAATTCAGATTGATAGGTTGAGGGTGGTTTGTGTGGGCTGGTGTAGTTTTATCATTGCTGCAAAATAAATTTGATTTGCATACTTGTCAGCTGTCAATCAACTAGCCTGGACAGCCCACCGGTATATTTCTGAAGCAGTGACTTGATGCACAGCTGTGACTGCAACATCTGGAGAGAAAATGCAACATGACCACTAAAAACCAAGGCTGAATTGTGTTGAAACTATTTTGAAGGACTCTCACTACAACAGGAAGCTGAATTGTTTTTAAAGAGCATTAAAAACTGACTATACATTGTAATCACAGTTTTGCACTGCAGTAAATTATTTATAAAATATTTATAATTTATTTTGTGGCTCCTATATGCTAATGTGCAGCTCATTATGCTAATACGCAGCTCAGAGTACTTGATAAGGGTGGGAGCGGGATCTCACGGCAGGAGAGCATTGGGGGGTGTCTTTATTTTGGCAACTACAGAGACAGACGAGCAGACTGTAATCCTAATTATCACATCAAAATAGCTAATTAATATGTAACTCTTTTGCATATAAATATGGCATCAACAACATGAGATTTCTCAGGACTAATTCACATTACAAAAAAATGTATAACACAACGTATAGCCATTTTTTTCATGTTCTTTAAGAATAACCTAAAAAAAAAACAACAATTTGATGTTTGGGTGACAGGGTCCCTTCTAATCTTTTTTTTTTTTGATTTTCATCAGTGACGTACCAGTACGTAATAACGCACGGAGCTTCAGCACACAAACGTAAAACATGGTGACCAGAGATGTTGTAGTCCATACAATAACTGAAGCAGCCAATGGAAAGCTGCCACCACATCTAATGGTGACCTCCCAAAAGTAACCAGTTATATCTATGGAGATCTTCACCACACTGGTGTGGAAAATGAGGGTTGTGTTATTGCCCCATGGGGTCTCTATTTTTTTATTGTAAAAACAAATTCTAGGGTCATGAAAAGCTACAGAAACATCACAAATTTGCCAATAAGGGAATTTATGTTATTTGAGTGTGGCATTATAAGAGCTGTGGGAGTGTGGGTGTACTTGGCACTCAGTGTGGCACAGATAAGATAATGATATGCCCAGTACACTGTGACTGTACAATCATTGAAGGAACTGCTTGTTCTCACTTACTAGGTTCTGAAGTACCAGCACATGCTCAGCTATCGGCCTCATGAACTTTAATCGCCAAAGTTCAACAAAAAGGCACTGTCATATTGGGTCTGAGAAAAGCATTGGTTTTGCAAGCAAGATCTTTCAGTGATTCTAGAAAAATAATATTGAGGAACAAAGCACTGGTGTTTCAAGTAGCTCTAAGAGGTGGTTGGTTATAGAATGTTTGAACTTGACGTGAATTGGCATTTTTTTTTAGACCATATAAAAATATAAGTAGGGCCTTTTGTTTTTAAAATCTTATATTTATATTTCAAAACCAAAAATTATTTGGGCTGCTCTCTGTGAGTTATCATGTCCATGGAACAAACCTATTAAAATTACTTCATTCTCCGATTGAGCATATCTAATTTGTTTTGTTTGGTCATTCAAAAGACCCATGGGGCTCAATCTCCTTAAGGGTGATGGGGGCTCCCGACTTGGACTCACTGTCCCTTAGGGAGTTCAGCTACATCTCACTGATGAGGCCCACAGAGGCCTGAAACATACGTCTGGGGTTTGCTGTTTCTCCTGTTCAGGGTAGAACTGCTTGGTATTTCAAGGCTGGATCACTCTATTGGGTGAGACCAGACTGATATACTACAGGATATTTCTCTCTATGAACGGCATAAGTGAGACAAGAGGCTGCTCTCACGAACATATTAAGGTTAGTTTGTTCTCTGATGAGCACCTCTGTTTTGTTTTTGGTATCTAATATTACTTAAATGGTCACAGACAGTTGGGAGGAACGAAAGGGACCTCAAACACAGATAACTGCTATGAAGTGCTACTTAAATGGAACCACAAGTCCCAGTAGGATAACTCCTTCTCCAATCTCCAAACAACTAGCAGTCCAAGATGGAAACTCCCATGATACAAGGAGTATTGTAATGTGTCTACCTTTATCTAAAAAAGCCTTTTATGTGCATATATACATTTTCCCAAACTACAGTGCTCCTTTTAAAGGCTTCACTTTCACCTTTCAGATCCATATTCTATGAATGTAATACAGACTTGGAGACAAGACTATGAAATAATTCCTGGAAAGCTCACAGTCTAGGGCTTTTTTCATTCTTTAATCCTTCAAGCTCAGAGTAGGAAGGAGAACTGGTATTAATCAGCTTCTGTTTCGCTATTACACAAATATGGATTTAATTACAATGAAATCTATGCAAACCATGAGAGCATTGCTTGAAAAAAGAGCTACAACATCATATATATGGTTGTTGCAATTGCGGTAATGCTTGCAGCGTTACGGTATTGCGCATGCGCGGAGCACTTGTCTCTAGGCCCACAAGTTCGGGGGGGGGGGGGGGGGTTACTGCTCAGTTACTTAAATCCACTTAATAAATTGGCAGGAAAAAAACATTCAAATTGAATTTTGTAATTATTACACCCTTTAATTACTGAAGGGTGTTAGTACTAGAGTGATGGTTTTGTTTTTGCAGATGGATGGCTTTCATCTATTGATACAAGCTATCTGCATCTATTCATTTTCAGGGGAAGAGGCAAATGACAAATTTAAATGAGATCCAGGACTCAGGTGGTGCAATGCACCAGGGCCCTCCTCCTTTTTTTTCCCCTTCTATAGTGTACTGGGGCCCTCTACCCCGGGCCCCCCTCTGCCATACCAGCCCCTTCTTAATCTGGGATTCTTAGGGGGGATCCTGGTTGAATTCACTGCCACAGAGAGCATACCCAAACATTTTTCTTACACCGGGGGCCCTCCATTCATTAGCATCGTCATTGATGAGATCCAATTATCTAACAAATTGTCCTCATCCCCCTACAGTAGCCGCTAAAACTGCCAGAGCATTCAACTGCATTTATGTGAAGCACGTTGGTTTACGTTGGCACTCCCCTTGAAAGTAGCAGACAGAATAATCTGAGAAAATACATTTTTATTAACCCCCGGATTAAAAAGTAATTGCATATTAAAGTTTAAAATGTAAATGTTTTTTATTTTTGTTTTCGCTAAGAATGATTTTGTCTCTTATCGAGATTAGATATTTAAAATATCCTATTGAAAGCATATGAGCTCGGTGATCCTTTAACCCTTTCACTTGCAGAGGAGGCCAGCAATGCATTGAAAAGCAATCCATCGCCGCATCCTTCATCAGTGAAAGGGTTACATATCTCTCCAATATACAACAAAACCCCTACACATTGACTCCTGGGCCTTACTAGGTAATCGCCCTGCACTGCAGCCTCTATTCTGGGACATGACAAAACCTTACTGTGCTGAATGTATGCAGAGAGCTTACAGGATGGAAGGAATGTCGGGAGCCAGGCTGAGCCGGTGTAATTCCTCTCTGTTGGGGGAGAGGTCTGACGGAGGCAGCAGTCACATGGCTCCCCTGTCTATTACATACATGTCCTTGCTGCATATCTCATTTGCCCCATCAGCCACACAAGACCCTATTATTCGAGTGTGTGTGCGTCAGTCCTCTCTGATGCCTGCACAATGGGCCTCCACGTTGACGTTACCGTGGAAACCGTCTGAGGGCTAGAGATGGGGACATGCGGTGATTAATGGTAGTAGCCATGGGCAAAGGAAAACAAACATACACACAGACCTTAATTGGACCACGCATTGGGAGTGACACATTTTCCAGGGCTGCAGAATTGGGCCTATGTGTTCAAATCCTTAATGGATGAAAATGGATAGTGTATCCGCGGAGTCCCAATGGCTAGTGTGTTACACAGACGCCTGTAATAATTACCAGTCTGTGTATATAATACCAATCAAGGCTCCAGCATGGAAATGGGAAAATACTTACATTTTACTGTTAAAGCAATATGGAAGGTTCCTGGGTTTCACTAGACATGTAATATACCTGTGTATCTATTTACTTTTTATGTACAGTGGTGCCTTGGTACTCCACTTTAATCCATTCCAGATGGCAGGATGAGTACCGAAAACGATGAATACCAAACTCCTATAAGGTGTAATGTAAATTAGTTTTAGCAATCGTACGGAGGTAGCACAATGAGTACCAAGGTTTTTTGCTCATCCAGACACGTTGAATACCGAAATCAACAAGTTTGGAGGTGGTCGAGTACTGAAAATGTTTATAAGTCTGTTTTTACTGCCTACAATCAAACAAATGCTCCCTGAATGGATCTGCCCTCTGTAGCTCATGAAGAGGTAGACTCTGCTGTACTTGCTGTGTCTCATACAAAGCCAATCCGTGACCATCTCTCAGCAACATGCTGCTGAGATGTGGTCCCTGATAAGCTAGGACACTACACTGCACATCCAGCCCATAGTGTCTGTGTCTGCATAAGCTGCAGTGGGCAGTCCCTTACAGGGAGTATTTGTTTGTTAACAGAGCTTCTAACCCTTTTTTAATGAAATAAAAATACATAGAAGGAAATGGGTACACAGGGATACTATATACCTAGTAATATCCAGGAACCTTCCACGTCAATTTAATTTAGTGTTCTTCATATGATTTAATTCTATTTAGCATCTATAGTGTAAAAAAAAACGAATATTATTTGAAAATACAAAAAAAAGCCAATAAGATGGGGCTGCCAGTTCCATCCCCGCCACACACTGTAAATGCTACAGCTGGAGATAAGCCTTGGGATTATTCGCGGTTCTATCCTATACCTAGCGCTTCTTCTTGTACCGCCTACAGGACTTCTCCCACTCCTTTCCTTCTCTTTAGAATGACCAAACTCACTCTTTCAGACTCTTCCTCAGCTTTCAGACCTTTAAGTAGTCTTTAAAATCCCACCTTTTTATAGAAGACATCACCTATAGCTTTAGCACCAACAACCAGTACAATTAACAGATAACAACTGTCCTGCTTCTCCCTTCTCTCATTCTCAGATTGCTCACGGTGCCTTGGGGAGTCATCCGCTACTCCTCACTGACAAGGCCCAAGAGAGGATGGAGTTTCCGATTTCTCCTGTTTAGGGTTGAAATGCCCGGTATTTTGGGGCTGGATCACTCTTGAGACCACATGATATTTCTCCCTGTGAAGGGCACAATACCTGATCTTCTCATCTGCAGTGGGCTGCAAAGCGCCATGATGGCAAGTGAATTGGTGAGCTACATGCCAACGTCTCATGCCGTTTCCTTTCAACTATACGATTATGTTTTAATAAGAAGTGACATTTGTCCACCGACATAATCTTCAAATGGTTTAGTAGATACATGAGACTTGTGACAAAGGTATATAGATAAGAAATTAGGTGATGTAGATGCTCATGTGAACACTGAAGAAGGGGCAGCTTTTTTATGTGCTGTTTGCTCTCGTTTACTTGGGAGAGTTTCACATGCAGCAACAAAATTAGAGGAGCTCATTCTGAGAAGAGACAATACCTAAAGTAGGTTTGTCCTGTAGGTCTGATTACCTACTCAGAGACCAACCTCTTATCTCACTTGTGCCCTTCACAGAGAGAAATATCCTGTAGTATATCAGTCTGGTCCTACTCACTAGAGTGACCCAGCCCTGAAATGCCAGGCAATTCTACCCTGAACAGGAGAAATCGCAAACCCCAGATGTACCTTTTGGTCTCATCCGTGAGGTGCAGCTTTACTCCCTAAGGCACAGCGAGCAAGGAGTCCACGTCTGGGTCCCCCTATTGCACATGCCCAGATCAACTAGGTGCCCATGGGGATCTGACCATGTAATCTCCCACCGATTAGAAAAAAGATGATGCAAATGGAGGTCATCTGGAGTTTCAATTAGCACATGCTCAGGTCATCCGTGGCAGTGATTTAAAGCAGTTAGCATGAAGTAGAGGGAGGACCTGTGAGCACCACATGACATCCTACATTGATGTAGAAGGAATTCTGAGGTGCAAAGAGTTGGATTGGGGGGACTTTGCAATTATATTCATCAATCATTTTCTGTGGTCATACAATTTTGAAATTGCAAGTTCAGAGAGTGTACAATCAATATTGATGTGTGATGCACCATCTGAAGGGATCCTATCCACGTGCAGCTGTGTGAAGCTTACTGGCTATCATCAGTGTGGGGTGGGATCTCAGCTTGTGTTGTGGACCTTATGAGTAGTTTGTTGTGTTTGTATATATATATATATATATATATATATATATATATATATATTATTATTATTATTATTATTATTATTATTATTATTATTTTTTATTTATTTTTCAAGGATTATTTCCTACTCATGTTTTTCTAATAATTATGTCTGTCCAAGTCAAACTGATAGATGCTTTGGTAGAAACTAACACCTGTTGTACTATAGTGTGAGCACAGTCATTTGAATATAGGTCACTGGAGATCCCCGGGCATTTAGGGGAATCGGTAGAAAGTCTGTTTTCAGTTTCTGTCCCAGCCGTATCACCTGCAATAACTGTCGTGAACAGTAAAAACCAATATAGGGCCATAGAAAAGTTTTAAAGTGATTAAGAATTTCTAGCAAGTTGAGAAAAATAATTTGAAACAAGTACTTAAGATCGCATGACCGGTTCCCTGTTTTTAATATTAAGATTGTTTATTTACTTATTTAAACATCATTTTATTAACAAGTGCTTAATGGTTCTGTTTTTACTCATTGAAACCTTCCAAACAGTTCCTGCAAATGTCTGCCCCCTGTAGCTCATGCACATGCTGCTTCTACAGTACTATATGTATTAGACAATCACAGCCTGTGTCTCAGTGTCATGTTACTAAAATAGTGCTGAAAAATCTGTTTGTCACCTCTGCAGGGACTGTTTGGAAGGTTTCAGTGAGTAAAAACAGAGCTTCATGTTTAAATAATCAAATAAACATTTAGGAAGTTGTTGCTAATATTAAACACAGGGAACTCTCTTTAAAGAGACACCAGGGGTATAACAAGTCATGGCACTTTAAAAACAGAAGGTGCATCTAGATTAGGAGTGGGCAAGTTGGGTTCTGGAGGCCCACACACAGGCTGGATTTGAAGATTTCCTCAAATCCAGGATGACTGAAGAATCAATTGTCTTGCCTGTAGGCAGCAGGGATATCCTCAAATCCAGGCCTGTGTGTGGCTCTCCAGGACTGAACTTTCCTACCCCTGATCTAGATTATTGAAAGCCTAACAATCCAATTATATTGTTATGAATTGTTAAATTTTCCTTGGCTTGTCTCTAGGGGGCTGCCATGTTGCCCACTTTTTATGCCACCCAACCCTCAGAGCACATCCCTATGTGATGTGGGTGGGCAGCAATCTGTGAATCTCCATATTGCATCTCTCCGAGCACAGGATGTATTTCATATGTACATATAATTGGACTAATAGGGTTTTCATTACGCTAGGTGCAACTTCAAGGGGTGACTTTACCACTATGGTGTTTTGCTAGCTATAGTCAGCAAAAAAAAAAAGAAGAAGAAGCTGTTTACCTTATATTTGCTCCACAAGCTGAGTGATGAATAAGACATACAGTATAAATAGAGTAATAATAACTAATTATTTTATAGCTGTGACCAGGTTAATTGAGGGCAGTTGGAGGATTGTCTGGGGCTGTTCTCTAATATTTCCTTTTTCTCACTTGTGTCTCTGGCATGGACTCTTCCTTGGATATAAATACCCCTGAGAACTGGAGGTGGAGTGCAGTGTGGGGTGAGATGAATGGGATTCCTTACAAATAATTGACTGGTGTCTCCTCAGGAGATCTGCGACAAGACTGGGCTGTAGACTGAACATGTCATTGTTACATCTATACTAGGTCAAGAGGGGCTTCTATGGAGGCCGGAGGATGTGGGGCTGTGGGTGACTGCTTCCCAAAGAGATGTCATGAGAGCGATGGAGTTGAGATGACAGGTCCTCTCTACGCCAGTGTTGGACCCCACTAGAAGTTGCCCTAGACCCTGACCCTTTGACCTGACCATTGATGATTGTTTCCTATGTTTAATTTGTCCACTGGTTAGATTGCACATAGTCAGAACCAGAATGAAAGGACGAGAACAGCAGTCCGGTCAGCAGAGGTCACAGTGGTTAAGAACTGTAAACAACTTTAAAGAGACTGAAGGAACCTTACACATTCCTTCATGTCTGGAATCTGAGGTGCTGGAGAGGGATTATCTCTAAACTGAATATAATGTGGAAGGGGAGCTGATATTTACAGGAAAACGAGAAATGCAAGAACAAGAGGTCAGGATTTCAAGTCGGAATATATAGGTTTAATGTGCAAAAGTACTACTTTACAAAAAGGGTATGCGGACACAGACTCTGTAGGGTTGGATGTGCAATGTAATGTCCTAGCCTATTAGGGATGTCTCAGCAACATGTTACTGAGAGATGGTCACTGGTTAGTATGAGACACAGCACACCCAGTACTACAGAGTCTGTGTCTTCATGAGCTACAGAAGGCATACCCATATATAGACTATTGGTTTGATTTTAGGAAGTTAAAACAGAGCTTATAAGCCCTTAATAAAATACATAAATGTGAATAGATACACAGGGATATTATATACCTAGTAACATCCATAACATTTCCATATCCCTTTTAAAGGACCCCTGAATTCCTGCTGTCTTATAAGACTACCAAGTATGGCGTATCTGTTTTGTAAAGAGGAAACTTAAGATACTATAACCTGCTCCGTTATCATTAACTTCTATCTATCTACAGTGCTTTGCAAAAGTATTCACCCCCTTGGCATTTTTCGTGTTTTGTTGCCTCACAACCTGGAATTAACATGAATTGTTTGAGCATTTGCATCATTTAATTTACAGAACATGCCCACTACTTTGAAGATGTTTGCTTTACAATAAAAAATAAAATAAAAAGTCAACAAATAGGACAAAATAACAGAAAAAGTCAATGTGCATAACTATTTCCCCCACTATAGTCAATACTTTTGTAGATCCTACTTTCGCTGCAATCATAGCTCCAAGTCGCTTTGGATAAGTCTCTATGAGCTTTCCACATCTTACCACTAGGATTTTTGCCCATTCCTCTTTGCAAAACTGCTCCAGCTCCTTCAAGTTGGATGGTTTGCGCTTGTGAACAGCAATCTTTAAGTCTAAGATTTTCTATTGGATTGAGGTCTGGGCTGTGACTCGGCCATTCCAACACATTTACATGTTTCCCCTTAAACCCCCCAAGTGTTGCTTTAGCAGTGTGTTTGGGGTCATTGTCCTGCTGGAAGGTGAACCTCCGTCCTAGCCTCAAATCACGCACAGAGTGGTGCAGGTTTTGCTCAAGAATATCCCTGTATTTAGCACCTTCCATCTTTCCCTCAACTCTGACCAGTTTTCCAGTTCCGGCTGCTGAAAAAACATCCCCACAGCATGATGCTGCCACCGCCATGTTTCACTGTGGGGATGGTGCTCTTTGGGTGATGTGATGTGTTGGGTTTGCGCAAGACATAGCGTTTTCTTTGGCTGAAAAGTTCAATTTTAGTCTCGTCAGACCAGAGCACCTTCCTCCATACATTTTGGGAGTCTCCCACATGCCTTTTCGCAAACTGAAAACGTGCCATTTTGTTTTTTGCTGAAAGTAATGGCTTTCTTCTGGCCACTCTGCCATAAAGCCCAACTCTATAGAGCATACAGCTTATTGTCGTCCTATGTACAGATACTCCAGTCTCTGCTGTGAAACTCTGCAGCTCCTCCAGGGTTACCTTAGGTCTCTGTGCTGCCTCTCTGATTAATGCCCTCCTTGCCCGGTCTGTGAGTTTTGGTGGGCAGCCGTCTCTTGGCAGGTTTGCTGTTGTGCCATGTTCTTTCCATTTGGTTATGATAGATTTGATGGTGCTCCTGGGGATCATCAAATATTTGGATACTTTTTTATAACCTAACCCTGACTTGTACTTCTCAACAACATTGTCCCTTACTTGTTGGAGAGTTCCTTGGTCTTCATGGCAGTGTTTGGTTAGTGGTGCCTCTTGCTTAGGTGTTGCAGCCTCTGGGGCCTTTCAAATAAGGTGTGCATATGTAATTGTCCTTTCATGTGACACTTAGATTGCACACAGGTGGACATCATTTCACTAATTATGTGACTTCTGAAGGTAATTGGTTGCACCAGAGCTTTTTATGGGCTTCATAACAAAGGGGGGTGAATACATACGCACATGCCAATTTTCTGTTTTTTATTTCTAAAATATAGTTTTATGTATATATTTTTCTCATTTCACTTCACCAACTTATTCTATTGTGTTCTGATCCATCACATAAAATTCAGATTAACAAAACATTGAATTTAAGGCTGTGATGTAACAAAATAGGTAAAAAGTCAAGGGGGGTGAATACTTTTGCAAGCTATCTATCATATTTTCACTTCTAAAAGAGTTAGTGTAAGTGATGTAAATTGTATATTGAAGCATCTGGTTTGTGGTTAGTGCCATATAAATGCTGTATCCCACAAAAGTGAGTACACCACTAGTATTTTTGTAAATATTTTATTATATCTCTACAATGTGAAGTAGTAAGTGTACAGCCTGTATAACAGTGTAAATGTGCTGTCCCCTCAAAATAACTCAACACACAGACATTAATGTCTAAACCGAACAAAAGTGAGTACACCCCTAAGTAGAAATGTCCAAAATGGGCCCAATTAGCCATTTTCTCTACCCGGTGTCATGTGACTCGTGAGTGTTACAAGGTCTCAGGTGAGAATGGGGAGCAGGTGTGTTTAAATTTGGTGTTCTCGTTCTCACACTCTCTCATACTGGTCACTGGAAGTTCAACATGGCACCTCCTGGCAAAGAACTCTCTGATAATCTGAAAAAAAGAATTCTTGCTCTACATAAAGATGGCTTAGGCTATAAGAAGATTGCCAAGACCCTGAAACTGAGCTGCAGCACGGTGGGCAAAACCATACATCGGTTTCACAGGACAGGTTCCATGGTCGACCAAAAAAGTTGAGTGCACATGCTCAGCGTCCTATCCAGAGGCTGTCTTTGGGAAATAGACGTGTGAGTGCTGCCAGCATTGCTGCAGAGGTTGAAGGGGTGGGGGGTCAGCCTGTCAATGCTCAGACCATACGCCACACAATGCATCAAATTGGTCTGCATAGCTGTCGTCCTAGAAGGAAGCCTCTTCTAAAGATGATGCACAAGAAAGCCCGAAAACAGTTTGCTGAACACCAACAGACTAAGGACATGGATTAGTGGAACCATGTCCTGTGGTCCAACGGCAACCAGGTGAGGAGTACAAAGACAATTGTGTCTTGCCTACAGTCAAGTATGGTGGTGGGAGTGTCATGGTGTGGGCCTGCATGAGTGCTGCCGCCACTGGGGAGCTACAGTTCATTGAAGGAGCCATGAGTGCAAACATGTACATGTACATACTGAAGCAAAGCATGATCCCCTCCCTTTGGAGACTGGGCCGCTGGGCAGTATTCCAACATAGCAACTCCAAACGACCACTGCCTTGCTAAAGAGACTGAAGGTAAAGGTGATGGACTGGCCAAGCATGTCTCCAGACCTAAACCCTATTGAGCATCTATGGGGCATCCTCAAACGGAAGGTGGGGGAGCGCAAGCTCTCTAACATCCACCAGCTCTGTGATGTCATCATGGAGGAGTGGAAGAGGACTCCAGTGGCAACCTGTGAAGCTTTGGTGACCTCCATGCCCATGAGAGTTAGGGCAGTGCTGGAAAATAATGGTGGCCACACAAAATCTTGACACTTTGGGCCCAATTTGGACATTTCCACTTAGGGGTGTACTCACTTTTGTAGCTAACTGTTTAGACATTAATGTCTGTGTGTTGAGTTATTTTGAGGGGACAGCACATACACTGTTATACAGGCTGTACAATTACTACTTCACATTGTGGCAGAGTGTCATGTCTTTAGTGTTGTCACATGAAAAGATATAATAAAATATTTATAAAAATGTGAGGGGTGTACTGACTTTTGTGAGATACTGTATATATTTTAGTATGATATATAAGCTCTTTGGCACCCTGATACGACCTTAGGCAGGTTAGCTTACTACTACTACTACTACTACTAGTAGTACTACTACAAACCCGCTGCTCTCATAAGTGGGAGAGGACATTGTGGGATGTGTGTATTTGGGTCAGGTGATTTCCATTACAATTAAGTTCTCCAGCTGCAACAAGTTTCAATCCTGTTAAAAGAAGTTATACAACAAAATGACACGCAGCCTTGGGTGACCTCTGTGAATGTCAGTTTCTGGTCTATGCCAGCCTTTTAGTGGCCTCCTCATGTGATCCGGTGCTAGTGACGGGACATGTGCACGCTAAACAAATGCACCTGGGGCCAAGCTCTAAGAAACCATTCACATTGTAGGAGACAGATCATGCAGAGGAATTACTCATGTCCTGTATTGGGGGTGGAGGAAAGCAGCCTATATCTGTAATTAATTGGATCTATATTAAAGGCATGCTTAAAGGGACATGGGAGGTACCTGAAAAAAAAAATAGAGACTCTTGACTCTGTTTAGAGGGAGCTTGTCATTTTTGGTACTGAAATATAGTTTCCTTTTAAGGTATATGGAAGTTCGTGGATTATGAATTCATCTGATAGTGGCGAATCAGTAGTGTACGCAAACATTTTTTTTTTTTTTTTTTTTGCATGAACAAAATCCTAAAATAAACATTAATAAACTTACCCTAAAGTTTGCATAGGTTCTTCAGTTATCAGGCAGTTGATTTTGAAAAGGAACGAGCTTGAAAATGCAAGCTAAATTAGCATAAAATTCATAATTGGTTGTGGCCAATCAGAGACCTGTACAACCATGTATCTCAGTTAGTGAGAGAAAAACAGACAAAGCTGCTTGGGAGGCAGCAGTGATAGTGACAGCAGATTGGCTAGGATACAACTCCGCATAGCTCATTGGCTTGGACACTCTGCCTACATAGGTACGTTGGGGGTGGAGCTCACACAAGAAATGTCACCTGTATATTACAAATATACAGAACCCCTCCATAAAATGATTTAATATGAGATGCCCGATCAGACACACACAGGATATCCCACAAACTGCCCTGTAAAATCACTGTGGAGCGGGGGCTCAAAATCTCAAGAAATACAGTGTTTGCACTGCAACCTGGGAAATTAAGTAGGGACATGCAAATGAGTCCTCAATGCCTTTTTACTCTTCCGTCCAATAGCATTTTAAACATGGCACCTTTAAAATGATATTGGAAATAAATGGTGAAAAAATACATTATGTAAATGTGTGCTTTTCATTTCCAACATAAATGGGACCATTTTAGTGATACTTCAAACAGTTGTGGCTATCTGTATATACACAGGCCTTGTTATTTCATGGTGAAATCCATGTGCATCAATGCTTGGTGAGTTGTAATGGATTGCATGTGATTTCCATGTTTTATTAATATGAACCCAAAACTCACATGAACGAGTGATTATATGCATGTCTTCAATGATGTATAACCCTCACTTTCAACAAACAGGACTCAAGAGGAAAAGGGTGCAATGTATTTATTGTACTCTTGCTTATTCACATATATACACTGAGAAACATGGCATACAGATACTGGCACGCTGGTATACACACTGCCCACATATACTGTGATCCACAGCATATATAATCGCATACTGTACACATACACTGCAGTTTGTAGTATATGTAGCTGCATAGTGTACACATTCAGTGGGTTCTGCAGTATATGTAAATGCACACTGTTCACATACACTGGGATCTGTAGCATATATGCACTTGCAAACTGGTACACACATTGTGCATGTACACTTGGATCTGCAGCATATATAAATGCACACTGCACATACACTGGGATCTGCAATATCATTTCATGCACACTGGTATATACACTGTACACATACACTGGGATATGTAGATGTACACATACACTGGTATACACACTGACCACATACATGAAATGTGCAATATATACACATGCACACTGTACACATACACAGGGATATGCAGTATGTATAGATGTACACTACCCACATACACTGGCATCTGCTCTATATACACATGCACAAGTACACTGGGATATATATGCATGCATACAGGTATATACACTGCCCACATACACAGGGACCTGCAACATATGTAGATGCACACTAGTGTACACATTACCCACATACACTGGCATCTGCACTATATACACATGCACCCTGCACACATATACTGGCATCTGCACTATATACAAATGCACCCTGCACACATATACTGGCATCTGCACTATATACAAATGCACCCTGCACACATATACTGGCATCTGCACTATATACACATGCACCCTGCACACATACACTGGCGTCTGCACTATATACACATGCACCCTGCACACATACACAGGCATCTGCACTATATACACATGCACCCTGCACACATATACTGGCATCTGCACTATATACACATGCACCCTGCACACATACACTGGCATCTGCACTATATACACATGCACCCTGCACACATACACTGGCATCTGCACTATATACACATGCACACAGGTATACACACTGCATACATACACTGATACTAAATGAATACACTGACACATCAAATGTGCCAGTTATTGCAGAAATAAAACATATAAATAAATATAACTGCAAGTGTTTATTTTTTTTTTAATGTGAGTGATTAAAGTGTTGAATGATAATTGAGCTTGAAAGTTTGATTCTTAGCATAGATTATCAACATGTTTAACTAAAACCAATTGCATTTAATGAATTGTGTAATTTAAATATCTGAAACCTGAGACTTTTTTTCTCCTTTAAGTTCCTTGAGTGACACAAAGGTCATAAAGGTGCAGGGTATGAGATTAAAATGTAACCGGTTTATTATGTCATAATGCTGTGTTTCAGGTCTGGAACGGCCTGTCCCTGAGACACGTCTGTTCCAAACCTATAACACGGAGTAACATTGAGCTGATAGCTGTGGTACATTGTATCTAATACTGTGCACATTGATGTATTATGTCACTCGGTGTGTGCACAGAATGTTGTACACCTGAAGAGTCTCAGCCCTAAGTGATACCGTTACTAATCTATAGAACTAATATGTCCATCATACACCATTCAAAACCCTTGATTATTGTATTTACTTGAAATTAAAACAAGTATTCAGTGAACCAAAGTTTATTGTGTGACATAGCAATTACTTCCTCCACGGTGAGTACATCAAGGAGGAAATGGTGCTGTCTGTGGTTTGGTTTGCTGTGATTATTTGCTTTTTTATTATAATGATGGGCCGAGATAGGGCCAGTCATAGACCAAATGGCACCCCAGGCAGAAGAATTTGAGGACACCCCAGGGACCAGATTTCCCCCAGTTGAAGATTACTTTGTTGAGGTTCTGCAAGAGGTCTTAAGTCTTTCAGCCTTTAGTTCATACTCCTGGTGGTGTGTCCTGTACACACCCACAATCTGTAAAATAGCAAACTGGAGCAAAATGGGAACAATTGGTTATAACAATAATAAACAAGCATTGGTGTAATATTTATCCCAATATTATATTCAAATGACCACAATAAAAAAACAATATATATGCTTGAAAACTTCAAATCTGACTAAAAGCAGAATAAATAAGGAAAAGAGCGATTGAGCTAGTTTTTAATTGGATAAAAAATACGTTTTGATGGCCCTGGAGAGATCTTTGGAAGTTGTTTGTGAGGGGTGTTTACATTTCTGGAGGGTTGTGGTTGCAACTATTGATGCAAAATGTCTTGTGGGCCAAGGAGAGGTGAGGGGTGTGTTGTCACTTCCAAGCATATCTTATTATCAAACAAAGACACTGGACTTCTATCGGTTTCCTCCTCATCCACCCCTTCACTCATAACTACAAACACCCCCATCCTCCAGTTCTCAGGATGTGATGTAATCAACAAAAAATGGATTCCTTGACTCATAAACATAGTCTTCAAAAATTCTTAATTTCCCCCCAAAAATAAACACAGCTGCTAATAAAGGGCCCTATTCTATTGGTCAATTCTCAAATTCCACACACTTAAAACCACTCTGAAAATTTGCCACATATTCTATTAGCTACTCGCTATCCGATTACGAGTTCCCCGCCCACAATCACTACGGGCCAGCCAAAGACGCAAAACCGGCCTTAGAACTCCATTGGTTTTAGCACAGTTCGAAAACGCTAATATTTGAGTTGCCCAAAATCGATATTCTACACCGCAAATAAAGTCTAACTCGCAATAGAAAAAAATGAAATTTCCGTGAAAAATATTACAGGTACTAAATAGGAATGGCAAGGGAAGATATTCCCTTCTACAATTATCTTATACTAAAAATTAATTTAACTTTTTTGTGGGGAGATTTGATTAGGAACTTTTTGGAAAGTGCTTGGAGTTTGCAAGTTTTTATATATATAATTAATATATATATATATATATATATATATATATATATATATATATATATATATATATATATTTCTTGAAGGATCTTTGATGTTTTAAAGGACACCACGGATTCTGACGATGGTTGTGCGTAAAATGCTGCCACATTGTCTTGTAACCAATACAATTTATGATAGTTGCACGGAGCAGCGTGAGATTGATTTTGTTGCTGGAATCCGGGGAATGCGCTTTACACACAGATCTGCTCGGAATGGAATGAAAGCAAAATATTTCCTGAAAGCAAGAGCCGGATGGAAGCCGTGGGCCACACACACTCGCCAACAAAGGGATCGACATTCAGACAAAAAAATGCTATGATTGTAATGTATGTGCAGACACCTCTGGGGTGAACTATGCAGACACAATATCCTACATTCATTATTGGGGTGCCTACCTGTATTTATTAAATGAACATGCAAGGTTCCCTGCTTTTAGTATTTAAATAAGCTACCATTTTGCATTTGTTACATCACATCTTGAGAGCTGGATGATGGGGGTGTTGTTGTAGTTATCAGTGGGCGAGGAGGGGACAGACAGAAGTCCAGAGCCTTTGTTTGATAATAGGACAAGATTTGAACTGACACCACACCCCTTCCTCTCACACCCCACTGAAACAAACAACTTCCACCAAAGTATCATGGATCCCTCCCGGGTCCTGCAGGTGCAGCAAAACTTTGTGGTGACTGTGAAATGGTTGTGCTGAGAGATTATAAAGTCCTGGGTAAGAATATTTTTATAATGAGGCTGCCCCAGCTGAAGCCTATATTTTATATTTCCATGAGTCATCTAAAGAGTAGCTCAGTGGAGGAAGATCCACCCGTATAGAGCTTCTTTCTCTGATTTTTTATTTTATTTTATTTTTTTATTATGTTCACAGAATATAATAAAGAACAGATATATAGACTATGCTAGACAACTATAGGCTCACACTTATGGAGAAATGGCATAGGCTCAAGCACAAAAAGTGTCTGCATCATTAGGCTAAACTGATGAGAGACCGTGGGGGAGTGAATGGAGGGTCCTGGTGCAAAATAGTTTAGTTAAAAACATTCTTTATACTCCGATACAAAAAAAATAGCTTTTCTTTCTATGCATGTCTATACAGTACACAGAGGCCTAATGCATCTCTGCCTGAGACTACACTGGCCTGCCTGAATCTCAGCAAACTGCATTATATAGCTATCTAATTAAAGTTTGGCAGGGAAAAGGTGTGTCCATCAAAAGTGGAACATAATGGACAGGTTATCACCCTTACTGCAACCGCCCTCAACACAAACTGCCTCTTTTCACCAGTGATGAGTCTTTAAATTGTATCACAACCCCCCTTTGCAACTTCTCTATTGACTCCTACAGGCACCTAACTTGTGTAAAAAGCTGGTAATATTTAGTTTAGATAAGATAAAAACATAGAGACCCTTATTTGCTGCCTCTTATAGTGAAGCTTGTTGTAGTGGGAGCCACATTTTTTGTTTCTGCTGATCTTCTTTTACAGCATGGAAGAGACCCTAAATGTAGAGCAGCTACAGTTGAAATGTTTCAAGAGTGAGTGCTAATGCTTTCGGTAGGACTAATGGACATCTCATTATTTTGCAAGGCTTTTTCCTGTTGAAATAGCATCTCAAACAAGGCACTAAACACTAATGAGTTATAATTGATAAATTCATGGTTGCATTTATTGTTTATTTTACGAAAGCAGTGTGCCCAACGCTAAGGAGCCACAGTTCTTCAAAATACCATAAATATATGGTTTCAGTGTCCACTTTAGGTTCCAATCCAGTGATTTCACCATGGCCTGATCTGAAGCTTTTGCAAGTACAACGTCATTAACCTCGGGGGTTGATGGAGTTAATTTTATATTCTTATGGCTTCAACACGTAATTAAGTTGATTTAATTCCCTTGCTTTCAATGTGTTGTAGATCTCCACCAGTAATGAACTGGTTAAGTGTGAACACGACCCTCATTGGTGGTAGAATCTTTAACCACTAAATAAGTTCACTAGAGGCTCATGTGCGTCACAGGCCTGTGAGCGAGGGGCCCTGTGTCCAGAGGTCGTTGTAATCTGGATATCTACAGTAAACTACGTCATATGACGTAGGACATATATTCATAGACCTGGTGACTTGGGAATGCAAGGACTGACCCACAAGTGGGGCCTCTACGGCAGTTCCTAATCCCAACTAGGCACCATATTGAAAAAACGCCTGGATGTGTTGAGAAACAATAGATCATTGCAGTAAATAACCTTGGTGGCCCATTAAAGAAGCATTTTTTTTTATATTGTTTTATAAATAACTAGATATGTAAAAACTAAAATGAAAACTTTTTATTAGGACTCAAAAATTAGCGGAGTTAAAAACATATCTGATCCAACCCATAACCATAATACTCTCCTCAAAACTGTGCACAATTCAAATGCAACAGACAAAGGGAGTGGGAGCAGGATGAAAAAAGTGTGGTCAAGTCCCCCACACCTAGGGTTAGAAAGGTAAAACCCTATGATCTCGGTGGATTCCTCCTATTTGAGGGACTTTACCTATATAGAAGACCCAATTTCTACCTTTTGGCCCTAAAATTCCGATATTAAATAGGGTTGTGTCACGCACTCTCCCAAAAAATAAATATATATAATACAAGGTAGGTGAAAAACCCACCTTACATATGGCTACAGGTTGGATAAAGTACAACATATAAGACTTGGATTATAAAGAGATATATAGACAAAAACGTTAAACAGAAGCAGAGCTATAGCAATTATAATATACTAGCGACTTGCCTGTGAAAAATTACGGCAATAAAAAGTGAAGCCTGGCAATGCTTTTTGCCACACAAAGGGAGCCTCCCCCCCTCTACTTTACAGGCCTCGCGATGAGCGCATTTGGTGCTCATCACGGGCCTCACAATGAGCGCATTTGGAGCTCATTGCGAGTCTCTCCCCCTGTCTACTTTCTCCCTTGTGTCTCCTTTCCCCCTCCCTCCCTTGTGTCTCCTCCACCCCTGTGTTTTTACCCCCCTCTCCCTCCTGTGTCTCTTTCCCCCTCCCCTGTGTCTTTCCCCCTCCTCTCCTTCCACTGTGTCTCTCTTCCCTCTCCCTCCTATGTGTCTCTTTCTCCCCTCCTCTCCCTCCCCTGTGACTCTCTCCAACTCCCCTGTGTCTCCCCCCCCATCTCTTTCCAACTCCCCTGTGTCTCTTTCTTTCTTTCTTTCTTTCTTTCCTCCCCTCCCCCGTGTCTCTCCCCTCCCCTGTTTCTCTTTCCCCCCTGTGTCTCTTTCCACCTCCCCTGTGTCTCTTTCCACCTGCCCTGTGTCTCCCCCCGTCTCTTTCCACCTCCCCTGTGTCTCTTCCCCCTGTGTCTTTCCACCTCCCCTGTGTCTCCCCCCGTCTCTTTCCACCTCCCTGTGTCTCCCCCGTCTCTTTCCACCTCCCTGTGTCTCCCCCCGTCTCTTTCCACCTCCCTGTGTCTCCCCCTGTCTCTTTCCACCTCCCCTGTGTCTCTTCCCCCTGTGTCTTTTTCTTTCTTTCTCCCCCCTCTTCCCCCGTGTCTCCTTTCTTTCTTTCCTTCTTTCTTTCTTTCTTTCTTTCCTTCTTTCTTCCTTACCCCTCCCCCCCCCCCCCCCGTGTCGCCCTCCCCTGTGTCTATTTCTCCCACTCTCCCTCTGTGCCTCTTCCCCCCCCTCCCCTTACGGGCCGCGCAAAGCGTGAGGACGAATCGCAGTTTGATAATTATAATATGTGATTTAGCCAACTTCATAAATGCTAACCCGTGCTTTCGCCAAGTAGTTGATACAGACCGAGACAACCACTGAGGAAGCCGCTGTTTGCGGAGAAACAATCGTCTGGTTATCTTACCCACATATTGTAACCCACAATGATAAGAAATGAGATTGGCTATTACTGTGGTTCTGCAATTAATCTGATCCATGATTATATATTCTTGCTGATTATCAAAGCTTTTGATTATATTAGTGGGGTACATATATGAGCATGCCTTACATGAACCCCATTGTTTTGATCCTGATCTACCCCTTGTAAGCCAATTGCAACCAGTATTTTTGGGGGTCTTCATAGTGACTATGCACCAATTTATCCTTTAAGCTGGGTGCTCTTCGAAATGTAATTGAGGCTTTTTTTACTTAAGATCTCTCTAAATTCTTCCTCAGACTGAAGGATGTGCCAATGCTTTTGTAAGATTGACACTATTTTTGCACTGTAGTTATTACCAATGAGTCTGATTTGAATAGCTTTGGCGAAATCTTACATACAAATCCTTTGCTTGCTTCTCAAAATCCGAGTTCAAAGTGCAGATTCGCCGCAAGCGCAGGGATTGGCCGTAGGGGATACTGCGGATCAAATGAGTTGGATGATGACTAGTGGCCAACAATAAACTATTGATGGCCGTATCTTTCTGATGGGTTAAAGTGATAAGTCTATTGTCATTGCCTGACAATATAGGCCTACCTGGCGGTGAGGTTAGGCTTTTATGCACCTTAGGTAGGGAGTAGAAAGTTGGAATAGTCAGATGGTTAATTAGTAAAAAGCAGAATTCTTGTCGCGAGATCACAATTATTCCATAGTCCTTCACTAAGTATGGCTTTTAATTCAGCCTTGAATTCCAAAGTGGGATCTCCTGATAACTTACTATATGTAGTTGTGTCATTTAGTAGGCGTAGATTTTCTTGATGATATCGCTCCCGTTTGAGTAAGACAGTGTTTCCACCTTTTGTCTGAAGGTTTTATGATTTCTGTATTAATTTTAAATTCTATTAAGGGTTTGCTGTTCAACTGTCGTGATGGAAGAATTATTACAGCTAATGAGTGATAATTCTTCCAGGTCTTTTGTGGCCATATCATCAACAAAGACTTTAGTTTCAGGCGAGATTTCAAAATTGGGGGTAAATCGGCTTTTGGCTTTCAAGTCGTTATATGGACCTTCTCCAAAATCCAATCTAGATGTGTCTCCATCCCAGATATTTGGCATTTCCCTCAAAAAGGCTTTTTCGGATACAGGTAATACTGATGTCTTATAAACATTATCTGTCATTTTTATATGATGTTTTACTAGTAGTCATTTTTGGACGTCTTTTGTCTATTCAAACAAATTAAACTTATTGGATGGCGAAAAGGATAAACCCTTACTTAAAAAAAAAAAAAAAAAAAAATTTTTTAATGGTGGTAAAGTAGACTGCATCCTCCAGCAAAATGGGTGAGTACTCTCCATTCACTAATGTTTGCGTCTGGTGTTATGGGACAATGAGCAAAGAGTGCTCATTATAACTTATACTTGGTCAAAACTCAAAAAGATAGTGTGTGAGAGTTTGTAACCAGAGGTATATAACCTTGGATCCTTTATGTATAGAAGGCTTAGAGATCCATGCCTCTATTAAACAAAGCAACTTTTGGAAAGTATGAGTTCTCTCAATTGAGACTGTGCTAACCAACTTTGGGCCTCATTTAATTACGATTTGGCCAATTGAATAAGACTCTATATAAGCACAGAGCATATTTTTTTTTACAGAAGTTTTTAGTTAGTGAACTTCTATCCAAAAGCAAGGTCATTACTAACTAAAAACTTCTTTAAAAAAAAATATGCTATGTGCTTATTTAGAGCCCTATTCAATTGGTCAAAATGCAATTGAATGAGGCCCTTTTGTATGTATTTTTCTAAGTTTACAATTGATAGTCATATAGAATTAGAGCTGTCATCCATTTAACAAATGGAGGAACAATAATAGCAGTTTACCATTAATACTTACCACCGTTTTTTGTATATATTGTATATATTTTTGTTGGGATAGCACTGGGTGTAAAGATTCTTCTCTTTACTGCGGTGCATTACCACTATTATTTTGATAATACAGCTTGTGATTTGTGTGAGTCTGAGTGGTATATCTGGTATTGGTTGCTATCTATTAGCTCCCTATTATTGGTTTTGCTTTATAATAAATTTGTAAATACTCTATTATACAGTGCCTTGCAAAAGTATTCACCCCCTTGAATTTTAGAGTGAAATGAGAAAAATATATACATAAAACTATTTTTTAGAAATAGAAGACTGAAAATTGGCATGTGCGTATGTATTCACCCCCTTTGTTATGAAGCACATAAAAAGCTCTGGTGCCACAATTACCTTCAGAAGTCCCATACTTAGTGAAATGATGTCCACCTGTGTGCAATCTAAGTGTCACATGATCTGTCATTACATATACACATCTTTTTTGAAAGGCCCCAGAGGCTGCAACACCTAAGCAAGTGGCACCACTAACCAAACACTGCCATGAAGACAAGGAACTCTCCAAACAAGCAAGGGACAATGTTGTTGAGAAGTACAAGTCAGGGTTAGGTTATAAAAAAAAAATATCCAAATCCTTGATGATCCCCAGGAGCACCATCAAATCTATCAAAACCAAATGGAAAGAACATGGCACAACAGCAAACCTGCCAAGAGACGGCCGCCCACCAAAACTCACGGACCGGGCAAGGAGGGCATTAATCAGAGAGGCAGCACAGAGGCATAAGGTAACCCTGAAGGAGCTGCAGAGATCCACAGCAGAGACTGGAGTATCTGTACATAGGACGACAATAAGCTGTACGCTCCATAGAGTTGGGCTTTATGGCAGAGTGGCCAGAAGAAAGCCATTACTTTCAGCAAAAAACAAAATGGCAAGTTTTGAGTTTGCAAAAAGGCATGTGGGAGACTCCCAAAATGTATGGAGGAAGGTGCTCTGGTCTGATAAGACTAAAATTGAACTTTTTGACCATCAAAGAAAACGCTATGTTAGGCACAAACCCAACACATCACATCACCCAAAGAACACCATCCACAGTGACACATGGCGGTGGCAGCATCATGCTGTGGGGATGTTTTTCAGCAGCTGGGACTGGGAAACTGGTCAGAGTTGAGGGAAAGATGGATGGTGCTAAATACAGGGATATTCTTGAGCAAAACCTGCACCACTCTGTGTGTGATTTGAGGCTAGGACGGAGGTTCACCTTCCAGCAGGACAATGACCCCAAACACACTGCTAAAGCAACACTTGGGGGGTTTAAGGGGAAACATGTAAATGTGTTGGAATGGCCGAGTCACAGCCCAGACCTCAATCCAATAGGAAATCTGTGGTCAGACTTAAAGATTGCTGTTCACAAGCGCAAACCATCCAACTTGAAGGAGCTGGGGCAGTTTTGCAAGGAGGAATGGGCAAAAATCCCACTGGTAAGATGTGGCAAGCTCCTAGAGACTTATCCAAAGCGACTTGGAGCTGTGATTGCCGCAAAAGGTGATTCTACAAAGTATTGACTTTAGGGGGGTGAATAGTTATGCACATTGACTTTTTCTGTTATTTTGTCCTATTTGTTGTTTGCTTCACAATAAAAAATAAAAAAAACATCTTCAAAGTTGTGGCATGTTCTGTAAATTAAATGATGCAAATCCTCATACAATCCATGTTACTTCCAGGTTGCGAGGCAACAAAACAGGAAAATGCCAAGGGGGGTGAATACTTTTGCCAGGCACTCTACATAGAGGTTTTACTGTCCTTTTTGCAGCTTATTTCAGGGTATGTCATTTTAGACTAATAACAGCACTTGTAATTGTAGTTGCCACATTTCCATTGTGTGGTTCCTTCCTCCCTGCCCAATCTACTTCATCCCTGCATTTGAAGTATCCTAGTATCTTAGGAAGTAGATCACTAGAAACTAAAATGGTAGATTCCATATCATGATTAAAAACATATAAAAGTATTGCTGTATTATATTGTTCTTTCTAAACATTTTGCCTATTTTCAAGTGTAGCTCCTCAAAAGAGTGTTTTAAATGCTCCTTTACATAAAGCCGTACAAATGGGGACAGTAGATCAGAAGCATTTTCCGACTCCATTATATTTATCATGTTTTTACAATTGATCTCCACTTTGATTGTTTGTTTATTTTGAGATTTTTTTTATTTTTTATTTTGTTCCTCTATTACCACCTGTACTGGGGGGCTGTTCACAGAACCCATCACCCACTTTATTACATAGTACTTCCATTAGTTTGCTATTAATTTGACCCACTACAACGCAGGGCATCTGAGGTGAATTCATTAAGTTCCCTGAGTGATAGGAGATATAATTTGCCATTTATAGAGTTAATATTTGGGAATGTGTCACTCATCCCCCTACACTCCTACAAGCGAACACGTGAGGATCCTTTAGGTTTTCCTCTCTTGATTTCTCTGCAGTGATGTGCAGTGTTGACAACCCCCCTCCTCTAATACTGTCATGACCAGTCCCTGGGGGATCTATCATTACCATTTTCCGTGCCTACTGACATCACTAGCGTCGTGGAAGTGGGGTGGGGGCTGGCAATTGGATCTGTGTGGAGGATGGAGGGATAACGAGTGACAGGGAGACTGCTGCGCTGGCTTGTGCTGAGGCAGGCTGCACACCCAAAAATAGTCCCACCAATCTGGCACGAGGGCTGCACCTGCCACAACCAGCAGGCGCGTCCCATTACATCATTGTTATGAGTGTCATTTATATATATATGCTGCCTGAGCCACCTTCATGTCAGTGGGCCCTGGAACATACATCCAGATGGGCACTTATAGCACAACAAGGAGCAACTCCTAAACACTGTGCTTATGAACAGGACTCACATTGTATATCTAGGAGATTATAAAGAGAGGACTCCAATACATAATAAGAAGGCCTTATCCACGGGCAGCCGTGCAACTCATGACTACACAGCCTTTTAAAGTGTAACCAGAGGAGTCTGACATCCATAATTAGATGGTGCAACAATGCACTATCAATACGATCCATGACACATGCCCAAAAGGAAATCTAATGCACACCCAGAGGGTCAGGCAAATGCATATCTGAAGGGGCCCACAATGTATAGCTGTAGGGTGTTGCTGTGTATTCATAGATGATCCACCAACATCTTTCCAGAGGAACTTGGAGTGTAACCCCAGAGGGTACAACTTGAAAAGAGATATATGAGCTGGAGAGAATAACATAGTGCCTGGGAGTCCTTATATTCGTGATCTAGACTTGTGTATTTGTGCAACTCCTTTACTTGTACCACTGCAACAATGGACTGAATGCCAGCTCATTGCCAAGGGCTAATTGGTGCACATGTCTATGCATATCACTATCGCAAGTGTAGTTGATGCTTTGATTTACTGTATACATACCTATACACCTATGATTTGACATATAACAAGGGGAAATGAGGAATAGCAATTGGGTCATCTGAGACACACAAATCTGAATGGGCCAAGAGCAATGTAAAACGTAAATACAACCTTTAGTCCAGGTCCCATTTGCAGTTTACCGGATTGTTAACGTGACATGAGCCCCCACCTGCAAATCACTACTAATAATACTAATTTCTGGAAGGGGCAGTCAATGTTTTTAGATGAGATACCAGACCTTCATTATATAGCTAATTATCACTATGTTTGTATATCTCCAATAAGTGGAATATTATGTTGAGTGACAGGATGTAAAGAATATTTTTGAGGCGCAGTGAGTCCCTTGCCCAAAGCAGCTTACAATGTGAATATGATTGGTAGCAGTATTAGACCTTATGCTCAAATTTAACTTTTAGATTGAAGTCTGTGAGTTTTCAATCTTGTTATCCGTGCTTTGGAACAAGCTCTATGCACGTTTGATTTTAAGCTCAAAGACAGGGCCCGCCATTCTTTTGCAATGTGTTAATATTGTGTTTTTCTTTATACTGAACCCCTGTATAGTGCTACAGAATATGAGCCCTAATGAATTCCCTCTCCAGTAAATACCACTAAAAATTGGTCAGTAACTTAGCTATTCAATCTTCCATTTTTTCATGACTGTGACTGAGATACTTTATAATGGTCTAGAACAACCCAGACTCGCAATATTATGAGTTGTTTTCTCATTGATTTTCACACATCAATAATATTACGAGTTGCTTTCTCACTTAGTCGCTATTCACTCTCAAAATTACTTATGACTCGCAACTCGTAGTATTACTGATTTTGAGAAAAAATTTTTACGTACACTGAAGAGTACCCCCAAATGCTATTAAAAACTTTGCTGAGACCTGTCAAAGACCGTAAAGTACTAAAATAACCACACAAAGCAGCATGTAAGTGCATTAGAATATTCTTCATGCTTAACAGTCCCATAGGCACAAATGTGCAATATAAAAATATTTTTTAATTAATATGTTTGCGTCGTTCTACAATTTCCAGAACAACATAGAAGCCAGTACTCAAGAGGTTAATACATATTAGGAAACCTACAATAGATGCTCTAATGCGTTGTCTATATAAGGGCTAGCTATATGGACAAACATTATCAGCCTTATTAAATTGTGATTTGGCCAATTGAATAGGGCTCAATATAAGCACAGAGCAATCGCGGGTGCTTATTTTTCTCATTTTACTTATTTATACGAGATCATGACATTTGCGTTTTCTATTGGTTCCTAGGACTGTGTCTCCTCAAGTATTTAAGTAAATGCAGATTTTGGTGTAATTTCCGAGTAGACCTGTAATTCTATACCTAGTGTTTTACAGGATTTACGCATTTCAGAGTGAGGTACTTAATTTAAGAGTGAAGACAATTGAATACATGTGTAACATCACTGATTTTTTCCCCCCCTACAGTTGAAACAATGTAAGAAACATAACTCAAGTTTAAGGTGATCAGCAATGGACACATTAGATGGACCTAGCGGCTCCTCTGTGCTCCACATTTTATGTTTCACTTACTGCAGGACATTAGTTTTTATTACTTCTCACAACTTCCCAGGTTTTCCTAATAAACAAGACAGAACATCTTGTTTTTCAGTTGTGGGGCCTGTAATGTTTTCCTGGGCTTGCTGTGCTTCTTTCATCTCCTCAGTGGGGACAAAAGCCGCAACTACAGAGAGCAATAAATACTGGTAAGGGTCACATGAGAGAGGCGCCTGGCTTTTATTTACTAAGTATTCCTAGGCAGGGAGGGGGGGATGCTCTCTTATCAATGGGGCTGATGGGAACCTGAAGCATTAGCTGGAAATCCCTCTGTTATCCTGTAGGAACACTTTCCCTGCCAGGAGGAGGGGGGTGATAAGCTCCAATTATCTGAATGAAGATTAACTGCCAGAAATGATAATGCAGGAATCTTTATTGCATCAGTATGTGTCATTTTATTATTTAAACGGAGTATGAAATAGTGAATGTATAATACAGCAACACAAGAAAAAAGAATCCTTGAGTTCAATGACAGGCAGACTGTTTGGCAGACCCCAATACTGCCCCTAGCATGATAAACCACATATTTTCATATATATATATATATATATATATATATATATATATATATATATATATATATATATATATATATATATATATATTAAACTCCCGGTTAACCGGCACCGGTATCAATTCCCCATTTTCAAAAAACTCCTGCTAAACTGGCATAACCAGCAATATCGGGCCCAGTTTTCGGTGCTAATGCCTTTTTGGGGTGTTTAACCGGCAACTACACTTATCCGGCAATGTATGACGCATACATCTACAGTTGCAAGCAAAAGTATGTGAACCCTTTGGAATGATATGGATTTCTGCACAAATTGGTCAAAAAATTTGATCTGATCTTCATCTAAGTCACAACAATAGACAATCACAGTCTGCTTAAACAAATAACACACAAAGTATTAAATGTTGCCATGTTTTTATTCAACACACCATGTAAACATTCACAGTGCAGGTGGAAAAAGTATGTGAACCCTTGGATTTAATAACTGATTGAACCTCCTTTGGCAGCAATAACTACAACCAAACGTTTCCTGTAGTTGCAGATCAGATGTGCACAACGGTCAGGAGTAATTCTTGACCATTTCTCTTTACAGAACTGTTTCAGTTCAGCAATATTCTTGGGATGTCTGGTGTGAATCGCTTTCTTGAGGTCATGCCATAACATCTCAATCGGGTTGAGGTCAGGGCTCTGACTGGGCCACTTCAGAAGGTGTATTTTCTTCTGTTTAACCCATTCTGTTGTTGATTTACTTCTGTGCTTTGGGTCATTGTCCTGTTGCAACACCCATCTTCTGTTGAGCTTCAGCTGGTGGAAAGATGGCCTTAAGTTCTCCTTCAAAATGTCTTGATAAACTTTGGAATTAATTTTTCCTTTAATGATAGCAATCCGTCCAGGCCCTGACGCAGCAAAGCAGCCCCAAACCATGATGCCCCCACCACCGTACTTCACAGTTGGGATGAGGTTTTGATGTTGGTGTGCTGTGCCTCTTGTTCTCCACACATAGTGTTGTGTGTTTCTTCCAAACAACTCAACTTTAGTTTCATCTGTCCACAGAATATTTTGCCAGTACTGCTGTGGAACATCCAGGTGCTCTTGTGCAAACTGTAAACGTGCAGCAATGTTTTGTTTGGACAGCAGTGGCTTCCTCTGTGGTATCCAATTTGTGCAGAAATCCATATCATTCCAAAGGGTTCACATACTTTTGCTTGCAACTGTATATTGCAGCTCATTGGCTTACAGGGGCAACAATAATTTTATCAAACATCCTGTTTCAAATACAATAAAGAAAAAAATGCTTATAAAGGTATCTGGCAGTTTGTGTGATCCCGGTGTGTGAGTTTTTTTGATCTGATTGGGCGTCTCTTATCAAATCAATTTTTTGAGGAATTCTGTATATTTGTAAGTCAAAGTACAAATTACGTTTATTGTGTTAACTGCATCCCCAAGGCACCTAGGTAGGCAGAGCATCATAGCCAATCAGCTGTCAGTATCATGACTGCCTCCTGGACAGCTTTGTCTCAGCCAGTGAGAGAGAAACAAATACATTGTCGTACCTGGCTCTCATTGGTCACCGCTAATTATGAATTTTATGCTAATTTAGCTTGGCTTTTCAGGGGGCATTCCTTTTCATATTAACTGCTTGAAATGTTTCAAAACTTTAGGGTAAGTTTATTCATTTTTATATGAGATTTGTTCATGCAAAAAAATGTTTTCATCCACTACTGATTGCATGCATAATCCAGGAAACCTCAATATAACTTTAATGTCCCTTTACAGTCACATCAGTTATGATCAGATGTTACAATTTATGCCAATCAGGAAAGTAAAAACAAAAACGGTAAATGAAAGACACAATTTACGGTTTCTTTTTTTTGCCTTTTCCATTGGAAAATAAATTGCTGGGTTATGTATAATAGGAATAGGGTATCAATTGTATTGCAGTTTTCTACCGATTGCTTTGATATAGAAGCGTTAAATGTATGCCATTGCGTGTTCAGGGATCTGCTCCTATAGACTGCAGGCTCCTTAGATGTATATGGCCAGAGATACTCTGTATCACTGTGCAGAGCAGCAGGAGGGAGATGGGCTGTGCTGAGAAGCTCCTGTTCTTATATAAATTACAGGGCTGCAGAATGAGTGAAATCTGATCAACATCAACTGTGCTAATGGGGACAGATGAGGCTGCAGGAGAATGGCTGTAATTTGAGAAAGGAATGTTAGGAATTCCATTGAAGTGAATCCAAAGTAGCCTGGGTTACCCTCACACCCCAGCAGAAGGTAGGAGGGAGAATATGTAATAAACAGCCGCTCTGGGCTTTTATCCTTGTTTAGGTGATGTTGTTGTTGTTATTATTTCAATTATTATTGTTGTTATTATTATTAACAATAATAATATTAATACATTTTATTGTAAAGCACCAGCATTGTCCATAGCACTTTATACTAGGATTAGACTAATAATAATAATAATAATAATAATAATAATGACTCAGGGGTTTAGGTATAAAAACTTCTCTCTGCTTGTGTTTATCTAAAATTTCTTCCTCTCTGCGACTAGTGGATTTCACATTCATCAGGTCTTTAAAAATAAAATAGAACAAAAAATAATAGAACACATTCATTTGCATTCAGCTACCCAGAATCCTTTGTTGCTGCGCTGTCCCCTTCATGATTTGATATCTGGGAGCCAGTTCGTTTGGACTTTCAGTTTTACCCCTCATTTATTCATGTTTATGTCCCCTTAGTTTCCTTTGGTATAGCTCCTAAAGGGCCACTGTGGTCATATATTTAAAATATGCTATTGTAAAGAAAATTGAAAGGAAAATAAAATAATACAGTCTCTAATTTATTACTCTTTAAATGCCATTTTAGTTTCTGCTGACCAATTCCTGAAGTTTGCCAATATAAACACAATGCAAAATAATAGAGGGTCCTGTCTTAAGCTCATAGACAGGGATATCCTTTCCTTTGCAATGTGTTAATATGAATTTCCCTCGTTCTTAACCCTTGTATAGCGGATTAATAATAAGAAGTGGGAGGAGACTTTAACTACACTGAACGTTTCTATCTATTATGATATCTAATAGTTTTTGAGCATGCGAGGGCTGCAGTTGCTGGCAAGGAGCGCCGTGGAGCAAAAATACGACCTTAGCACCCGAAACAAGCACACATGAAAACATTAAAAACACAATAAATACACACAACAAACACATAAAAAGCTTACCTACAGCAAGGGGGGCATCCAGGACCTGTGAAAGTGATGTTACACCTCAATTTAAATACAAGAGTTTAGACACAATTGAAAATCCCTTAAGCAGGAGAAAAAATGGCTGCCGAAAAAACCCGAAAACGAGGCTACAGTACCCTAAACACGCAAAACACCACAAAACACATACATATTTTCGGAAAAAGCCGGACGAGGTCCAAGAACAAGGACGCAAAATCAGCCACAGCCGCGTACCACACACATTAGGCGCCGTTTTACAACACTAACTTACATAATGGGGAAGTACACAGCTACCCTAATGGATTTTCCTCGCGCACGCACACTATTTACACTACACACTGCACACATTGCTGACACTTACACAGCAGCTCCACAGCAGTAAAAACACACATTGTATGCTGCAGCAACATGAAAACAGATTGCCAGCTCTTCAACACAATGCTTCCTGCATTTATTACTTCAAAATAGGTAAAGTATATTCATTTATTATTTCATTCATTATTTCATTAGCATACAAAAAAAAACACCAACACTGCTCATATCACACAAACAACCAACAGCCTCGCAATGAGCGCCGAAGGCACTCAGCACAAGGCTCGCAATGAGTGCCGAAGGATCTTGGAACACCAACAAAATTAATGTCTCAAACAAACACCATTACCTGCCTTACAATCCTATTGTTGTCATTTTTTGACGGGCAAGTCGCTAGTGATATCTATAACTGTCTGAGAAAGCAACATACATAATCAGTTGAGAAAATAAAATGAAACCCTGCAGTATAATACAAATATGAAAGTTCAGTCGTGTCCAACTCTTGGTGACCATATGGACCACAGCACGCCAAGCACAATTGTTAAGTTTCTGGTTGTGCTGATCCATAAGGTATTCTTGGCAAAGATACTGTAGTGGGTTACCAGTTCTTTCTCCAGTGGACTGTAATTTGCCTGACCTCTCTGTGCTGTTACCTGCCCATCTTGGCTGACCCTACATATTAATTGGGGTACAAAAGCCCATTGACCATGACAAAGTACTGATCCAAAAAGTTTGTGTTGTAGAAAGTTTAGTTAGACAATATATAGAAAAAAGTGGCCAGCGTGGCTCTTGAATATTCTGTAAAATCAGCTTAATATGTATATATTATCTGTGCCCTATTTGTGAAGCGCCCCCCCCCTAGTTTGTAATGAGATATTAGAGAGATATTTTTATCATCTCCGCACAGGTTTGGCGTAACCGGCGCTCTGACTCCAGGGGACACAAGTGCTGCCGGTCACAGCTGAAAACCAACACAGAAATGGCAGGTGGGGAGGGGGCACCTGTTTCACCAATACAGCAGCTCAGCACTGAGGGAGGGGAGAGACAAGGCCTTTCATGTGAGTTATTCTTAGGAATGACCTCACGTGTCCTTAAACCTGAACCTAATGGGTTAATCTGACTCCCTTTATCCCCATATCGCCCATATTTCAGATAACTGAGCCATTGAGTATCAGCTGGTTACATTGACCGTAGACCATGAGTCGGGTGGAGTTAAATGACCCACATTCTTATTATAAGAAAAACCAGAGCACATCGTCGCCTGGGAATCTGTGTCACCTGCCTGAGAACTTCCGGGTGTTTAATGTCACTGCAAGCGGTGGATTCACATGACTAGTTCAGAACAAAGTGTCAGAACAAGAGGTCGTGATTGAAGGTGGAATGTGGACAGCTATTGCTTTACTTGTAGATGCACCAGTCGGCTATTGTCAAGATGTCAAAGAATGTCAAAGGATCACTTATTTTATTTATAATGTTTTCTTTTGAAGACCTTGAGTATATAATCGCTAATATTAGCAGATAAATAGAGCTTTTAATGTATACTGGGGTGGATATTTTACATAAGACCTTAAAGAAAGTTTCCGGTGTTTTACGAAGTATATAATATCCTTGTGTATCTATTTTCTTTCATTTACTATATTTTATTAAGAACTGCTTATAAACTCTGCCTAAAATCAAACCCATAGTTCTTGTATGGGTCTGCCTGCTGCAACGTATGCAGACACATACTCTGTAGGGCTCTATATTCAGTGTAACGAATCTTGCTTTTAAGAATAAAATTTGACGTTTTTAGTTTGGACGTTAACAGATTCTTTCAGCCCTCTATTATGTGTCCTGGAGGTAATTGCTGCCCCGGGGATTGTTCTGATAGTAGTCTTTATTTCTTACCCTGATTAACATTCTTTACCTGAATACTTCCCTGCAGTGGCCGGATGGGACCGGCAGCTCTTACCTGCAGTCTGCAGCCTGCTGTGTCCGCGTTCTTTGCATACAAACAATAATCTATTTACATGTTAAACTATTTGGACAGAATGCAAGTAAATTACTTTATATTTGTTTCCATATGGTAATTAGTATTTGTAGAAATGCACAGTACTTTGTAGATGGCGTATAACAGTTAAAGAGACCTGCCATGAATAACGGTGCAGGAGACTGTGTAGTATTTTTTTGGTATGGCAATGAATAATTAATAAAATAAGAAATTAATATACTTTACCTATTGTGAAGTAATATATGCAGCATTGTGTTGAAGAGCTGGCAATCTGTTTTCATGTTGCTGCAGCATCAGTGGTGTGGAGCTGCTGTGTAAGTGTCATGAATGTGTGCAGTGTGTAGTGTAATAGTGTGCGTGCGCGAGGCAACTCCGTTAGGGTAACTGTGTACTTCCGCATTGTGTAAATTAGTGTTGTAAAATGGTGCCTAATGTGTGGTACGCGGCTGTGGCTGATTTTGCGTCCTTGTTTTCGGATGTCGTCTGACTTTTTCGGGAAAATTTGTAGGTGTTTGGTGGTGTTTTGCGTGTTTAGGGTCCGTTAGCCTCTTTTTCGTTTTGTTTGGCGGCCATTTTTTCTCTTGCTTAGGTGATTTTCGGGTGTCTAAACTCTGTAATTTGGAGTTAAATGGAGGTGTAACTTCACTTGCAGAGGTCCTGGGTGCCCGCCCCCTTGCTGTGGGTAAGCTTTTTATGTGTGTGTTGTGTGTATTTATTGTGTTTGTAATGTTTTTCAGGTCGCAAGGGTTGCGTCCTTGTTTTTGGATCTCGTACGTGTTTCTCGGAAAATCTGTAGGTGTTTGGTGGTGTTTTACGTGTTTAGGGTCCGTTAGCCTCGTTTTCGTTTTTTTTGGCGGCCATTTTTTCTCTCGCTTAGTGGATTTTCGGGTGTCTAAACTCTTTTATTTCGAGTGAAATTGAGGTGTAAATTCAGTTTTCGAGGTCCTGGCTGCCTCTCCTTCCTGTAGGTAACCTTTTTATGTATTTGTCGTGTGTATTTATTGTGTTTTTAATGTTTTCATGAGCGGGTTTTCGGGCGGTAAGGCCGTATTTTTGCGAGTTTGTAATGGGTCGTAGTGCGTCTTGTATTTTTGTGTTGTAAGTCCGTAAATTTTGCGAGGTCCACAGTTGCTGGCAAACAACCCGCATGCTCCCAACTACAGTATATATGTGACTAGGAAAATGCCCCTCATTGCGAGTCCCCCCCCCTGTGTACTTTACAGGGCCCGAGATGACCACCTTAGGTGCTCATTGCAGTCTAAATCCCGCAAGCCTCGCAGTGTCGTACCTCAACTGCTCGCCTTGCTTCGCCCTACGGGCTGCAACATGACCAATGTCCTTAAACTGACAACTATATATGTGATACTTATATGTACTCCCCAAATGTCAATACACTGCAAGTTTACTTTGTTGTATCTCAACAGTCCTATATAATCCTGGATCTGCACTAGGGCAGGACAGTCCTGTATGATCCTGCGTCTACACTAGGGCAGGACAGACCTATCTGATCCTGCGTCTACACTAGGGCAGGACAGACCTATCTGATCCTGCGTCTACACTAGGGCAGGACAGACCTATCTGATCCTGCGTCTACACTAGGGCAGGACAGACCCATCTGATCCTGCGTCTACACTAGGGCAGGATAGTCCTAATGATCCTGGGTCTACACTAGGGGAGGATAGTCCTGTATGATCCTGGGTCTACACTAGGGCAGGGTAGTCGTAGTCCTGTTTAATCCTGGGTCTACACTAGGGCAGGGTAGTCCTTCATGATCCTGGGTCTACACTAGGGCAGGGTAGTCCTTCATGATCCTGGGTCTACACTAGGGGAGGATAGTCCTAATGATCCTGGGTCTACACTAGGGCAGGGTAGTCCTGTATGATCCTGGGTCTACACTAGGGCAGGGTAGTCATAGTCCTATTTAATCCTGGGTCTACACTAGGTCAGGGTAGTCCTTCATGATCCTGGGTCTACACTAGGGCAGGGTAGTCCTTCATGATCCTGGGTCTACACTAGGGGAGGATAGTCCTAATGATCCTTGGTCTACACTAGGGCAGGGTAGTCCTGTATGATCCTGGGTCTACACTAGGGCAGGGTAGTCCTGTATGATCCTGGGTCTACACTAGGGCAGGGTAGTCCTGTATGATCCTGGGTCTACACTAGGGCAGGGTAGTCCTTCATGATCCTGGGTCTACACTAGGGCAGGGTAGTCCTTCATGATCCTGGGTCTACACTAGGGGAGGATAGTCCTAATGATCCTGGGTCTACACTAGGGCAGGGTAGTCCTGTATGATCCTGGGTCTACACTAGGGCAGGGTAGTCCTGTATGATCCTGGGTCTACACTAGGGCAGGGTAGTCCTTCATGATCCTGGATCTACACTAGGGCAGGGTAGTCCTTCATGATCATGGGTCTACACTAGGGCAGGGTAGTCCTTCATGATCCTGAGTCTACACTAGGTGAGGGTAGTCCTACATGATCTTGGATCTACACTAGGGCAGGGTAGTCCTATATGATCTTGGATCTACACTAGGGCAGGGTAGTCCTTTATGATCCTGGGTCTACACTAGGGCAGGATAGTCCTATCTGATCTTTGGCCTACACTAGGTGAGGGTCTGTGTTAGGACCTGATGACCCCTTTCTTCAAAATCCCGGCTGGTTTATTAAGCTTAATTTCTCAAAATAATTTGTAAATTGATGAACTTTATAAAAATATTTTACTATATCCTGCAGTGAAGGATTCTTGGCAGACATATATGGCTTTTCTTTAGTTCAGCCATCCATTTAAATCATGGATCCTTATATCTGCACCAGAAAGCTTGAACCACAAATGACTACAGATAACAAAGGCTGAGCATTTACTAAACCTCATTATTAATTTAAATATGTCCATAACCCCATTCAGAATCACTGTCTTGTCATGGTGTAGGGGCTTGTGTACTTAAATGAAGTTGTGAGCTATACCACTCAGGGTCAACCAGGAGGGGCAGGTAATAGCAGAGAGGTCAAACAAATTGTGGCCCACTGGAGAAGGAACTGGCAACCCAGTCCAGTATATTTGCCAAGAAAACCTTTAAAAAGGGTCAAAAGTTGGTCAATAACAGCAATGACCATAATATGATGCACCATAAAAAGTATATACATTTTTTATCATATCTTAACAAGTAATATTGAAATGTCTGACCCTGGACTCCAGCTGCCTTTCCTATGTAAGTGCCGTTGTGTGGTGGGACTTGTAGGCACTATGAGCCCTATTCTGTTGGCCATACGCGTCCCACCTGCTCAATGCTTTGCTTGATCCAGAAAGTAGTTCCGGCCGGAGGACGGGAGCCGCAGAGGAGATGACGGTGAGTGCGGCTACTGGCAGGGTTGCATCCAGGTACGTGCTTCATGATGGTGCGGCGCTGCTGGCAGGATTGCATCCAGGTCCATGCATTGATGGTATCCTGTAGCTGGGGGGTGATGTGGCCCACTGTACAGTGGGCCTTGCGGTGAGCACCTACGGCGCTCATCGCCAGCATCAGTGGCGCTCATTTCCAGCATCAGTGGAGCAGGGGGAGCCTGTCCTAGGGGCCTGCGGCGCTCATCTCCAGCCATGCAAGCCATGGTCAGGTAGATCAAAAAAATATTTCAGCCACAACTGCCAGAATAATTGTTTAGTATACAAAGAAAGAAACACAAGTAACCTCAGGAGAAATACACGCTGAACGCAAGTGTGTGTGTGTGTGTGTGTGTGTGTGTGTGTATATATATATATATATATATATATATATATATATATATATATATATATATATATATGTCTCTATATATATATATATATATATATATATATATATATATGTCTCTCTCTCTCTCTATATATATATATATATATATATATATATATATATATATATATATATGTCTCTCTCTCTCTCTCTCTCTCTCTCTATATATATATATATATATATATATATATATATATATATATATATATATATATATATATATATATATATATATATATAATGTCTCTCTATCTCTATCTCTATCTCTATCTCTATCTCTATCTCTATCTCTATCTCTATCTCTATCTCTATCTCTCTCTCTCTCTCTCTCTCTCTCTCTCTCTCTCTCTCTCTCTCTCTCTCTCTCTCTCTCTCTCTATCTCTATCTCTATCTCTATCTCTATCTCTATCTCTATCTCTATCTCTATCTCTATCTCTATCTCTATCTCTATCTCTCTCTATCTCTCTCTCTCTCTCTCTCTCTCTCTCTCTCTCTCTCTCTCTCTCTCTCTCTCTCTCTCTCTCTCTCTCTCTCTCTCTCTCTCTCTCTCTCTCTCTCTCTCTCTCTCTCTCTCTCTCTCTCTCTCTCTCTCTCTCTCTCTCTCTCTCTCTCTCTCTCTCTCTCTCTCTCTATATATATATATATATATATATATATATATATATATATATATATATATAAATTTATTAATTATTAATCTATATATATATATATATATATATATACATAGATAAATAATGAGTATTGCAATATAATTTGATACCTTTTGTATTGGACAAACATCTTATTTATAATGACGAGCTTTCGAGAGGCTTAACCTCCCTTTATCAAGTCTCAAGCATATATATCTATATATATATATATCTCCACAGTTGTTGTTTTTTTATGTTCTCTTTGGTTTTCTGATGGAAACGACTCACAGCAGAGGTGCTAATCACTAATGCAGTCAAACGCACATTTTGAGCACATATCCTCGACATAAAAGAAGCGCGAAGATCAAGCCGTGAGAGATTATGTAGCAGATGGGTGGATGTTATCTTGTGATCCAAGGTATGTCTCATTCTGTGTATTACATAGTCATTGTTACTCACATTTGCCACATAACATTGTGACCTCAATAACTGACCTATACTCAGTGTATTAATGCTGAGTCATGAGAAGCATCCATCGTGTGTCAGTGTATAGAAGTATCCTTACATTAAAGGAGAGATGTTTGCTTTAATGACACTAAATTCACATATTTTCTTTTAAAGAACATGATTTAAATACCATAGATGACTTTGCACCAGCAATGGCATATGTATAAAAAATTGTTCAAGAAAAACATTACAGGGACACGTTAAGCAAATGCTATTTCACAAAGACATAAGTTGATAATGGGCAACTCTTTTTAGAACATTATTAAATAAAAACAACCATTAGTCTACCACGTATTATATGCAATTATTATTAAAATAATGATCTGTGTCACTTTAATATACATTTTCTAAACTATAGTTCACTTATTTTATGCGTAAAAATATCTTTTTTTTTATCAATAGACAATTTATTCCAACTTTATTAAGTTAGATCAAATCTCGCCACCTTTAAAATGTAGTTGAACATCATTCTGTCAAAAACACATATGTCACATGTCTTTATAGCGTATAGGACTCCTTCTACTAAATCTAATGAACAGGGATAGCTTGCAAGATTAAGCCTATGAGCTCTGTGGGTCCTCCTTCCTGGAAGGCTCTCTAAGAGATACCCCAAATCTGGCTAGGAGACCAGCAGTAGACAGAAGGAAACCAAGACAAACCAATACAGAATATACTAATAGATTATTGGGAAAAAACACCACAATAACCCAATAATAATATTGACAGAGAAAAGGTTCAACTTATTTTTTATGCAAAATTACTATAGTGTGTGTGTGTGTATACATACATATATATGGGTTTCTGGCTTGTGCATAATCCAATCCTAAACGTTGCTTAAAAGCTGTTTGACTCAGCGAACATATGTTACAAAGGAGTTGTATAAAATGGTAATTTAAATTCCAAGGGCCTCATTCAATTGCGATTTGGCCAATTGAATAGGGCTCTAAATAAGCACATCGCATATTTTTTTTAAAGAAGTTTTTAGTTAGTGAAAACATTGCTTTTGGATAGATTCTTACTTGACAAAGACGTCTGATGACGTCGAAACGCGTCGGCCTTTGATGACTCGGCATGCCTCACAGCTAAGGGCACGCCGGCGTCTTCACTACTAACAGTATTGTATTAGCCATTAATATTTTTAGAGGTTGTATGCTTACCCTACCTGTCCGTTTCCAAATGAGTGAATGTTGTGCTCTGGATATGAGTTTGATTAAGCACTTTAATAACGATGCTTTAAGTAATAACTAGCCTGCTGGCTTTTTTGTACTGCTCATCCATTGGCCTATTCCATATTATGCTATACTTTGGGATACAATATGGGCAAGATAGAAGTCCTATTCTTATATGAGAAGTAGCCTTGGGTAGGCACTAATTGCATATAATAGTCCTAGAACTTTATTGCCCTGTTCAAAACACTTTTACCCTTACTTATAAGCAAGCAAATATGGTATAATCATACCCTGGTATACCGTTAAGAATATATATTTATATACAAAGGTCAGATTATTCCCAGCAATTTATTTGGGACTTCTTATAGGATGAGCTATTGCTATCCAGAACCTTTACACCTGTATATATATGTATTATAGATCCAGGATTTATCACAAAGACAGGATTACTCTAATTGGATTAGCAATCACTTTTCTCCTCTACAGTACTGTTAGGTGTGGACCTAATAACCCCTCTATTAAGAGTACATTCAACATTTAGTGGTTTCTGTCCACACATCCATTAGCCTATTTTTATCTTTTTGTTTCAATCCTGGGATTTTTTTACCCATTGTTTTTAGAGCAATCGCCGTTGTTACCCCCTATTAATAAAGACTTTAATTACAATTTTCCCACTTTTTCTATATATAATAGATTCTTACTAACTAAAAACTTCTTTAAAAAATATATGTTATGTGCTTGTTTAGGGCCCTATTCAATTGGCCAAATTGCAATTGAATGAGGGCCAAAGAGTTCAAGGAGTAAGGTACATTGTATCTCATTTGCATGTCCCTGCCCAGTCCTACCAGAATGCAGTACAATAAATGCATTAAAAAAAATAAAAAAAAATAATATATATATATATATATATATATATATATATATATATATATATATATATATATATATATAAAAATTAAACAATGTGTCCAGTAATCAATATCTAAGTGATTGTGCTCTGGAACACAGAGATATTTTCCTCTACACCACCCTCCATATCCTTCTTGCCGCTCATCCCTACCTCTCGGCCTATACTTTCAGGTGCCCCACACTGCCTGGAGGAACATTTGTTCCATAGACTTGAGACTTGTCAGAGAAATGTTCTCTATATGTTCTCATACTCTGCATTTCATTGCAGGTTCAGGTCACAAAGCATTATGAGATCACATTACTAAGTGCCCAAATATGTGCTAAACTAAGGCCTAAAAATAACTCCTGCTATTGCTTAGCGATACACTTTGCTATTTTTTAACAGTGTGTTAGGTATTTGCTTAGATTATCATTTTGTTAACTCGGTTTGTTAATACCTTTTTAATTTAATTCAGTTACATAATGTGCTGCAGCAAAATGCAACCAGCTCATTTAAAAAAGTTATTAACATTCTGGAAATAGTTGTTCAATATTAAAAATAGAAGCTTTAATATATGTGTCTATATATATATATATATATATATATATATATATATATATATATATATATATATATATATATATATATATATATATATATATATATATATGTGTGTGTGTATATATAGAGCCCGGTTCAATTGAGTAATTGTAAGTTACTGGGGGCCGTAAGTCAATTTGCTATTCAATTGGCATCTTTTTGTGGGCTCCAAACGGTCTACGGGTTACGCAAATCCAATTGCATATCGGACCTATGATTGACATGTAACCTCCATGTTTTACTGACATCATGATGACAGTCTCATTTTCTATTGGCTGTTTCGAAATGGGTGGTTACGGCTTTGTGCATGATTTCCGGTTTCAGCTTTAACTTGCGCTCTGGTTCAATTAAATAGCACCGGAATTGTAGCAAAGTGCGAGCCCGCAGCAGGCATACAGACTATGCGGCCTTCAAATTGAATCGGGCTCTTCGTTTTTATAGATACTGTATCTTTTCCTTCCCGTCTCGTTGAAACAGCCTGTCTGGCTCTTAAAACATCTTCCCGGCTTCTAAGTGTTAGATATTTCTGCACTGATTACTACTCCTGTACGTAGAGTTTAACACACATTCACAAAAGCACTTTAAATAAATTACAAATTCTTCGTGAGGCTCGCTCATTGTGGCCTAAGTTCCGCGTGTCTCAACTGTTAGCCTCGCTTTGCGAGGCAAGCCGTGCAATGAGGCTGCAATGAGCACCAAAAGGCGCTAAGTCCTGCGTGCCTTGGCGCTCATTGAGAGCATCTCCCTCCCCGTGTACTTCAACTTTCCTGCTTTGCATTGGTCACCTTCGGGCTCATCGCAGGGCTCTCAATGAACACCTTTTTGCGCTCATTGCAAGCCTCTCCTGGTCGCTGTTCTCATTGTCCGCTCCGCAATGAGCGCCGAAGGCCTACGGTCCGCTCATTGCAGTTTTCATTAACCTGCAAGTTTTGTGCTTGGGAATGCCATGTGTCTCTTTCCACCATCTCCCCCTGTCCCTTCCCTGTGTCTTTCTCCTCTGTGTGTCCGCTACATGTTTGCGTGGTGCGCGCTGACTGCCGTTGGTTTTATTTTCAAAGTCCTGCGTGCCTGGTGTTGTTGGTGTAACTGTTACTGTTTTTGCCATCATGTATTCTCTAAGTCCTGTGAGTCTGGCTTTGCTCAGCCTGGTTTTCATCCATTTTCAACATTTTAAAATTTTTCGTCCGCCATATTTTTCCTCGCTTGGCCGTTTTTTTTTTGTTTTTTTTTGCATTGACGAAAACCCCCAAATATAGCTTAAATTCAACCTCACTCGCAGGCTTCCTGGCTCACCCCCTGTGCTGTGTGTGATTGTGTTTTTTTATTTTAGTCAAACTATTTTTTGGTTTGTTTTTCGTGTTTTTTAGAGTTACGCTTTGCAAGGCTCGCAGTGGAGTGAAACTGCTCACCGCCTAAGTCCCGTGTGCCTCAACGGCGCTCATTGCAGCCTAAGTCCCGCGTGGTCGACGGCTCGCCTCGCTTTGCGAAACTCGCGAAGTGTGACTAACATCGTAAGCGTTCCCCACACTGACAAATATATATATATATATATATATATATATATATATATATATATATATATATATAATTTTTTTTGTACTTTAATATATTTTATATGGAATTATGCTGTGGAATTTACCAATTTGGTTTCTGCTAATCAATTTCTTGAGCTGGGCGAACACTTTGAATGTAGAGAGAAGGCCTCTCCCTGCAAAATGGAAATGTGGCATCTAAAATGTCCAGTGCTTTCATTAAGAGTAATGGAAAGTCCATTTGTTTACTGAAAAAGCAACAGATATAATCAGCAAATAAAATCAAATTAAAGCCCACAGTTATTAATAACTATAAAAATAATAATTATAAAAATAATTATAATAATGATCATAGTGTTTTTTTTTTAAACCAAACTCCTAAGGTATTTAAAGGACTTGTTTTATCAGCTCCTTTTTAGAAAATGGGTGGGCTTTTTCCTCATTATCTGGAATGTTTTCACCAGCTCTGGAATTTGCCCACGTGAACATTATCAGTAAAAAAGATAAAAACAGACTAAATAACCTGCTGTAACTCAGAGATATTATTTGGGTTCTAGCAGAAAAAAGGCAGCTTTTCCCATAAGAATGTTTGGGCCTATATCTGTAAATATACAACATTTTTAATACAGCGGGCATATGCTTAAGGGAATCCATGTTTAATATGGTAATGGATTGCAAAAGCGAAGTCTTTGTGGGCACATTTGCATGTCCCTGACAAGTTCCCAAAATGCAGTGTAATATTTGTATTTCTTGGGAATTCTGCCATGAAACACGTTTTTTAACTTGTTTTAGACATTCAAATGTATACACTAGGAAATTGCCCATCCAAAAATGACGGGATTAAAATTGTAAGGCTGGTAATGCTGTTTGCCACACAATGTGAGGCTTTTTGCTCCTCTGAGCACCTTCGTCGCTCATCGCGAGGATGTACCGATGTACCTGGCATACTTTGTTCCATAGGATCACGGAGAGTCGGAAACGACTGAAAGACTGAACAACAAATATGTGTGTGTGTGTATATATGTATATATATATATATATATATATATATATATATATATATAATGTGTGTATATATGTGTATGTTTATATGTATACTAGCGACTTGCATGTAAAAAATGACGGCAGTAAAATTTGAAGCCTGGCAATGCTGTTTGCCACACAATGCAAGGATCTCCCCCCTCTGACTTGCAGGTTTCGCAATGAGCGCGTGGATGCGCAAGCCCGTAACTCCCCGGTGTCTATTTCCCCCCTCTCCCTCCCCGGTGTCTATTTCCCCCCTCTCCCTCCCCGGTGTCTATTTCCCCCCTCTCCCTCCCCGGTGTCTATTTTCCTCCCTCTCTCTCCCCTGTGTCTTCCCCCCCTTTCCCTTCCCAGTGTCTCTTTGCTCCCTTTCCCTCCCCAGTGTCTCTTTGCTCCCTTTCCCTCCCCAGTGTCTCTTTGCTCCCTTTCCCTCCCCAGTGTCTCTTTGCTCCCTTTCCCTCCCCAGTGTCTCTTTGCTCCCTCTCCCTCCCCGGTGTCTATTTCCCCCCTCTCCCTCCCCGGTGTCTATTTTCCTCCCTCTCCCTCCCCGGTGTCTATTTTCCTCCCTCTCTCTCCCCTGTGTCTTTCCCCCCTTTTCCTTCCCAGTGTCTCTTTGCTCCCTTTCCCTCCCCAGTGTCTCTTTGCTCCCTTTCCCTCCCCAGTGTCTCTTTGCTCCCTCTCCCTCCCCTGTGTCTCTTTGCTCCCTCTCCCTCCCCAGTGTCTCTTTGCTCCCTCTAACTCCCCTATGTCTCTTTCCCACCCTCTCCCACCCTTGTCTCTCTTGGGCCCCTCTCACACCTTTTGAAACATTTGTGGGCTTGGCGGTGGTTAAAGCTGTAATTTTTTTTTCAAGCCCGCAAGCCTTGAATCATAAATCGCTATTGCTCAAAGCCCTGCGGGCTTGGAACATTTTTTTCCTTGTTCAACGCCACCATTTTTTTCAAGCCTGTAACTCTGAAGCCGTTGAGAGGCCACCAAAAGATGCCAATTGAATAGCAAATTAGCTTTCAACCTCACTTATGAACTCCCTGCCTCTAATTTGTGGGCCTCGCGATGAGCACCTTTGTCGCTCATTGCTGGCCTTTCCTCCCCCTCCTTACGGGCCTTTTAGGGCTCATTGCGCATGCGCAACCCATAACCTTTACCATTGCGTTACCGACAAACTCGCAATTACGACCACTTTTATATGTGATATATGCATGTATAGATCTATTTATTTAACAGTAGTGGAGGAAACCAAGGGAATGTCATCAATGTAACGTTCAGGCAAGAAGTTGTTATCTGTGTGTGACTCGTTAGCATATTTCTCCCTTACATTCTTAAGACTGACAGAAAGGAATGTAAGATGTTCCCCGAGGCAAGGCTTGTAACCCAACAAAAATGTGAACACAAAGTTTAAAGAACCTTTAAATATATAGGTCTAAATTGCAACAATTAACTGACAATAGGAAGATATAAATATAGATTTATTGGTCTTTGCTTGTAAAATAAAATATAAAAGAGCCAGAAGATTTCAAATAATTATAGCAGTTTTAAGTCTCTGCGTGGATGAAAAGTAGTGATGATTAAAGGGCAGACGTATTATTCATTTAATAGGACTTAAATTGTTTATTTAAATGTAAATAAATATATAATATTATGTATTTAAATAAATTAATTGAATCTTTTTAAACCTAACATATTTAGGACTTATAGGCAGATCTTCTCTCAGCCCCCTTTTGACCTAATAGGGGCGGAGACAAGCATATATTCTGGAAGCAACATTGCTAATTTCAAGTAAATTTAAAACTAAGCTGTTTTTTTCTCTCTTCCATTAATGCTAAACCAATGAAACTCTATTTTATGTGCACTTTTGGGGTCATTTCAGAAAGTCCCCTTTGCAGAGTTAGTCTGTTCCATTATTAGATCTTTTGAACATAGAAACAGAAACCTAGATCAGATGGTATCTAGATTGCCCATTGTGTCTACCTAAAATCTTGGCTTAATTATGCCAGGCATGCTTGAATTCCTTAATTGCATTTGACTCTATTGCTTCCATTGGAAGAATGTTTCACCTATTTATTACTGTTTGTGTAAAGTAGTGTTTTTGTAAATTATCCCTACATCTGAATATATAATACATAAATGTAAATAAAAGCTGTTTTCCCTCTCTCTTAAGACTTTATCTCATGTGGTTAATTACCTCTCATAGTAGTCGGTCTCTTCTAGAACATGCAAAGTTGGTCAGATAATAATAGTAATAAGAGGTTGCGGTCAAAGTGGGTTATCATGTCCATAAATCTAACATTAAGGTTAGTTCGTTCTCTGATTGAGCACCTCCAACTTTGTTTTTCTGTAGATAATAATAGTCAGAGGTACCTATAAGTGGATATCTCTGATAAAATTAACATTAAAATTTTGTTTTGGCCAATCGCAGACAGCTAATACATTTTAATACAATGTAGCAATCCGTGATGGCAGCTTGTGCAGGAAGGAATCATGGGATGTGTAGTCTCCCTGTAGAAATACGTTGGAGTAGTCCGACACTGGTATATAGATCTTTGCATTGAGCTGGCTTGAAGGTTATTATAGGGTTAAAACCTTTACCAAAATGCAGTGTTTCTATTGGTAGGTACACTGTGCCTATGTAAGCAGCTCTGAGGGTGTGGAAACCAAATATTATTTTTTAAATAAAATAAATCTGTATGTGTATAGAATGACTCCATGTAATGTGTGTGTCTGATATAAGCAGCAGGTGTTGGATTAGAGACAGGTACACACAGGGAAACTTAAATATACCTTTAACGTTGTGTGTACCAACTGGCATGCTTCTATAGCTTATTACACTAATTAGGAGAGTAGAAGGATCTTTTCTTGCAACCTATGTGTACAAACCCCACTTTCAAGCTCCATTATCTAATACTTCAGCTCAACTGTATATTTATAATTATGCGTACATTTCATTTCTGTAATAACAGGCACCATTACTGTGTTACTTCTCCAATTCCGTAGCATGACCTCTTGTTCTATCTTCCATCCATTTCTAATGTGGTTTCTGTGTACCACATGTATATTTGTGAACTATTTAGAAAATCTGAAAAATTCATTTTTATTCTTTTCTCGACATGCAGACGTTTTCTGACCCTGCAGCGATCAGATGCTTTAGTTGGAGACATGGGGAGGTCATAAGTTTAGCAAGCTGAGAATATCCTACGCCAGCGGAGTTAAAAAAAAAAAGACACTTTTCTGTCAGGTGTGTACCAGCGTGCAATTAACTAACAATAATAATTAGCAGATGTGTAAGCGATAGGCATTTTTTTGTGTAAATCAGAATTTTTGAAGAGGTTGTTTTTGAGTACCGGAATCCATTTCGTGTTTGTTGCATCACATCCTGAGTGCTGGAAGAGGGATGTATGTTTGTAGTTCTCAGTGAAGGAGGAGGGAATAGGCTGAAATCCATACTTGGATAAGATTGAAATGGACACCACCCCTCTTCCCCTCACAGCCCTAGAAGCAGCAAGTTCCATCAAAGAAAGCATAAACATTTATTTTTTTTCTAATTAAAAACACGCTGATTGACTTCTAACCTTATTCATTTTGCTCTTAGACTCAAAGTTTTCAAACATATATTTTTTAGGCGGTGCAGCTGCCTTTTATTTTAAAGGACTTAGAAAAGCAAAAGGCCTGACACCTCTCAATGATATATTAATTAGTTATAGTGTTTGGTGGGCTGCACTGGACCTCCCCCCATCCCCACCCCCGATACCTAACCCCTCTGGGAAAGGTCATCTGTATGTCAGTATTTACATTTACCTCCTGCAGATACCTCTCAGGGTGGGGGTGGTTGATACAGCAGCTGTCAGGGGCTATGTCAATAAATGCCAACTGGCTCCAATTGTCAGGGGGTGTAGAAATTGAGGACGGGTCACCTGTCTTTAAATAACACACAATTGCTGATGGCTGCTGTACAGACCACATGATCACACTCATACACTCAAACAGGGGGGGATACACTTTTTTGTTTCTGAAGGAGGGGCAATAAAATGACAACTTAAGATCCACATTTAAAGGACAACAGGTAGCATGGTTTTTATTTTTGTTCATCTGTAGGAGAGTATTTGATAATGTTTCATAGTGTGTTTCTATTGTTATGAAGATCCCAGAGAAAAATAAACAGCTTTGAATGTATAATTGACCTTAGGGGCTTTTGCCAACCAGGAATACAGCTCAGACTTGTCTATCGGTGTATCCAACATACTGGGAAATTCCATATTGTTGTTGTTGGTTCTGCATTTGTTTGCAGATGTGCAGCTTATGCATATTAACTGGCTGCCTTGATGTGCTAATTAGTATTACAGCCTGCTTGTCTATCTCTGTAGTGGCCAAAATAAAGACCTCCAATCTTGCAGTTAGACCCCTTGGCTATCATTATTAAGCACTCTGAGGCACACATTAGCATATTGAGCCATAAATTAGCATATAGGAGTTACAAAATCAATTCAAATATTTCAGAAGTGGCTGGTACTATGTAGGTTCAACTTGTAATGTTCTTTAAAATGAAATAAACTTCCTCTTGGCATGACATAGTCACTGCCAAGACCCTCAATAATTTCAAGAAATCCTGGAAAAAAACAATAAATTAGTAAACCACTGCTCTAGTCTATACCTGTTTTATCAATATGTCTCATTTATATAAATAGTTAATTGGTTATTTTAGTGGCATATTGTAATGTGTGTTCAGAGAAATATGTAAATGTAATGACTGTCTGTGGTAATGAGATATAATGCAGTCATGACTAGATGAGATGGATAAAGGACTTTTGTCGGGTTGTAGCTCGAAGCAGTAAACTGGATCCAGTTAATGATATATGGAAGTTTCATGGATTATAATTGCATCTAATAGAGAAGAATCAGTTTAAGCATCTTTAAATATATTATGATTTAAAAAAATTATGTTTTTATTGGAAATATGGTGGTTTCTCTATCACATTTAGCCTAAAACTGTGTGGTAATGAGGCAGCTTCAGGAAACTCTGCTGGAGATTTTATCACACCTTGAAAAATATGGGAGTTGCTTCATATCAAAGATGGTGGCTAAAACAGCAATTTTCACCCAGGGAGATAGATTCTCAAAAAAACCTGTGCGCATCCATAGATCTCTTGACGAGCTTCATCTGCTGGATACTTGGAGGCTGAAACATCAGGGAGAAAGGGAGTACACGTTTTACTCCCCAGTGCATGGCTCATACTCCAGAATAGATACACTGCTAATGGATTAATCTTTGTCTGATGGCTTAGTTGCCTCCGAAATACGCCCTTGTCCCTGGTCCGACCACTCTGTGGTCTACATGTCCTTAGATTTGGGCATTGTATACAACCCCCTTATTCATGGTAGCTCAATGATATGCTTCTCTCCAATCAAATCTTTCAGAACCAGGTTGCCTCGGAGCTCAGCCAATACTTTTTAGATAACTTGACTCCAGGCGCAGACATAGGGTGGGTTTGGGCAGCACACACAGCTTTTATTAGGGGCACTTGCATTAAACTGTCTTCTGCATACAAGAAACAAAAAAGAAAAAGGGAAGTTGAGATCAGGGCGTCACTTTTAGCTTTAGAAAATCTAATCAGACCAATCCGTCAACCCAACACCGTAAACAAATAGACCTATTACGAGCAGAATTGGATTTAATACTTTCAGTGCAAACTGAAAAAGCATTGAGATGGACGGGCCATACATTTTACACAAAAGCTAACAAACCGGATTCTCTGCTTGCTAGAAAATTAAAAGGGAAACTAGCCCACTCCAAAATTTTTAAGATCAAACACCCCTCTGGGAACATCACGTATAGCCCAAATGAGATTAAAGAAACCTTTACCAACTTTTTTCAAAAGCTCTACTCTTCCGCGCAGAAGCAACATACTAATCAAATTCCCACCTTTCTTCAGTCTTACGACCTCCCACATATTTCAGCGCAGGAGAGAGATAGCCTGAACTCTTTAATTATGGTGGAGGAAGTTCTGGACACAATTAGAAAACTGAAAAAAGGTAAAGCCCCAGGTCCGGACGGATTTTCGAACTTGTACTACAAGAAATACGCAGAAATTTTAGCTCCTCACTTGGTGACCTTATTTAATGCGACCTTAGACGGTCACAACATTCCACCTGAACTAAACCAAGCGAACATGGTCTTCTTTCCAAAGGAGGGCAGAGACCCTCTGGAGGTTAAAAATTACAGGCCTATATCGCTACTAAATGGGGATGTCAAAATACTTGCTAAATTGATGGCCAATAGAATTTCAAAATTTCTGCCCTCACTAATTCATAAGGATCCAGTGGGTTTTATCCCCTTTAGGCAAGCAGGGGATAATATTAGGGGGATTCTGGATACCATGCACTGGGCGGGTAAACACCGTACCCCCTTATGCCTTCTGGCCCTGGATATGGAGAAGGCCTTTGACTCTCTAGAATGGCCCTATTTAAGAGCAGTATTGTCGAAATTCGGCCTTACAGGACGTTTTATGAACATGATTAATAGCTATTATAAATCCCCTCAAGCAGTCCTAAAACTTCCTGGTGAAGCAATGGCTTCATTTACTATTCAGAGGGGGACCAGACAGGGCTGCCCTCTATCCCCCTTACTCTTTGCTCTAGCCGTTGAGCCCCTAGCACAGACTATTAGATCAAGCGTAGACATTAAAGGCATTAAAATAGGCCACCATCACTTTAAATGTGCCTTATTCGCAGATGATGTCCTCTGTACATTGACAGATCCCTGCACCTCAGTCCCTGCCCTCTTTTACTTACTGGGAACATTATGTAAAATCTCTGGGCTCCACATAAATGTGGAAAAAACGGAAGTTCTAAATATCTCCTTACCTCGCTCAGACGTAACCTTTTTTAATTTTAACTGGCCTTCTAATAATATTAAATACTTGGGTGTGAATCTCACCCGTAACACCGCACATCTCCACAAGTCCAACTATACGGCCATCTACAAAACATTCACCCAAAATTTACTGACATGGGCAAAACACCCTATCTCATGGTTAGGACGTATCCACTCTTTTTTAAAAATGAACCTCCTTCCCCGCCTTATGTATTTATTTCGCTCCCTACCGATTGCCTTGAATTACATGGAGTTAGACAAACTACAACGCCAAATCTTTAAATTGATATGTCAAAATAAATCACATTGTATCTCATAGTGGATCTCTCAACTATGTTTATCCATAAATCAAAAGGAGGTCTCTCTTGCCCCAACTTGAAATTATATTTTTAAGCGGCACAATTGGCCTTTGTTCCAATCGCGCACTCCCCCACTCACCAACCTCTTTGGATATTTATTGAGAACTTTATGATGGCCCCATACACATGGGACTCCATTCCATGGATCCCAAACCCACTGACATGTTTGGGTAAATTGGACAGCCCGTATATAAAGCATTCCCTAACTATATGGTCATGGGCTATCCGCAAATTTCAGCTGATCCCGAGATACCCCACTCCTACTCCCATAATACCCAATCCCAGATTCCCGGATACTCTTCCTGCAGCCTCTTTATTATGGTGGAAATCCCATAACCTACTGACGGTGAATTCCTGGTATCGAGATAACACCACCTTAACATACACCCAACTAAAAGAAGAATTCAATATCCCCATTCAGGAACACTATACATTTTGTAGATTTAAACACTTACTCTCCACGTTCGAACATACATCAGGTAAACCGACTTCAAACTGGTTTACTAGGCTATGCCTGTCTGCTCCTCTTACAAAAGGTATTGGGGGTATACTGTATGACACTTTTAATTCCCCTCCAGCCACCCCCCTTCCAAAATATATGCAGAGATGGGAAGAAGACTTAAATTGTAAGTGGGATAGGGAGAATTGGCAAAACTCTTGGCGAAACCTAACTAGGGGATCTTTGAACGGTAACATTCTGGAGATCTCTATTACGGTTCTTCATAGGATTTATATCACCCCGGATAAACTATTTAGATGGAAACATTCCCCTAATCCTAACTGCTTTAGGGCTTGTCAGACTTCTGGAACCTTTTTCCACACGTGGTGGTCATGTCCCCTGGTGCAGTCTCTTTGGAACAAGGTTTTCCATCTAGCCTCCACCATACTTGGCACACCTGTTAGGGCTAAGGCTGATATAGGCCTGCTAGGGCACTCTGTCCTCTCACTATCGAAATACCAAAATAGACTCCTTCAGTACTTAATGCTAGCAACAAAAAGCCATATAGCCCTACAGTGGAAATCCCCCACTCTTACTTTACAATCAGTCATCAATAAGATGAATTACATTGCAATAAATGAAAGGCTGACCCATGTACTGGAGGACCGTATGCCTACCTTTCTCCAGATATGGAATCCCTGGATTCATAGCCCCCTTATCTCGTGAAATACCCTTAATCAACATTGTGCTATCTCTCGCTATGCTCACATTGGAGCTGCGGACCGGGGGCTGGAGGAGGCGGGATGAGCGGTGGATCCGAGCTGGTAACCATCAGGACTTATACTTCAATACCCTTGAGACAAAATTTTGTTTTTTGAATTTAAACTTATTGTGTAGTCAACAGTGTTTTTTATTTTTCTCTTTCATTATATGGTTTTAGCTTATTTAGAGCTATACTGTGTCTATACATCATAGTTTGTGTTTTTTTGTTTTTGTTTTCTGTTCATTTCTTACTTAGGCTCTAGATGTTTGTTCTGCTAGACCGAGCCTACCAAACTGTTTGTTTTATTTTAGATAAACTTGTTCCCTAGAAAATTGGAAAAATGTAGGTAACCTGGCTACCCTTAGACTTTCCCACAAGAGGGGATAGATCTTTTTGGTTAACTTTATTTCAATGTTTCTATGGTATTTTCTTATAGTGTAATGTAATGTTAACCTTTTCCTCTTCCTTTTTCCCTTTAACTGGGTATGATTGCATGTGAATAATGTCAAATTGCTACTTGGCTTTTATGTTATCCTCTGGTTTATTTGGTTACCTAATAAAAAACGTAAAAAACAAACAAAAAAACAGCAATTTTCAGTGTAAGTTTTTTCATAAAAAAAATTGAAAACCTTCTGTAGCGTTTATACTACGTAAAATTTCCCAAAGCTTGACCATTACATATCAGTATTGTTGTTATATTAAAGGAAGTTTAACCCCTTATTACAAAGTGAATTAAATTTAAATCATTCAGCAGGTCCAAACTATGGTATCCCTACTGTAAAATATAATCTTTTTGTGCAGAAGGTACAAAAAATTCACTCGAAGTGCAGCTATTTGGCCATTCTCATTATACCACCCTTGGGTTTTTTCTTTCTATTTAGAGGCTTGACCAGTTGTGATTCAAATTTCTTCTTCGCCTCACCCTATGTCTGCTGGCATACCCCAAGGTTCAGTCCTAAGCTTCCTCCTCTTCTCCATCTATATATCCTGACTTCGTACTCTTATAAAATTGTTTGTATTTCAGTATCATCTTTATGCAGACAACACGGACATTAACACCAGAACTATCCCCTTTCCTCTGGCTCAAGTTGCCAACTTCTGCTCAAGCATATCCTCCTGTATCTCCACCCACGAACTCAAACTCAACTGTCAAAGACTGAGCTCCTAACCTTCCCTCCCCTCTACTAGAGAGTCTAATCCACATAAATCTGTCATGACTGATTTTGGGGCTCCCCTGCACCCCCACAAGTAACACTGTTATCTGGGACTCTATCACATCTGTCTGCTTATATAAAAGGCTATCAAATGGGCATGGGTAATGATTGTGTCAATTTGTCTTGTGTCATTTTTCCCCTTTTATGTATTATGTGTAATAAGGTGGTTTGGGGTCACTGTATACAGTAAATAATGACCAGGTGCTAGAAGTAGGCCCTAGCATATGCTTATATAATATAAAGTTAATTTGGTCACATATGCGTCAAAGGGTTAAGTTTCTACAGCAATTTATGTGGATATACGACTACTGAGGGAAGCCATAGATCCTAAAAAATGGCATCTGATGGTGCCTGGCTCTTCAGAAATTATTCTCTGATCTGAATTGTCTGCTGGGCTCTGAGATCTTGAACACAAAAAGTCACGACCCAGAGAGAGGATATTGGGGTGTGCGTGGTTTCCCAAATCTAGGGTCGTAACAAATGCCATTATTACTCCCACCTCCCAGGCCCTTTGTCTTGGGGTTCCACCGGACCCTGCCCTCTCCTTCATTCCTCACATACAATCAATCACAAAATCTCAGCATTTTCACCTAAAATACATCTCCAAAATACCTCCCTTTCTTCCACAAGACACAACTAAAATTCAAATCCATTCTCTCATCATTTCTCATCTCGACTACTGCAACTCTCTCCTTGCTGGCCTCCCCACCACCCGTCTATCCCCACTCCAATCCATAATGACGCCTCCGCTAGACGTATCTACCAAACTCAAGGCTCAGTGTACGCAGTTCTCTCTGTCAGTCACTCCACTGGCTACCCATTGCCTACAGAATACAATGTAAATTATTGACCCTAACATATAAAGCTATAAACAATAGTGCAGCCAAATATATATTTGCTCTGGTCTCAAAATACTCCCCCAACCGCCCTCTTCGCTAATTACCTTCTTCTTTCCTCCTCTTATTGCGGCTTCTCACTCACATCTTTAGAACTTTTCTTGTGCTGCACCTACTCTCTGCACCTCCTTGCCCTGCTCCACTAGCCTCTCCTCTTGCTTCAAAACCCACTAAAAACACATCAGTCATCACCCTCAGTCTTAATATGGACAACTGCACACTCTATAGCATGTGTGAACACTGGTCTCCTGACCTTGCTGAGTGCATAGAATGACTTATCTTTCCTTAGCATTTTTTGAGTGGCTGAATGTAAAGAGTAAAGTAGATAAAGAGCCAACGATAGCACCAAGACAGCCGTCAGGGGAAGTCACTGAGGAGGGAGCTCTGAACAAAGAGGAAGATATTAGGTGGAAGTGGAAACAAAAACTAGATATTTTTTGACATGTTGAGCTTTAGATATGAGGAGGATCCCTGGAAGATATTCTGACAGACAAAGATAGCAGAGAGAGGGGCAGGTCTGGGGAGGATAGATAGGTATGGAAGTCGTTCGCTGGAACCTAAGACTTGATTTGTTTAATGGAGAGGGTCATAGACGGGGAAGAGTCATGGACACTACCTTGCTTTGCTCCAAAAGAAATGTAGTGTGCAATAAAAAAAAGTTGTAAAGGAGACAAAGTAATTACAAAGTCCAAAGGGGTAGGGTGTTAGGACAGGGGTGGTGGTCAACATCACAAAAGCTGCCAAACAAAATTGTGATAATTAAAGGGATATGGAAGGTTCCCTGTTTCAATATTTTTTAAAATGCTGCTGCAAGACCATCTATGATTGGGTGGAGCTTTGTTAAGACCATTTTGGAGGTTTCAGTGAGTAAAAACAGACCATTTCAGCACTTGTTAATAAAGTGATGTTTAGATATGCAAACACACACTTAGGTAGTTTATTTTAATATTAAACACAGGGAACCTTCCATATCTTTTTTTTTTTTTACAGAAATTACCACAAAAAAAAAAACAAGATGAAAACCCTCCACTAATTAAACATATAAACGAAATATACAAGAAATTGTTTTCTTTTAATATCACACCTCATGTCAGTAATTGTTTGGCTTAAAAGTTCAATGTAGTTTTGTAAAAATCATTAACAGGTGTCTAAACCATGGGCATAAAAAACATTTTTATTATTAGTGTTAGTATTAATATTATTTCCTTTATTTGTAACGCGACAACATATTCCGTAGCACTATACAGGGGTAAGTTGAAGTCAAAACAATATTAACACAATAAAGAGAAGAGAATGGAGGCCCCTGTCTTTGAGTTTAAAATCAAATGCACACAGAACTTACACTAAAGCACATAGGAAGACTGAAAACTTGCAGACAATCTATAGAGTATGGGAGAGGTATAGAAGGATAATAGATGTGATGTGTATATTAGGGCTGGAGGTTGTAAGCTTCGTTAAGCAGATGCGTTTTTCGTGAGTGTTTGAATAATTTGAGGCAGGAGGATTGTAGAGTGGAGCGCGGCAAGGAGTTCCAAAGAATGGGAGCCGTACGAGAAAAGTCTTGAAGACAGGAGTGAGAGGAGGTGATAAGAGAGGAGAAAAGAAGAAGGTCGTTGGCAGAACGAAGAGGACGGTTGGGGGTGTACTTGAGATGAGAGCAAAGGTAAAAAGAGGGAAGCCAGTGGAGTGACTGACAGGAGCTGCAGACACTGGGCATTGAGTTTGTTAGATGAGACTAGCGGAAGCGTTCATTATGGATTGGAGGAGAGGCCAGCAAGAAAAGAGAGTTGCAGTAGTCGTGGTGAAATTTGATGAGTGAGTGTATTAGGATTTTAGTTGTGTCTTGTGTAAGATAGTAATGTATTTTGACAATATTTTTCAGGTGAAAAAGACAAGATTTTGTTATGGATTGTATGTGAGGAGTGAAAGAGAGGGCAGGGTCCAAGAGAACCCCAAGACAACAGGCCTGGGAAGTGGGAGTGATGATGGCGTTGTCAACAGTGAGAGATATATGTGGGGTGAAAGCTGTGGAAGATTAGGAGCTCAGTCTTTGACATGTTGAGTTTAAGTTGACTGGTCAACATCCAGAAGGATATACTAGAGAGGCAGCTGGACACTTGTGCTAGGATAGAGGGAGATCGATCAGGTAGATTTGAGTGTCATCTGCATATAGATGATATTGAAATCCACATTATGTTATTAGGGTACCAAGCACTGTTCCCTCTAAGCTGTGCGTGTGTGCGCGCACACAGATTGCGACATAAGCACACACGGGAGACCATTGAGCGCACACTACCACGCAGCAACAAAATCAGAGGTGTCTGAACAAAGGTGATATTTTTAGTCAAATTTACATAGGGTTAAAGCAAATTATTTCTCGTTATATTTACCAGATTCAGACTCCGAATCAGACACAGAGATGATTGGGCTGTCTGACTCTGCATAGCTCTCAGTGAGGCCCACCTGCCTGTGACGCTTTTTAATTATTTTTCATCTATTGCCTGCTTTTCTGTCAATTGTCATCCTAGTGGGACTGCTAGCAGATCCTTTCCCCTTGTATGCGCAGGGTAGCATGCTTGGACTGGAACGATATGAGAATGAGCCACTTCTAGGAGGTGTCCAATTAGTTGCCACAGTCAGAGTGTTGTCTCCATTTGCACATTTTTCCTGATTAGGCTTTTCTTCTGTTCGCTTACTTTTTTCTTTTCTTTGCGGAGTCTTAATGTAGAAGCAAACTAAAAGTGAAAATGTACATTTTATAACTGACATCAGGTATATTCTTTAAAAAAAAAAAACAATTGTGCTGGTATTTCACTTTATTTCTGCTGCAAATGTGAAAGCTGCATAAATTAAACATAAGAAATTATTTAAGTGCACTCCATTTACTGTTCTAGCATTTACACATATTTGGTTCTATCTTGTGTCTTTCAGTCTTAGACAATAGCCCTGAGTCTGTAGTATCGCATACACCTCCATGTGTATCCAATACTTTCTGGTAAATAATGGTAGCCAGTGGGAGGCAGCTAAACACACTTTGCAACATTTTCAGAATTTCCATCCCATGAACCTAGAACAGCATAAGGGAAAATCAACACTGGATCATATTTATTTATCAATCTATCCATCTTGCATCTGAAAGCAGGTATTTCATAATTTACCACTTTTAAAAATAAAAATAAAACTCTCAAATAAAAAAAAAACTGATTGAAATGTTTAACAGGTCTGGGAGGGGTTGCACCCATCACCTAGTGAGTAGTCACTCATACTTATCTGCCAATGAGATGTACATATGTTGTGTGTGTGTACTTTCTACAATTTTTAAACATGTTTTACTTAGTATTTTTCATCCAAAACAATTTTGGTAATGTTTAAAGCTACTCTTTTAAATGCATGAGAAAATTAATTATGTTCCATGTCCCCTCCCTAATCCAATACTGTAATGGTTCCCGTCCCAACACCGCACAACTGCATATTATATAGTCTGTATTTATTTATTTATTTATTTTTTTATTTCTGGGGCCGACATCAGAAATTTTGGAGCCCAGTATGCGAGACGAGCACAAACAGCCATGCAGCAACAAAATGTTGCAGAAGCGGAAACGAACATTTAAAAGTGAGTGGCTGAACGAGGTTGTTAAAACCCAGTCTTTACAATTACAAAGCACATTGCGATTGAAACTTTGCGATGTATTCTCGTTTGATGAGCACAGTGGAGTCATTTCCTTGATTTGGAGTGATGCAAAAACTGCAGGGGATTTTTCAACTGGAATAGAGTAGGAGAATGCATGGAAGCTAGACTTCTTAAAACACCATCTTTTAACTAAGATGCATTTCTCAAGAATTCACAAATTTAGAAACAAAAATCCTGATCTTCGTGGAGGGTTAATTGGCATGGGTAAATGGCAAGGATCGAAGAGAAAAATTGTAAAGGTTAGTAAACTTAGGCCATATTACAATATTTATGTTATATTTATATTACCAGGTATTATTTAGACTGTTGTCAATGAGAGATGTAAGAGTTTAGATTTTTGTGGGTAATTGCTTGTACTATTTTTGGATGACTAATGTATTTGTACATAACATATGTTTTGTTCCATATAATATTTAAACGGTTAGACTGTATGCTTTGAGGAAGTGTAATTGTATAAAATGTGATTTCCCCTTCAGGTTTTCTGCACTCCAGGATGTTCAGTTCTTCAACAGAGCCAGTATACAGTCCTGTACCATCTCGTTACGTGTGCTGGATCTAGTGAGCCTAGCAGGATTTATTAATAACTTATTAATAAACGGTAAGATTTTTAAGAAACATTATTTTACATAGTCATGGCTGTACCCGTTGCATGTGGAAGCGAATTGAAACACTTCTGTTGGTAATAAATCAATTTCTACATTTAAAACTTGCAAAATTTCTTGACCCATACTCCATTAGATTGTAAACAAATGCTAAATTTCAAGCGACATATGCTAGTGAGCTTAAGACACAATAACATTGATTATCACCGGACTCACCAATGCACACAAAAGTTTACTCTCCTTGCAAAATGTTGCACATCAGAAATTTTTAGCACACACAGACTCCAAAAAATGAGAGGGAACATAAGTACCAAGTGAAAATGTATAGATGGAGAAAAGGAGGGGGCTGAGGACTGAATCCTGGGGTACACCAACAGTCAGAGGGCGAGGCGAAGAAGCAGTGCCAGAGAAGGAGACACTAAATGTTTGATCTTCAAGGTAGGATGAGAACCATGACAGAGCTGTGTCACGGATGCCAAGAGAGCAGAGAATTTGACACTGTTGACCACCCTCTTCTTATCCAAAGGCAGCAGAGAGATCAAGAAGAATTAGGATAGAGAAGTGACCCTTTGACTTGGCGGTGACTTTAGAGAGAGCTGTTTCTGTCGAGTTTTGGGGTCTGAAGCCAGATTGGAAAGGGTCAAGAAGGGAGTTGGAGGAAATAAATTTGGTAAGGCGGGTGTAAACAAGTCACTCAAGTAATTTTTAAGCCAGATCAGATGTGGCTTTCTTAAGAATGGGTGTAATTATGGTGTGTGTTTAAAGAAGGAAACTTGCCAGTGTTAAGAGAAAGGTTGAAAATATGTTTGAGGGCTGGCATAAGTGTGGTAGAGAGGGGAGGAATAAGTTGTGAAGGGATGGTGAAAGTAGACTAGAGACCTCATCTTCAGTTACAGCATCAAAGGAGTTCATGATGGATGTGGGAATTGGGAAGGGTAAAGGCTGGGAGTTGTTGATTTGTTTGGAGGTGTGTGTGTGTTTGTGCCATACTGGAGGAGACTTTGAATCAGATGTTTTACATTTTTGTTTTTAAAGTAGGAGGCAAAGTCTTCAGCTGTGAGACCGGAAGGGGCAGGAGGTGGGAGAGGGCAGAGAAGAGTGTTGAATGTGGTGAACAATTGTTTGGGGTTGGAGGACAGATTTGATATTAAGGAGGAGAAGTAGTGTTGTTTGGTTAGATTAAGGGCAGAGAAGTAGGAAGTAGTTTGTAATTGGGGAAGTTAGCAGAGGTGCAAGATTTCTCCATTGTCGTGCGGAAGATAGTCAAGTTGTATTGCAAGCTTGCAGTCTTAGGGCAGTGGAGGGAGGTGGCGGGATAGAAAAGGGGATTGTAGCACAGAGGAAAAGTGTTTAGGGTCAAATGCACGCAGGTTTCTATGAGTTTTGGGGAGAGGGAGTATAGAAGGGCAGTGCATAGGAGGTGTGATGAGGTTGTAGGTAAGGAGGTGGTGGTTAGATAGAGGGGGTGAGGTAATGACAAAATTGGAGCTTGTGTAGAGATTGGTAAAAATAGGGTCAATGGAGTGTCCATCACGGTGAGTTGGTGATTCTGTACATTACGAGAGGTGAAGAGGTGAGTGAAAGAAGTTTAGTAATTGTTGGGGAGGTGAGTTTGTCAGTGGTGATGTTGAAATCTCCAAGAATGAGTGAGGGTAAGTTGGAGGAGAGAAAGTGAGGGAGCCAGGCGGCAAAATTATCCAGAAATTGAGAGGGTGGTGCAGGTGGGCGATAGATGACCGCTACTCGCAGAGAGATGGATGAGAAGAGGTGGACAATGTGAACTTCAAAGGAAGAGAATTGAAGGGAGGGGTCTGGTGGTAAGCAGTGAAAAGTGCAGCGAGAGGAAAGAAGTAAGCCCACACCTCCACCTTGCTTGATCCTAGGTCTAAGAGTGTGACTGAAGTATAGGCCACGGTATGAGAGTGCAGCAGAGGAGACAGATGGAGTCTGATGGAGTGAGACAGGTTTCAGTGATAGCCAGTAGATTGAGGGAGTGAGAAATAAATGAATGAATGAAAGTTAGCTTGTTGCAAACAGACCTTGCATTCCAGAAGGCCAAGGAGAAAGGCAAAGTAGATGGTTTGTGACCGGTAATATGGATTAAGTTATGGGAGTTTTTGGATGTTAGATGCCCCGAGAGCTGTATGTGTCTGGAAGCCGGTGGAAATGAGTGAAGGGCCTGGGTTAGGGGATATATCTCCTATCTTGTATTTTGGGTTTCCATATACAACCACTAGACCACTTTTTGCCGGCTTGGGGTCACGGAGGGTAATTATATTGTAAGTTACACTTGTGTTTAATACAAATGTTAAGTTCCAAAATAATGTAGCAGCCTTTCAATAGAGTAGAATAGTGATCTTACCTGCAAGCAAATGTCACTCTCCAGTAAAGCAGAATAAGTTTAGTTTAGTTAAACATCGAAGGGAATTTTTATGTTTGAATATTCAAAAAACATTTGCTTATTATCAGGTCAAGTTTTCCTACTATCTTTAGACTGGAGCTCCTCCCATCTTTTATAAACAGTCCCATAGCGTGGAGCAAATTCCTCTACATTCTGCCTCCAAAGCTGTGCAGAATTAAGGCAGCTGCAGTTATTTGTGCTCCACACCCTGGTACAGTTTCTACAATATGAGAAAATCCAGTGGAAAAATGAGTGGAAAACAGCATTTTTTTACACAAATCAACTTCTTTTTTCACAATAAATTGAAATGTTGTTTATACTGATTATTACTAATTACAAGTTATGAGAACCATTACAGTAGTCCTTTTAAGGGCATTTTTCTAAATACCAGTATGATAATTAACTTCAGCAGATGTTGTCCCTGCCCTTTCAGGTTTTGCAATTGGTGAATGCAGTGGGTGGAGCAAGTAGCTCCTTCTACATTGATACATATCTTACAAGTCACTTATACAAATAATGACTTACTATCACGTTGACAAATAAACACAAATGCTTACAGCTTTTATTGCTTTTGCAGCAAAGAACTAAATGTAACTCCATAAAATCTGGAGATGTTTCCTCATTCCTACACTATGTCACCTTGTAAATTCTTCTGCGTTTTTATGGAGTTTTGCAAAGATACACATTGTCATCAGGTTTAAAAACCCATTACACACTATAAAAGTTGTAAAGTATAGTGTGTGGGTTACAGTGCAAATGTTCTCTTGCACATTTAAAAATGACACAATTTAAAGGGCCACTGTAAGGCTCATACATCAGGGCTTCATTATTTTATTTTATTGGCAACTAGCGACTTGCCCATCAAAAAATGACGGCAATAAGATTGTAAGGCAGGTAATGTTGTTTGTGTGCAAAATACATTTTCTTGGTGTTTCAAGATCCTTCGGCGCTCATTGCGAGCCACGCGATGAGCGCCTTTGGCGCTCATCGCGTGGCTCGCAATGAGCGCCTTTGGCGCTCATTGCGAGGCTCTTGGTTGTTTGTGTCCTATGAGCAGCATTGGTGTTTTTTTTTTGGTAGGGCAATGAATAATTAAGAAAATAAGAAATTAATATACTTTACCTATTGTGAAGTAATATACTGTATGCAGGAAGCATTGTGTTGAAGAGCTGGCAATCTGTTTTCATGTTGCTGCAGCATTAGTGCTGTGGAGCTGCTGTGTAAGCGTCATGAATATGTGCAGTGTAATAGTGTGCGTGCGCGAGGCAAATCCATTAGGGTAGCTGTGTACTTCCGCATTGTATAAGTTATTGTTGTAAAATGGCGGCTAATGTGTGGTATGCGGCTGTGGGTGATTTAGCGTCCTTCGTTTCGGATGTCGTCCGACTTTTTCGGAATATCCGTAGCTGTTTGGTGTTTTGTGTGTTTAGGGGCCTTTAGCCTCGTTTTCGTTTTGTTCGGCGGCCATTTTTCTCTTGCTTAGATGATTTTCAGGTGTCTAAACTCCGAAATTTTGAGTTAAATCGAGGTGTAACTTTACTTGCAGAGGTCCTGGGTGCACCCCCTTTCTGTGGGTAACCTTTTTATGTGTTTGTTGTGTGTATTTATTGTGTTTGTAATGTTTTTGGCGTCGCGCGGGTTGCGTCCTCGTTTTCGGATCTCGTACGTCTTTTTCGGGAAATCCGTAGGTGTTTGGTGGTGTTTTGCGTCTTTAGACTGCTGTAGCCTCGTTTTCGTTTTTTTCGGTGCCCATTTTTTCTCTCGCTTAGGGGATTTTTGAGTGTCTAAACTCTTTTATTTGCAGTTAAATTGAGGTGTAAGTTCAGTTTTAGAGGTCCTGGGTGCCCCCCCCCCCCCTGATGTGGGTAAGCTTTTTATGTATTTGTTGTGTGTATTTATTGTGTTTTTCATGTTTTCATGTGCGCGGGTTTCGTACGATTTTTGCGAGGTCGTAATGGGTTGTAACGTGTCTCGTATTTTGCTTTCGTTAACTATATAAATTTGGCGAGGTCCGCAGTTGCTGGCAAGGAGCGCCTTTGGAGCTGCATGCCAGCAACTGAGGCCCTCGCTGCGCGAGCCCGCAACCGTTAGCAACGGCTCTCATGCTTACAACTATATATGTGATTAAATCATTGTTGTTGAAATAAATCAAACAAATGCCAAAGCAACACAGAAAGAGTTCCAGAAAAATGTGTTATATCATCAGCTAAGTCTTATCAAGTGCTCATTAAAGGGCTGGTAATTCAGTACAACGTGAAGCACACCGCTGTAAAGTTCTCCTAAAACATTTTGAAATACTTTTTGCATTTTTGAAATAGGTGCCTTTTTCTTAGAACAAAAATTAAAAATGATGTGTCTGTTTACATAAGTCACTGGCACTGCCCCCAGACAGAGTCACAGCAGCTCAGTGCAAAGAGCAGAAGCAGATAGAGAGTTAACCCTTCACAAATATATCTGTGCAGATAAAGGACTGCTGGAATCTGCTATATAGGACAGTTGGGGGTTAACATGTCCTGCTGCATTCCTGAAGTTCAGAGAAAAACTATAAATCTTTGTGCTCGTATGGCAGTATCTGCAAGTGTTGTTAATCATGGAACAGTCAGGAGTGTGTTTGAAAACAGACCTAAGACCTTAGATATTTAGCTGTTCGTGTATTTAAAAAAACAATAGGTCCTTTTAACGCTTGGGGGGGGGGGGGGGAGAGACACAAGGGATGGGAGGGAAAGAGACACAGGGGAGGGAGAGAAACATGAAAAATGATACCACGAATTGCCGTAATTTTTTGACGGGCAATTGTCTAGTCTCATATAATAGTTGTCAAACTGCGAGACGTCGTCGTTGAGTTGGGCAATGAGCGCCGTTAACGCATAGCACTTAGGCGATGAGCCCCGGCACTCATCGCCTGCGAGCCTCACGCTCATTGAGACGAGCAGTGAAGGCAATGAAACACGCGGAACTTAGCCACCAAACACTTAGTAAACTCAGGATTGCATTAGCCTCCAAGCACTTGACAAACGCGGGACTTCAAAACTAAAATAAAAAAAATAATACAAGATGGCAAAAATACGAGGTTAATGGCTGACCCGCGAAAATCACAAAATCACAAAGAAAATAAAAAAAATACAACAAAAAGAGCACCCACAGCACGGGGGGAACAGCCAGGACGTCTGGGAGTGAGATGGAACACTAATTTAAGGCGATTTCGTCAACTTTCATTATTTCGAGTAAGCGAGAAAAAAAATGCCTGCAAATTTTTTTTTTTTAAACTAGACTACACGACCTTGGGCCGCGCAAAACACTTTCACACAGGAACAAAGAATGACAAAATACACTATTACAAATGACGGAAAATGCTTGCGAGCCGTGTAACATATTAATAACATTACCAATCTCTACAATGGTGCTTTACGAGATGGCAAACATACGAGGTTAATGGCCGAACCGTAAAAAAAAACAGAAAAAAGACAAAGAAAAAAAAACATCACCCACAGCACGGGGGAACAGCCAGTATGTCTGGGAGTGAGGTGGAACATGAATTTAAGGCGATTTTGACGACTTTCGCCACAAGAAAATCACCTAAGCGAGGAAAAAAAAAAGGGCAACAAAAAAAATGAAAACTAAGCTACACGACCCCAGACAGCGCAAAACACTGTTAAACGCGTAGCACTTTCACACAGGGTCGAATGAACTACAAAATACACTATTACAAATGACGGAAAATACTTACGAGCCGCGTAACACATTAATAACATTACCAATCTACAATGGCGCTTTACACAACTAAACCAACAGATTTCCCTCGCGCACACAACCTATTTCTAATGCACAGTTGGGACATTCATTACACTTTATCATCAGGGCACCAACACTCAAACTGTACATTGTATGCTGCCGGAAAATACAAACAGATTGTTAGCTCTTGAATAAATATACTTTACCTCTTTGTATTTAATATATCCAGCAATCAATAGCCTGAAGAGCTAATTAATTCATTATTGATTAACTAAATATAGATAAATATATATCTCTCTTTATAATGAGTGATGAAAGTGCTCACGGAGCAAAAGTAGACGAGAGGAGAGGCTCGCCCTGAGTGCCGAAGGCGCTCAGCGCGAGGCTCGCAATGAGCGCCGAAGGTCCTCAGAGTACAAAAAGGTTTACATTGTGTGTCAAACAGCATTCCCATGGCTTCAACTTTTTGTCAGGCAAGTCGCTAGTTTATTTATAATGCTCCAGCATATTATACAGTGCTATATAAGGTATCAGTGGATAAATATTTCCTTTCTTACCGTTTATATCCCTTGTTCTTTGCACATTTCCCCTACATGTCTTCCTGACCTTCTCTAATCTAAGGTGAACTCTGCCATTTATCCATCTCTCTGTGCAAAGTTACTGAGTAATTGGCCTAATACCGGGGGGCTTCACCATTACAGGTCTCTGTGGAGGATCTTAGTGGAAGGTTCAGGTACCTTTGAGCCTGGATGACTCGGCAGTACTTGACTTGGTTATACAGTAACCTTTTCCCCAGAGAGGAGCCGCTCAGGTGGCCACAACTCCTTGATTGGCTCTTTAATCAGTTCCTAGAAAGCTTTGTCCCCTGGGATTGAATCTGAGCCTTTGGGCTCTGAACAATAAATGTAGTTGGGATTTTGTTTTAGGAAGACACAGAACTAAAAAAAGAAAGAAAAAAGTAAAACCTCTTATCCAAGACCTAAATAAATGGGTGCATAGATGTAGGAAACTGCATGTGCTCTACTGCACAACTTATATCAGTACCAACATGTGGGGGGTTTGGTGGTGGGAAATGGGGGTTGGCCTGTCTGAGGAAAACAGGAAATAACTCAGAATATCAGGTTATTTCCAAAAATATATAGTGGGCCACCCGACAGGGGCCCACACAGAGTTAGTTTAATAACATTAATACAAGAAAGTAATGATATTTAGTTTGTTTATTTAGTCATTCAGTCATGTTCTACTCTCCATGAACTTATGGACCACTGCCCACCAGGCACATCTGTCAGCCCCTCTGAGATCCATCATGTTCATTGCTTCACTGGCCGCATCTGTCAATCTCCGCATCTGTCGTCCCCTTCTTCGCGTTCCTTCAATCTTCCCCAGCATCAGAGTCTTCTCTAGGGAATCCTGTCTTCTCATGATATGGACAAAATATCTGTGCATCAGCCTCATGATCAAACCCCTACTGGATCGCTACATTGTTGTGGTAAATGGACTTGTGTACCTCAACAAAGCTGTGAGCTATATCATGTAGGGTCACCCAAGATGGTCAGGCGAATCTACTGGAACTGGTAACCCCCTCCAGTATCTTTCTCATAATGACCTTATGGATAAGCACAACCACAGACATAACGATATGTTACTGGGATTTAATATCCATCCCGAGCTGTCAGCGAATCACTTGTGAAAGCGCCACTTCCACCTTCTAAAAAACAGGAGTAAAGGGCATGGTACATCATTTTATCAATCAACATTCCTTGGGGGGGGCTTCAGGCTTATTGAATCGCAACTGCCTCATCCCTCTGACCGCTTTTCTTTACTGTGAGAAGCCCAAGTTGATATTGTCAACCAATTGCATCTCACGTCCCTGGATGTCCGACTAGTATAGGAGGCAGTATGTATTTCATACATGAATGGAGATCTTATAATACACAGCAATGGAGCTACCCAGCACTGTGTAAATAAGTAATATATTAAAACTATTTTTGTTTTACCTTTTCATAAATTACCAACTACCTTTTTGGTAAAGTAATACTTCCATAATTATTATTATTACAAGCGACTTGCCCGTCAAAAATGACCGCAATAAAATTTGAAGCCTGGCAATGCTGTTTGCCACACAATGCGAGGCTCTCCCCCCTCTAACTTGTGGGCCTCGGAATGAGCGCCTTTGGGTGCGGGCCTTGCAATGAGTGAGGACGCTCATTGCGAGCCTCTCCCACCGTCTACTTTATGGGCCTTGCGATGAGCTTATCGCAAGCCTCTCCCCTGCTTCACCTCTCATTTCATGCATTGTCCAACCTGTAACTTTCTTTTGCCAAACAATTACATCTTTACAGCCGACATTTTGTCCCTCGCTTAGCCGATTTCCGATCTCCTAAAAACGCAAATTAGACCTCAAATTAGTTTGCAACCTCACTCACAGGGTCCGTGCCTCCCCCCTTTGCTGTGTGTGAGGTTGTAAGTTAATTTTTGAATTAATTGGTGTCTTTTGTCGGTCTTCCGATGGCTTCTGAATTACGTGCTTGAAAAAAATGGCGGGCGTTAAAGTCATTTCAAAGTGTTGCGTGCTTCCTTGCGCTCATCGTGTGCCTGGCAATGCCGCTCATTGCCAGCCTTTTTCACAGTCTTGTGGGCCTCGTGATGAGCACCAAAGGCGCTCATCCTGAGGCCCGCACAACTTTGGCGCTCATTGCAGCCACCATCATTTCAAAGTCGTGCCGGGCCTTGCGATGAGCGCCTTTGGCACTCATCGCAACGGCCGCAATGAGTGCCTTTTGCACTCATTGTGCATGCGCAAGCCTGTAACTTTTAACATAGCGTTACCGAAAAACTCGCAATTACGACAACTATTAAATGTGATTATGTGTAACAATATTAATAAATAATAAATTACCAACTGACCTTTCTGTAAAGTAATATTACTATAAAAAAACCTTACTACCCCACCAAACATGTTGCTCATTTCTACAAAAGATAAAGCAAACAGGACTGTTCCTTGGCCACAGAGCTTGCAATCGTTCACTTTCCTTGAAGCTGTTTTTTTTTTATTTATGCAATTCCTATGGGAGCTGGGCTTGTACAGAGCTCATTACATACATTTCCTCTGCCAAGAAGGGCGATGAGAGAAAAACAAAAGCAATTAATGAAATTAACTGCAGCAGTCACAGAGGTTGTTAGCTTTGCTTCAGCAGCTTGGAAAAAGGAAATAGAAAAAGAAAACAGGGATGAAAGGTTGTGCAGTGAGGGCCGGGAATGATTCATCTTAGATTAGTTAATGATTGACCCCTTTAAAGGGACACCGAAAACATTTGTTTTCTTGGTTGCATCTGAAAGAGAGTTTTTGATAATGTGCATCTTTGTGTTTTCTTTTTTCAAAGTATGAAGAAAATCAGATTCAAATGTATAAATGAACTCATCAGCCAGTTATATAGAGGTATAAGTCATACTTGTCTGACATATATTACTCTACAGATGAGCATTTCCGGTAAGTTTCTGTCACCCAAAAGTCAAGTTTTTTTTTTTTTAAGTTATTTTTAAACCGCATGTAAAGGCTACATGTTGTGTTATCTATTTATTTCTAAAGTGATTAGGCGCTGGTGAATTTCCCATTGTTTTTGCTGCATTAATATGCAAATGATTGGCTCATGCATCTTAATTAACTGCTTTGATGTTCTAATTAAGATTAAAGTCTGCTTGTTAACATTGCAGATCTTTATTTAGGCTATCTGGTAGTTTTCCACCCTTATCAAGTACTCTGAGCCACACATTAGCATACTGAGCTGCACATTTGCATATAGGAGCCTTAAAAGCAATTCTAAATATTTCAGAAATGATTTACTATAGAGAAAAACTGCTAGGACAATGTATAGCCAATTGTTAATGCTCTTTAAAATTAAAACATCTTCCTCCTGCTGGGGTGGCAGTGTCCCTTTAAAACTGTGCTTTAAATGCAAGAAAAAAAATAATTGTGTTCCTCATCCCTTTAAATAAAATGTGCTAAATTCAACAGGTTGACCCTGGTAGATGATACTTTTCAGAGACAGAATACAATATTCTCTAGAAATTAGGTTTAAGTGACACTGTTTTCGGTGCTGTATTTGATGAGTTAAAAAATAAATAAATAAAAAATCTTCCCACTAATGAAATGTAGTCTTACAGTGATGAGAATATTTAAGCATTTAGATATCTGACTTCATTTTGACGACTCTACATGATTGTCCAGAGCAGTATCCATGAGTCTGGAATCTCTTTATTAACGAGCTTTTCAAACCCCAGTTATCTCTTCTTCTCTCTCCTTTGGGAGCATACCATTCTAGGAAATAATTACTAAACGGATCAGTTGTGGCCGCCTGAGCTATTCACACTACAAGAAAAACCTTTGAGTTTTGTCACCCATTTACGAAGAATGTTTCAGTGGGTACAAAATGTTTCACCTGCTACAATCAACATGTTTTTCTCCAGGAACCATACAGCGATTTTATATAATTATGCTACTAAATCCAGCAGTAACCTCCAGGGTGTGTTACGACCCAGGGGAGGGGTCCAACTCCGCTTCAGTATCCTCTTTCTATGGAGTGGGTGGACTTCTCGTTGACGGCTTCTATGCCAGGGCCATAAGGATGCAGAATAGGAATCAAGAGGTAAAAAATAACAAACACAGGTTATAACCTCTAAATAAATGAGAGAATGCAGTGCTTCTGTTCCCTAGAAGAGTCTTTAGTATTTAGAAAAGTTGGAACATTTATAGGCAAACAGAACAATACAAGTTTGGTTCAAACCATAATTATATTACTTGCCCATAACCAGTTATCTCAATAAGCCTCTATAATACCTCCCTGGCCAATCTGTTGGGTGTGGGAGTTAATGCCATTTCAGGATGAGATGATAATTACATCACAAACTTATATGCATCCAAGGTTCCCTTCTAAACTAGTTAACTCACCTATACTATTTGCATTTCCCGTCCACAGCTGGATAATCCCATCAGTTGTTATCAAGATATGCAGTACATTGCTCAAATTTCCTATCTGCGGTGATGGAGCTAGCAGGAACTGGAAAGGTGATATGGGGAGGATAGAGAGGACCTAGCTATTTAGTAAAACTAGTCCCCCAAAAAAGCAGATCTTACATAGTGATTAAACAATCCTATACAAGTTAAAGTCCTGTTCATCAGCTCTTTTACTAATTGGCAAAAGTAAAAAGAAATGCATAAAGTGCTTTTTTGATTGAATATTCGTAAAATAATTCTTGATATTTAAAGTCTACAATAAACATATTAAAGAAGAGGTTGGCAAGATTAGTCCTGGAGTGTTACACACACAGGCTAAGGTTTGAGGGTCACCATGCTGTGCACAGGTAAAGACTAAGAAAGTCGTTGTATGCACAACAGGGAAATAATTAAATCCTGACCATTGGGAAACTTTCAAATACCAAAATTGAGCTCTATTCTATTAGAAGCTTGGAAATGTCTCTAATGCGTAATTTCTGCTTCTGGTGCTTTTTTCTCTAAATGTTTAGATGTATTCTATTGACTCAAGCTCATGATCTGACAATATTTAAGCAAGCCTGTAATTTACTTCTTAGACACAGCCATTAGTAAATGAGACCCGGCACTAATTGCGAGGCCCATAAAGTAGAGGGGGGGGGGGGAGGCATGCAATGAGCGCTCATCGCAAGGTGTGTGTGTGTGTGTGTGGGGGAGAGGCTCCGAACGGCTTCTGAGTAATAGCGATTTAAGATTCGAGCTTGCAGGCTTGAAAAAAAGTTACGGGTTTAACCGCCGCCAAGCCCGCTACTGTTTTCAAACCCATAATCGCCAAATGAGAGACAGGGGAAGGAGAGGGGGGCCAAAGAGAGACGGGGGAGGGAGAGGGGGGCCAAAGAGAGACAGGGGAGGGAGAGGGGGGGCAAAGAGAGACAGGGGAGGGAGAGGGGGGCCAAAGAGAGACAGGGGAGGGAGAGGGGGGCCAAAGAGAGACAGGGGAGGGAGAGGGGGGCCAAAGAGAGACAGGGGAGGGAGAGGGGGGTCAAAGAGAGACAGGGAAGTGAGAGGGGGTGAGACAGAGGGGAGGGAGAGAGGGGGGAGACACATGGAGCGGAGATAAGGTGGAAAAACAAAGGGCAGGGAGATGGGGCAAAGAGACACGGGAGGGGGAAAGACACAGGGGTGGGAGAAGGGGGAAGAAACACAGGAGTAAGAGAGTTTGTCTGTAACGGTCGCAAAGTTATGGGCTTGCACATGCGTGCAGCAAAGCCACTCATTGCAGTGCCCGCGATGATCGCCAAAGGCACTCATTGCGAGGCCCGTACGCTCTTTGCGAGGTCCGCAAGTTAGAGGGGGGAGAGCCTTGCATTGTGTGGCAAACAGCATTGCGAGGCTTCAGACTTTTATGCCGTAATTTTTGACGGGCAAGTAGCTATTATGTTATATCGGCTCAAAAATTAGCACTGTATAAAATGCATGTTTAATTGCTGTTACACCTATAATAAGTGTTTGAAAAATCCCTTGCGAGTCATATTTAGTACTTGTAATATTTTTGACAGAAACTTGATACTTTTTTCAATTGCGGGTTAGACTTTTTTTGTGATCTAGATTATCGATTTTTGTGTAACTTTAATTATTTAGAGCTCGTCATTTGAGCTGTGCTAAACCAATGGAGCTCTAAGGCTGGTTTTATGCCTTTTGCTGGCTCGTAATGATTGTGGGGGGGGCAGGATTTAGGTTTAATACATGGAATACACGTGAGGCAGAGACTACAAGGTCTCTTGAATACTAACTGGCGTGTGTGGTCAGATAGTGTTAAGTCGAAATCCTGACTACTCTGGGAGTTTGTGACCAGAGGTTTGGGAATTGCTGCTCTGTTCTCCAGGGCCATTTTCTGTGATAATATAAGGAAAACATCACTAGAAAATCTTGAGACATTCTGCTCAAAACTGCAGAAATCTACTAAAGAAGTCTACTCAAGTATCATATAATCCCTAATGGTCCCATTAAAGTGGAAATGCATGTACATCTCATCAAGACATATTTAAATCCAGGATATTTTATTTATTTATTACATGTGTTAAAGCTAAAAAAAAACTACTTTAAAAAAACCTAGGAAGAGAGTCTCATTCCTCCCAAACAAGGAGACTAATAACAACTAATTGGATGATATACAAGGGCCATATTCTACAATGTCAAACCGAGCTATAACTGTTGGACTAAAGGCAATTCCTTAGATTATGGCTTAATCCAGCTGAATGGTTACTCCACTTGCAGCCACATTACATTCGAAGGCCGTAAGTGCAACGGCTGCGGGCTTGAATTTTGGCCAAGAGAGGTATTAAATTCAAGCAAGGTGTGAGCTACGAGCTTGAGATGCAAACCCATAAACCATTTGTTGAATGTGGGATGTGCGGCCGTGATCGTGATCAATTAGTCAATCTCGTAGTTACGGATTCAGATGAGCCAATGGCAACAGATATCGTCATAATTACGTCACTGAAAAATGGAGGTGGGATTTCAATTCTTACGGGTTTCAATTACGAGTTACGATCGGACCCACATTCCAGAAATAATGCACTATCGATAAGTCCGTAAATACGATTGCCATGATTTAATTGTTTAAGAACTCATTTTGCCAGTAATTTATGAATATGGCCAAGGGAGCATGACTTTGCTGCATTGGGATTATGTGTTATTGTGTGGCTATATGTTGCCTGTACATGGTTATATATCCTAGTTATAATATATTATAAGAGGGAAAGTGTTATATAGGACATATGTGGAATTGGTAAAAATGCTCTGCATAGAAGTTAGCTGCAGATCATTGCACACTCACACATACAGACCTTGGGTCAAGACAGATGTATGTACTTCAAGTAGTGCTAAGCTAACACTTGAGTTTAACATAAAGGTTTTTTTCACTAGCCAGCTATAGATATCTGGTGAATTTGATCTCAAGAGCTTTGATAGCCCAAGGTTGCAATCCAGATGGGCTGACATCACACATACGCAAATGTACACAAGGGTGTGGTATTGGAGAGTATAAATATGTTGTTTTGATCATTCAATAAAGGTTAAGAGAGTTTTCACATATCCACAGTGTGAGACTATTTCTGTGTGTTGTATCCTGACTTGGGGAGTGGTCTTTCCATGGGCCACTAGTAACCTGTATGCAGTATTCTCTGGCTGTACCTTTTGGGTCTTGTCCTCTTCAGAAGCCATCTTTTGTGCCACAGAGAACAGGAACTACATGATTCTGCTGGGTAGGTTTGAACTAGGTTCATATCAAGCCCCCTTGAAGAAGCAGATTGTGACAATGATATTCTATCACATGCGAGTTCCATTATATGTATTAACACATTGATTGCTGGGATCAATATAATATGTAATTAAACCTGAAATAAAGTATTTTATATTGCCGATTTGAGAATGTTGTGCTATTAATTCTAATACCTAACATCACTTCCCCTGTTATTATATGTGTGTGTGTGTATATTTACATTTACAGTGCTGCGGATAGGACTTTACCCCTCTTGCAGGTCCTCTCCAGCACCCGTTGGCTTCTTGGCTCCATTTGCATGTTACAGGTTTGAACGCCAGTGAATTTGTTGCAATTTAATAGCTAAATTGGAACATAGTGGTTACGGGCTTGACAGAACAAAGGATTTGCGGCCGCGGAATTCCACGTTCCACATCCAATAGGCTTTTTTTTGCTCATCACCCGCAGATCGGCAGCGGCTTGCTTTACGGGGCCAATTTTATAGCCGCAAGTCTTGCGTGCTACGTTACAGGCTACGGTTTTACACGTTGGGGGAATTTAATAGGGCTATTGGACAGGAACAATCAAAAAACTTCTCCCACATGTTATTTATACCTTCTTTAAATTTGTATTTGTCATTTTAATACAAGTAATAAATATGAGTTCTTGGTTTCAAATGTCTCGCCTCCTAGTTCTTCCGGTTTTCATGCACTTTTATTGTCCATTTTAACAATATAGAGAACAAACTCAGAATTTGGGCTCCAAACTATCTAAAAAGAACTCCTTGTTCATATAGTTAGAATATAATTGTCCATTATTTGCCAGTGCTTCCCTATTTTATTTTGCAGGGATTTGCTTCACAGACCATGTAAGCTTAAGACACCCAAGGGAAAGAGTGAGGTTAATATGGACCGAAATATAGAATTTGTTATATCACTGGAGCTTTTAGTACTTGACTGCTAACAACTTCTTTCTTACATGCTCAGAGGCAGGGATAACTGCAAGCACATCTCCTGCAGAAATATAACTGCCTTCAGCAGGTGAAGCAACATTTTTTGTATCCAATTGAAAGCCAACATTACAAGTTGTTCATATCTAATTATGTTATTTATGTATGTAGGTAATGTGTGTGGGTACAGATATGTGTGTATGTGTGTATGTGTGTGTGTGTGTATGTGTGTATATGTATATATATATATATATATATGTGTATATATATATATATATATATATATATATATATATATATATAAAATCACATACCGTATTTATCGGCGTATAACACACACTTTTTTCTCCCTGAAAATAGGGGGCAAATGATAGGTGCGTGTTATACGCCGATATTCCCTCCCCCCTCCTCATCCTCAACCTCCCTCCTCACTCTAAACCCCCTCCGCATTCTAAACCCCCCCTCCTCAACCTAAACCCCCCTAAATACCGTGGCACGCTGGCGCACATGTGACGTCACCGGATCAAGGAGCGGAGGCCGGAGCTGAAGCAGGTAAGTGAGGGGGAGGTATTTAGGGAGGTTTAGGTTGAGGAGGGGGGTTTAGGTTGAGGAGGGGGGGGGTTTAGGTTGAAGAGGGGGGGTTTAGGTTGAGGAGGGGGGGTTTACGTTGAGGAGGGGAGGTTGAGGAGGGGGGTTGAGGTTGAGGAGGGGGGTTGAGGTTGAGGAGGGAGGTTGAGGATAGGGGAGTTGAGGAGGGAGGATGAGGATGGGGGGGTTGAGGAGGGGGGATGGGGAGGTTGAGGAGGGGGGATGAGGATGAGGAAGGAGGATGAGGATGGGGGGGGTGGAGGAGGGGGGATGAGGATGAGGAAGGAGGATGAGGATGGGGGGTGGAGGAGGGGGTTGAGGATGAGGAGGGAGGTTGAGGATGAGGAGGGAGGTTGAGGATTTTGCTTCAAAGTTCTTTATTTGAATTTTTTTTTCTTCCTGAAATTCTCTTCTTAAAATGAGGTGCATGTTATATGCCGATAAATACGGTATATAGTTGTCATAACAGCGGGTTGTCAAGAGTTCTTTTACGGACTTACGACACAGAAATACAAGACGTGGGACTTAGAAAAAAAAAAAAACATTACGACCTTGCAAAATTACGACTTTAACGGCCGACCTGTGCGAACCTCAAAACATTCAAAACACAATAAATACACACAACAAATACATAAAAAGCTTACCCACAGCAAGAGGGAGCACCCAGGACCTCTGCAAGTGAAGTTACACCTCAATGTAAGTCCAAATTAAAGAGTTTAGACACCCAAAAATCACCTAAGCGAGAGAAAAAATGGCCGCCAAAAAAAACAAAAACGAGGCTACAGGACCCTAAACACGCAAAACGCCACCAAACACCTACGGATTTCCCGAAAAAGCCGAACGAGCTTCAAGAACAAGGACGCAAAATCACCAACAGCCGCGTACCACACATTAGGCGCCATTTTACAACACTACACACTGCACACATTGCTGACACTTACACAGCAGCTCCACAGCACTCAAAACACACACTGTATGCTGCAGCAACATGAAAACAGATTGTCAGCTCTTCATCATAATGCTTCCTGTGTATATAATGAATAGTACATTAGTGATTCTGTTTGAATGACTAAAAAACAAGTTAATAAACTTATTTCCTGCTCAAATTTCTCAGAAATACAGTTTATGCACTATGTATAGGTGCGCACTGTCCACTATGTGAAGATTTACACTGAAGGGAGAAGAAAGATCTCATGTAAGAGATCTGTATGTTTTATCTTACCTGGATATCTTACTGCTGTATGATTTATATGATGCATTTACAAGAATACATTTTATACATTACAACATTTTTTTTTTTTTTTAGCATGGACAATTAATAGTAAACGAAGAAAGTTGGCAATAACACAGAAATTGCTGAAAAGCGGTGTTTGGCACAATCCTAGATTAATGACAAACTCTTTATACAGACAGGTCTGTCACACTATGGCCTGGAAGCAATGAGTTCTCAGACTAGCAGATTTTCTCATTCCACCTAGAAGGACTGCATGTCTTACTTGTTACTTCAAGCTTCAGCCTGTTATTAACCTTTCAGTACTAGAACAGATGTCTAAGATTTGAGAATATTTATTATGTCAAGAAAAGGTCAGAAGCACCAGAAATAGTCCAGAAATACCAAAGTTTGTTGTCTGTAAGTTTTTGCATCTTCTATTAGGCCATTTTCTGTAACATTTCTGTCTTAATCCTTCCACATGGGACCTTGGAACTGCTTCTATTCATAGACTTTCTGCACACCCTCCATTCCCATGGCTACAATATGATATATCTGTATTTTAATTATATTAATTTCCTTTGGGACTCTCTTTATGGTGAGGACACCATGGAAGTGTCCAGCAAATAGGAAATATAGGAAGCTAATGCATAAAGCCCTCAAAAACACAGCATCCCCTTATATCTCTACCCTTTACTCCAAATACTCCCCCAGATGCCTTCTTCGCTCTGCTAATGATCTTGTTCTTTCCTTCTTTCACTCCTCCTTCAGGTCTTTTCTCATGCTACCCTATGGCACCCCTTGACTCGCTCCACTAGTCTATTCTGCCAAAAATCGTCAAAATGCACTAAAATGCATCTGTTAAAGAAGCTTATCACCTTCAGCGTTAATATGCACAACTGCATACTCTACAGCATAATATCACTCGCACCCAAAATCTACAGTGATGGCGCCTTATAAATAAAGAGTAATAATAATAATCCCCTTCAGGTTTGCTACCTTGTCGTGGTGAAGGAACTTATGTACTTAAGTGAAGAAGTGAGCTATATCATGTAGTGACACCGAAGATGGGCAGGTCATAGCAGAGAAGTCAGACAATTCACGGTCTACTGGTGGAGGAACGGGCAAGAAAATGTTGCTGAGAAAATATCTTTGCCAAGAAAACATTATGGATAAGCACAACCAGACACAAGATTTCTTCGTACTGTAGTCCATAGGGTCATGGAGCAGTGGATACAACTGAGCAACAAAAATAATAATAATAATACCCATTTAGCTTGTTAGGTATTCTGGCTTTGTAAAGTTATCAAACTTTCTGGTCTATATGTTAGAGGAGCAGCCAATGTGAGCTACCGAAGATCACAGAAGAAGTGGCATTATAATAGTGGTTCCCAAACCTCTCCTCAAGGCTCCCCAGACAGGTCAGGTTTTTGATTTTTAACAGTGTGAACACAGGTGAGGCAATTAGTATTCAACTGGAGCCTCTAGTTTTCTCACCTATGTTCACACTGTTAAATCGAAAAACTTTGAGGAGAGGTTTGAGAACCACTGCATTATAAGCCAGTGTTTGATTGGTGCTTGATATTTGCCAATCAATAAGATATACGGTAACAAAAACATACTTTTTCTAAAGACAGTTTGCTGCCTCCTCAAACATGGATTAGTAATTAGCATACTTCACATTTAAACTTTCCTTTATTTGAGACTCCTGAAAAATAGATGGAGAAGAAGTGGAGGCAGTGACAGATTTTAATTTCCTGGGATCCAAGATCTCTTCAGATGACGGCTGCAGCCATGAAATGAAAAGACGTTTGCTTTTAGATAGGAAAGCTATGGCAAGTCTGGACAAGCTGTCAAAAAGGAAATATATATATTAACAAAGGTCAGCATAGTTAGAACTATGGTATTTCCACTGGTCATGGATGTGAGAGCTGGGCCATAAAGACTAAACACAGTAGAATTGATGCCTTTGAATTGTGGTGTTGGAGAAAACTGTTTAGAGTCATTTGGACTGCAAGAAAATACAATCAATACTATAGGAAATGAAGCCAAACTATTCACTGGAAGCTTTGATCATGAAGCTAAAGCTCAGACATTTTGTCCATATCAGGAGAAGACAGGATTCCACAGAGAAGACTTTCTCATGAGTTTATGGAGCTCCAAAGGGCAGTGGTTGACAGATGTGCCTGGGGTGTTGCGGTCATAGAGAGTCGGACACAACTGAATGACTAAACAAAAAGGTATGAGGCAAACGTATATTTAGCTGAAAACTGGCACCTAAAACATTGAATATAGAACATGTACATGACCTATGGCTGGTAGGATCAGATTGCAACATCCCTGTAGCATCAAGTTCTTCTATTTCTACCCTGCACATGACATGTCTACCGTTTTGGAGGAGCAGAAAGTGAAACCCCTGTAAGTTCCCCTTAATTTTAGTGGTGGCACCTCTCTCTCCTCAACTGATGCAAGTGGGCACAGTAAGTGCTTCCTTTTCTTATTAAATGAAACTAGAATAAATAATTTTAGGATTATGGAGCTGGGACTTATAGACAAGTTTTTATCACTGATACAAAATACTACAAGTCAGAGTGACACTTTTAAACTGAATGGCTTTATATTGAAGCTGAACCAGCTTTGGGCATTTTCTGTTCCCAGGGCTGGTTTGGGCAGAATTCTCCTTGAAGTAATCTATTCTCTCCATAGTGAGGGTCTATAGACCCTGCCAGCAAGCTGCCGTGCGGATCTGTATTACGGTTTCCGTTTTAAACCAGAGTTGCTTTGGATTGAGAATATGGTGGTCTGACTCCCACATAACTTCTGACGAGTCAGGCTCCTTGATATAATATAGGGCTAGAGTCACTAAACTGTGCATGGCAGTCATGTATTGTATCTGTATGTAATTAGTATGACTTTTCCAGTCTAAATCCTTGATAAAGGAGTACTAATACCAATATTATTTACTGTCCATATATGTGTTGGTAATAGAGAGTTCCCTGCTACTGAATTATGCTGATATTTTGTTTTATTTGCTTCTATATTCTGCTTGTTTTATACTCTACAGATGCTAATGGCCTTCTTCTCGCCTCCTCTCTTATCAGCTCCTCTTACGCCTCCTTCAGGACTCTTCTTGTGTTGCCCCTATTCTGTGGAACGCCTTGCCTTGCTCCTCTAGACTATCCTCCTGCATCAAAACCTTCAAAAACTCACTAAAAACGCATCTGTTAAAAGAAGCTCATCACCTTCATCCTTAATATGCACAACTGCACAACATAATATCGCTCACTCACACACACAATCTACAGTGCAACACACAGGCACCTCCACTTGCTTGAGCCTATTGCCTTCACACCGCCATCTTGTATCTATCACCCTCCTGTATCACACCCCAACCCTTTAGATTGTGAGTTTTCAGTCTTGTGTCAGTAATTTGGGAACCAGCTCTATGTACGTTTGATTTTAAGCTCAAAGTCAGAGCCCGCCATTCTTGATTCAGATTTTTGTTAATAATGGAGGGCTTAGGGAGTATTCACATTTGGAGACCGGACTTTCCTACCATTGGATCCTCCTCTTGTCTGACCTGTAAATTGAAACAAACTTGAAAGGAAGCCTTGACTAGAGCATGTTACACCAATCAGCTTTTTTTTAGAATACTGTATATTCAAAAGCATGCTAATTATTCAGACCCTTGTGAAGGATCAAAGCATTCCCAAGGTTCCCTGACAATCTGTATCATGTAATGGTTTTACTTCGTGAAATTTAAATTTTCCACCAGTAATTGGACACCTCCCCAGCATGAATGCTTTTATCAGTGTTATATGTGGTCCAGTCACATTATGACAAGTAGCCGATCCAGAATAACATTTACGTGCAGCACGGACAGCAGCTAGAAGGCGTGGGAGTGAGTTAAGTTGCTGCAATGGTATCTGTAGACATGCAGACTGCAGCCCCTGAGGAGTGCGTGGTGGAGGATACGTATGGCGATCAAAGTTGGCCCACAGGTGCTCAATCGGATCAAGTCCAGGAAATCTGGAGGCCAGGGAAGTACTTGGATGTCTTCGTTGTGCTCCTCCAACAACTCAGTTCTGGCCATATGACATGTTGCATTGTCCTTCTTGAAGATTTCATCCGCTCCAGGGAAGACCGTCAACATGTACAGTGTGGGGGGGAAAAAGTATTTGACCCCCTGCTGATTTTGAAAGTTTGTCCACTGACAAAGAAATGATCAGTCTATAATTTTAATGGTAGGTGTATTTTAACATTGAGAGACAGAATAACAACAACAATAAAACACATGAAAAACGCATGTCAAAAAAGTTATAAATTGATTTCCCGGCAGGGAGGGAAATAAGTATTTGATCCCCTATCAATCAGTAAGATTTCTGTCTCCCAGGTGTCTTTTATACAGGTAACGAGCTGAGATTAGGAGCACTCTCTTAAAGGGAGTGCTCCTAATCTCAGCTTGTTACTTGTATAAAATACACCTTTCCACATAAGCAATCAATCAGATTCCAAACTCTCCACCATGGCCAAGACCAAAGAGCTGTCCAAGGATATCAGGGACAAGATTGTAGACCTACACAAGGCTGGAATAAGCTACAAGACCATCGCCAAGCAGCTTGGTGAGAAAGTGACAACAGTTGGTGCAATTATTTGCAAATGGAAGAAACACAAAATAACTGCCAATCTCCCTCGGTCTGATGCTCCAATCAAGATTTCACCTCGTGGAGTTTCAATGATCATGAGAAGGGTGAGGAATCAGCCCAGATCTACATGGGAGGATCTTTGTTAATGATCTTAAGGCAGCTGGAACCATAGTCCCGAAGAAAACAATTGGTAGGTAACACACTACTCTATGAAGGACTGAAATCCTGCAGCGCCCGCAAGGTCCTCCTGCTCAAGAAAGCACATGTACAGGCCCATCTGAAGTTTGCCAATGAACATCTGAATGATTCAGAGGAGAACTGGGTGAAAGTGTTGTGGTCAGATGATACCAAAATCGAGCTCTTTGGCATCAACTCAACTCGCCGTGTTTGGAGGAGGAGGAATGCTGCCTATGACCCCAAGAACACGCCAAACATGGAGGTGGAAACATTATGCTTTGGGGGTGTTTTTCTGCTAAGGGGACAGGACAACTGCACCGCATCAAAGGGATGATGGACAGGGCCATGTACTGTCAAATCTTGGGTGAGAACCTCTTTCCCTCAGCCAGGGCATTGAAAATGGGTCGTGGATGTGTATTCAAGCATGACAATGAACCAAAACACATAGCCAAGCCAACAAAGGAGTGGCTCAGGAAGAAGCACATTAAGGTCCTGGAGTGGCCTAGCCAGTCTCCAGACCTTAATCCTATAGAAAATCTGTGGAGGGAGCTGAAGGTTCGAGTTGCCAAACATCAGCCTTGAAACTTTAATGATTTGTAGACGATCGTCATAGAGGAGTGGGACAAAATCCCTCCTGAGATGTGTGCAAACCTGGTGGCCAACTACAAGAAACATCTGACCTCTGTGATTGCCAACAAGGGTTTTGCCACCAAGTACTAAGTTGAAGGGGTCAAATACTTATTTCCCTCATTGACCTGCAAATCAATTTATAACTTTTTTGACATGCGTTTTTGACTTGTTTTTTCTTTTTGTTATTCTGTCTCTCACTGTTAAAATACACTTACCATTAAAATTATTGTCTGATCATTTCTTTTTCAGTGGACAAACGTTCAAAACACAGCCCCCCCCCCCCATACTGTATGTGTGTATTTGATCTTCAAGGATAGATAGCCCACCTGGATGAGAGTGTCTTTCAGAGGTATGAGTGGATCCAGACAATGCCAAGAAAACCATAACGCTGCCACCATCAGCTTGTGTTCTGACAATGGTAGCAGAGTGTTTGTTCTCGGAGGTTTCGCGCCTGACACACCAACACTAGTCAATGGTGCAGAAAATGTGACTCATCCGAGAAGGCAACCTTTTGCCAATCAGAAGAGGTCCAATTTCAGTACTGTCGTACAAATTAAAGCCGTTTCTGACTATGAACCCTAGTCAGCATGGGTGCAGTGACCAGCCTTTTGCTTCAGAGCTTTATACGCAACAGGGTTCGCTGTACTGTTGTTTGTATGGTGATTTGCTCAACTGTGTCGTGTCGGTTGGCTCTCACACACCTTTGCAGCCGATGTTTTCCTCTGACATCATTGGCACGTTTTGACGCTGTTTATTCACAATGGTGCCGTTTATCCAGTCACAGTACACTTTACTCCTGTTCTAAAATACTATTACTAGTGCTAATTAATAAAGCTTACTTGGATTTGACATTATGTAACATAATAACTCAGATGGTGACTGCAGTCATGAATTAAGATGTTTGCTTCAGGGGAGGAAAGCTAGGGCAAGTCTGGAGGAGCTATTAAAAAGTAAATATATCACACTATAAACAAAGGTCTGCATAGTTAAAACTATGGTATTCCCAGCAGTAACATACGGATGTGAGAACTGGACCATAAAAAGGCTGTGCAACAGAGAATTGACGCCTTTGTGGAGTTGGAGAAAACTGCTTAGAGCCCCTTGGTCTGCAAGAAGATTCAATAAATCAATACTACAGGAAATTAAGCCAACACTGGAAGGTCTGATCTTGTGGCTGAAGCTCAAATATTTTGTCCATATCAGGAGAAGACAAGATTCCCTAGCGATGCTGAGAAAGATTGAAGGCACATGAAGCAATGAACATGAGTTTGGTGTGCTGACATCCATAAGGTCATGGAGAGTCAGACACGACTGAATGTCCTATGGGGCTGGAGAAAAAACTCTGATCCGTGGTAGAAAAATGTAGTTATGAAAATGGAATAAACAAACACAAAGTATATTGCAAAGTTGTTTATCTAATTGCAGGTTGTGCATAAGTGGTTATTTTTCTGTTATTCCAATGTCCACATGATGTAGATAAACATGTAATGTTGCCTTCACTTCACCCTGGACACAAGGCCTATTTGGAGATAAGTGGAATTCCTGACCCCACAAATGATTGAATAAACTTGAAGCGGTTTCCCTGACGTACACGGCATTCTGTGAAGTAACAATCGCACAAGTGGGGGACGGCAGATAAACTCGAAAGCAGAAATGCTGTGTCACCACAGCCCTATTTCTAAGTAACTCGAATGAGGAAGGAGATAAATCCACCGCCTTGTAGTAACAGTTTCTCAGAAATGCATCTTCCAGAGAACTGCAACTGCAGAGCCACAGATCAGATCTTATAACCTAATTATGGTCATTGATTTTACTCCAGAAAAGAAACCACACTCTCATTTATATCTCTATGTAGGACAGGTGACATGCCACAGCCTTTGTAGTGGTAAACAAGGCTTTTAGATCTGTTGGCAATTCATATTCTCAGACTCTATTTATGTTTAAAAATAGACTGTGAGCTCTTTGGGCTACATGCCTTATCTTCTTAGGAAAAACTGTTTCAATTTAAAATTAGACTATGAGCTCTTGGGGCCCATGATTTACAATTAGACTGTGAGCATGCTGTATGCATTGTATTCTCAGGAAAGTCAGTCTATTTTTAAAATTGGACATTGAGCTCTTGGGTCTTATGCTATGAACATCACTGGTTCCTACCCTTTCAGGTGCAGTTCCACTCATGCAGCATTTGTTAATTTTGTGATGTAGAGAAACATCTTAAGATGCTGATGCAAATGTTGTATACTGAACATTTAAATATTACACATATGAATATTCCGGTATTGGATGCAATGTAAAAAAACGGCAGGTCAACACTCATCTAAAACTGCGAAATACGTTATTAATATTATTATTTATTTGCAAAGCGTCAACATATTCTGTAGCAGGGGGTAAGTGCCGGGCAAAAACAAAATTTGCATATTGCAGAAAAATGGTGGGTTCTGTCTTTGAGCCTTGACCCAAATGTACATAGAGCTTGTTCCCAAAGCAATCTCATGGGTTACAGGAGGGTGATGGATTCAAGATGGCCGGGGGTAAGGCAGTAGGCGGAAGGAAGTGGAGGTGTCTGTGTGTTACACTGTAGATTGTGGGTGTGAGTGATATTATGCTGTAGTGTGGGTAGTTATGCATTTTAAGGCTGAAGGTGATGAGCTTCTTCATACAGATGGGTTTTAATTGAGTTTTTGAAGGTTTTGAGACAGGAGGATAATCTAGTGGAGCGAGGCAAGGAGTTGCAAAGAGTAGGGACAGCACGAGAAAAATCCTGAAGGAGGAGTGAGAGGAGGAAAGAATATGGTAGCTAGATAGTAATCATTAGTCCGTTCTTTTCCCAAGGAGGATCTGCAATCCAAAGGTACATTTACAACCGTAATCTATTTTACCTGTAGATGTTTCAAGTGTTGCAATGTTGAGAAGTTTAAGGAGACAGAAAGGCTCAAGTTTACTGGCACACATGTTAAGCACTTGAAGATTTCTTGATACATTACAGATATTTATCCTGCAGCAAAGGTTTATTTTTTTTATTTTTATTTTTTGTTGCAAACTTGACCAGGAAACTTTTGACTCTCCTTGATTCTCGGAAAATAATGGGACCTTTATACCACGATTCTCACCAAAGAAAGGCTGTAAAGAAGGTGATTGGGTGGTACAAAGTCTGCACATAATCTGGAACAGTTGAAATCCTTTTTTGAATAGTTTGCCACTGCTGTTCCCCTCCCCACAGTTTACCTTATCAATGGCACTGATGTACCCCTCCTCACCTCTCTCATATTGTCCTGAGCTCTACTGAAAAGAAAGTGATATATTTAAACTGAAATAACATTAATCAAGCCATATCAATACAACATCATCCGTGTCATCTCAATTAAAATATGACATTTCCTCTTGGAAGCGCTCATGACAATGAGGGCGTTGGGGTGGTGTACAGCGGTTGCAATTAATGAGGTAAACTGTTTTTGAATAATATTTTCTGGCTAAAGACTTACTTTGCTGCTGTTTGCACATGTATATTTAATGTTAATTAAAGGTATATGTAAGTGAGCTGGATTATGAATGCATCTGATAGAGGAGAATTAGTAGTGTATGAAAACATTTTGCATGAAAATATCCCAAAATAAACATTAATTAGCTTACATTGAAATTAGCAAAATTTCCTATGTTTTTTGGCATTTGCATTTGATCGTGTACTACCACCTGAAATTAGCATAACATTTAAATTCAGAATCGGGCTAATACATTGTAGAATTTTTCACCTCAGTGGCTTCTCGCATGTGCTCCTTACAAGAACTGCAATAGTTACTTCCTGTGCTCTGTACCAGGAAGGTCAAAATATGTACCCTGCTGTATTTCCTGTGTGTACCCGGCTTATGTAAGCGTCCTGTGGGTGTGAACAGCTGGATTTGACTTTTTTGTGCAAATAACTTTGTAAGTAAACTGAACTTTTTTATATAACACATGTTTTCATACACTACTAATTCTCCTCTATCAGATGCATTCATAACCCAGCTCACTTGCTTATGGCTGTAATGGTGAACGAACATGAAAAGTGCTTACACTGGCCCCTTAAGTATCTGAGGATTAGCTATGATATCTATATATCTTTTTATCCAGCTATGTTAATAAACATAACTTTATCAGCATGTACCACTCCTGTCAGGGATGTGCTCCATATATCTACAACACTTTATTATGTGAAAACAACAGGTTTTAAAAACTTTACATAAGAAGGACCCAGAAAGCCTGCAGATGAAAATTGTGTTCCCCTCCTCTAGCCTTAGGCTTAGTCTGTATGTAACCAAAATAATGGTAATAATTGTTTGTGTTTGTTAATTGTACAGACCCTTCCCAAGGTTTCTGGCGCACACACTTGATTTAGTTTTGTGTTCCTTTAAGATGCATTTTCTAAATCACAGATCATTCTTTTTCATGAAAAATGAATATATAAAACATGCACTTTTCACTGTGCCCTGGAAAATATGGACCATGGCTCGACTGGCAAATTGTTGGTTGCCTTATTGCATTGTATTGGTATCTATGCCAACTTTATTATGTTTTTTCCTTTTCTACTTTACCTACTGTACCCAGTGTACTTTACTATATCCTTACAGAAAATGCTGGTACTTTATAAGTGAAGAATAATAGTAATAACCATCATTTTTGCTATTTTTAGATGCTTCCTGACATCTCTGTGATGTTATTAGAAGGTTCTTTGTGTGATTCACACGGCAATGTTTACACTAGAGATTTATGAGGAAACTTCCCTTTCTCTGAAATCCAGAATGATCGAGATTATCAGATAAAACACAGTGTTCCTCCTGGTATCTACTATTATTTATGTAAAGCGGAAGATGACTGGAAACTTCAGTTCCTGGCAACTCAGCCCACTGGTTGGGCAACTTTTACTCTCTTTCTATAACAGGTCACATGAAGTTCCTGATACCAATATAGATAATACTTCTTGAAAACAAGCCATTGTTTACTGGCAGAGATTTTGTCTAGATAAGCCATTTTTTAAATTCCTCATAAACAAATATCAACTTAACCCGGGTTAATGCAACTTCCGTAAGTTTGGCTTGTGCTGGATGTTACTGTAATGAGGGCAGATGTACGAAAGGCCTAGGTATACTAATATCTAATCTTACTTATCGAAAACAGATATCTTTTAGAGTTCAATACTGTACCTAAATATTAATTCAATTTGTTTCTTGCTCAGTGAGATAATGGCTTGGTACACAACAAGATGGTTCTGAAATCCTTGTGGTAATGGAAAGGCAAGCTAATTGTACCATGGAAACCATCCTTGGCCTTTTAATTTAGTAAATGAACCCTGCTTGTCAATAGGAGTCCATTTAAACTGCCCCTGGCCAAAGACTTTATCCCAGTATTTTATAATCTCACTCAGTAACACCAAGACCACAACCACAAAACCTCCTCGGAAACTGCCTCCTTGCTTCATGATCAATGGTTTCCAGATAGCGGAGGCTCCTTTTGCATATAACCTGGTTATTTAAGGGTCTATCTATATCTCCCCACCCTCTTTTATTTCTGTATGTTGTATGTGAGCCTATCCCTTAATTCACTATGGAGCTGGTTGAGTGAGAACCTTGTCAATAGAGCCTAAGAACACTGTTTTGAACAGTAGGTCTCATATTCAGCTCATTATAATGATTCTAAGAAATTACGTTGTGATTCTGTTATAATTACATTAGAATTGTGTATTAAGTTTAAAAAACAAACGGGAAAAAAAAAAATGACACTTGTTAAGTCCACTACTATACAATGATAGGCAAATAAAATGTGCTGATGAGAACACAAGCCCCTTATGACTAACATGTTGTAGTTATGTGATAAGTGTTAGTGATTCTAGGCCTATGCCAAGCCATTTTTACTAGTCTGCAGTGTAGACTGCACAGTTCCCTGTCTCAGTAATAAATTGTAACAATCACTGTTAAGTAGCTAAAGACCTAGGTGGGGGGAACCTTATAATTTAATTTATTTGAGAATTTCAATTGTCAAATATATTATTGGTATTACCTGGTATTTTAACAGTAGAAGCATACACATTGTGTCCCAATGTAATATTTGTGTGTATGTGTGTATATATATATATATATATATATATATATATATATATATATATATATATATATATATACATACATACATACATACATACATACATACATACATACATACATACATACATATTCTTACAAACTCCTATCCTGTAAAGTCCTATTCTTACAAACTCCTATCCTGTGTAAAAGAGCTCTCAGAAGACCTACGATTAAGAATTGTTGACTTGCATAAAGCTGGAAAGGGTTATAAAAGTATCTCCAAAAGCCTTGCTGTTCATCAGTCCACGGTAAGACAAATTGTCTATAAATGGAGAAAGTTCAGCACTGCTGCTACTCTCCCTAGGAGTGGCCGTCCTGTGAAGATGACTGCAAGAGCACAGCGCAGACTGCTCAATGAGGTGAAGAAGAATCCTAGAGTGTCAGCTAAAGACATACAAAAGACTCTGGCATATGCTAACATCCCTGTTAGCGAATCTACGATATGTAAAACACTAAACAAGATTGGATTTCATGGGAGGATACCACAGAGGAAGCCACTGCCATCCAAGCAAAACATTGCTGCACGTTTACAGTTTGCACAAGAGCACCTGGATGTTCCACAGCAGTACTGGCAAAATATTCTGTGGACAGATGAAACCAAAGTTGAGTTGTTTGGAAGAAACACACAACACTATGTGTGGAGAAAAAAAAAGGCACAGCACACCAACATCAAAACCTCATCCCAACTGTGAAGTACGGTGGTGGGGGCATCATGGTTTGGGGCTGCTTTGCTGTGTCAGGGCCTGGACGGATTGCTATCATCGAAGGAAAAATGAATTCCCAAGTTTATGAAGACATTTTGCAGGAGAACTTAAGGCCATCTGTCCACCAGCTGAAGCTCAACAGAAGATGGGTGTTACAACAGGACAACGACCCAAAGCATAGAAGTAAATCAACAACAGAATGGGTTAAACAGAAGAAAATACGCCTTCTGAAGTGGCCCAGCCAGAGTCCTGACCTCAACCCGATTGAGATGTTGTGGCATGACCTCAAGAAAGCGATTCACACCAGACATCCCAAGAATATTGCTGAACTGAAACAGTTCTGTAAAGAGAAATGGTCAAGAATTACCCCTGACCGTTGTGCACATCTGATCTGCAATTACAGGAAACGTTTGGTTGTAGTTATTGCTGCCAAAGGAGGTTCAACCAGTTATTAAATCCAAGGGTTCACATACTTTTTCCACCTGCACTGTGAATGTTTACATGGTGTGTTGAATAAAAACATGGCAACATTTAATACTTTGTGTGTTATTTGTTTAAGCAGACTGTGATTGTCTATTGTTGTGACTTAGATGAAGATCAGATCACATTTGTTGACCAATTTGTGCAGAAATCCATATCATTCCAAAGGGTTCACATACTTTTGCTTGCAACTGTGTATATATATATATATCTCTATATGCTGTAACAAGTTACCAGTCTCCTTTGTGTTTATGTCTGTATTTGATGGACGAACACAATCCAAGAAGCTTTAAAACGTTTGCACGTTTTACTAAAATTTTAGCCAGTGATACAAAAATAATAAACCAAATAAAATCAAAGCAAAGCAAATAATAGGCCTAGCTTCCACTGAAGCACTACCTAAACAGTTTCCTCACAAACCAGCTGTCATCCAGCTAGACCTGGGTGGAGCAAAAAACATCAGTTCAATAGTTTGTTTGCAGTCACTGGCCTTAATTATTCAAATTTTTGGGTCTCCATTCTGTGCATGTGTCTTTCCCTAGCTTAAACAAACTGCAAACACTCAGTCCATCGGTAAGCCCACCAACACTCTAGGAATTTTTTTTTATCTGGTCTCTCGAGGTGCAGTTTATCAACTGATCAGAAAAGTTAATCCCTGCAAACCTAATGGGGTAAGAGAGCTTTGCTGAGTCTGTGGCTCACATAAACCTCTTGAATAACCCTGTCACATATCCCCCTCTCCAGCTCATCACTATTGGGTTGTGCAACCAGCTCCGTGAGGCAGTGTTTATGGGACAACACATCCACATTACCATTGGCCTGTGGATGCTTCCTTTTTCCTGTGCGCTGGTAAGACTCTCTTGTAGCTGCAGAAGCTTCTTGTCTACCTGCTCTTTTACTGTCTTCTCCATCACTATGCCTCTGGAAACCAGAGATGCCTCCTGAAAAGAATGGAGATGTGACTGTATTTCCAGGTTTAGATATTACAGTTCACTTCCCAGCATTGTCCCCTGCCAGTCCTCTTCAGTATCATGTGCATCCTTCTCTTTCCTCTGTGCCACCTGCATTAGGACATTCCGCAGGGACTGGATGGCATCTTGTAGATTGTAATTTTCTTGATGTCAAATATCCTTCTGCTGCTGAGAGTTCTGGGAATATGTCTTGAATCCAGAATCTTACAGCTCTCCTCTAGGACCATCTGTAAATTTGCAGATTGTCTATTCTCGATTGAAGAATTAACCTTCTGCTGACCCAAGTGCCACAATACCTCTGGGCTATCAAGCTCCTGCTGTCCATCTCACTAATATTGGAGCTGCTCTGGTATTCACTAGAAGCATAATCTGTACAGGTATGTCTTCTACCAGTTTAGTCCTGTGTATATCATGTGACTGGGAGTAGTTGCTTTCAGAAAGGGAAGGGGTTAAGGACCATGCGCACTTCCTCTTCCCATTCTTCACCACTGTTTACTTCATAGGCTAACAAACTGTCCTAACCGATGACCTGGTTCTTTTTGTTCCAGGTGCTTTAACAGGCTGGCCCATAATTCTCACAGAACTTCAGCATCATCATAAGCCCAAGTCGCTTGCGCTCTGGTGCATTATCCTTCACAGTCTCCTTAAGTACAGACTCTCACATGGCTACATCTGGCTCTTCTAAGATCTGCTCCTTATCTTCCTCACTGTTCACTACAGGCAACATGGTACCATTGTGCTTCCCATTCTGCAAGGTGTGTGACTCTTATATCTCTCAGAAAGGACACGTCAGAATTTTGGTTTTGCATGAATGTATCCATATTAAATCCAATTCTAACACTACAAGTTACCAGTCTCCTTTTGGGTTTGTGTCTGTATTTAGGGCACTATGACAGAGGAACACAATACATATATACAGATATTTTAGCCAGTGATACATTAATGCAACACAAATGCAAATCATGGAAAATAACAGGCCTAACTTTCACTCAAGCACCATATTAACTTATAAACCCTTATGGAGCAAAAATAATCATTCTGATAGTTTGTTACTAATCACTGGCATGTATTCCACAGATTTCCAGGACTCCACTTTGCTCCAAATGGTCATAATCTGCAAGCTGCTGTGTGTGTATTTCTCCAGCTCAGAAAAACTGCAGACCTTCAATCCGTCAGCAGCCCTGTCCATGCTCTGGGATTAGTCTTAAATCAGGTCTCTCCTAGTGTAGATAATCAGCAGGTCAGGAAAGTTAACCCCTGCAATCCTACTGGGGGAAGAGAGCCTTGCAAAGTCTGTGGCTCACATAAACCCCTTTGGATAACTCTGTCACAATACATGCATGTTACAGAACAGACTGTTCTGGTCTCTCTAAATACACACTTTACAGAACAGTCATGCATAAGCTCTGGATCTCCCTGTAAATGAAGTTTTCGTACCATTACATTAGTAGTAGGAAGCAGTGTAACCTGAGCTGCTTTGTTGTTATTCAGTCGTGTCCGACTCTCCTTGAGTCTATGGATGTATCACGCCAAGAAAGTCTAATGTCTACCATGAAAACCTTATGGATGATCACAACCAGAGATACTGGAGTGGGTTGACAGTTCCTTCTCCAGTGGACCTCAAATTGTCTGACCTCTCTGCCATGACCTTCCTATCTTGGATCACCTTACATGGTTTAGCTCAAAGCTTCATCGAGGTGCACAAGCTCCTTCACCATGACAAGGTAGCGATCCAGAAGGGGAACCTGAGCTGCTAGTCATGTACAAATACACTTTCTAGTCACCATCCACTATCAAACTCCACCTCTGGTTTGTCAGTTTAGGTAGCCCACCATCCTGGGTTGCTCCACTTCAGCCACAATACTTCATCAAGAGATTGGAGAGATCTGGAGATTATACAGCCTGGGGGTATGGTTTAAAAATAGTAATTAAAAGTTTAATAAAGATTTTTATTTTTCTTATAAAGCCCAACCTAACTATTTTTATAGAGCCTTTTATGAGGCCACTAAAGTGAACCTATAAATGTGGGATTGTCATTTCAAACCATGGACATTTATGGTGTCTGGATGTAATAGAAGATATTCATTTAACAGAGAAACGTTCCTGCTAACAGAAAGACAGTTTTGATGAATGTTTTATTATCCGCTCAGATCTGGGCACGTTGTACGTTTATTATCATGAGCCAAGATTTTACATCCAAACATTTTGTTATTAATTGCTCTTATTCGTCATCCAAGAGGAGTGCCCATTACTGAGTGATTCCTCTGTTTGTGATGGGCACAGGCGCCTGAGAGGTTCTACCCATTGTCCAGAAGTCTTTGATGTCCCTTTGTGATTGTTGATGCCCTCACATTTCCTATCTGAACTGCCCAGTGGTCACGTCCCTCTCAGCTGAGGACGTGCCTAAAAGTGGTATAGGGATCTGGGAACCTGATATCTGCTCCTGGTGGTGCCCCTAGAGAGACATCAAGATGCTTTTAGGAAGTATAAATACATTTACTCTCATTTCCAGTATATACTACCCTATTTATTAATCATAGCTCATTAATATAAATAGATTATTTTATCATCACAGGGATTTCTGGGCAAGTGCCTCTAAGCTTTGCATTATTGAGGATCCTATTTGATTGTAAGCCTTATGGACAAGACTCATACAAATGTTTGAATTATTCTGTATTTTCTTGTGCATATGCCTTTTGCTCTGTGTAATGTGATAATGATAATCTTTGCAGTTATGTATGATTAAACAAGCATCACATGGAGAGTCTAATTCACAGATATTATGTGAATATTGCTGAACACCCAGATATCTGTTCTTACATGAGCTGATTTAAAGACAAAATTTTGAATGAGGAGCATGTTTCTGGAAAGGTGAAAAAAGGAGGGTCCTGGTGCAGAATCATTTGGAGACCCCCTTGCCAACAGGAAGTTGATTTCATTTTAAAGAGCACCGAAAGCTGGCTATGCATTGCACTAGCAGTTTTTCTCTACAGCAAATCATTTTTGAAATATTTAGAATTGATTTTGGTCCTCAGTAGGCTAATGCACTACTCAGTATGCTAATGCACGGCTATGTATGCCAGTGAGCTGCTCAGTATGCTAATTGGCAGCTCAGTATACAAATTGGCGGCTCAGTATACAAATTGGCGGCTCCGTGTTCTAGAGGGGTCTAACTGCCAGATAACATTGGGGAATCTTTATTGTTGTCACTTCAGAGAGTAATACTAAAAAGCACATCAAAGCAGCAACAACAACATGGAACTTCGTAGGATTGATTTTATTCAGAAAAATAAAATAATACAACATATAGTCAGTTTTTCATGCTTTTTTTAGAATAACCTAAAAATATATATATTTGGGTTATAGAGTCCATTTAAGGGGTTAATAAAAAGCTAAAATATATCCATAGGTAGTCAGATCTGTCCTAGAGGGATCAGATCACCTATCTATAAAAAAAAATGTTTGCCTTTCTGCCTTAATAAATGAAGAATTCCCCTTTACACCAACACTGATGTCCACAGCAGCAGGCCCCTACCTTGTTGTGGTCCCCAGTGCTTTACACCTGCTGTACCGGCAGAAGATCTGCTACTGATTGCACAATATTACAATACAGCTAACTGACATAGCTTGTAGAGACACAGAAAAGGTTGCGATGATAAGATAATTTAATATTACAGGAGATAATAAGTAACAAATGTTTTTTTTCCTATTAAATTGGCCATCTCCATGTTTGTCTATGGGAAAGGTTCTATTATATTTTGCCACCAATGTAACCTTCTGAGGCTAAAGCTAAATATAATTCTCAAAGTAGGTCTACAACTACTAATTTAAAGATCTCAAATATTTTGTGTTATTTATGTATGTGTTCTTTTGACCCTCGTTTGTGTCTCTTTGTTTTCAAGGTTCTCTCCATCTTAAGAAGACAGATAAGCAAAATACAATTAGTGGAGGTCTTATTAGACTGTAATGGAGGTGCCAAGTATGTAATAAATTAGAAGGTTGCTTTTTTTTTTGGGGTGTTCTAAAAATATTTTCCCATTGTCTATTTTAGTTCTTCAAAAGTGCATCCTGTTAGTATTTGGGCTTCAGTGTCCTTTCACTGTTTCTGTGTTTCTGGATGATTAGCACAGCATGATGTCTTTGGGATGATGAGCGCCTGTAAGAGGTGTCAGCCCATCTCTGGGTGGGTGCTGAAGGGGGCCCTGAGTGATCCCCCAGCTGTGCTGGAGCCGGACAGATGTGTTGTCATTGTTGCTGTTTCCTATGTCTTCCGCCATGTCTCACTCTAGAAGGGGACATTAAAAACAGGAAACCCCTCACCTTCCTGTTGGTGGGTGATGACCTTATGAAAGTCTTCCTCTTGGACGTTGGCCAATACTAGCCGCAGGCCCACTTACTGGAAACCCTGTGTGGAGCCACAAGCAGATTGTGTGGAAACTGGCTGATAGCTTCATTTACAGTAATAAGAGAGAAGTGTTACTGACCACATAGCCACACTTCCACTTCTACGAAACCCAACGGCGGGAACTTGTACATATGCTAAAAACAAATCTACCTACAAATAAAGAGCCTCTATTATATGAAAAAAGCAGTGTTAGTGAGATATGGACTCTGAAGCTCCTCCAGGGTCACATTAGGTCTCTGTGCTGCCTCTCTGAGTTTTGGTGGGCAGCCGCCTCTTGGCAGATTTGCTGTTGTGCCATGTTCTTTCCATTTGGTTATGATAGATTTGATGGTGCTCCTGGGGATCATCAAAGATTTGAATATTTTTTTATAACCTAACCCTGACTTGTACTTCTCAACAACATTGTCCCTTACCTGTTGGGAGAGTTCCTTGGTCTTCATGGCAGTGTTTGGTTAGTGGTGCCTCTTGCTTAGGTGTTGCAGCCTCTGGGGCCTTTCAAAAAAGGTGTGTATATGTAATGACAGATCATGTGACACTTAGATTGCACATAGGTGGACATCATTTCACTAATTATGTGACTTCTGAAGGTAATTGGTTTATGGGCTTCATAACAAAGGGGGTGAATACATACGCACATGCCAATTTTCTATTTCTAAAAAATTGTTTTATGTATATATTTTTCTCATTTCACCAACTTAGACATATATATAAAGTTGTGGACCAAGAACATTGGTCACGTTTTCGGGTTTTTCACGCTTTGTGAGCCTTGCAGGACTTGGGCGCTCATTGCACTGCGAACCTTGCAAAGCGAGGCGAGCAGTTGAGGCACGCAGGACAGGCTGCAATGAACGCCACAGGCTCATCGCCCGCCGCGCAAGCGGGACTTAGGACCCGTAGGACTTAGGACCGAAACCTATACATTCACTGTGCGCCTCGCAAAAATCCGACTTTAACGGCAGAACCACCGAACTCGAAAGACATGAAAATAACAACAAATATGCCTCAAATTAACTTGCACACTCATACACAGAACAGTGGGAGAGCCAGGGAGCCTGTGAGTGAGGTTGCAAGTTAATTTGAGTCATATTTGCTTTTTTGTCTATGATCGAAAATCTCCTAAGCAAGAAAAAATATGGCTGCCGAAAAAAAAACGCAACACGACGAAAACGAGGCCGAAGGACGTAAAACGAGTGCGTAGGATGAAAAAAACAGTCCTAAGCAGTAACCCTTAACGAAAGCCAGTAACACTCAAGTGCAACGCCTATAAAGTACACAGGTTGAGAGCCTCGCAATGAGCGACGAAGGTGCTCATCGGGGGACTCATGAGGAGCGCCAAAGGTTATCATTGTAAAGCAGGAAAGTTGCGGCTCGCAATGAGTGCCACAGGCACTCGGCATGCGATGAGTGCCAAAGGTGCTCAGAGGACCCATAGCCTTGTATTGCGTGGCAAACAGCATTGCCAGGCTTATAATTTCCTAATATATATATATATATATATATATATATATATATATATATATATATATATATATATATATTACACATACATACATACACATTCAGACATCAAATAAAGCTGTCCGTGCAGTATATAGTAACAGGAAGTGTGGCTTCTACAGATCACAACAGAGGAAGCTGAGCGTATGATGCATAGAGTAAGTCTGCAAGTTTTCAGTCTTGCATGGCGCTTGAGGAAAGCACTATGGACACTGGATTCTAAGCTCAAAGACAGGGCCCTCCATCCTTTGCAATGTGTTAATATTGAATATGTCTTTGCCTGGAAATTAACTTATGAACAGCGCTAAAGAATATGATGGCACATTGCAAATAAACAATAATAATAATAATAAACAATAATAATATCCAGGGCTATAAATAGTATAGCCCTGGATATGCACAGCCAAGAGTCATCCTCTTGAGAGTAGTATAATATGTATCATATATATATGATTGACAGAGTGATGGTGCATTATGTGGCCTCATTTGCATGTCCCGCCCAGTTTTCCCAGATTGCAGTGCATATACTGTGTTTCTGAGAAATTTGAGCAGGAAATAAGTTTTTATCAACTTATTTTTAGACATTCAAGTGGAACCACTAATGTACTATTCCTTATTTGTACTACTGTACTTTGTACGGTGGAGGGCTTCTATCACTCTTAGCCCACCATATGTGAAATAATTGCTGTATAGAAATACTCTTTACAACAATCAATACACAAACCAGGCACTCACACCATACTGAGGATCGGCAGTAACCGTGAAACAGTACTGTATGTGGTTAAGTGACCTGGTTTGTGAAAAATCCATCCGTTGCTGTGTCTAAAACTGTGAAATACAGTAAGCATATGCATTAAAGGAGCTATGTTTAAAATGGTTTGGATTGACAGAGTGATGGTGCATTATGTGGCCTCATTTGCATGTCCCGCCCAGTTTTCCCAGATTGCAGTGCATATACTGTGTTTCTGAGAAATTTTGAGCAGGAAATAAGTTTTTATCAACTTATTTTTAGACATTCAAGTGGAACCACTAATGTACTATTCCTTATTTGTACTACTGTACTTTGTACGGTGGAGGGCTTCTATCACTCTTAGCCCACCATATGTGAAATAATTGCTGTATAGAAATACTCTTTACAACAATCAATACACAAACCAGGCACTCACACCATACTGAGGATCGGCAGTAACCGTGAAACAGTACTGTATGTGGTTAAGTGACCTGGTTTGTGAAAAATCCATCCGTTGCTGTGTCTAAAACTGTGAAATACAGTAAGCATATGCATTAAAGGAGCCATGTTTAAAATGGTTTGGATTGACAGAGTGATGGTGCATTATGTGGCCTCATTTGCATGTCCCGCCCAGTTTTCCCAGATTGCAGTGCATATACTGTGTTTCTGAGAAATTTGAGCAGGAAATAAGTTTTTATCAACTTATTTTTAGACATTCAAGTGGAACCACTAATGTACTATTCCTTATTTGTACTACTGTACTTTGTACGGTGGAGGGCTTCTATCACTCTTAGCCCACCATATGTGAAATAATTGCTGTATATATATATATATATATATATATAATACATATTATACTACGTATTATACTACGTATTGAAGCATTTCCAACTTTTTTAGAGGCACTTTCTGCATATGCGTAAACCAATTTCCCAATACGAATTTTTTTTATTACTGTGCACTTGCGACTTTGTTCATCTGTCTATGCACAATTTAATGAAAAAAAGGGCGTTCCTTCTACCTGACAATATATAACTATTATTATTTCCAGCATTTTATTCTGCGGAAAACTGAATTTTCATTTGACCTAAATAGTTTAGCTCCAAATTGTAGGCTCTGCAGTGACAGGGTGTACATTCCACACATTCCTGTCTTACCTAGTGAACACAGTTGTAAAGTGAAGCTTTTATACCTAGCTGTTATTGTACTTCAGACATACAGCAATAATGATTGACACTGGGATGTTACAATTGACTGATCACCTACCAAGCATGCTGTTACAGACAGTCAATGTCTACTATAATATTCATCACATATATAGTTGTGAGCATGCAAGTTGTTGCTAACGTGTGCTGGCTCGCGTAACGCCGTAACGCAAAGAAAATACAAGACACGTCACGACCCATTACGACCTCGCAAAAATCGGCCGCAACGCACCCACATCAAAACATAAAAAATACAACAAATACACACAACAAATACATAAAAAGCTTACTTACAGGAAGAGGGAGCATCCAGGACCTCGAAAACTAAAGTTACACCTCAATTTAAGTCAAATTAAAAGAGTTTAGACACTAAAAAATTCTCTAAGCGAGAGAAAAAATGTCCACCGAAGAAAACGAGGCTACAGCAGTCTAAAGACGCAAAACGCCACCAAACACCTACGTATTTGCCGAAAAACACCTACGAGATTAAAAAACAAGGACGAAACCGGCACAACCCCAAAAACATTACAAACACAATAAATACAAACAACAAACACATAAAAAAGGTTACTCACAGCAAGGGGGGGAACCGAGGACCTCTGCAAGTGAAGTTACACCTCCATTTAAGCACAAATTTCGGAGTTTAGAGACCCGAAAATCACCTAAGCGAGAGAAAAAATGGCCGCCGAACAAAACGAAATGAGGCTAAAGGTCCCTAAACACGCAAAACATTACCATAAACACACAAAACACCATCAAACAGCTACGGATATTCCGAAAAATCCCACCAAACAGCTACGGATAAAAGTCGCACGACATAGAAAACGAACGACGCTACATCAGCCACATTAAATACACCAAACACCATTAGCTCACTTACAATTTCATTGCCGTCATTTTTTGACGGGCAATTCGCTAGTATATAATGAAAAGCAGAGCGCTCCATCAACTTGGGGAGTTAGACTTAACCTCTTGGGTGCAGAGGATGTCTGGCCATGACTTTCCCTTATCCTGGTAACCACCACTGGGGTAGGTTTAGCAAATTGTGCATGGCAACGTCACACAACAGCAAAGTCCCCCAAACCCTACCGGGTACAGGGATTAGATCCCTCTTTAAGTCTCCTCTTACATATGAAGGTTCTCCTGCCTCTTTAAATATCAGATGATCAGAATAGTGGAGCACCACTTTGAAGTCAGAGAGGAAGTTACAACAGCCAGTGCTTTCATTAGGTCTAATGGAAAGCACATTCATTTACAATGACACACCCTACTAAGATAGTGTCAGAGAGCAGAACCTAAGTAAGGGAAATCGTGCATTACAGTAAAGAAAATGTGCACTTAGAAGTGAATATTTAAGGCCTGCGTTATATTTTGCAGTGTGATAAACATTTTGCACACTATTACACGCAGTTGTTCAAAAGGAAATATAGAACAAATTTGATTATAGTGATTTTTTAATCCAGGAGACCGTCCAATCCAAAGCTGCCCAGATACATGTACCCAACACCCTCTGTGGCTGGACTTTGTCTGCTCAGTGCAGCGCATGAAATCCTAGAGGAAAACAGGCTGTTTATCTCCTAGCTGATTTTCCGATGTATTTCTCCCATATAGGCCGCGAGTGGATGATTCATCGCTCCTTGATAACACCCTGTTCCCCTCCATCACTTATCTCGGGGATTTGCATGAAGTACAGAGCCTGCTCCTAATTGCAGCTCTCTTCTCACTCACAGGCTGAAAAATATTTGCTTAAGTTCAGATTCTGCTGCGTTCTCAGATTTTTAGTTTTTTTAGTGTTAAAACTAAGGTTGTCTGTTGCTAAAAATGCTATTTTTGGAGTTGTGTTATCAATGGGAAATGAAACAATGGAAAATCTACTACTAAAGGTCATGACGTCCCCGTCCCCCCAAAGTATAACTTTCCATTAATTTAACTGAATGTGCTGAAAATCTATCTAGAAGTGAAACAGTTAATTTCATATGAAACCATATGAAATCCCCCATGATGCATCTAAATATATGAGTTTCACAAGCATATCAAATTTTTACCAAACTAATTGATTTTTTTATGAATATGAAAGGTTCCTGGATTTACTTGATATATAAATACAGTAAAATCCCGGTTATCTGACACCTAACCAACCGGCACTCTCCAGCAATCGGCATCAATTCCTCATTAAACTCATGCTAAACCGGCACTAATCGGCAGTTCAAGACTGCAAAAAAAAAAAAAAAAAAATGGCCCAGTTTAGGTGCTACTGCCTTTTTAAAGGCTTTTTGGGGGATTAAGGGTCATTTAGACCCATTTTTTTCTGG
>CM050169.1:8638841-8751341 GCA_027410445.1 Discoglossus pictus
CAGCACCTCAAAAAAGCAAGTTACACCTTCAATTAAATCAAAATAAAAGAGTTTAGACAGTAAAAAAATCGCTAAGCGAGAGAAAAAATGGCCGCTGAACAAAACGAAAACGAGGCTACAGCACTCTAAACACGGAAAACACCACAAGAAACTCGCAAAACACCACAAAACACCTACGGATATTCCGCTAAGACGCATACCACACATTAGCCGCCATTTTACGCCAATGCGGAAGTACACGACTATGCTAACGGTTTTGTCTCGCGCACACACACTATTACACTGCACACATTCATCACGCTTACACAGCAGCTCCACACCACTAATGCTTCAGCAACATCAAAACAGATTGCCAGCTCTTCAACACAATGCTTCAAAATAGGTAAAGTATATTCATTTATTAATGGATTACATATTTCATTATTACACACTAAACAGCATTAGCTACCTTACAATTTCATTGCCGTGATTTTTGGACGGGCAATTCTCTAGTATAATAATAGTTGTCAAACTGCGAGTTGTCGTCACGCTTGCAAGCCACGCAAACCGAGGCGAGCCATTAAAAAGAGCAGTTTTTGTAGAAAAATAGGACTCCTTGTAAAGGTTCCCTAGGATTAATGTAATAATAATCTGCTATAAAATGCAATCCAACTCTGCCAGAGGATCAGCAGCCAAATGTGTTGTGTTTGGAAGGGGTTAAAGCAGCTTGACAAACACACATCAAGGGCTGAGCTTATCACAGAGCCTCAGATAGTAAACACAGCGCCAGTGAATGCCCTTTCCTGTGCCTATGATGCAGGGTCCCTGTGCCTGCTCTCACGTCCACTCCAGGGTATTGTTCTGACGGCCGAGGGGTCTCCCTTGGACACGTGCCAGTCTCTGTGACCTTTCTATGGCTCTGTTTACCACTGTGTGATATATCGTGTGTCTTTATCACCTGTCAGGAGCAGAGAAAAGAGGCTCCGGGGATTACTAGTCCTATTACCTATTTATAAAGTAATTGCACAAAAAGAAAATAAACCTCACAAAGAGGAGGCGCAAAATATATAGGTGATAATAATTAGAACTGTATTTTACTCCCTAAAATCAAACAAACATTCCATTTATGGGTCTGCCAGAATATTACAGAAAGATGGTCACTGATTGCAGGATATGTGTCCTTATGAGCTGCAGAGGGTAGATCCATACATGGACTACTTATTTGATTTTAGCCAGTAAAAACAAAGCTTATAAACTCTTCTTAATAAAATAAAGTGCATAAAAGTAAACGGATACACAGGGATATACCTAGTAACATATATCAATATCCCTTTAAACTTATCATGAAGTTTCCCTATTTAGTTTGATCTATTCATTGAGCATGGACTGATTTCTGTTTCTAATGTGGTGATTATTGAGAATAGTTGCTAAATACAGATTTGGTTGTATTATTTTCAGATTAACCATTTTACCATGTGAACCTAAAAGGATATATACAGTGAAGGAAAAAAGTATTTGATCCCCTGCTGATTTTGAACGTTTGTCCACTGACGAAGAAATCAGTCTATAATTTTAATGGTCGGTGTATTTTAACAGTGAGAGACAGAATAACAAAAAAACCAAGAAAAACACATGTCAAAAAAGTTATACATTAATTTGCAGGTCAGTGAGGGAAATAAGTATATGATCCCATATCAATCAGCAAGATTTCTGACTCCCAGGTGTCTTTTATACAGGTAACGAGCTGAAATGAGGAGCATTCTTATAAAGGGGGTGCCCCTTGTCTCAGCTCGTTACTTGTATAAAAGACACCTGTCCACAGAAGCAATCAATCAGATTCCAAACTCTCTACCATGGCCAAGACCAAAGAGCTGTCCAAGGATGTCAGGGACAAGATTGTAGACCTACACAAGGCTGGAATGGGCTACAAGACCATCGCCAAGCAGCTTGGTGAGAAGGTGCCAACAGTTGGTGCAATTATTCTCAAATGGAAGAAACACAAAATAACTGCCAGTCTCCATTGGTCTGGTGCTCCATGCAAGATCTCACCTCCGTGGAGTTTCAATGATCATGAGAACGGTGAGGAATCAGCCCAGAACTACACGGGAGGATCTTGTTAATGATCTCAAGGCTGCTGTGTCCAAGAACACAATTGGTAACACACTACGCCGTGAAGGACTGAAATCCTGCAACACTGCATGGTCCCCCTGCTCAAGAAAGCACATGTACAGGCCCGTCTGAAGGATGCCAATTAACATCTGAATGATTCAGAGGAGAACTGGGTGAAAGTGTTGTGGTCAGATGAGACCAAAATCAAGCTCTTTGCATCAACTGAACTCGCCCTGTTTGGAGGAGGAGGAATGCTGCCTATGACCCCAAGAACACCACCCCCATCTTCAAACATGGAGGTGGACAATTTATGCTTTGGGGGTGTTTTTCTGCTAAGAGGATAGGACAACTGCACCGCATCAAAGGGCAGGGCCATGTACCGTCATATCTTGGGTGAGAACCTCCTTCCCTCAGCCAGGGCATTGAAAATGGGTCGTGGATGGGTATTCCAGCAGGACAATGACCCAAAACACACAGCCAAGGCAACAAAGGAGTGGCTCAAGAATAAGCACATTAAGGTCCTGGAGTGGAGGGAGCTGAAGGTTCGAGTTGCCAAACATCAGCCTTGAAACTTTAATGATTTGTAGAGGATCTGCAAAGAGGAGTGGGACAAAATCTCTCCTGAGATGTGTGCAAACCTGGTGGCCAACTACAAGAAACGTCTGACCTCTGTGGTTGCCAACAGGAGTTTTGCCACCAAGTACTAAGTTGAAGTGGTCAAATACTTATTTCCCTCACTGACCTGCAAATCAATTTATAACTTTTTTTGACATGCATTTTTCTTGTTATTCTGTCTCTCACTGTTAAAATACACCTACCATTAAAAATTATAGACTGATCATTTCTTTGTCAGTGGACAAACGTTCAAAATTAGCAGGGGTTCAATATGTGTGACAAATCATATCTAGCACTTTGTCTGCTTCCTAGACAACAAACTAGGTAAAGAAACAAAGCAGTGATTATATTAGTTACAATTCTGGAGCTATTAAAAATGCTGACTCTCCCCCATTTGACAGATACACACAGAGATAACGGCTTTTGTGAAATTGGATCTAGTCTTTTGGTAGCCATCTTCATCTTCCGGTGTGGTGTTACTGCTGCCTTCATCTATCACTCACCATTAGGCCCACCACTGGACTGGTGTGTGGTACCACCCTTAGAGGACCACTGTACAATAAAAAAAAAAAATATATATATATATATATATATATATATCTTTATATATATATAATGTCATTAAGCTAATTTTTTAATTAGAAGAAATAAATAGATTTAGATGCTTCTGGACCATGAAGGTTTCCATAATATGTTGGAGGAAGGTATATGTTTGAGAAGGGAATTTATGTTTCTGGAGACCTGTGGTTGCATTTCCTGATGCACACAGCATGCTGCTGGGCCTGTGAGGGCGAAGAGGTATGGTGTGATTGTTTTTTTTGCCAGATCCAGTTATCTAACAAAGTCTTTTGACTTCTCATTCTTTACCTCCCACCTCTCCCTTAACACCCCATGATCCAGCTCTCCGTTCCACTTTCTCCGACGTGTGGTGCCAGCGTGAGAGGCACACAGGCCTGGATTTGAGGATTTCCTTTCTGTGCACGGGTGAGTCAATCAGGATGGCAGAAGAAGCGATAGTCTTGTCTGTATGCAGCAGGGATATCCTAATATCCAGGCCAGTATGTGGCTCTCCAGGACTGAACTTACCTATCCCTGACCTAGGGGAATGGCAAGAGCCTAGGATTTAGATAAAGTGTCTATTCACTTCTGTTGAAAGGCTGGCATTGTAAATTACTATAAAACTAAATAAAAAAGTAAGTTGCACTGGAATAACTTCTATATATTATTGTGGGCACTGTTGCCCACTTACACACAGTGCAATTCTACCTTGAAGCTTCACATTATTAGACTGCACCCTAATGGACTATGTTTGGATATAATTAAGAAATACATCACTGGACTGTGACTGTCATCATTTCACACTGATCCGTTTAAGACAAATACCTGCATGTTAAGTCCTCCTCACATTAACCTAAGCCCCTCACGGGTGCAGCCAACGCCTCCGCATCTGATGTTTTTTTGACCTTTTTCCTGCACTCCTTGCTGGGGTAAAGGTCAAACTGTAATACTGGATTCCAGTAAAATCCTTTTATTATGGCCTTGAGGACTGGACTGACACATCAGGGAGCAACGGCTGTGCAAGGAGAAATGAGACAGACAGGGAGGGAAGAAATTAATTATCGCTGGTAAAAAAAGTGGGCAAACAAATCATGGTCCACTGGAAAAGGAACTGCCAATACACTTTAGTATCTTTGCTAAGAAATCCATATGGATGAGCACAATTAGAAACACAGACAGATGTGCCTGGCGTTCTGCATCCATATGGTCACAGAGAGTTGGTCATGACTGAAGGACAGAATTACAACAATATTATTCTATCACAAGGATAAACCTTCAATACTGAGTACTGATTTGTTCATATCTTCTCAACATAAGGATAATGTAGTGCCCTTTCTATAATATGCTATTTTGAGGAACTATGCTTTATACTAAACAAAGTTTAAAAAGTAAAAAATACAGCTTTTTATGCATTAACTATTGCATGTTTGTCATGATCCCCCTGACCACCACTTTTGACTCATATGATACTCCCAGGATGATTAGGATTTTAAGGCTGGCCATTACGCTGGCTGCATAATGACTCCTATCAACAGATATCACAGTCTCTGACTAGGTGAATATGCATATGGAACAATATATCTAGTAGAAGACATATATTAAGATCCTTAGAGAAGAAAAGAGCTATCACTATCTGATTGGATTAATATATACTGTATATGGAATAAGATATCTGGAAGATATAACATATATCAGAACCCCTATAGAAGATAAAAGCTATCACTGTCTGACTGGATTAATATATATATATATATATATATGGAATAAGATATCTGGAAGATGTATATATATCAGCATCCCTATAGAAGATAAGAGCTATCACTGTCTGACTGGATTATTACATATCTGGAAGATATATATATATATATATATATATATATATATATATATATATATATATGTGTGTGTGTGTGTGTCAGAATCCATAGTGAGGATAATAGCTGCCCTGGTCCTGTACAATTAGTGAAGTGGATGCTATGATACATTGCATATGAAACATGGTCAATGACTGTTAGCACGACTGTTTATACAAAACCCAGAAGTCTCACAGACTGCTACAGAATGTTATCAGTTCAAGTTTACATATACATCTATTAGACCTGTTATGAATTTCAACAGCAATCAAAGCAGTTGCCTCATTTGATTTTGCTTTTCCAACAGGGAGGGCCATAATAGACTGACACATTTCAAATCTGAATAGTTCTCTACTTTGATGGCCTTCTCCCACCTTATATATAATATTATACAATGTGGTCAGAATGAATACTCATCCACAGAAACAGATTACATACATCAGGTAATTCTGGGATATTTAGTAACAGCAGAGCTATTTATCTGAGGTTACCGGAACCAATTATAGACAGTTTTACATAGAAAAAATAAATAAATGGGGGGTTGTAATTGTCAAAAAAAAATTGTAACATGAAATGTGACACTCCACAGGGCTACAGAGCCTGCAACCAAATGGATGCAACTGGTTACAAGTTGTATTTAAGGCCTGGGATTATTCCCAGCCCCCCTGTGTCAGTTTGTGGAAAGGTAGTTGTTACTTTTTCAATCAAATGAAGATCCTGAAGCCTCTTTGTATCTTGCTTAAGGCCTGGAGCCTTTTCTTTCTTCCAGGACAGTTGAGATAGAACATCTGGCTACTGTCAGCATGTGTTGGATGTGTACGTGTCTCATCAACAAGAAAGATGCAAATTCTGACCATGGGAGATTTTGCTAGCTTTACATAGGTCATTCTATCCGGTAATTGAATAATTTCGTCCCAACATTCCGAAATCTTTAGGCAAGTCCAAAATATGTGTGTATAGATCCTACTGCTCCAATAAAGGGGGGAGACAGTGGGGAAAATATCCAGCAGCCTTGTTGGGGTAATGAAACATCTACTTAAACATTTATTGTTATTGTTGTTTGTAACGGAGTTGGAACACGAATCCAATATCTCCGCTGGTATACGGTAAAATATCCAAGAAGCACTACAGTCTCACCATCCCCAACCTCCCATATTGGACGACACTCAATTGGGAGTCAAAGACTACTGACTTTATTTTGTTATGTGCAGAAATATATATACACATCTCTTCCCACAGGCAATACACATCCCCCATAGTTGGCCACACAATACACATAGAGGGACAATAGGTGGGTCACACCTCCCTGAGGCTACCTGGCTACTTTGATACAATCAGACATTGATTAGATCATCCTTCCTTTTGTTCCATCTTCACAATGTGAACACTTCACACAATGGACCTCTCTTGCTTATGAGGAGCCCTTGTAATAGGATTCTCTATTATGCCAAGGTCTGCAATAGTCTGCGCTAATATTCTGCAGAGCATAAACCAACATACATACAGTATAACAGTAGGATCAGATTTTAACCATAATAATTAAATAACCATAAAACAGGGTAAAACAGTGATGGGTTCCGTTACATTGTTCTTCTGTCGTTTGTAGTCGTGTCCGACTCTCTGTCACCCGATGGACCACAGCACACCAGGCACATCTATTGATATGTCTCTCTAGATGTGCTTATCCTTAAGGTTTGCTTGGTAAAAATACTAGAGTGGGTGCCAGTTCCTTCTACGGTGGACTGTGGTTTATCTGACTTCTCTGCTATGACCTGTCCATCTTGGGTGACCCCACATGATATAACTCACAGCTTCATTGAGATACACAAGCACCTATTCCAGAACAAGTTAGAGATCCAAAAGGGCAAACATATAGCCATTCTCTTTAATAACTGTGCATAATGGATGTGAAAGCAATAGCATCCCATTCCTTCTTCCACTCTGCCATGATATGGTTCATGCTTTGCATGTGAGGGATGAAGGTGCGAGTAAGGCACACATTTTGGTTATTAAGGTTTATCCAAAGTACACGCATTAAAACAAATAGTATCAAATATAACTGACCAGGACCATGTCCCATTTTGGATACCCAAAAAAAGTGACTTGTCAGAAAAGGAAAACATCACTAGACAGCACTGAGAACTTAGGAGACTTCCTTTTCTGCTAAGCAGTTAATGCCCACGTCTCTTCAGCTTGGTGACAGGAGGCTTTGTTCAAGGGAAGCCTGGAGATCCAACAGTCTTGATGGTGTTGTGGTTCGGTGATGCTTTTTTTTTTTTTTTACTTGACTGCCAAACTAGTTGGTCTGTAACTAGTGAATAGAAGAGAGGTAGCAGGGCAAGACTCACTAGGACCCAACATCTACCCTTTGTGTGATTCCTCTGATAATGGATCACCTGGTACCCAACATCCCTGATATCTGAAGATCCTGGTGAGAAGCACAGGGTCTCCTTCCTTTCTTTATACAATGAAAGAATATGGTTTATAGCGTTTTATAGACCAAGTTCAGGATTGTTTTGGTAAAGTTTGGAAAACCTGGAGTAATCTGGATGGAATGTTAATTTTTATACTAATTGACCTTAATGTACTTTTTCTTGAGCCACTCCTTTGTTGCCTTCGCTGCGTGTTTTGGGTCATTGTCATGCTAGAATACCCACCCATGACCCATTTTCAATGCCCTGGCTGAGGGAAGGAGGTTCTCACCCAAGATATGATGGTACATGGCCCCGTCCATCGTCTCTGATGCGGTGGAGTTGTCCTGTCCCCTTAGCACAAAAACACCCCCAAAGCATAATGTTTCCACCTCCATGTTTGACGGTGGGGGTGGTGTTCTTTGGTTCATAGGCAGCATTCCTCCTCCTCCGAACACGGGAAGTTGAGTTGATGCCAAAGAGCTTGATTTTAGTCTCATCTGACCACAACACTTTCACCCAGTTCTCCTCTGAAGTTTGCCAATGAACATCTGAATGATTCAGACGGGCCTGTACATGTGATTTCTTGAGCAGGGAGACCTTGCGGGCACTGCAGGATTTCAGTCCTTCATGGCGTAGTGTGTTACCAATTGTGTTCCTGGTGACTATGGTCCCAGCTGCCTTGAGATCATTTTGTGTAGTTCTGAGCTCATTCCTCACCGTTCTCATGATCATTGAAATGCCACAAGGTGAGATCTTGCATGTAGCATCAGACCGAGGGAGACTGGCAGTTATTTTGTGTTTCTTCCATTTGTGAATAATCGCACCAACTGTTGTCACCTTCTCACCAAGCTGCTTGGCTATGGTCTTATAGCCCATTCCAGCCTTGTGTAGATCTACAATCTTCTCCCTGACATCCTTGGACAGCCCTTTGGTCTTGGCCATGGTGGAGAGTTTGGAATCTGATTGATTCATTGCTTCTGTGGACAGGGGTGTCTTTTATACGGGTAACAAGCCGAGATTAGGAGCACTCCCTTTAAAAGAGTGCTCCTTATCTCAGCTCGTTACCTGTATAAAAGACACCTGGGAGCCAGAAATCTTGCTTTTTAGACATGCATTTTTGTTGTTTTTTTTTATTTTTTTTATTCTGTCTCTCACTGTTAAAATACACCTACCATTAAAATTATAGACTGATCATTTCTTTGTCATTGGACAAACGTTCAAAATCAGCAAGCGATCAAATACTTTTTCCCCCTCACTGTATGTATCCGGAGTGCTTGGATTTTGATGACCTTTACGAATAGAAGATCTTGTCTTTGAGCAGAAAAATGATGGTGTGTTTTTTTTTTTTATCTATCAATGGTGGAAGGGATGGAAGTTAGGATGGAGAGGTTATGTGCATTTTAAAGCGTATCATTGAATATGACATCTATCCCCTTCTCCTGCACATGCCCAGAAGCAATTCACTTGCAGCAGTGTAAAGGCCCTATAACAAAAAACCTTCACCAAAGTATCATGGATGCCTACAGGGATCTGCAGAGGCATCACAATTTGTTTTTCGAAATTACAAACTATCTTTATGATTGTTTTCATTGTACTGTAGTCCGTTAAGGAGTATGAATGCATCATCCCTCCCAGACATACCACAGTATTTAGTTGGCTTGTGACTCCATCAGTTGTACCCCAGTCTGTGGGTGTAAGAAGATGCTGCGCATTAGTCACATGATCTCTCCGGCTTGTATTAGAGGCTGATGAGCTCATATCTGGGGGGCTCAGGTAGAGAGGTTTCCGTTCATCTCCTCTTGGTCATCAATACAAACAGCTGGTTTTTACTTCTTGTCTCCCACGAAGTGACTTTGTTGCCAGTAAAGTGAATGACATCAGCCCCAGACAGACCTTGTCTGTGCTTGTTGCTGAATGTCAGAACATCTGGACCCTGCAAAAACAGCACAAGGAGGAGGATCTACATTAGAGGATCCCCCTGTACAGTGAGGACCCCTGGGATATGTCTGAAATGAGATACTTATTACTCACATCTCACAGAGGTTCTATCCAAGTTTCTTTAGGGCTTAAAGGGCCAGTGTAAGCAGCAGCAAATGATTATCAACATCTGGCTCACTGGCATTTATAAAATCAGCCATCTGTAAATAAAATGGGTTTAAATGATCACAGTGGTCATTTATAGAATAGAAAATAAAATAATACAGTTGATAATATAATACGGTTTATATTCAATTATCTTACTGTGTGATGTATCAAAGGTGTTAGGAGATCAGGATTGCCCAGGAAGTGCCTATATACTTAATGGTATATATACTATAACTGCCACCGCTTTAAGAAGCAGTAAAGGAAAGATTAGTTTACTATAATACAAAATCTTGAGACCGAAACAGACGTAATCTGCTTACAAAAGAGGACCAGCAGATATGGTCTCAGTGACCACCTGTTGAGAAACCCTGCTCTAGCAGACCATATATCTGGCGTTCCCTGGTGGTCCAGTAGTTAGGGTTTGGTGCTTTCACTGCTGCAACCAGTCAGGGAACCAAGAGGTCACATCACCCTGAAGCCAAGCATGGTTGGGCCTGGACAGGACTTGGATGGGAGACCACATAGGAATACCAGGAGCTGTATGTTGTGGCCTACTGGAGAAAGAATTGGCAACCCACTCCAGTATCTCTGTCATGAAAGCCAAGTGGATCAGCATGACCATGGAAATAAAGATGTCCTGGTGTGTTGTGGCCCATGAGAGTTGGACACAACTGAACAATGCAACAACAAGTAACAGATGTAAGACTATTTTATTTTTATGTTCCAAATCACTTTGCATGTTACCAAGTGCGGCTCCTCAGAATATCATACTGTAAATATAAAACTAGTTTGAACAGTCAGTTTGTGTCAGATTTTATTTGAAAGATACAAAAATGCAAAAATATTTTTAGAATGTAAAACAACAAAACATCTCTTTTGTTTTGCTTATATGCAGTTATGTTGATGCGTAATCTACCATTTTGATCAACTTCTTTAGGTGGGAGGAGACTTTGGCTGCAGAGGAAGTTTCTATCTGCACAATGGAAATGTATAATCTAAGCCTACCAGTGCCATGACTTATGAGAAATTAGTTAGTTTACAAGAAAATGGTTACACCGGGTCAGCTTCATCTCCGAGATGGAGTATTGGAAAGTATTTGTGGATATTAAATGAGAAAATGCTGATAAATTAGACCTAGATAAGTACATAGGACTGTTTGTGGTATAATAGTGTATAGGGCAGCCAATACTTCTTCACTATGACCTATTCCGCCATGACCGTATTTAATACAAATTAAAATGTTAATTTTATTTTTCAGTTGATTTGCTAAATTGTTGCATTATAATATGTTTGATTACTTTTGGCTTAAAATTGCATGTGAAAAAAAATCAATTAAAATCAAGTTCTAAAACAAAAGAAAACAACCTGATGGACCTTTATTTCCCCCGTTCTACATCTCCTGCTGATCCTTGTCTGTGTGTTTACATGAGGGACATCTCACAACCCGGCAGCGCACGGTCTCTCGGTGCAATCGTTTCATCATTGTTTGTTTGTCAGGACTTCTGAGGCTGTTGCATCACATTGTTTTGGATGGTTGATAAAGCAGCCGGCTGATTGAAATCTCTGGGATATGCCCATCTGGATCAACACATTTTTATTTAAATTTGTAGTCAAAACAGGTTTTCCCCCAGCCAGGAATCCCTCCCAGGTGGCTGCCTTATGTGAGTCTCACTGAGCCGCTCCTTACAGCGATAGTAGAATGGGCTGTTTATGATGAATAAATGATTAGTAGGAAGCTCTCTCTGGTTCTTGTTATTTCTCCATAGTTAATGTACTAGCATGGCACTTTGTAGAATCCCTTTGTTGTACTTGGGACAGCTCGTTCCACATGTACATTTTTAAATAAGACATGAGTGCTTTCTGGGGAATTGATACTTGTTATACTATGTTCATTAGGGCACTCAGGTAAGTAAACTTAAGCAATGAGTGTGAATACATACACCTGCTGGAATATAGATAAATATGTAATTATATTTATAGATAGATATATATGGAGATGTATTGCTTACTGTTAAAATGTGTAAGAGGCATGCTAGCAGGAGCATCACCGATCTATTGCCTTTGTCAAGAGGAGGGACCAGCTGGACCGGTCATTGAATGGATCCCACCAGTTAGGTCCCCTCAAGTATTGGTGCTTGGGATTCCCTGAAGGGAGGCTTCAGGGCCTGGGAAAGATGGCAGTTAGTAAGTGACTCTGTCCAAAGCACTGAACAGGAAATGGTTTTAATGCATCATGTTTTCTCACTATGTTTCAAGCACATAATAAATAAAGAAGTATTACGTATCCATAATGTTATGATAATGTTCTCCCTTTCGTCTGAGCTCATGAGCCAAAATAGCAGTTTGCCACATGCAGAAAGATCACTTTGCAACTGTCTTTATTGCCATTGCAACTTGCAATACCATAGCACCTCACCCCAAGATTGTCCCCAATCACAATCACTCCCCCCTCCAGTGACCAAGTGATTCAAGACCCCAAAAGGTTCATGGGTGACTGGAGATCTGAGGTGTCCAATTGCCTGGAGAGACCATCCGCTTTCTGATGATCTCTCCCATTCTGTATCGGATTATGAGTCTGCAGTGCTAGACTCCGTCTTAACAGGTGACTATAGGCCCAGGTCATCCTATTGAGCCAGCACGGGTTGTAGTTTGTGACAAAAATGTAGGGCTGTAGTTGCTTTAGGGCCCAGACAACTGCCAGGCAACAGCTTGCAGCTCAGGTATCCTTGTCCTGGGCATCCACCTGACTCAAAACATCTCCAATGCCATAGGAGCAGGTATCCGTCTGGACCAGGAAAGGGCAAGAGTAATCTGGGGCAACTAGAACTGGTGTGAAGTTAGGGCAGCCTTCAGGTCCCTGAAGGCTTTCTCACTTTTGGAGGTCCACTGTACCAGCCAGGGCATTCTCTTTTTGATTAGATCCATCAGTAGCTTTGCCAGGATGCTTTAATGGGGAATAAACTGGCAGTAATACCATGCAGTGCCCAGAAATGCCAACACCGGCTTCCTACTCACTGAGGTGGGCTACTGCTCTATCACATGTTTCTGCAAGTATGGCTGAATATGACAATATCATCCAGGTATGCATGGTAAAGTCCTGAACTGGTAGTAGGTGGAATGTGGAAAGGGCATTCTTCGTCCCAAAAGACATAACCATAAATTGGGTTGGTGAAGGCTGACTTCTCTCTAGCTGTTTCAGCAAGTAGGATCCTCCAGTAGCTCTTAGACAAGTCCAGAATGGTCACATAGATTGCCCGTCATAGTTTATCTAGCAGTTCATCTACTCTAGGCATAGGGTAAGCATCAGTAGTTGTCTTGTCAGTTATCTGCCTATCATCCACACAAAACTGGGTGGGTGGTTCCCACCCACCCTTCATAGGGACCTACACCACTGGGGACACCGAAAGGACTATGGGTTGGCTCGATGACCCCAAGCTCTAACATCTCATCTAACTCCCTCCTTATATTCACCTTCACAGTGTTGGGAATCCTATAAGAGGGTTGCTTTAGTGGGGAAGTGTCAGGAGTAAGGATCAGTAGGTCTGTCCTACCTGGTCAGGTCACAAACAATCCTAGGTGGGTACTCTGCACCCCCTCAAACTGCTGTCGCTCATCAGGTGACAAATCCGTCTCCCTGTACCAGTCAGGCAGGGGACCAGCCTCTTCTACAGAAGATGGGTCATCTATCTTGGCATCCTTCTCAACAGTCTTACACCATCCGTCACAAACCTTGTGAAACTTCCCCACCAGCTTCCCATTTGAGTCCTGGGCACCCAGAGACCAAGTCCCGAATTGCTTCCTGTAATGTTCAGGGGTCACCAACAGCACCCACTAACTTTCGTGGTAGTCCTCTGTGAGATGTCAAGAAATGGCTGGGTAAGCTCGGCTCACTAAGCAAGCCTACCAGGAGTTGCCGTATCCCTTCAAGTGGGAATGTATTGTGAGCCCATCGCATATCTTGCCAATATAAGAATCTTTCGTCTTGTTTTAGACTGCAGTTTAGGTCTCTTCTGGATAAAGGGGGAGTGCCTGGAAGATTCAGATCCTGGAGAGACTGTCTTATCTGGGAGTGATTGACAGATATCATCACGAGAAGATGTATGTTTGGGAGTGACAGATCTTATCATGAAGATACTGTCTGATCTGTTTGTTTGGAAGTGGTAATCATTTAGAGACTGTATATTTTGGGAGTGTCAGAGCTAATCATGTAGAGTCTATATTTTGGGAGTAGTGGTCAGATATAATCTTGAAGAGACGGTATGATTGGGAGTGACAGCACTGAACACGAAGATGCTGCATGGGAATTGCAGCTCTGAATAGATAGACTAGGTTTAGTAATGGTAGATGGATCTACTCATGGAGAGACTATGTTTGGGATTGATAGACAGATCTAATCATAAGGTGACTACATGTTTAGAAGCTCTGATTATGGAGTCTTGATCTAGGAGTGACAGACAGATCTAATCATGGGGGAGGTCAGATCAGGGGTGCAGGCGGCTCTGTGCTGTAGTTCTTTCTCCGTGTTCGTGTATCCCGCCCGTTAGCAGTGCATTCTGGGCCACGTGTTGGCAGCAGGGCGGGGGCTGCCTGTGTTTGTAAACAAGTTACTCCGATCATGGAAACTTGTTGTGCGAGACGTTATTGTGAGATCTGTATCTTTAACCTCTTCCGCTTCTCAAAAGAAAACATAAATCACCAGAAAAATGTTTTTATTATCCTGCGGTGCAGAAACGAGATAAATAGAAAGATTCCTCAGACCTTGTGCAGGAAATAGCAACTGTTACATTCGTCTGACTGTATAATAACACAGATGTGCTGCCACACTACAAATAAAGAATAATAATAATTCACTGTTGTGGGTTGTAGCTGTGAGTGAAAGGGTTAAAGTGATGCAATATTTAATATTAGTGATGTCCAGAAGTCCAGCCCCAACATCTGATCATCCATATGATGTGCAATCGGTGTACAGCATCCCAATATAGCAAATAATTTAAATGACCACTGTAGTTTTGGAAAAGCTGTACATGTTTGTGAAGTTCTTAATAAAATTACAACATATACATTATCGACATCTTAATACATTTAGCAGAGTGCGCCTGTGTGTATCACATCCTTAGACCTCTCCTTTCTGCTTGGAGCCAGAGGCGATTCTTCTGGGAGTTGCTCTTTCAATTTAATCATATTGTTCAGTTCTACTTCATTGAGGCAGTCTTTCAATAGAACTGATTCGTATATACATCCAGGTTCCTAAAGCAAATGTCATCTTCGCTAAAGAAAGAAATTGGATAAAATAAGTATTATCTGAGTAATTAATTTATTTGTATAATATTCTAAAAACATTAAGCCCATTATCAAGTGAAGTTAATAAAAAGAGCTTTTACAGGTAATTTAAGTAAAGCGTTGGGTGACTGCATAGTATAGTATGCAGTATATGGTAGCGCTATGGAATATGTAAGCAATTTACAAATAAACAATAATAATAATAATACGGTATAATTTGTGCAACGGGCTCCATAGTGGGGCCAAATACAGTGACCGGACACAAGTCCTGGGGTCGCACACTTGCATCATGTTCATTAGTTATACTGGAGCCTTTTAGGTAAATAGAATGGGCAGAAAGATCACCTATATCTGCTCTTAAGCTCTATGTTTCTGGCATAAGTATTTAATACACTGTAATGACCAGCGCTCTGATGTCAATGTGACCCAGGACTTTGTGCAAACAGAGCTGAGCACACAGGAACAAGATGGCTCAGAAACCACTGAAATGAAACCTATCAGTTATTTAAATGTAGCACTGAATACGCGGCGTGTTGTCTAAATAACCCGCGCAGCGTGAGCATCATTTAAACTGCTGCTGTTTGTTGTTTTCCTTTTTGTATTTGGCGCCTTTCTTGACTTATTTTACATCTTGTGGCACCTCCTACTGGTCACTACTAGTAATGACTCTTCTAGCACATGATTCAAAAGTAAAACAACAACACAACTTTCGATTCCCCCCACCCCTCCCGCAGACCTCCACCCACAGAACACGTGAAAAAGAGACCTGTGGAGTTTCAAAATCACACCCTGCACAACAAAGACGGTTAGCGCAAAGCTCCTGGACAGTCATTTCTAAGTCTGCCCGTTGGGCGATAAAGAGCTTGAAATTCTCACATAGGGCCAGATACTGGAAATATACAAATAGTGTAATTACCCTGTCGCACAAATTGGTGCACAACACAGGCAGTGAGTCATATGGGAAATACAAGTGAACAACATATATTATTATTAGTCTTTATTTATAAAGCATACTCCAATCTAGAAGTTACGACCTGGGCGTGGATACACAGTTACACATGTTTATATACAACTAGCGAAAAATGACGGCAAAGGAATTGTAAGTCAAGGAGTGGTGTTTGGCACAGACTTTATTTTTTGTGGTGGTCTGAGAGCTCTGCGCTGATTGCGAGACTCGCGCGGAGCGCCTCTTGGTTGCTGTATTTTTTTTTTAATCAGTGGCGCTTTTGCTGTCATTGTAAGGTCGGCGCTGATCTGCTTTTTGCTCTTATTGCAAGGCTGTCCCCTGATGTATTTTGTGTACTAGGAGCAGCGTTGGTGCTCGTTGTGAGGCGCGTAGTGAATGTCTTTTGCGTTTATTGCGATTGTGTTTTTGTTTATTTTTTGTGTGTATATGTATTTTGTGATGGTAATAAAATAAGTAATAGATTAATATACTTTACCTATTTGTAAGTAATATATGCAGGAAGCATTGTGCTGAAGAGCTGACAATCTGTTTTGATGTTCCTGCAGCATATAATGTAGGTTTGCAGTGTTGTGGAGCTGAGGTGTAAGTGTCAGCAATGTGTGCAGTGTGTAGTGTAAATAGGCTTTTTTTTATAAGTCCGCGGGTCCTATTTTTTTGTGTAAGTCCATAGTTAGTCATTGCGTGGTTATGTGTTTTTTTTCCAAGTCTCGATTGTGTGGTCGATTGTAACCAGTTGTGAGGCGCCGTAGAGCCTCCACCTCCGCAAATGCGGCCCCTCGCTTTGCGGCTCATTACAGCTGGCGTGGGAGCCTCCACCTCTGCAAATGCGGCCCCTCGCTTTGCGAGGGTTTGCATTTGCGGTCGGAAAGTAGTAGGGGGTCGTAGGGATGAGCACCTATGGCGCTCATCTCCACCAGCGCAAGGAGCGCCTTTGGTGCTCCTTGCCAGCAACTGTGGCCCTCGCTTCACGAGGGCTGCAGTTGCGACGGACTAACTATGCGAGCCCGCAAGCGCAACGACCCGCATGCTGACAACTATATATGTGATGATAATGTTACACAATCATGTACACAGTGCTAATAACTCTAACAATTACACACAGCCATACACACAATGATCTACAGATCATATACATTGATACACAATTACATACACTTATACACACAATGATCCAGGAGTATACATACTCGATCATATACATTGATACACAATTACACACACTCACACACAATAAACCACAGCTGTACACACTCCTTCATACACAGTGAAACAAAATGATTAAAACTCATACACACAATGTTACATAGCTGCACAAACTTATTCATACACAGTGATAAACAATTATACACACTTGTTCATACAGTCATACACAATTACACATACCTTCATGAAATATTAAGGAATCGTCATGCATAAGATTATTGGTTCTATCTGAACAGAATTAAAACTGACTTCACGTTTTACTAGTCATTTTCCTAAATTAAAATATTTCTTGAGACAATTTATTTTTTTAAATTAGTGTAGGGCTCCCCACCCTGGCCCGGCATGCCCCCCCTTGGCTGCACATCGGGGCCTTCCATTCTCTAGCTCTGCTGTGACACCTACCAATCCAAACCCAATTACCTCTTAGGTCGTACGTTTTCCACTATATCAGTTTGTTTATGCTGGTACTAATGATAAAGAAAATATATGCAGTAATCTTTATTTATAAAAGTTTGTTTATCCTGGCATTTGTGCTGAAAAACATTTCACACACTTTTGAGTAAATTTGTGAAAATATTGCTTTTTCACAGGTATACAAGGGTTGTTATGTTTGCAAGGAAAAATAATCAACTTTCTAAATTCACCTTTACTATTAAGTGGATATAAGTCTATCATGGCTGCATCAAGTGCAGAGAGAGTGAGCCGCTCATACCTTCCGTCACATTCCTTGTTTATTACATTGTGTTGTTACAATAATATACTATAGGAATTTATATTGAGCTTTGTTTAGTGAAAAAAAAATACAAGTTGGCAAAACAGGGCAATTGCCAGGGGAGTCGGCAGCCGTTTTTGGAAGCGGCGCACAATAAACTGGTGTCGCAGTGGGCTGGTGTTTTTCTGTCTTTTTTTTATGGGAATATTTTGTCTCCCGGGGGATTAGAACCATGAAATTCTGGCGCCCGAGCCCTGGCTTTTATAACAACTTACTTCCCAAAAACAACTGTCCCTTTTCCTTTGTTGTGCACGATAGAGAGAGCAGGAGCAGCTGCCAAAACATCCACCCTATTGTGTGAGGGGTGATAAGAACATGTGGGGAGGGTCTCAAGAGGAATTCAGAGAACTGTACTCACAAATAGATGCGTTTCCTTTGAAAGTTAGTTGGCTGCCGATAGTAAAAATATCTAGAACAGTGGGGATTATCAGGGGGTCACGAGGAGTTAACAACCTGGTACCTTCTCTGGAACTGGTTCCATACAATGGAATAACCAAACTGACATGGCTTGGGGATGTCTTGTAGATGAGATAACTGTCCATTGAAATAACTAACTAGTTCAAAATATAATTATGAAGTAATTCAGCTCATAGAGAGTCAAGACACAAACCAATGTGGCGGAGCTAGTGAATAGAATGCACATTATTTTTTGTGTAGGGGCCCCCTCTAGTGCCAACTCATTATATATATATTGAGTTTGTATTATAATATATATAATATCTCTGCTCCACTGACCCCAGAACTTTCCCCCCATGTGGGTTTCTTATTGGGTATCCGGGGAAGTTCATTGTTGGTTCTGTGTAACTATGCTTCCCTTGCTGGCGTTTCTTCTCACTGGAGAAAGAATCCAGAATGACGTCACACACACCTGACATCATCACCGATTCCCTGCTGATTCCCTGCCGAGATAGGAAGATGTGCTAGCAGGGGAGTCATAGGAATCCCTCAAGAGGGGAGGAGGGAGGTGAGGCTGATTGGGCCCAGGGGAATTGGGGTTCTACAGTACAGAAATTTAATTTTTTTTAATATAAAACAAAAATAGACTGCACTGTCCCACCTCCACAGAGGAGGGCCCTGGTGCATTGCTCCACCCATGCAATATGATAAAATCAGACCCAAAATTGAGAGGGCTAAAATCACAGAAGGGATAACGGAGGAGTCTTGGCCTCTCCAGTTTCCAGGTTATCATATAATGCCGTTTTTCAAGTGCTTATAAGATGTCTCACCTTTGTGAATATACTCCCATGTACAGCTATCATTCTGTGTGTTACAGATGGCACCATGTTCACACTGTACCATTACTGGCTATGGCGCTCTAGTTGTGACAGTGTGGAGAAGTTGGTGTGATTAATATGTTAGGATGATTAATTAAATAATCAGTCTTCTGCCCTTTTTATACGTAAAGGGTCACTGTAATTCAGGAAAACTGGCACTTGTTTGTGAAGTATGTGTCCTAGTTAAGGCAAAACCTAGCAGGCTGATGATTTGGATCTGCGATGTTATAGTACTAACTAGTGAAAAAGTAGCAGAACCTCATGCAGCAAAGTACAGTCCATGATCAAGGTACAGGGATAAGAACATAGGGGTTAGTCCAAGGCTTTGCTGGACATTGGAAGTATGGCTAGCCAGGTGCATTGGAAGCAAGGCCCTGTTAACCAGGCAGTGCGGCTGGGCAGGAGGCACGGGTTTCCAAATGATCCAGATAACACAGCAATACTGGAAGACGGGCCATGCAGATCAGGTGGCACAGATACGCAGGTGATCCAAGGAGCATGCCCATTCTGGTAGCCAGGTGGTGCTGGAATCCAGGTGATACAGAAAGTGCAGCCATACTGGATGCCCAGCAATAGCAAGGAACCAATCACTACAGCAAGGAATAGCCAAGGTAGTCAGGAACAGATCAGGATAGACTAGGGTAGTCAAGAACAGATCAGGATATTAAGGAACAGACCAAGTTAGTCAGTAACTGGCCAATGTAACTTGGAAAAGATCAGTGTTGTCAGGAAATCACCACGGTAGTTATGAAAAAAACAGGATAGCCAGGAACAGATCAGAGTAGTCAACAACAGACCAAGATAGTCAGGAACAGATCAGTCTATTCAGAGGTACTTTGGTCTGTTCCTGACTATACTCAAGTCAGGAACAGACAAGGTAGTCAAGATCAGATCCGTATAATCAGGAACAGACCAACATAGTCTGAGACAGATCAGCTTAGTCAGGAACATACCAGGGTAGTCTGGAACAGACTGTAATAGGAAGCGATAAAGGTAGCCACGATCAGTCTGTACCAGCCAGGAGCTCACTACATCTTCATCTGGAAGGCAGCTGTACTTATGTGCCACTCATTTAATAAAGTAATACTTGTTTACATATAATTATTTGGCCTCTAATGTTGGTTTCTTTATGGTTTGCTTGTTGCCTTAAATTAGCTTGTTCTGCAAAATATTCCTTATATATACCATAATTCATCTCCCTGTTTTGGCTGATTAAAACACATAAACTCCAAACCATGAAGTCTCCAATTCATAGTCTGCTGTTTCAAAGAGCTAATCTTGGTAATGAAAAATGACTTAGAATCTAAATACTTACAGCATTTAATGTTACTTGTAATTTTTCCTTATTGGCAGCATCCTCTGCTTTATTTGCTTTCCTTAATTGGCAACTGAGAATTAGATAGAGATCTTATTTCCATCCAACGTTCTACCCAGTGACTAATCGGTTAGGAAAAAAAATGTCTGTCCGTCCGTCTCTCTGCACATCATTTGTCTGTCTGCTCATCTGCCCGCCTGCCTGTCTGTCTCCCTGCCTATCTGCCTCTTTGTCTATCTGTCTGTCCAGATCCTACTCCCCAGACAGCTGGCTCTCCATTGTGCAGAAAAAGGAAATGAGATAATGGCTGTTTCTGGTGACCTTTTACCTTGATTTATTTTTAGATTTGATTCAGTCCCTTAATAATTGTGTCCTAAAAATAATCCTAACAGAGAAGAGTTTAATAGGGAGGAGGCGACTTCTTCAGCCGCAGTCATTGTACAGTAAAACTGGACGTAAAACAATCACCCTCCCATACTGGATGTTTATCAGAAACTTATGTTTTTCTCATCTTCTTCCATGGTCCTTCTGAGACAAAATCATGTATATTATCTTCTTGCAGTGAAGTAATCAAAGGAGCATATTGAAACCAAGTCAATTTTTATGCAAAATGTTAAGTCTTTAGCTTAACTTAAAGGGACATTTACCTCACTGTAAGTGCTCTTCTTGGTATGAAAGAGCACAATGTTGTATGTTAAAATAATCTGTTTTTCTTCTAATTACACTGTTTTTGTTTGCGTTGGCTCAGTTGTGTCTGACTCTCTGTGACCTCATTGACCGCAACACACCATGCTGATCCACTTGATATTCATGGCAAAGCTACTGGAGTGGGTTGCTAGTTCTTTCTCCAGTGGACCACAGCATATAGCTCCTGGTATTCCTAGGTGGTCTCCCATCCATGTACTGACCAGGTCTAACCCTGCTTGGATTCAAGGTGGTATGATCTCTTGGTTCTCTGGCTGGAAATGAACTCAGGTCACAGTGGTGAATGCACTGAATCCTAGCCATTGGACCACACTAAAAAATAATGACAAATTAAAATAAAATAATAATAATAATATAATAAAAAAAGTTGTAAGTCTCTGTTTACATGCAAAGTGTATCCTGCCTACTGTCTGTTGCATGAGTAATAACAGATAGCCAAGGAGCGCAAAGTGTGGTGATTGTCTACAGTGAAGACAGCGATTTATAGCAATTTTTCCCTGGACTCAGGACTGTACTGACCAGATAACTCATAACTGACTTATTTAGGCGAGTCCAGCATTCTATGCCTGCACAGATATGTTAAGGGCTCATTTTTTGGTTTGATCTCTACACCGTGCGCCAGAGAGGAGCACAGCTCTGCATTGTCCAAATTCCAGAGAGGCAAGTGAGCAAAAACCTGAATTTCCTGCCATAAGAAATTAAATAAAAATTCCAACGTCTGTTCCCTTCAATCTGGAAATGTAAGCAGTCTTACCATTGACTTTAATAGGACACACACCGCTGCAACCTGATTGGCTGCGGTAATGCAAAAGCAAGTGGGCAGCCTATTACACACACAAACACAGATTTTATTTGATTTAATAATGCTTTTAGGAGATCTTTACTGCTAAGTGGTCCAAATTGTGCTAATTTTAATTGGTCCTTTAACTATTGAAATATGGCAGCAGATCAAACCTATTTTTGACCGGTTTATAGATTGTTGACGCAATGGAAAGCAAGACACCAGATAAACAAACTTGTGTAGTGGAAATATTATCACAACCTAATATTTATAGACTAAACATCTACAAAAATCTGTATCGGACAAAGGCAATTGTATGATTTATATTCAGCGTTCTCTGGGACATAATGATTATTACTCTTAACAAAGATAATATTTTCCATAGCTCTATTTACAAGGGCATCAGAAAGTAGAGAAGAAACAAATTCGAAAAGTAAAATATATTATGTGGTATCCACAAAATCATACGTTAAAGAGACACAACTGTTTTATTTAACCTTTAACTGAACTTGTCTTAAACATTAATAAAGTAGTTTTTTTGATTGAAAAGATATTAGGTAAAACTGGTTTAAACTTCAATGAAACTAACAGAAAAGGCAGAGAGCATACTGTAGATCTCATTGGCTGGCAAAACTAATCTTGACTAATCTTAACGGCACTTTATCACGCAATAATTCCGTATATGGAATTCACATCCACATACAGTATATGGTCTGAAATAGACTTGTATCTAGATTTATACCCAGAAGGAAATAAAAAAACAGGAACATTTTAGTTAATTCTCCTCTTTCTAGCCCACGTAGCCCCTCCGCTCAGACAATATTACCCATCTCACCTCCACCCCAGTCCAGGTATATGGATTTGCCAAGATATTTTATATTTATTTACTTTTATGTACTTTAGATTATTGTAAAGTGCTTATAATCAAACAAATAGTCTCTGTATGGGTCTGTACTCTTCCTATAATATACCTATTACAGGCAGTGATGGTGCAGTGGGAGCCATCATTTTTGGTTCTGTACCTGCTTCGACAAGTGAGAGGTAACCTTGAATGCAGAAAGCACTGAACTGCTTCAGTTTAAGTGTGGCAATTCTTGTTATTTTAATTAGATAAATGGACGCCAAGTCCTGTTGGGGAATCAGCTTAAACAAGGCGATGGCTGCCCCCCGTTAAAGCTAATTCTGTAATATAGATAATAAAGTAAGAGTAGAGTCCAATTCACATCCTATACAAGTGGTCTGTATCCAGAGGGGCTTTCTCTTTCGCCTGCCCCCCCTGCCCCAGCCTTGCTGCCCTGTATGACCGGAGGTGACTCTGTCTCTTTGTTCCAGAAAATACCTCCGCATGAAAACATGTTATTTGGATTCTTGGCAGCGGATCACACATTCCTTTACTGTGGAATAATTGTTATCTCTCTATTCTTTCTCACTGTGTGTTTTTCTCAGTCGGTTTCCTGTGGAACAAAAAAGAAAGTTTACTATAAAATATTATTAACCCATCTTGTGCCAGACTGCCCAGTGCACGGAGCAGCCTCATCTGGTAATGAAAGGGTAAAATGACTGTGTGGTCTGGGATTATTGCAGTGGAAGTGGTCTAGAGGTTGCGAGCTAGGTGCCCCTGACCTGTGTCTTAGTAAAGTGTTCTAAGGACAAGGTCGTCTTAATTAATTTGGAGCCTGAAGTGGCAATATTACATCTTAATCTTGAGATAATATTCTCACATAATAAATATTTAATAACTCATATCCTTTTAATAGCAAAATGGACTTTGATAACATATTGGAATCTAGCGACACTCCCTTCTTGGACTAATGCTCAATTTAAGATATCAAACTAGAACGTAACGGGAATGAGGTAAATGTTAGAAATAAATCCCTGATAAGTAAATGGGTTCCCTGGGAAAATTATGTTAAGAAATATGGTGAAGTATAATAAGAGAAATATTAATTAGAAGATCATTGAGGCTTTCTTCTTTTCATGGTAGAGGGGAAATAATGGAAATGTTTCTTTCCTTTTGTTTTTTGAAATTATAATCTTTTTTCTACTTCTCTTTTCCCTTTTTGGAAACTGTATTTTTTGATGTTTTGTTTTGTATTAAAAAAAATAAATAGTATATTTGTGTTCACATTTGAGCATCTAAAACAAGTAAAAAAAACCTGGTTTCCTGGCCCAGAATTCAGAGAACTACAGTTATTACACTGCATTCTGCGAACCTTGACAGGAACATACAGTATCTGACCCCTCACATTTTTGTAAATATTTTATTATATCTTTTCATGAGACAACACTGAGGACATGCCCCTCTACTACAATGTAAAGTAGTAAGTGTACGGCCTGTATAACAGTGCAAATTTGCTGTCCCCTCAAAATAACTCAACACACAGCCATTAATGTCTAAACCATTGGCAACAAAAGTGAGTACAACACGAAGTGGAAATGTCCAAATTGGGCCCAAAGTGTCAATATTTCGTGTGGCCACCATTATTTTCCAGCACTGCCTTAACCCTCATGGGCATGGAGATCACCAGAGCTTCACAGGTTTCCACGGGAGTCCTCTTCCACTCCTCCATGATGACATCACAGAGCTGGTTGAATGTTAGAGACCTTGCACTCCCCCACCTTCCCTTTGAGGATGCTCAACAGATGCTCAATTGGGTTTAGGTCTGGTGACATGCTGAGATACTGTATATGTATATGACTTTTATTTTACATTCTTAAAATCATTCTATTTTTTATTGATTTCTTGTGTTAATGGAGGAGCCAGACAAGGAAGAGTAACAAAAAGTAATAGAGCAGGATCTAGGCATCATCTATAAATCCAAACACATCTGACCAGGTCCACCATCGTTTTCACTCCCACTTGGATGTACAATCATGTGATGTTGTGGTCAGCAAGCAGTGAATCTTCATATTGCAACTTCCAGTGCACATAACATGGCCATCAGCTTCTTATTAGTCAGTACGGTCATGTGGTGTTTCGGTCAGAAAACAGTGAGCCCTTATTTTGCGACTTCTACTGCAGATAATATGGCCATCAGCTTCCTATTGGTCTGTATAGTCATGTGGTGTCGAATCCTGTACTATTAGTGGTTCCATTTGACACACGGCCATGTGCTGAGCATCATTAGATGCACTATTGACATTTACAGCGTAGTGAGGGACTCGGAGGAATGGAAGGATGGAAAGAAGCCTACGTGACGTCCCCTAGCCATGGATGGAGGGAAATTAGAACAAAAATGATTATTGTTACTATTTCATTTATTTGTAATGCGCCAACATATTCCGTAGTTCCAAAAGTTGAAGTCAAAACAATATAAACATAATGAAGAGAAGAGAATGGAGGCCCCTGTCTTTGAGCTTAAAATCAAATGTACACAGAGCTTTCACTAAAGCACATAGGAAGTGTAACGGATCTACTGGCACCCCGACTGGGTACCTCCGTTGATGGACGCGTCCTAGCTTGCGCCGAGGACTACAAGCACCGCACCGGACATCACAACCACCACAGACTCCACAACCGCCGTAGCTTAGCTGGAGCCACACCGTCTTCCCTCCACCCTGTATGAATCTCCAGCATCCAGGACCGTGTGGGGAAGACCTCTCCTCCAAGGAGGGTACATCAGGAACAAGAGTTCAGTAGTTTAAGGGAGTATGCAGCGCATAGCAATCCCCAGTGTGATATAGCAATTCCCTCCAAGAACGAGACAAGTCTACGTTTTGGAGGGTCAAGTAGAACTCACTTGCTGGCACACCCAGCCTGGTTTTTATTACAGTCAAGTACAAACAGACCACACCCAGGGGGAGGTATAGAACAATCAATAACACAATAGTAACGCCCTCAGTTTCCCTCCCCTCTACTTGAGAGATAATTGAGTTTATTACTGTATCTACTCAATTATCTCCCAGCTAAAACTTACACATTTTATACATTTTTATAACTTTATGATTTTACATAGTACATAAATAAAACTTAAATTTTTATGAACAACATAAATTGTGGAACAACATATTAAAAAATGGCATGAATCAGACCAGGGGTTCACACGTTAGTAAAAGTATCTTTTGGGCTATTACTGGCAGCATGGCAATCTGGCTCAAACAGGTTTTACAGAGGCCTCTGTACTGGAGACAATGGGGAAAGTAATCCAATTATCCAGGGATAGAGGCAGACTCCATTGAGCACATGGTTGCAAAAAGACATAAACCACTTTATACAATAGACTTACTTATCTTATGAGGAGTCTCTGTAATAGGATTATCTATTATGCCCAGGTCTGCAATAGTCTGGGCTAATATTCTGCAGAGCATAAACCAACATACATACAGTATAATAGTAGGATCATATTTTAACCATAATAATAACCATGAAACAGGGTAAAACAGTGATGGGTTCCGTTACAGGAAGATTGAAAACTTGCAGACTTACAATCTAAAGGGTATGGGAGAGGTATAGAAGGATAATAGATGTGATGTGTATATTAGGGCTGGAGGTGATAAGCTTCTTTAAACAGGTGAGTTTTTAGTGAGTGTTTAAAGGATTTGAGGCAGGAGCATAGTCTGGTTGAGCGAGGTAAGGAGTTGGTGGCAAGGAGTTGGCGGCAGCGCGAGAAAAGTGAGAGGAGGTGATAAGAGAGGAGGAAAGAAGAAGGTCGTTAGAACAAAGAGGACGGTTGGGGGTGTACTTCGACATGGGAGCAGAGATATGAGGGTGCATTTTTGCTGAGGGCGTTAAGGGTTTGGGTCATGATCTTAAATGTTATTTTAGAGACTATGGGAAGCCAGTGGAGTGACTGACAAAGAGGTTTCAGACACTGAACATTCAGTTTGGTAGATGAGGCTAGCGGATGCGTTGATTATGGATTGGAGTGGAGAGAGACGGGTGGTGGGGAGGCCAGTAAGGAGAGAGCTGCAGTAGTCGAGGTGAGATATAATGAGAGAGTGGATTAGGATTTTAGTTGTGTCTTGTGTAAAATAGTGATGTATACTGGCAATGTTTTTTTAGTTGGAAAAAAAAGACACGATTTTCTTATGGATTGTATGTGAGGAGTGAAAGAGAGGGCAGGCTCAAACAAAAGCCAGACACAATGGGCTTGGGGGGTGGGAGTTATGATGGCATTGTCAACAGTGAGAGATATATGGGGGGTGGAAGCTTTGGTAGAAGTTGGGAATATTAGTAAGATTAGGGTCTTACTGGAGAGGCAGCCGGACACTTGTGCTAGGATAGAGGGGTCTACATCAGATGCAGAAAGGTAGATTTGAGTGTCATCTGCATATAGATGATATGGAAATCCAAATGATTTTAATAGGGTACCAAGGGAGGAAGTATAGATGGAGAAAGGACTAAACTCTGGGGTACACCTACAGTAGAGGGCTAGGCAAAGAAGAGGTGCCATAGAAGAAGATACTAAATGTTCGATCCACAAGGTATGATGAAAACCATGATAGAGCTTTATCACGGATGCCAAGAGAGCAGAGAATTAAGATAAGATGAGGGTTTTTAACAGTGTCAGATGCAGCAGAGAGATCAAGAAAATTAGGATAGAGAATTGACCCATTGACTTGGTGGTAAGTGTTTCTGTTGAGTGTTGTAGTCGGAAGTAAGATTGGAAGGGGTCAAGAAGGATGGTAAGGCGGTTGTAAACGATTCGCTCAAGTAATTTTGAAGCCAGGGGAAGTAGAGAGATGGGGCGATAGTTAGATGGAGAAGCGGAGTCAGATGTAAGTTTCTTAAGAATGGGTGTAATTATGGTGTGTTTTAAAGAAAGAAACTTGCCAGTGTTAATGGAAAGGTTGAAAATATGTTCAAGGGCGAGTGTGGTAGAGAGGGGAGGAATACATTGCGAAGGAATGGGGTCATGTGGAGAAGTTGTAAGGCAGGAAGATGAAAGTAGACTAGAGACCTCATCTTCAGTTACAGCATCAACGGAGTCCATGATGGTTGTGGGAATTGGGAAAGGTAAAGGCTGGGAGTTGTTGGTTTGTTGGGAGGAGGGTCTGTTGGGGCATGCTGGAAGGAAAGTTTGATTTGTATTTTTTCTATTTTATTACTAAAGTAGGTGGCAAAGTCTTCAGCTGTGAGGAAGGGGTGGGAGGTGGGGGAGGGCAGAGAAGTGTTGAATGTGGCAAACAGGGAGCCTGTAAGTGAGGTTGCAAACTAATTTGCTGTTTAGTTGGTGTCTTTTGGCGGCCTCCAAATGGCTTCAGAGTTACGGGCTTAAAAAAAATGGCAGATGTTAAACCCGTAACTTTTTTTCAAGCCTGCAAGTCTAAAACCGCTATTTAATTGCTATATATCCCCAAGCCCGCAAATGTTTTCAAACCTGTTAATGGCAAATGAGAGACAGAGGGAGCCAACGAGAGACAGGGGAGGGAGAGGGGGGAAAGGGACACAGGGAAGGGAGAGGGGGAAGAGACATAAAGGAGGTAGGGAGTGGGGGGAGAGACACCTGGGAGGGAGAGAGGGGAAAAGAGACACAGGAGAAGGAGAGGTGGGGAAAAACGACACAGGGGAGGGGGGGGGGGGAAGGGACACTGGGAGGGAGAGAGGGGGGAAGAGACACGGGAGGGAGAGAGGGGGGAAGAGACACGGGAGGGAGAGAGGGGGGGAAGAGACACGGGAGGGAAAGAGGGGGGGAAGAGACACGGGAGGGAGAGAGGGGGAAGAGACACAGGGGAGGGAGTTATCGAAGAGACACAGGGGGTGGGGAATGACATATTATCCCGTCATTTGTGATGGGAGGCCTGCAATGGACGCTTATTGCGAGGCAAGAGAAGAGGGAGGGAGAGAGAGAGAAGCAGTGCATATTGAGGCTGGCATTGTCCAGTTTTGCTTTGCATGGCGAGCCTCACATTGTGTGGCAAACAACAGCATTGCGAGGCTTGAAAATGTTATGCCGTCATTTTTGACGGGCAAGTCGCTAGTTATTACATATTATCCTGTAGCACTGGTACTTTACAGTGTCTGAGTTGGAATTGCTCCTCCATCCATCCATTTTCACCACTTCCAGCAGAGCACTCGGTACCTCTGTACTGGTTTGCTAGACATTACTGTAAGTCAGTTGCCAGACTGTGGAATAGTAAAATTACAATGCTTCAGATCCATCACTTGTCATACAACAACCACTTCCACTTTTATAAAGTCAAAAACATAAAGGTTAACTGTTTCATTGCCAGGATTTTGGGGGATGGACGCTATCTCAGGTACCAGACACAACATATGACTATATAGCAGTTATGGCACAATTCCTGTGCATATGCCATTATCATATGGAAAATGTTACATTGTTTTTCCAACATGATTTCAGTTTCCTGATGATATATTGGGCATTTGTATTATAGTGGAAAATATTTGTAACATAATAAACCTAGAAAACAAATATTTCCATTTATATGTTCAACTAAACTAACACTATTAGTCAAAGACAATGATATGACCCTGAGCACTTAAGTAGCCACACAGCCAGCGGCTCCGTCACACATGCGACCTCGGGGGAAAAAATACTACCTCAGAAAAATACAAGTTTAACAGCCGAACCACGGAAATCAAAAAACAGGAAAAATAATAAAAAATAAATAAAAACACTTTTACACAAGGAGAGAGCCAGGAAGCCTGGGAGTGAGGTTGCAAGCGATTTTGAGCCTTATTTGACGTGTTTTGTCACTCGGCTAAGCGAGAGAAAAAATGGCAGACGAAAAACAAATAATTCTGAAACTGGATGAAAACGAGGCTGAGCAAAGCCAGGCACGTGGGACTTAGAAAATACACGACGGCGAAGACAGTAACACTTGCACCAACAACGCCAGGCACGCAGGACTTTGAAAATAAAGCAAACGGCAGTCGGCGCGCGCCACACAAACATTCAGCAGACACACAGAAGAGCAACACACAGAGAAGGGACAGGGGGGTGATGCTGGAAAGAGACACATGGCATTCCCAAGCACAAAACTTGCAGGTTAATGAACCCTGCAATGAGCAGCCCGTACAGTAGGCAAGAGAAAAGGCTCATTGCAAGCCACGCGATGAGCGCCGAAGGTGCTCAAAGAAGCAAAATCCTCAAATTGTGTGGCAAACACCATTGTCGTGATTTTTTGACAGGCAATTTGCTAGTTATATTTAAAGCTCTACAGTTATTTATGGCAAACACAGAACTTGGGAAACTGGCAAGGGAACACAAGTATATTTTCATGAAAACAAATTGACCTTTGGGGTAAATGTATGGTGGAGCTGTCCTCGGTGGAGCTGTCCTTGGTACTTTTCACGAAAAGTTATTCTCCTTACAATGGGCACACCTAGGGGCATAGCTAGAGCTTTTGCCACCTGGGGCTGTCCCTGAATTTGTTGCCCTCCCAGTGCGAACATTATATGTTATGTATATGTAATGGTTTTCTCTCTCTCTCTCCCCCCTTCTCTCTCTTTCCCCCCCTTCTCTCTCTCACTCCCCCTACTCTCTCTTCCCATCCCTTCTTTCTACCCACACTACCTTTTCTATCTCCACAATCCCTTCTCCCTCTCACTCACCCTTCTTTCCCTCTCATGCTCTCCCTCCCTTCTCTTCTCCCCCTCTCTCCCTCCCCCCACTCCCTTCTCTTTCTTTCTCTCCCTCTCCTTTCTCTCTCTACCCACTCTCTCCCTCCCTCCCTCCTCTCTATCCCTCCCTTCTCTCTTTCTCTCCATACTCTCTCCCTCATATTCTCTCACAAAAGTATCTCACAAAACTGAGTACACCCCTCACATTTGTGTAAATATTTTATTAGATCTTTTCATGTGACAACACTGAGGACATGTCCCTCTGCCACAATGTAAAGTAGTAAGTGTACGGCCTGTATAACAGTGTAAATGTGCTGCCCCCTCAAAATAACTCAACACACTCATTAATGTCTAAACCGTTGGCAACAAAAGTGAGTACAACACGAAGTGGAAATGTCCAAATTGGGCCCAAAGTGTCAATATTTTTTGTGGCCACCATTATTTTCCAGCACTGCATTAGCCCTCATGGGCATGGAGTTCACCAGAGCTTCACAGGTTGCCACTGGAGTCCTCTTCCACTCCTCCATTATGACATCACAAACCTGGTGGATGTTAGGGACCTTGCGCTCCACCACCTTCCATTTGAGGATGCCACACAGATGCTGAATAGGGTTTAGGTCTGGAGACATGCTTGGCCAGTCCATCACCTTTTACTTCAGCTTCTTTAGCAAGACCTTGGAGGTGTGTTTGGGGTCGTTATCATGTTGTAATACTGCCCTGCGGCCCAGTCTCCGAAGGGAGGGGATCATGCTCTGCTTCAGTATGTCACAGTACATGTTGGCATTCATGGTTTCCTCAATGAACTGTAGTTCCCCAGTGCCGGCAGCACTCAAGCACTCACCCTCTTTTCTCTCACCTTTCATTCTCTCTCTCACTCTCCCCTTCTATCTCTCCCCCCTTCTCTCACTCTCTCCTCTTTTCTCTCTCTCTTCTCTCACTCTCTCTTTCTCTCACACACTCTCTCTCTTCTCTTCCCCTCTCTCTTTCTCTCTCTCCTCTCCCTTTCTCTCACACTCTCTTACTCCTCCTCCTCCTCCCTCTATATCTCTTTCTCCTCTCTCTCATCCCTCCCCCTCATGCCTTTCCCTCCTTCATGTCTTTCCCTCCCCCTCTTCCCCCCCCTCATGCCTTTCCCTCTTTCTCTCTCTCTCTACTTCCTCCTCTCTCACACTTTCTCTTTCTCTCTCCTCTCTCTACCTCTCTCTCTCCCCTTCTTTCTCTCTTACTCCACTTCCCTTACCTTAGTGCTACTCGGTCCAGCACCTCCTCTCACTGGTGACTTCTCCTCTCCTCCATGGGTCAGAGGAGAGAGCAGGGGCCGGGAAGGCTTAAGGGTCCTTGGGGAAGGGGCAGGAGGGCCAAGGGCGATGGGTGACAGGTGCCGGCATTTTTGCCACTCCCACAGAAGTGCCGCACTGGGCGGACGGTCCCACACTAGGCTTACCTTATTCAAACCTCACTCATCTCACGGGCAGAGCTACCACCGGTGCAGGCAGTGTAATGCACCAGTCCCTCCTCTGTGGGGGCCCAGTGTGGTCTAGTTTTTTATTATATAATATTTTATGTTTTATTTTTCCCTCTCCAGGACGCATTTGCTATTTCGGTCACTATCTCATCTTTTTTGATTTTGTGAGGATCCAGGATTACTATATCTCACAGTAGTTCATATAAGTATGACCCTCCAATTACTATTAGACCTTCTTGTAATTTATTTCACTACACCAGAACCTCCATTATTTCTAGGCCATAAATCTGGACTGCCAAATGTCTAAATCGAAATGGAAAAGAAATAGCCCTGTGGGACAGTTGGGTATAAAATTTACATAATCTTTTATAGAACAGCATAATGTTTCTCCATCTTAATAGATGGACACATAGATGCACAGAGGCTGTATAAATATTCCAAAACAAATACAATTATTAAAAGCCAAATGGTAAAATGTGTATTAGGCAGATCCTGGGGAGCATCTCCACCAACTACAATCATTGAGCCTCATTCAGTTGAGAAATTTTAGCTTACAGGAAGCCAGTAAACTCATTTGCTATTCAATCTGCGTCTTTTTGTGAGCCGCAAACGATCTACGAGTTACGGGCTGAAAATTCCTGCTGATGTTACAACTGTAACTTACGTCCCATCTATGCCTTAGATCTTTCAAGTCCGCAAGAGTAACGATCGCTAAAATCGCAAATCGCTATTCAATTGCTACAATTCTGCAAGCCCGCAAATGTTTTCACACCCGTAAATGGCAAATGTAGAACAAAAGACATGTCCGTAGCATTGTAAATGACAGGAAAAGTGATGATAGACATTAGAATTAATTGCACAATAGTCTCAAGCTCACAAATCAGCAGTAAAAAATATTTTTTTTTCATTTTGGGGTTATATCGATCTTGGGAATCAATGAGTTAATACATACCAGGCCACCCATATGGACTAGAACAGTATTGGCATACATTTTTAATATTTTGTATTTTGCGAGTTTGTGAGTCTGATCACATATCGGACCTCTAAACGCTAATTGATTGACATGTAACCTCCATCTTATACTGTCGTAATGATGATGGTCTCATTTTCTATTGGCTGTTTCTAAATTAGTAGTTACGACCTTGCTTAATTCCTCATGTTCACGCTCTGAAATGCTACATACGATTGCATGGATTACGATTTCGGCTTTCGGAACGTATCATGCAGGCTTGTTCAATTGAATTGCTCCGTAATTGAAGTAAAGTTCAAGCCCGCAGCACACCCGCCTGTACACTGTGAGTTGTAACAACCGCAAAAAGATGTCAATTGAATAGCAAATTAGTTTACGGGCTACATTACAGGCTCTCGTAAGCTACAATTTCTCAGTTTTATGAGGCCCAAAGTCAGGGGCCCACAATCAGATGTCTGCTGATGGTGACTGCAGCTAGGAGATCACTTACTTTGTGGGAGGAACGCTATGGTAAATCTGGACAAGATATTTAAGAGCTAAGACATCAAATTGTCAGCAAAGATCCATCTAGTCAGCGCTTTGGACTTCCCTTTAATAACATACAGCTGTGACAGTTGGACCATAAAGAAGTCTGAGCACCGGAGGAGGACACTTTTGAGAATTCCTTGGACTGCAGGAAGATTAAACCAATCCATGCTCAAGAAGATAAAACCAGACAAGCTGTAACACAGATGGGCTGACATTATTACGTGATTAAGTGATGAACATGAACTTGCAAGTGCACTTCCTGACAGACAGAACTGGCAAAAGTCCACAATGTCACAAAGAATCAGACCTGACTGAACAACAATTGTAAAACCTTAGTTTTATACAAGCTTACATTTAAGAGCTTACAAGCTGTTGTAGGCCTTACAGTTTTGTAAAATAAATTGAAATTTGTTTAAGACTTACAGTGTGGTTAAAACTCTGTTTTAGGCCTGGCTAATGGACTTGCTATCTAGTTTTACCCTCAAGAGCTTGCAATCTTTTCGGTTTATAACTTTTAAAGTCTATGTCATTATTCTTATCTATTCCAGCTGAAAGTGTTCTTCTTGTGTATCACTCCCACTGGAAGAATTAAATAATCACATTGTGTGTGTGGTCCAAATTGGTAGATTTGCAATGGTGGTTCTGAGCACAAATAACCCAAAAATCAGACAGAACATGTAGTATATAAAACTACATTCAGCCACCGTAGCTAACCCACACAAGACACTAGAGGACACTGTGGTCCCATTTTTGCACAGCAAATACAAACCCTCTAATAACTGATGAGCCATAACTGTCTCAGTCACCTAAAAGGAAATGATATTCCACACCAATCTAGGAAACTCAGGCTACAGAACAGAGATATACAGCCTCGTTAAATTTGGGCTACATGTTAAAACGTAGCCCGTAACGTTGAAAGTAGGACTTGCGGTTATTAAATTAACCCCATAACGCAGGCCGCCGCCGACTTGCGGGTTAGAACGCAGGATGGCCGAAAAATGCCTATGGGACGTGAACGTAGAACTTTGCAGCCCGCAAATCCTTTGATCTGTCAGGCCCGTAACCGCTAAAAATCCTAACATGCTATTAAATTGCAACAAAGACAACTAGCCCGTAACATGAATATGGAGCCCTAAGGACTCGCAAGGGGGGTAAAGACCAATTCGTAGCCATGTAAATGCAAAAAAAAACACACTACTGTACTTTTATTAAAAGGGAAAGTGATGTTAGGTATTAGATTTAATAACACCACATACTCAAGCTCGCAAATTGGCCAGAAAAAAATACTTGATTTCATGTTTAATTTCCGTGTTATATCGATCCCGGCAATCAATGTGTTAGTACATATTATATTACATGCGAGTTCCATTATATCATAATTACATCTTTATTATTATTGCATTATTGTGGAATGTGGGTCCAATCGCAACTTGTAATTGAAGTCTCCCCTCCCCTTTTTCAGTGATATAACGCTAGCAATCTCTCCGTCTAAACCCGTAACTATGGTCTACACTAATTAATTATACGAACGAGCTACAATTTGCTTCTCAAGCCCGTAGCTCACAGCTCATTCTAATTTAATAGCAATGTAACTCGGCCAAATTTCAAGCCCGCAGGTGTTACGTGCTTCATGTTGGACTTACGGCCCCCGAATTTAATAGGGCTGCAGGACAAATAAAATGCAGAGAATGTACTTGGGAAGGAGGAAAAAAATGGAAGTTCAACGAAAGAAGGAAAAAGAGACGATATAAAACCCCGAAAGGAATAGAGACGATCACAGCGAGCAACAGAACTGAATAGAGATCTTATATGAATCGACTGTATCAAAATGAGCATCCAATGTGAAAGTAAACGTAAAACGCATTTGAATACAATACCAAAAAATTACATCCAAGAGTCCAGTTATGCCCAAAAATTAAATAAATATAGTGCATTTCCTCCTAAGTACATCCAAACCCTCCAGGGGCAAGTTTTGTGAAGAATACTCACATTGTATTCTGCACAAAACTTGTCCCTGGAGGGTTTTGATGTACAATAAAGCTACAAACTGGGATGTTTTATAGTGCTGTGAACCTGACCTCTTTGAAATGAAGCAGTAAAGCATAGGTAGAGCTGTTTTACTGTGCAACAAGTAGAGTCTTGAGGGACTTGAGCTGCTCTGTATAATTTATACATTAATAAATCAATGCATAAAATTATATTTATAAATTAAATACGTGAAGGAGAAAATTGTCAGCTGTCAGTGTTCATTTAAGTGTCAATGACTTTTTAGATATTGATACCAAGCATGCCGGGTGCTTATGTTACAGGAAGGTTACCTCGGACTGAAATGCTGGTTGTTTATTATACTTATCTGTATGTCCCTCTGCTCATTATTACTAAGTGCTTGTATTATTTTTGCAAGGCAAACAAATGAAGTCACTTTACAACATATAGGTCTGGCTGTTTTACAGAGAACAATCTGCTCTTAGGGAATTGGATAACCCAAGCACACTTCCTCATCTTGTCTGCGGGACTACACATATATAAGGACAATAACTTTGTTGTTTACAGTGTCCAGCATAATCACAACTGGGTGATATTCCCATAAAGTCATATTTCTGATATATAGAGGGTGATGCCAGGAAAGCCTCTATACACAGAAAAACTACTTTTTATCTTAACTCTTTATTTCTTCATTTTAAACAATCCCAATAATTCTTGTAATAAAATATCAATACAACAAAAGTGAAAAAAGCAAAAGCTATACTAATACAATTTATGAATGTTAAGCATGGGAGACAAAAAAACAAAAATGGATAAAAGGTAGAAAGGGAAAAAGGTATATTGATAAAAACATTTTGTACACAACTTACAAAACTCTCAAGAGACCTTCCCAGGTTCACATCTTTTCCATAAAAAAATGGTATATTGGGGATGCAATACAGTTTCAAATTGAGCCAGGGAGCCCTTCAATCTAGCTGAAAGTTTTCTTATTTCTATGTTTTCCCATATTTTAGCTATAACAAGGTTTAATTTTGGAATTCGTGGGGATTTCCATAGTTCTGCCAAAGATCCTCTAGCGGCTAAGCTAATATGAGCAGTTATGGTGTTTTTTTTGTTTCATATTTTGTTGCCAAAGTTGGAATAGGAGAGAAAACCATCAAGTTGTTATTAAAGAATTGATTAAAACATGTTTTTGAATTTTTGGGCAGGACCACCACATATGTAAATACGTTCCATCTAGGCCACAACCTTTCCAACATGGAGACCCATGTCCCTGTAGTCGTTCTTGTAATTTGGTTAAGTAAAGGTTCAAGGGTCAAAGCAAAGAGAAGGGGAGGCAGTGAACAGTCTTGTCGAGTTTCATTCTGCATTTGAAAGCTTTCCCTTTATGTACTTGGTAGAATTAAAGAGGCTGTTGGAGATCCATAAAAGTATTGCAAATCCTTGATCTGTTAGTGTTTTGAATAGAAAGGGACAGCATATTCTGACTAATGCTTTTTCAGCATTAAGATGTTCTCTCATTTGTGGATCACTACCTTCTTTCACATCAGACAACCACCAGATATTCTACTGTGGTCAAGAATCCTGCAGAAGAAATGGAGAAGCCCTCATAGTCAATCAAAGGGTGTCCAAAGCAGAGCTCTGTTACAACCCAATAAATTACAGAATTATTTTAATTCAAATTTAAGGCAAGACATTTAACATCACAGGATGAGATTGGCCCTTGGATGTCTTGCTGATAACAATGCTGCAGGAGGTGATGGAATCACAATTGAACTTTTCCAAATTCTGCAAGATGATGCTGTGAAAGTGTTGCTTGGAAAACTCAACAATGGACAATAGATTGGAAAAGTCAGACTACATCTCAACCCCCAAAAAAGGCAGTGACAAAGAGTGCTCCAATTATCAAACAAATGCACCCAGTTTGCCTGCCAGTAAGGTAATGCTTAAGATTCTACAAGCTCGACTCTAACAATGTATGGACCGTGAACTACCAGATGTGCAAGCCGTGTTCTGCAGAGGAAGAGGCACAAGAGATCAAATTGCCAATGTCCGCTGGATAATGGAGAAAGCAAGAGAGTTCCAGAAAAACATTTAATTCTGCTTCATAGACTATTCTAAAGCCTTTGACTGTGTAGATCACAAAAAAACATGGCACATTCTTAAAGAGATGGGAGTAACAGATCATCTCATCCTTCTTCTCAAGAATCTATTTTGGGATCAAGAAGCCAGTGTCAGAACCGAACATGGGACAACAGAATGGTTCAAGATTCGAAAAGGAGTGCAACAAGGTTGTACATTGTCACCTTACTTATTCACCTTACATGCAGAATACGTCATGTGTAAGGCTGGAATGGATGAATCCAAAGCCGGAATCAATATTACTGGAAGAAATATCAACAACCTCAGATACCCTGATTATACTACTCTGATAGATGAAAGTAAGGAGGAACTAAAGGACTTATTGATGAGGGTAAAAAGAGAGTGCAAAAGCTGGCCTGCTCCTCAACATTAAAAATACGAAGAAGTGGAGGCGGTGGCAGATTTTTTTTTTTGGGATCCAAGATCTCTTTAGATGGTGACTGTAGTCATGAAATTAAAAGACATTTGCTTCTGGGGAGGAAAGCTATGGCAAGGTTGGACAAGGTAGCAAAAAGTAAAGATATTAAACTATCAACAAAGATATGCATAGTTAGAACTATGGTATTCCCAGTAGTAACATACGGATGTGAGAGCTGGACCATTAAGAAATCTGAACACTGTAGAATTAGTCCACTGAATTGTTATGTTGGCAAAAACTACTTAGAGCCCCTTGGACTGCAAGAAGATCCAATGAAACAATACTGCAGGAAATCAAGACAAACTGTTCACTAGAAAGTATGATCATGAGACTGAAGTTTACATATTGTGGCCATATTATGAGACCGCAGAATTCCCCAGAGAAGACTCTGATGCTGGGAAAGATTGAAGGCACATAAAGAAGGGGACGACAGAGGCGGAGATGGATAGATGAGGTCACTGAGCTCCATCAAGTTCATGTTCATTGCTTCAGAGTGGCAGCACCTGAGAGATGTACTTGGCGTGCTGTGGTCCATAGGGTCACTTAGAGTCAGATACAACTGAACGACTAAACAAAAACAACAAATCAACCTTCTTTATGTAGTAGCCATATATTTGCTTTTAACATTTCTGATGGAATGATCTCTTCTTGTATTATTAATATTATTATCTTTATATGTAACGTGCCAACATATTTCGCAGTGCTGTACATGGGTTAAGTGGGAGGCAAAAAAAAAAAATAAGACACTGCAAAGAGCAGAGAGCCCAGTCTTTGTGTTTATAATCAAGTATGCATAGTGCATTCCCTAAAGCACATTACAAGATTAAAAACTCACAAACTTACAATCTAATGGGTTTGGGTGTGGTACAGGAGGGTGAAAGAGGAGTTGTGCTTGTTAAGCCTAAAGGTGATACAATTATTTAAACAGATGCATTTTTATTGAGGTTTTGAAGGTTCTGAGGCAGGAGTAAAGTCTAATGGTGCACAACAAGGAATTCCAGAGAATTGGGACAGCACAAGAAATGTCCTGAAGGCGGAAGTGAGAGGAGTTGATACGAGAGCAGGAAAGAAGAAGGATGTTACAAGAACATTGGGAGTATTTTCAGATGAGAGTGGAGAAATAAGGGGGTGCATTGTTATTGAGAGCTTTGAAAGTTAGGGTCATGATTTTAAATGTTATTCTGGAGCTACGGGAAGCCAGTGGAGTGATTGAAAGAGAGGTGCTGCAGACACTAGCGGAGGCATTCATTATAGATTGGAGTGGGGACAAACGGGTAATGGGGAGGCCAGCAAGGAGAGAGTTGCAGTAGTTGAGGGGAGATTTGATGAGAGAGTGGATTAGAATTTCGGTTTTGTCTTGTGTAAGATAGTGATGTATTTTGAAGATGGCCTGGGAGTTGGGAGTGACATTGTAGAGTTCTTTCTTTGACATGTTGAGTTTGAGGTGGTGGGCGGACATTCAAGAGTATATGCTAGCGAAGCAGTTGGAAACTCATGCTAGAAGAAAGGGGGATAGATCTGGTGCTGAGAGTTACATTTGAGTGTTGTCTACTTAGAGATGATACTGAAACCCAAAATATTTTATTAGGGTACCAAGTGAGGATGTGTAGATGGCGAAGAGGAGGAGGCCTAGGACTGAACCTTGGGGTATGCCAACAGATGGAGGACATGGAGAAGAAGAGGTGCCAGAGGAGGAGATACTAACAGCCTTATTAAATTGCGATTCAGTAAATTTAAAAGGGCTCTATTTAAGCACACAGCATATTTTTTTTACAGAAGTTTTTAGTTAGTGAACTTCTATCCAAAAGCAAGGTCTTCACTAACTAAAAACTTCTGTAAATAAAATATGCTATGTGCTTAAATAGAGCCCTTTTAAATTTACTGAATCGTAATTTAAGTGAGAGTAGATTTCAAAGTTCTACGGGCTCAATTACAGGTTGCGATCGGACTCACATTCCACAATAATGCAATATGAATATGGTATTCTATTACATGTGAGTTCCATTATATGTATTAACACATTGATTGCCGGGATCAATATAACATGGAAATTAAACATGAAATAGAGTATTTTTTGGGGCCACTTTGCGAGCGTGAGAATGTTGTGCTATTAATTCTAAGACGTAACATCACTTTCCCTTTTATATAAAGTACAGTAGTGTGTTTTTATTTGCTTTTACGGGGCTACGTATTGGTCTTTACCCCCCTTGTGAGTCCTCTCCAGCACACTTTGGGCTTTGAGCGTGTTGCGTGTTACGGGCTAGCTCGCGGGTGACTTTGTTGGAATTTAATAGCATGATTGGATTTGTAGCAGTTACGGGCTTAACAGATCAAAGGATTTGCGGGCTGCAAAGATCCACTTTCCCGTAGGCATTTTTCGGCCGTCCTGCGTCTTAACCTGCAAGTCGGCAGCGGCATGCTTTATGGGGCTAATTTAATAGCCGTAAGTCCTCATATCAATGTTACGGGCTATGTTTTAAAACGTAGCCCCAATATAATGAAGCTGATAGAGCCCTATTCTTTTATAAATCAGTAAGTGAATCTAACCTTTAATTTTTGCTGCAGGTGTTTCTTCTCTAAATGTTTAGATGTATTCTATTGACTCTAGCTCGCAATTTACTTCATACAGCCTCCAAATGTAAACCCTTCCTTATTTAGTAAGATTTCAGGGTGCGTGACCATGTGATCTGACACAGCAAATAGTAAATTACTCTGTCATCCTGACGTCAGTAAAAAATGGAAGTTACACGTAACCTGCAATCGGAGGCTACAAATTCCTGAGAGCCAATAAGTAATATTTGCCAATCTGGCTCACAATCTAGCAATCTATAAAATTTATTAGAGCATCTGTTCTAGTCAATGTTAATTTCATGATATGTATTAACCCCATTGTGTCCGGGGATTGATATTACTGAGAAATTTTTAATTGCATATTTGTGGGCTTGGGACTGTTTAATTAATTCTAATGTGTTTCCATGCTTTACCATGATTTTATAGTACAGTAGTGTGTGTTTAATTGTGGCTACAGCTATCTGAACTGGCATTAAAACCCTTCACAAGTCCTATTTAGTAATATTTTTTTCAGAAACTTGATGCTTTTTCAGTTGCGGGTTACACTTTATTTGCGAGCTAGTGGTACGGGCCTAGTAGAATATCGATTTTGTGTAACTTTAATTATTTAGAGCTTAAAATATTCACGCTGTGCTAAAACCAATGGAGTTCTAAGACTGGTTTTGCATCTTTTGCTGGACCGTAGAGATTGTGGGCGGGGAACTCGTAATCAGATTGCGAGTAGCTAATAGAATCTGTTGCAATATTAAGAGCGACTTATGTATGTGTAACTTTACTTTCTGGGCAATAAAATAGGCCCCATGTTTGGTTCTTATTTGCTCTTCTTTTAGTTCTTAGGGATTTGCTCCAAGCTGGTCCTCCCAGATGGGTGATTTCCAACAATAGCAGCGCAGAACCACTTGAAGAAGACTTCGGCGGTTAGATCTACTCAACAAGTATTGAACATAAGAACGTTTTACACCAAGGACCACAAGATCTACCTTTAAGAGATCTATATTCCCTTCCCTAAGAGCGTGGATAATTACTGTTCACAACACTATATTTGCCGAAAATTACCATATATTGTGCTCCTCTAAACAATCTTAATATTGAATATTAAATGTACTTTCAAACATCAACTTCAAATCCTCCATTTGAGCTGCTGATGTGTTTAAAACAAATACTAATAAATAGCATAAACACGGTCCCTGTAAGTACTGAAAGAACCTCTGACTGGGATGCAGCCCTAAACGGTCAGACACAAACTTATGTCATTTTCAATGTAAAACATATCCAGCCAATGAAGGGCATATGCTGCTGTCATAACTAAGCCTCATGACTTCTCCCTGTTCCCTCATCAGATACCTTTTCCTCTAATGATAGATAAAAACACACCCTGTAATGTTGTTAATTTGTTACATACTTCATTCTAAAAACATTTTAAAACAGAGCACCGAAAACATAGCACTGCAGTGTACAGTTAAAGGGACAAGACATCATTTATTTCCTGGGTTAATGTGATTCTGTGCTTCCCCCCCCCCCCCCCCCCCCCCCCCCCTCAAATGAATGTATCAGAGCTGATTGAACAGATTCAAATGCTTAATTGCTCTGGAGGGCTTGTCCCTGCCTGTTAATGAGCACTAACACAAGATATATGAGTCATACTTGTCTGCCAGTGAGACCTACACACTGCAATATGTTTTGTGCATCTCCTGCTCTTTTCCTTGTTGATTTTACTTAAAGGGATATGAACGGTTCCTGGATGTTTACTAGATCTATAATATTCCTGTGTATCTATTTACTTTCATGTACTTTATTGTATTACAAAGTGCTTATAAGTCCTCTGCAGAGTATGAATACACAGACTTTGCTTTACTTGCTGTGCTGTGTCCCATATAAACCAATCAGTGACCATCTCTCAGCAATATGCTCCAACATGCAACTGAGATTTGGTCCCTAATAGGCTAGGACACTACACTACACATCCAGCCCTACAGAGTCTATCTGCATAAGCTGCAGACGGCAGAGTCATACAGAACTATTTGTTTGGTTTAGGCAGTAAAAACAGAGCGTATAAGCACTTCTTAATTAAAGTACATAAAAGTAGATAGATACACAGGGATATTATATACCTACTAACATCCAGGAACCTTTCATATTCCTTTAATATTTTTCATACAAAAACACAGCCTTAGCAATGTTAAAAACATACATAAAAATGGGGTCCATGTCCCTTTATGTCCCTTTAACAGTAATGATTGATTTTCAACTCTTGCACTTCCACTTACGATCCACTTGATGGCAGCAAACTCCATAATCTGTCATATTGGTCAAATTTCAGAAAATATTCTCCTTTTTGTCAGATTCTGAGTAATTTTTTTTTAAAAAAAGTGGTAAAAACAGGCAAACCTGATAAAAAATAGTAAGTTGGCAGCTTCAGCAAATTTGGCCAAAAATGTTAGATGGGCCTTTTCAAACTAAACCTTCTATATTCAGTCCTTTCTATTTCTAGTACCTTCCGCCCTACCACTATATATATATATATATATATATATATATATATATATATATATATATATATATATATTGTATTTATACAATCTTTCTTACCTAGTACATAGATCACTGGGCAGCTCCATTACTGACTGCAAGTCCTGCTCTAAGAGTTTGCTATTGTAAAGTGGGAGGAAGCACTGGGTGTAGCTGTACATAGAATATCTTGTATAGGATTCAAACTCACCCTATCAAATATGTATGGAATATGTTGACGTGTTTTCCAATAAACGATAATAATAATAAATAAAAAACATACTACAGATCTTCACGCCATGATTGGTGATGAATCCCAGGCCAGTGACTGTGGGGAACTATGGGGCAGAATAACAAGCAATTGGGGTGGAAAGTCCTGTTAAAGCTGACAGAAATGTGCATCTTTCTCCCTGTGCCCCTACAATCAAAAAATACAAACACATTTTATAAATAAGATCCTAATGGATTGGCTGGATAAATCAGCAATATAACCAAGTAAAAACAGCTGTAATACCAATACTATTATGAGAAAATGGGAAATCATATGGTGAAAATCACATTAGCCTCTTTTACAGAATTACACTTGATTATGAGCAAGACAAGTCTAGAAGTTTATTGACCATTATATGCAATTATTCTGTAGATGGAACCACCATTTTTGTTTTTAGTGATCTGATTCTATAGCTGGGAGGAGGCATCGAATTCAATCATGCCTAGGATAATAGGAGGGCTAAATGAGGATTTATTAAGGCAATTGTTTCATTTGATATAATAGTAAGACTATATGTGCTTATTGGCATAAAATAAGTTTCAAATCATTTGGATCAGTGTGTCCCAATAGTTGGCCCTCAGACCAATGATGGACCCTGAGCCTTTATCTGCCGGTCCTTAGGAATGAGAAGGACAAGGAGAGCTTACTCTTTAAATAAACTCTTACAATTCGTCACAGTTATATGTAAATTATTATGGAACTTGTCTGCAGTTAAATGTATTAAAACCTAAATGTTAAATGTATTGACCTCATGGACCGTAACACAGCAGACACATCTTTATGTCCATGATCATGCTGATCCATTTGGTTTTCATGGCAGAGATACTGGAGTGGGTTGCCAGTTCATTCTCCAGTGGGCCACAGCATCCAGCTCCTGCTATTCCCAGGTGGTCTCCCATCAGAGTACTGACCAGTGTGACCTCTTGGTTCCCTGGCTGGATTCAAACCCAGGAGGCTGTGGTGAAAGCACCTGTATCCTAACCACTGGGAACCCCTAGATAATATATATAGACAGGTATTCAGTGCTGTTTTGCCTTTTATTATACATCACAATGATCTTTTTTTATTCTTTTCTTGCATAGGATTCTGCTCTATATAACAGTTACATTACAATGTAACACAGATAGCTCTCCAGTTCCTTCTCCAGTGGACCACAGCATACAGCTCCTGGTATTCTTAGGTGGTCTCCCATCCAAGTACTGACCAGCTGCTTGGCAACAGGGTGGTGTGACCTCTTGTTTCCCTGACTGGAATTGAACCCAGGTCACTGCGGTGAAAGCACCGAATCCTAACCACTGGTAACCTAATGATTGTGATATCACAAGAGGAAAGGAAGTTATAACGGGCCTAGGGCAGCAAAATTCCTAAATACGCCAATTGTTTTGACACATACTTTTTCAACTGATGTGCAATGCAATATTTTAGGTTGTATCGGTCAGCGAAGGGTTAAACCCCAGGCGCAGAGCGACGCTGGCCACAATTTGCTCCGGTTTATCTCGCAGCGCTGCGCGCAGCCTGTGTGTCTTGTGTCTCTTTTGTTGGCGGCTGTAATGACACAAAGAATTCCAATTTACATACAATTTCCTTCTTATCTCCTCCGTCTCTGTGTTTTTAGCAGCACCTCTCACAAAAAGAAAAAAGACCTGAGTCATCCCAGCTTATAATAACTGAAGATTCCTCATTATCATGAACTGCAGCAGAAATGTGCAAGAACGTACCCAAATCGTTCCATTCAGCTGGCGATCAGTTTAACTATTTGATCACCATGGCAGCCAGAAATTGCTTGGATCCTGGGCAGGTTGTTATTTACAGAACGTTCTGTTGGAGGGTCACCTGGATAATGGGGCAAAACTAAACTATTTTTAATTTGATCAATATTAAATGCAATTATTCTCGGTGCATCCATTGTTTTTCTTTTGCTTACCTGGACTGCGATTCTACTGAAAGTCGCTCCATGTGAAATTATTGCACTTATCCTATCCAAATTTATCTTTCTAGGTAACCAGGAAAAACAAACAATGGCTGCCAACTGTAAAGCATAATGAAAAGGTACTTAAAAGCTATATTTTTACTTAAAAATACAATTTTATAATCCCATAACCCCACCTCTGCAAAGTGAGCATGCTCCAGGTGATCTGGCCTCCATAATTAATGCAATTAATGATTATTTTGTTTTTTGACTGGACAATAGTGTCCAGGACAAGGAGAGAGGTGGGGGCGGGGTGCAGCATTGGCCATCAATGAGCAGAACTGTTTTTTTTATTATATTAAATCCGTATTTTGCTGCTGTTTGCGAATGTATCTTTTTGGTTAATTAATGATGAACTAAAAAATGGAACTATGGGGTAACGGGGGTAAGTTAATGGCATGCTGCAAAACTCTGACAGATATATATTTACATTTTATAGTTTGATTAATAGAAGATAATTAAGCTTTGAAGGTGACACAGACGGTTATGAGGCTTATTTTTCAGCTGCTTTTAACCAGAATTGCTCAGTTTTTATCTTTTGCACAGAAGCTCTCTGCACTTTTCATTGCAGACAGTGGAGAAATGTATTATAATCTGTTTTACTGACAAAATGTTATCAAAGTGATTTTAAACTTGCTTTGCACCAACGACACTTGAGGAAAAAAAATTGTATGCATGCTGAAGTAGACTAATGTGGTGAAAACATTCTTAAAGAACATAATTCAAAGACACTAACGTCACCAGATGTGCTGGAAAAGCATGTGTAAAAAATATTTTCTTATTTAAAATAGCTGCTAAATTAATTGTATTTAGACTGATTCTGTGCCCGTCTAAATTGGCAGAACATGGGCTGCATTGGAAGCTGGCATTAATCTGACTCACATATACAGACAGTGGAGTGAAGGTAAATAATATAATTAAGGGACTAGACACGGGCCTCATTCAATTGTGGTTTGGCCAATTGAATAGGGCTCTATATAAGCACAGAGCATATTTATTTAAATACGTTTTTAGTTAGTGAACTTCTATCCAAAGCAAGGTTTTTACAAACTAAAAACTTATTTAAAACATTTGCTCTGTGCTTATATAGAGCCTTATTCAATTTGCCAAATTGCAACTGAATGAGGCCCTTCATAGTAGAATGCCTGAAGAACATTGGACAGACGTTTGCGACATTGTCAAGAAAGCAGCAACAAAGAATGGCTGTCTGATGAGGCTTTGAAAGTAGTTCATGAAATATGGAAAGCGAAAGGTGGAGTTAAGAAAAGATTTGTCCAACTGAATGCAGAATTCCAGAGTATAGCAAGAAGAGACAAGGAGACATTCTACAATGAGTGATGTAAAGAGATAGAAGAAGATAACATGGCTGGAAAGAAATTGGTGATCTCAAAGGAACCTTTCAGATGAAAAAGGACTCATTTCATGCCAAAGTGGGTGTGATAAAAGACAAAAATGGTGGGGACTTAACAGAAGAAGATCCGATAAAGAAGAGGTGGCAGGAATACACTGAAGATCTATACAGGAAGGATCTTAACAGCAGTGATGACATCAATAGTTTGTTGAATGAGCTGGAGCTAGACATCTTGGAGGGCGAAGTGAGATGGGCCCTCCGATGTCTTGCTGATAAGAAGTCTGTAAGAGTTGATGGAATCCCAGCTGAACTATCCAAAATCCTACAAGATGATGCTGTGAAATAAGGCAGTGCCAAAGAGCACTCAAATTATCGAACAATTGCACTCATTTCACATGCCAGCAAGGTAATGCTTAAGAACCCGCAAGCTTGACTCCAACAATATATGGACCAGGAACTACCAGATGTGCAAGACGGGTTCTTTGGGATCACAACAAAATGTGGCATGTCATTAAAGAGATGGGAGTACCAGATCATCTCATCCTCCTCCTGAGGAATCTGTATGTGGACCATGTGGCCATGGTCAGAAAAAAACTTAGAACATCAAGGTTGTATATGTCACCTTATTTATTCAACTTGGAATGAATTAATCCACAGCTGGAATCATTATTGCTTGGAGAAATATCAACCTCAGATACTAGTTTGATGGCTGAAAGTGAGGCGGAACTAAAGGACCTATTGATGAGGGTGAAAGAAGAGAGTATAAAAGTTGTCCTGCTGCTCAATGTTTGAAAGATGAAAATCATGGCAAATGGCAATCTCAGTTCCTGGCAAATAGATGGGGAAGTGACAGGCAGTGACAGATTTTATTTTCCTGGTCACCAAGAATTCTTAGGATGGTGACAGCATCCATGAAATTAGAAGATGTTTGCTTCTGGGGAGGAACACTATGACAAGTCTGGACAAGCTATTAAATAGTAAAGATATTTCACTATCAATAAAGGTCTTCATAATTAGCACTATGGTATTCCCAGTAGTAACATAAGGATGTGAGAGTGTGGACCATAAAGAACACTGAATGCTGTGGAATTGTGGTGTTGGCGAAAACTACTTAGAGTCCCTTGGACTACAAGAAGATCAAGACAAACTGAGCTTCAGCCTCATGATCAAAACTTCCAGTGAACATATATTTTGGCCATATCATGATAAGACAGTATTCCCTAGAGCAGACATGAGGGAGATCAGAGGGCAGTGGCTGACAGATGTGCCTGCGTGCTGAGGTACATAGGGTCACGGAGAGCCAGGCATGACTGAATGACTAAACAACAACATATAGACAAAGTGCATAAGTGTCACTTTTCCTATGTTAGTTGAATTGTTCTTCTGTTACGTAGAGGATGTGTAGTGATTAGAGAATCTGACTAAAATTAATGATCTGAATTCAAATTCGTATCAGCTCATCAATTTTTCTTTTGTTGATATTTTTTGTTTATACAGAATAAAACAGAAAAAATATATACACTGATCTGAGACAAATGCAGGTCTTCTAATTCTTTAAAAATACTGATTTAAATTACCACCACAAAATGAAAAAGAATAAAAAATTGAAAACGTTGTCTGACTCCTAATTAAGCAGGAAAAAAGTCAAACATCTAGTTTTTAATAATAAAAAATAATATTTTTTATGCCTCTACAGGGCCATGAAGGGATATATGATACATTGGGGAAGTTGTGTGTGTGATAGAGGTTTTCATATTTCGGGAGATATATTGTTGCAGTGAAAGATGCAAGGTGTCTGCCTCTGGGCCAGTAAGAACTATCTTTACAATGGCACTCCCTTCACCGATAGCCAAAACACACACCCTCATGATTCAGCTCAGAGGAAGTGATTTAACAAACACAAAATGGATTCCTGTACTTATACACTCTTCAACTGAAGTGATCCTTTAAACAAAGGGAAGCATTTATGTCATGTCAACTTCTATACACTAGCATTGTCGGCTACAAGATTCTTCTTATTGGTTTATGTTCCTGACTTGTTATTTTGTAAACCTCCAAACTTTGTTTCCCAAACTGTAGTGGATTTCTAATTCACTAGCTAAATGACCACTAAGGTATTACTGACCCCCTACAGAGGTGAATATAGTTACAGCTTTTGGGTCATTATTGGATTCATTCTTGTTTCTCGCTTTGGTTTTTACCAAATGCAGCTGCAAATACAAAATCCCAGGATACAGACACATTTATTTATTTATCTTTCATTTTATTTATAATTCCAGAATGGTAAAATGTAGAATGGAAAATGTCAGATTGGTATATAAAAATAAGACATTGCCCTTTTGTCATTAGGCTGCAGTCGTGTTGAGGTGCTGGTATTCTGTGGGTATTTGTAAGAAATGGATATTCACCTGGAGCGGCATCAGTGTTGTTGAAAGTCAAAGGCCATCATCATGAAGAGCTTCAAACTATCTGCAGTTGCCCCTATTTATAAGAGATTAGAAAGCAGCAGACCCTATATCAGGTCATCAAGGCTGGATATTAGGTCATCCATCCAATAGGATGACACAGCTTGAATCTTGTCTCCACTCGTCATTGGATTGACACTGTTGTATACAGCTCTGGGGATCTTTGGAACTTATATGTTCTTTTAGAGCAATGAGTCTCAACAGGTGGGTACAGACAATTAGCTAATGCTGTAAGACTGAGGTAGGGATGGGTGCGATGAGGTTGATTGAGGGGGAGGGGATGGTGATCTATGAAAGCTTGCAGGTGGTGGGTGGGTGATCTGTATGAGGTGATAACCTATGGGGAGGTGCAAGGAAAGGGTAAATGATCTATAAGGGGTGATGATCTATGGTATTGTCCAAGTTAGTGATCGATAGATGATCTGGAATGGGATGATCTATGATGAGGAGCAGGGTGAGGGTGGATGAAGAGAGTGTATGATCTAAGAGGAGGTGCAGGATGGATGGTCGATGAGGAGGTGCAGAAGGAGGGTGAAGGATCTGGTAGAGGTGATCTATGAGGGGTGCCAGGAGAGGATGTATGATCTGTAATGCGGGGTGACCTATCAGGAGGAGGTTGAATAAATTGTAAGGGGGGACGATCTATGAGGGAGTTCAAGAAGTGGGTGGATGATCTGAAGTGTGGATGATTTCTGAGGAGGCACAGAATGAGGTTGGATGATCTGCAAGTGGATGCAGAGATGGTGGATGATAAATAAGTGGCCATCTATGATGAGGTGCAGAAGGAGGGTAAAGGATCTGGTAGAGGTGATCTATGAGGGGTGCCAGGAGAGGATGTATGATCTGTAATGCGGGGTGACCTATAAGCGTGTTCAGGAGGAGGTTGAATAAATTGTAAGGGGGGATGATCTATTAGGGAGTTCAGGAAGTGGGTGGATGATTTCTGAGGAGGCACAAAAAGCGGGTGGATGATCTGCAAGGGGATGCATAGATGGTGGATGACAAATACGTGGCGATCTATGATGAGGTGCAATGAGAGGATGATCTGTAAGAGAGATGATTTATGAAGGAGCATATGAAGGAAGTGGATTAACTATAAAGGGTTATGATCAATGAGTGGTGAAGATCCATGAGGTAATGCAGAGAAATGGATGGTCTGTAAGTGGTGATAACCAGTGAAGCTTACAGGAAGAAGGAAGTGTGTAAAGGATGATGACCTATGACTGAGATTTGTGGATAATTCATAAAGTCGTATTTATGACCAGGTTTACTCCTCATGGTTATAGATGTGGATGCAGATGCGATACACAGATAATGAAGTAACTACCCCTTATAATGCTGGTAAATCTGACCAACTCCCATAATCTTGAAATGTTTAATAACTAGACTATACACCTTCTTGTTCAGTTTTAGATTTACATTTTGACAAAGCTCTTGAATAATCTTCTATATTTTGTTTTTTTTATTTAGTTAAGACCCCAGGATCCTCCCTTTGCTTCTGTCGGTCTGGGTTGAGCCAAGCTCCAGCAAGTTCTATTTAATTTGTTCACACACAACATAAAATATGTTTCATTTTAAGCTCTTTGGAGAATTTTTATCTTGATGTTCCCATCATGTCGAGCTCTGTATCTTTACAGTGCCGTAACAATAAGTACAATGAACAGGAAACTATCGGGAAATGTGAGTGTGGCAATACAGTCACCTATTAACATTTTCACCGCTGGGAGCAGGGAAAGGATTTGACACTAAAATTCCTTGGGTGTTGTCCTGTGACTGAATGGGGAGCAAACACGGACTGCAAATCCTGTCCTCATCTAACAAGATACTTTGCATTGATTTTGCGCTGATCATGTCACTGAGACACTATTGCCTTAAGTTTATTTATCCATTTGTGCTTCAATAAAAGTACCATGTCTATATTGGATGTATGAAATTCACAAGAAGAGAAACCCATTCACTCTGTTTCTAACATTCAGAAATTCCCGTTCACACATAAAACCCCTACGCGTTTCGCACAGGGTCATGGAGGCAGCTGAAATTAATCTATTTCCAGTGTCTCGATAAAATGGAAGATTACATATATACTTTTGTGTTTAAAAAAGTGGAAGAAAACATTAAATATTAGAGCTGGAAATAAAATATGTGCAAATCTAGTGCACTATTACTAAAGTGTCCCTACAGAGGTTTAAAAGTCAGTTGAAGCAAGTCTGAATATTTAGCTACAATACCCTAATGTTTTCCCCTAAAAACTATTTTTACAGCTATAACTGTACAGTTTGTAGGAAACTGTAAGGAACTAAAGCTGAATACATAGAAGTGTAAAAAAATACATGATTTGTTAGCATGTCCCATTGTTCTGGCTTCTTTAGATCTCTTGTTTTGCGTATTTTATGGAGAAAGTTTATTTCCATTACTTGAGATTCCAATACATTCTTCAAGCTACCAGTTGTGGTAAAAGTCAGTAGTGGGAGGCCCTGTCCAGTCTTGGAGATCAAGATCTCTGGAATATTTATTTTTATTCATTAATCAATATAGGACCTGGAATAACCCTCCAGCAGTGGAAGGGCAGAAACAATGTGTGCCAAGCTGGGCCACAGAGGTAAGATGGCAGTGCATTGTAAGATAGAGCCATATTATCTGTATGCTGCTTGTTTTATACATTGTGTATAAAGATTTGCAATTCAAAAATATTAATTGTGCACTAGCAGCCTTTACTACCTCTTTGCCATAATACGTGGCACTAACAGATTAATCCTGGTACATATTGGGTCACTCCTTCACTGCATCTGTGAGGCATCTGTCCGTCCCGTCGCTGCACTCCAGCTTTGTTTTCCTCCCCTTCTTGGGCTCAATCCAGGAGTTGTGAATAACAGTCCCTCCAGGAGCAGGGTCAACCTGCAAGACTGAGACTACCCTCTTCTTCATCTTGTTCTTTAGTACATTACGGAATTTCTGCCTTGTGAATGCGTAGAGCAGAGGGTGAAAAATTGTTGTACCGTAGGCCATAGTGATAAAACAAATGCGCAGCTTCACAAGTAGGTCACTGGGACCCAGGCAAAGAATGAGAAGGTTCACAATGGAAATAGGAGCCCAGCACAAGAGGAAGGTGGTGATAATAATTAGAGACATTCGAAAGACACGTTTTTGCCGTTCTCTACGGTCCCTGTGACGTTTTACTGCCCGTCTCAAAGCAATGATGACAGATACAGAGGCCTGCACCCTCATTGGTGGATTTGGGACCGCTGCAGGAGGTGCCAGTCTCTTGGTTTCTCCCATGGTACTTTGGTCAGAAGATTTCCTCTTCTTCCTCTTCTTGGTTTTTCGGCGCTGGCTTCTTTTAAAATGGTTTCCAATCCTAATGTTGAGGGCTTGAAGGATTTTGGTGTAGGTGACCAACATAACTGCCACAGCTACAAAGAAGATGGGAATTTGTATAACAAGGTGGTAGTACATCCCTAGCTCGGTGTGGTAGTCATTGACACTCACACAGAGCAAGGTCCGATTCTGCCAAGTAGACATGTGATCTGGGTCACCAAAAAACCCAACCTCGAAGAACGGTATGAAGAAAACCACGAGGGAAACAAACCAGACACAGGACAAGAGCAGCACCATCCGACTGGGTGTAAGGACCCGGTTAGCAGGTCTCACAGAGATGTCATATCTGTCTAGACTGATTACCAGGACGTTGATGGCTGTGGCAATGCTGCTGAATGTCACACATGCCTCATGGAAGCAGCACACAAGAGCTATGTTTTGCTCTAGTGGTATAAGGATGATGACAATGGTCAGCGGGACACATATGACACATATGATGATGTCCAAAACATGGAGGTTCATGGTAACCATATTACTGACTGAATCCACCAAGTTAGACTGCATGCAGTAGAGGACAAGCACTGTCAGGTTGCTGCTAAATCCCAACACAATCTCCAACATGAGGAAGCTGGTGAGCGACACTTGGAAGCCCAATGGGTATGGAAAGTACCAGCCGGCATCAGTGCTGGACCCATCGTTGGTTTCCAAGATAGCATCGTACATATCTGTCTCCTTGGATGACACCATCCTGAAGTTGTCTGCATAGTCCTAGAAATGCGGAATATCTTCAGCTCTCCTCCCTATGGTGCAAACAGAGAAAAAAACTTAAGTTACAAATGATGATCAATGCAATTTGGTCAAGTCATATTACAATATGATCCCCCTCCGCGCACAAGCATCTACAGGGGGTGTTAGACTTTATCTTTGAAACACTGTGGTCAAATATTTTTATTTGGTAACTTGATAATGGACAAACGATTTAAGAATTCCTAAAAAATGAATAACAATATTTAAATTTGTAACTTTTACATGTACCGTATATACTCGAGTATAAGCCGAGTTTTTCAGCCCTTTTTTTAAGGCTGAAAATGGTCCCCTCGGCTTATACTCGAGTCACTCTCCCCCCGTGTCTCTTTCCCTCCCCCCCCCCTCATTCTAAACCCCCCTCCTCGTCGGGACCCGGCATATGCTAATGACGTGACGTCACATGCGGCGCACGTCATTAGCATTGGCCGGGTCAAGACGCAGAAAGGAGCGTGAAGGAGCGGAGGAACAGCTGCAGATGGAGGGGAAAGGAAAGGGGGGAGGTATTTAGAGGGGTAAAGTGAGGAGGGGGGTTTAGGATGAGGAGGGGTAAAGTGAGGAGGGGGTTTTAGGATGAGGATGGGGGGGTTTGAGGTTGAGGGTGGGGGTTAAGGTTGAGGAGGGGGGTTGAGGAGGTTGAGGTTGAGGATGGGGGCGTTGAGGTTGAGGAGGGGGGTTGTGGTTGAGGATGGGGGTTTAGGATGAGGAAGGGGGTTTAGGATGAGGAGGGTGGTTTAGGATGAGGAGGGGGTTTTAGGGTGAGGATGGGGGGGTTTGAGGTTGAGGGTGGGGGTTAAGGTTGAGGAGGGGGGTTGAGGAGGTTGAGGTTGAGGATGGGGGCGTTGAGGTTGAGGAGGGGGGTTGTGGTTGAGGATGGGGGTTTAGGATGAGGAAGGGGGTTTAGGATGAGGAGGGTGGTTTAGGATGAGGATGGGTGGTTTAGGGTGAGGATGGGGGGTTGAGGATGAGGAGGGGGGTTGAGAATGAGGAGGGGGGTTTAGGAGGGTGATAAGGGAGGGGGGGGAGAGACACAGGGAAGGGAGAGGGGGGAAGAGACACAGGGGAGAGAGAGGGGGGACACAAGAAAAGGGAACACAAGAGGGGGACACAGAGGGTACAAGAGGGACACAGGGGGCAGCACATTTCACACCCTTGGCTTATACTCAAGTCACTCATTTTTCCCACTATTTTGTGGTAAAATAGGTGCCTCGGCTTATACTCTGGTCGGCTTATACTCGAGTATATACAGTAATTATTTTTGTTCTGCAGACCTCTACTCTGTTAGTTTCTCAGGAGGGTGTGTCCGCGTGAAGTAATGAACATTGGCAGTTTTAGATGCCACATTCATTTGATCAGCAGAAAACAAAATGGTAGATTCCACAGCAGCAAACTTGCATACAAAAAATAGGCTGTATATAATAATTTTACATTCTAAAATATGTGTAGAATATTTAAAGCATGAAGATACTATCTGTCTGTCTTTAAAACATTACAGTAGTGATGTCACAACCTTATTATACAGAGGCAAAGCTGGTGAATGGAGGCCCTGCGCAAAATAATTTGGAGGCCACCCCATTACAATTTTTCCATACAAGGTTACCTGTAGGAGTCATTTAAAAGCCAAACATATATACACATAGAAGGTAAAGTAGGGGTGTGATAAAGGAGAGTGATAGATGCAAGATGATAGTGAATAAGACAGTAGGCTGGTACAAGTGGAGGCCGTTGTGTGTTACATTATAGATTGTCTGTGTGTGAGCAGTTTTATGCTGTAGAGCAGGGATGTCCAAGTTCGGTCCTGCTGGGCCCGCATACATGCCTGGATTTGAGCATATCCCTGCTGCATGCAGGTGAGTGAATCCCTTCTTCAGTCATGCTGATTGACTCACCTGTGCACAGAAAGGACATCCTGAATTCCAGGCCTGTGTGTGGCCCAGCAGGATCGAACTTGAACACCCCTGATGTAGAGTGTGTAGTTGTCCATATGAAGGCTAAAGGAGATGAGTTTCTTTACACAGATGCATTTCTTGTGAGTTTTTTAAGGTTTTGATGCAAGAGGATGGAGCGAGACAAGGAGTTCCATAGAGTAGGGGCAGCATGAGAAAAATCCTGAAGGCGGGTGCAGTGACTAACAGAAAGGTGCTGCCGACACGGAGCACTGAGTATGATAGATGAGACTAGCAAAGACTTTCATTATGGATTGAAGTGGGGAAAGATGGGTGACAGGGAGGCCAGCAAGGAGAGAGTTGCAGTAGTCGAGGCGAAATATGATGAGAGGATGGATTAGAATTTTAGTTGTGTCTTGTGTAAAATAGAGACATAATTTGGAGATGTTTTTAAGTGAAAGCGATATGATTTTGTTAATGGTTGTATGTAAGGAATGAAAGAGATGGCAAGGTCCAGTAGAACCTCAAGACAACCGGCCTGAGATGTGGGAGTGATAATGGCATTGTCAACTGTGAGGGATATCTGAGGAGTGGGGGCTCCAGTAGAGGGTGGGAGAGAGTAGAGGGTGGCAGTTAGTATTGTGTTAGAAAGGGGTAGATCTGGTGCTGAGAGGTAGATTTGAGTGACATCTGCATACAGATTATACTGAAATCCAAAATATTTTATTAGGGTACCAAGAAAGGATATGTAGATGGAGAAGAGGGGGTGGGGTGGGGGCTAGGACTGAACTTTGGGGTAAACCAAAAGGCTGTTGCATAGACATTTATTACACCTTGTCCACTATGGTCAATGTATATAATTAACCTTTTCATTGCAAAAAGGAGCAGGCACCTCCTTGGGAATTCCCTGACCTTATATAAACCATCAACCTGTGAGCTCTTGGTTGACTTGTAATATACTTATTAATTAGGGCTGGTGGTTTCTTATTCCTTATATAATTATAGGGACCCTCACAAATGGCAGATGGGTCACCTGTGTTGCAGTGTTCACAAATATAGAGCTTGATTCATTTGCATGCCTGTAATTTCCTCCAAAATGAACTTTTGGCTGCAGGTAAAAAAATATCTAAACAGTTAGATGTATTCAATTGCCTCTAACTCGTAACTGCTCTCTCACAGCCTCCACATGCAAACTATGCACTCGTAAGTAGGATTTCAGTGGGGATGATCATATAATCTGTCAATATTTAAGCAAGCCTGTAATTTACTTATTAAATACTCGCAATACTTCTTATACAGAGCCAATAGTAAATAAGACCGTCATCATGAAATCAGTAAAAAATGGAGTTTATACTACAATTAATTAGTGTTTAGAAGTACAATTTTGGTCAGACTCACAATCCAGAAATATAGAAATCAATAAAAATCATTAAATCAACTGTTCTAGTCCACGTGGGTACCATGATATGTATAAACCCCTTGATTCCCGGGATCAATATAACATGGAAATAAAAGTTTAAAAAAATGTTTTTTGAGAGCTTGAGACTTTTGTGCAATTGATTCTAATGCCTTTCATTGCTTTCCCAGTATTTTAAAGTACAGTAGTGTGTGTTTATTTGCTGCTGCAGTTATACAAACCCAATAGCGGATCCTATCTACTACTCGTATAATTTTGTGATACATTTGCCATTTACTGGTTTAAAGGCAATTGTGGGCTTGTTGCTCATAGTCTGTAATATCTGCAGCAGTTTTTGGTATTACAATTTCTGGTATTTGCAACACACACGATTTGTCTTGTACTTGCTCCACATGAGACTTGTTAAATATTATGTTTATATTATAATCTTTTGAAGAACTTGGCTTGATATTGTGCAAAAAATCCAGGGAAGGAGCCTTGAGGAGTTGAGAGATGTCTTAACTCAATGTGTTTTGCATTTTATATGTTGGTTATTGTAGCAATGTATGATTGTGTCATAATTCCACTCTAAACTATGCAATATGCATTTTTTATCTTTAAAAAAAAACTATAATTACAAGATATGTTGAAGTGTGTGTTGTTGCTAATAAATCCTGGTGAGTGGGAGTTTACAGCTAATGTTTGTGTAATGCACAGAGGGAGCGGAGCTGTGAACGTTGTCACTAGGAATCCTCATTAGCAGACATTGGTTTGGATTCAGCACAAGCTCTGAATACAGAACATGGAACAAACGCAAGATGAATAAAAACAAACTTCTTTCACTTGGGAATATTTCCTGCATTGACACAGAATGAATCATCTCTCTGAAGCTGTAGGACTGATCACTTTACTGCAGCTGCCGCTCACAATTTGTGTTGGCGATTAAGGATTGTAAAATAACAGATGCACCAGCTGCAAATCAGTGCAGGCTAAGGGTAAAGAACACATCTGGGAGATCGAACAGGACCTGGGAGAGGGGACCACACCTGGGAGATAAAACAGGACCTGGGAGAGGGGACCACACCTGGGAGATCAAACAGGACCTGGGAGAGGGGACCACACCTGGGAGATTAAACAGGAACCGGGAGAGGGGACCACACCTGGGAGATAAAACAGGACCTGGGAGAGGGGACCACACCTGGGAGATCAAACAGGACCTGGGAGAGGGGACCACACCTGGGAGATTAAACAGGAACCGGGAGAGGGGACCACACCTGGGAGATCAAACAGGAACCAGGAGAGGGGACCACACCTGGGAGATCAAACAGGACCTGGGAGAGGGGACCACATCTGGGAGATCAAACAGGACCTGGGAGAGGGGACCACACCTGGGAGATCAAACAGGACCTGGGAGAGGGGACCACACCGGGGAGATCGAACAGGACCTGGGAGAGGGGATCACACTGGGGAGATCGAACAGGACCTGGGAGAGGGGACCACACTTGGGAGGTCGAACAGGACCTGGGAGAGGAGACCACACCTGGAAGGTCGAACAGGACCTGGGAGGTCGAATAGGACCTGGGAGAGGGGACAACACCTTGGAGATCGAACAGGGCCTGGGAGTGGGGACCACACCTGGGAGGTCGAACAGGACCTGGGAGAGGGGACCACACCTGGGAGATCGAACAGGACCTGGGAGAGGTGACCACACTTGGGAGATCGAACAGGACCTGGGAGAGGGGATCACACTCGGGAGATCGACCAGAACCTGGGAGAGGGGACCACACTCGGGATATCGACCAGGACCTGGGAGAGGGGACCACACTCGGGATATCGACCAGGACCTGGGAGAGGGGACCACACCTGGGAGGTCGAACAGGACCTGGGAGAGGGGACCACACCTGGGAGGTCAAACAGGACCTTGGAGAGGGGATCACACTTGTGAGATCGAACAGGACCTGGGAGAGGGGACCACACTTGGGAGTTCGAACAGGACCTGGGAGAAGGGATCACACTTGGGAGATCGAACAGGACCTGGGAGAGGTGACCACACTTGGGATATCGAACAGGGCCTGGGTGTGGGGACCACACCTGGGATATCGAACAGGACGGGCCTGGGTGTGGGGACCACACCTGATATATCGAACAGGACGGACCTGGGAGAGGGGACCACACCTGGGATATCGAACAGGACGGACCTGGGAGAGGGGACCACACTTGGGAGATCGAACAGGACCTGGGAGAGGTGACCACACTTGGGAGATCGAACAGGACCTGGGAGAGGGGACCACACTTGGGAGATCAAACAGGACCTGGGAGAGGGGACCACACTTGGGAGATCAAACAGGACCTGGGAGAGGGGACCACACCTGGGAGATAGAACAGGACCTGGGAGAGGGGACCACATCTGGGAAATCGAACAGGACCTGGGAGAGGGGACCACACCTGGGATATCAAACAGGACCTGGGAGAGGAGACCACATCTGGGAGATCGAACAGGATCTGGGAGAGGGGACCACACTTGGGAGATCGAACAGGACCTGGGAGAGGGGACCACACCTGGTATATCGAACAGGACCTGGGAAAGAAGACCACACTTGGGAGATCGAACAGGATCTGGGAGAGGGGACCACACTGGGGAGATCGAACAGGACCTGGGAGAGGGGACCACACCTGGGAGATCAAATAGGACTTGGGAGAGGGGACCACACCTGGGAGAGGGGACCACACTTGGGAGATCGAACAGGACCTGGCAGAAGGGACAACACCTGGGATATCGGACAGGACCTTGGAGAGAGGACCACACCTTGGAGATCAAATAGGACCTGGAGTGGGGACCACACTTGGGAGATCAAACAGGACCTGGGAGAGGGGACAACACCTGGTATATCGAACAGGACCTGGGAAAGAAGACCACACTTGGGAGATCGAACAGGACCTGGGAGAGGGGGACCACACTGGGGAGATCGAACAGGACCTGGGAGAGGAGACCACACATGGGAGATCGAACAGGACCTGGGAGAGGGGACCACACTTTGGAGATCGAACAGGACCTGGGAGAGGGGATCACACTTGGGATATCGAACTGAACCTGGGAGTGGGGACCACACCTGGGATATCGAACAGGACCTGGGAGATGGGAACAACACCGGGGAGATCAAACAGGACCTGGGAGATCGAACAGGACCTGGGAGATCGAACAGGACCTGGGAGATCAAACAGGACCTGGGAGATCGAACAGGACCTGGGAGATCGAACAGGACCTGGGAGTGGGGACCACACCTTAGATATCGAACAGGACCTGGGAGAGGGGACCACACCTGGGAGCTCAAACAGGACCCGAGAGATCAAACAGGACCTGGGAGAGGGGATCACACCTGGGAGACATAAGCAAAACCTTGGAGAGGGGAACACACCTGGGAGATAGAAGAGGACCTGGAAGAAAGAATGGGTCCTGGAATTTTAATACAGGACCTGTAAGAAAGAATGGGTTCTGGAAGTTGAAAACAGGACCTTGGAGACAGGACTACAACTTGGAGATAGAACAGAACCTTAGAGACACAATGAGACTTGTGAGACACAATGGGACCTGGGAGAGGGGACCCCAACTAGGAGATTGAACAGGGCCGAGGAGAGTGCGACCACACCTGGGAGACAAAACAGAACCTAGGAGAAAACCACTACATCTAGGAGATAGAACAGAAACTGGGAGAACGCTTGGGAGATAAAACAGGGCCTGGGAGAGAGCGGCCACACCTTGGAGACAGAACAGGACATGGGCCAGCAGATCACACCTTGGGAAAGGAGCCACACCTGGAAGACATGAGTAGAACCTGGTCCTGGGCAAGAGAACATACCGGGAAGACAGGACCAATATTTGAGAGAGGGTAATGCTAGCTAAGGTGTAGACTCTAAAGCACAGACATATCATTAAACTCTGCATTTAACTAAATAGAATCACTGCAGTAAGAATGTGAAACGGTTGAAATACACAGCAGGTAGGAAAATGTCAAACAGGATGGATCAACCTGGTAATGAAATATTAAAGTGAAGATGCTATCAAAAAGCATCATCTGCATTATTTATTATATTATATTATATAGGGACTTAAGCAACATATACACATCAAATTATTTTCTGAAGGAATACTTATATATCAGGTGCTATTAGCTGGATAAAGGCCTCATACATATTGTCTGAAATGGCCTTTGCTTGCTCATGACGGCTGAGACTGGCAATGTAGACGCACAGTGAAAATATTGTAATTACAGATGCAGTCCCTTCAATTTATCTTTATTTAGCTGTGGAACTAATGTAAATGTTACCGTCAAAGACACAGATCAGCTCCGACCTTACCATGCTCAATGGAGAGCATTAATAGCTGGTGTCTCAATTAGAATATAATCTTGGTTATGGCTGCAATCTGTCATAACTACTAATAGAGCACAGACAGACGCTTTAGTCTCCCCACCTCTTTCATGCATGATGAGATTAAAACATCATTTTAGGTATCATCATATTGACCATTGGACTGGATCTTCCTGAAATGGAGTCCATCTATCTATCTAAGAGCCAGTTTGAGTTTCCTGCCCTTCCTGGCTGTATTACTCTACATTTCTATGAAGACAAAGGAGATGCAGTAAATCAAAGACTGGAATATTGGTGAACTGGAGTAACTGAAAGATATAAAGAAACAAGTCAAGAACAATTCAATTAAATAATGGGGTCTCTGTGGGGGGTTGCAAGTTACATTGAATGTTGCTTACAATGCATGCTAAAAACTCATATTTACAGTTTTCTATTTTGAAAAATTAGAACTGATAATTGGCAAATCATTTTAGTGAATTAAAACAACCTTTCATTTATTAGATGTCAATATTGGACATATCCAGTACAATCCTCTCTTTATATGTCTTAAGGTTAAGGAAGTCTATAAATATAGTTTTTTTTTTATTATGCATTGTAGTGATACAATTGGTCATATGGAACACACTGTTTTTACATTTACTTTTTTTTGTTTTCCCTTTTTCACGCAAGATTCAACTTTTTTCTCTCCCATTTTCACACAAGATATAACTTTGTATTCAATTCTAGAAAAAAATTGTATATGAGAATATATAAACAACGCAAAGATAAATGTGATACAAATCATAACATGGACTCCTATCCAATATAAAGGCTCTGATTTACCACACTCCATGTGACTATGTTATTATTTTTAAGGCACTTTTAATGATATTTATCTTTTTTGCACCGTTTGCCAATAAACGTACTATTTAACCAGGGTCAGATTTATTCACGTATTTTCTGCTTTCGTGGAGACCCTGGGGACCCTGCAAAAGTCAAGGGTCAACTGTACTGAACTTTTCTGATCATCTCCCAAGTTCTTTTTTTCACTTCACAAGGCAGGTAAATATCTGAGAGGACTTTTCATCCTCAATTCAAGTTTATTTGTAACACAAGGCCATTATAACATATTGGTGGGAACATGCAACTTTCCATAATGCCCCAGACCTCTAAAGAAAGCAAGTCACTCAAACGGAGAGCACTGTTACTCCCATAACTAGCATATTCCTTTCTTTTTGCCCCACATAGATTTCTTCAACAATGCTTCTTATATCACTTTTTAGACAATGCTATTTCATCTTTTACTAACATTTTTCTAAAAAAAATTAGTTAAATGATTGTGCAATCCTATTGACTATTTGCTGCAAAAGTTTAAATTTGCCTCCCGTCCAGTAAGCAGGATTCATTTTTGAAATTGTTGAAATATAGAATATGTCCTATCAATTTTTCTAAATATAAAAAAAATATGCGTAGGACGTATTGTGCGTAAGAAGCAATTTGTATGTGTGATAGCTCCTTACACTGGTACAGATAATGAAATAAAGCATAGGGTTTGCACTACCCCTCAGCCTTTCCTACTTGGATCTATAAGCATTAATTGATCAGGCCTCAAGGGCTGGAAAGACAGGTCTGAAGTGTGCAGCAAAGGCACAACTACTGCGGCTGAATCAATATGTAAGAGCCAGAAAGACGTATTACTTGTTCGCCTGCATTGCGTGGTCACACTTTGCACAGCAACATTATACTGAAACTGCAAGGAAACTTAAAGCACTTAAGGGATCACCGTACAATGTAAAACAGGTATGTTTGAAACTTTGAAAAAGTAATAAAGTATGTTTTTAATTGCTGGTCCCTAGAGGTATCCATAATACTTTGGTGAAGCGTGTTCACATTTTTCCAGGATTAAGCTTGCTCTTTTGCTGGATGGAAGAAAGGGGTAGGTTTCAGTTTCAATAAAATCCACATTCTATGTCAAACACACCCCTCACCTCTCCATTTTTTTTTCTCTCCAACTTTCCCTCCATTAGTAAAGATAAACAAACCCCCCAAAAGGAAGTGATGACATCAGATAAGATGAAATCTTCTATAAGTAAACATAGTTTTAAAATTTTCTCTGCAAATATTTTAATGTCCGTGGCTTACACCAGGAGCGTAGGAACTCGCGGGGGTGTGTTGGGGGGGGGGGGGGGGGATTTATCCCTCCAATCCCCCCACAAGTTACATGAATAGATGACACACAAAATGTCCAAATTAAACCTGCGCTACTGGAAATTGCCACTATGGAGCAGTATGTCTTTCCCAGGAAAGCTTTGACCACCCTTCTTAACAACCCTGGGAGGATGGAATGGACATCCATCACTCAGAAGGCTATCTGGCAAGAGCAGCAGAAAGAGCACAAAGGTACACACAACATTGTAATTAAAAATGGCTAGTATTATTTTCAGGCATGTATTTTTGCATCATAACACCTGATTTCTGCATTTATTGTTTACGACTGCAATGTTTTCAGTTGATACATATCTTTCCAACTCACTTTTAATCTTTTTGCTCTTTATTCTGTTTGTCTCCAGCCTTCACTTTTCCCCATCTCACTTTCTGCCTCCTCTCTTCCTTCTGCTTCTTGCTCTTCACTAACCTCTTCCCTTCCCCATCTTTTCCCTCACCACCCATATCCCACCTACCCTCACAAACACAATTTTCCCCTGGTAAAGTATCATGTAGTGATTAAAATTAGATGGAAGTGATGAGGGAGGAAGCCTGTGCTATACATTGATATGATAGTGATGAGGGAGGAAGCCTGTGCTATGAGAAGAAGAGGGTTTCTATGACTAAACCTTGGAGTATGACAACAGTCAAAGAGCGAGGGGAGGTACGTTTAGCTTATTTAATACACGCATAAAAGATTGCACTTAAAAAACATAAAAAGTGCAGGAACATGTCCACAAACTGACAGTACTCACAAAAGTCTTGCTAAGATAAATAGAGCTTATAGTCACAGGGTATGAAATGAATTAAAGATTGTCTACTTAATGCTAAAAAAATCAATTATCTGACATAATGCTTATTTAGTAGTAAAAAAAATTAAAAGTTCATAAAAGTGTAAATAATCTGACATAATACATACATTAAAAAGAGCTTCTAAATATGATGTATGCCAAATAATTGACAGTTAGTAGTATTAAGCACATCACATTTTTTTATGTTTTGTAAGTACAATATTTATGAATTAAAATAATCTAAAATTATATATATATATATATATATATATATATATATATAATTATTATTATTATTATTATTATTATGCCCACTCCTTCAAATTATTTTTCACCCAGCTGATTTGCTCTGCAGGGAGGTCTGCTCATCTTTATCCATTCTGGACTTGGACTGATACCATTAGAATTGAGGGAGACCCTGTATTGCCTTAGATCACTGCTTCCATTGGTGGTGGATATTCTTTTAAATTCTTTTTCTTTTGAAATGTTAACACATTTTGTTTATACTGAATAGATTGGCACTATTGTATGTACAGATCGTGCAATGTTTGAAAATTAGCCAATCAGTGACCTCTCTCAAGCAGAATGTTGCCAATTATTGGTTACTATCAGACATTGCACATCATGAGCTTAGAAGTACACTGTGTTCATAAGCTGCAGAGGAACGAAACCAATTAGGAACTATTTACATGTCCCTTTAAGTGGTCATTGCAAATGAAACAGATTAATCTAGGATGCTTCTGGACTTAAAAATAATAAAGTAAAAATGGTGGAGGGTACAATAAATAACTTTCCAGCAGAATTGCCAGTGGGGAATATAATAATCAAATGCAAATATACTTTTGAAAGGTATGTAGGTGCCATAAGCAGGAAAGAAATAAAGCTTGGGTTTGTCACCAATCAGACACTTTGATAGACTCATTAGGACAAGAGATTCTTATGAGCAATCAGTCCACAAAGGTAGATAGTGGGGCAACACCTTTGATGGGGGAGAATCTTGAAGTGAAGTGTTGTGGTGTTGCAGGTTGCCATGGCAACATTGACAGTTGAAAAGTGAGCATTATCTTTCTGCATGAAATTAAGTGCTGTTTGGCTCATGAGCTCAGATGTATGGGAGCAGGAAATTATCCTAATATTATAGATACCTAATCATTTTTCTCTACTTATTGCTATGTGGTTGAGACTAAGGGAGGAAACACGATACAAAAAACCATTTCCTATTTAGTGCTTTGAACAGAGTTACTTTCTGTCATCTTGCCTAGGCCATGAAGCAGCCTCCTTCCAGGAAATCCCAAGCAGCAATAGACAGAAACCCTCTGAGAAGAGGACCTAACGGATGGGATCCATTAATTGGCCGATCCAGCTGGTTCCAACTCTTGACAAGAAGTCTTGTATTGTATGGACCTTTTATGTTCGTCTACGCATTAGGCAGAGAGTTACGGATAGCAACTAATTGGCCAATCTAGACCACACATTCTACCTAAAAAGCTTGGCTTATCTAAACTGTTAAAAGGTTGCACCACCAATCTACTACTCTTTTCTGTAAAGTTACCCCTGAAATGTTCATGGTTCAATTTTAAATGTTGGTCAATTGCTCTTTTATTTGAAACTTTGTTTTATGTCATCCCTCTCCCTTCTGACCCCTAAGCTATACAATAAAAATACAGCAGCCTTCTTAGACACCTTATATATATATATTTTATAACACACTATTTCTTGGTACAAGACTACCCCAGGGCTAATAAAATGAACAGCTCAGCTCCCGTAGAACGTCTGAGTATCTTGGGAGATATTGATGTCCTGTATTAAAAGCCTTGTCTTTTGGCTACAGACTTCTCTCTGTTATTGAAAGCCAACCTTGGGGCAGCTTATGATGAAGATGTGCGATTACATGTCTCAGTAAAAGTGTTAGCGGATTGTCAGGCGGTGTCTGGCTGCATTTAAAGTGCAGAAGAGCAGAGATCCAGTGGCAGGCTGTGGTGGTAAGACCCTGGTGCTCTGGGCTCTGTTTACTTCTATACTGTAAATGTAGATAAACAGAAATACAATTTAGTATGGATGAAGAAGGAATTTCCCCAACTGTTATCCACAGCCACACAGCACAATATACAAACATCAAGAGATGGTCTGCAAAGTAATATTGTGATATGTACTTACTATATCTTCATCTAGAAGAGTTGTTCTACTGCACTGTAAAACACTAAATACTTGTCCATAATGGGCCATAATGTGACCATCTGAAGAGATCTCATAAAATAACTGCATAATAGTAAAAACTTCTGGTCATATTCATCATGTGACTACCAGAGTCTTCCTTGTCAGTGTTACTCATCTGGCCATTATTATATTAATCTTATCCTATCCCTAAACAAGTTGCTTGGGGGCTCATGGAAATTACATTTGAGATCTAGAACTCTTTTAACATGGTGATACTACATGTAATACTCTAAATCAGGGGTTCTTAACCGGGGGTATCCATACCCCTTGGTGGTATGGAAGCAAATGCTGGAGGTATGGGACTCGATCTATGGGTACTGGTATTTATTTTATTTCATGTATTAATTTATACTTTGGTAGCACGTGAATGGAACGCGATAGAATCTTCGAGAACATTCGGCATTTCCTGCAAACGCTTGAATTTAACTATACACGTGTGTATTTACTACAACTTTAATTTTAAATTGAATACGTGTGTATTTACTGAACAAGCATGTATTTACTAGTTTATTATCAATGTACGTATCTCAAAATTTCTAGAAGATCGTTTTGCATTGTATATAAAGGTGGCGACTGCGCGCTGCCGTTCATTCTGTATTTGACTACCATTGTGTACATAGTGCTTTTTTTTTTTTTTTTTTCTGTTACAGATTTTCTGCAAAATGTCGTCTGTCAAAACAGAAGTGGGATGATTTTTATGTTGGTTTTGGCTTCACCTGTGTTACAGAAGGAGTAGGAACTGAAAGACCCCAGTGCATGATTTGCAATTTGAAGCCATCAGGACTGAGAGAAGATCTCTAAAGCAAACACAGTAATCATGTTGGTGCATTGATTGATGCTTTTAAGTTGAGAAGAGTTTGTTATGATCAGAAAGCAACTCTTATATAGGTTTGCTGCTTCTGGAAAACCTATTTTCGAAGCCTCCTACAAAGTTTCATAAATGATTGTCAAAGAAAAGAAGCCCCACATGATTGGGGAGACCCTCGTTAAACCTTGTGCGCTGGAGATGGCAAAAATCGTGCTAAGAGAGGATGCCGCGAAGCAATATAGTCAGGTGTCCTTGTCCAACGACACTGTACATAAAGACATGAGTCATGAATCCCAAGTTGTCAGCGAGATTAAACAAAGTCTGCAACAATCAGCATGCAGATTGATGAACCAACTGACGTTTCAAACCACAATTGCTTGTATTTGTATGCTATGTACATGAAAAGAATATCAAGGAAGAGTTTTTATTCTGTGAACGACTAAAATAACAACCAAAGCAGTTTACATATTCAAGCTGATCCAATGGTTCTTTGTTCGCCAGGAGTTGGCATGGGATTTGATTGGGTCTATTTCTTCGGATGGAGCTCATACCATGATTGGCAAAACATCTGGAATGGTTGCTATGGTCAAGGAGAAAGCTCCACATGTGCTCACCGCAGACTGTGTTCTACATTGCCAAGCTCTGGCATCCAAAACATTGCCAAAGAAGTGATGGGAATAGTTGTGCAACTTTATTCGTGGATGTGCATTGAATCATCGATTATTTCAAAAATTCTGTGATGACATTTGAGTGGAACACAGTGTGTTATGGTTACTGTACCAGACAGAGATACGTTGGCTGAGTCGTGGCCGGGTTTTCGCTCGTGTAGTAGAACTTCGGAATTAAAATCTTGAATTCCTCAAGCATCAACAATCCCTCCCCAGCCGATCATTTTGAAGATGAACATTTTATCGTTAGCATGGAATTTTTGGCTGATATTTTCAGTCTCCTCAATGATTTGAACATATCAATGCAGGGAAGGGATGTGGACATTGCTCAAGCCAGGGGAAAAGTTGTCGCATTTACAAGGAAATGCGTATCTGGAGTCGCCGTGTTGAAAGCGTAAACCTGGCAAAATTTCCAATCCTTGACAGTATCCTTTTTGGAGATGGTAAAACGCGACCTGTAGAAATACTTCAAGAAGTCAAGAATCATTTGGAAGTTCTAAGTAAAAATTTTGAGGGTTACTTTTCAGATATTAATGATCTTAGCATGGGATCCATTTGGATACAAAACCCTTTCACGTTTGATATATCGAGATTGAGTGATAACGATTCAGCAAAGGATGATTTCATTGACATCCAAGAAGATCCAAGATGGAAAGCTAATTTTGAAAGCCTGGGATGGATGTCAAGCGGTTTTGGTGTGAGCAAATCCCAGCTTACCCAAGCTTGGCAATGAATGTTTTGGTTCCCTTCACAACTACATATCTCTGTGAAACAGGATTCTCAGCATTATTTAATCTGAAATCAAAGTGGAGAAATCTACTTGTGTCAGATGACAAGCGAGTAGCTTTGTCAGTAACTGTACCCCGATTCCATGCTTTGCACAAAAACAATAGCAATTATCTCACTGGATTAGTACAAGTCTGTGTTATGTAGTCAAGAAATTGAAAAAACTTGCACATTTAAGTTTTTTTTCTTCTTTTGTGTAATACTCAACTGTAAGAAGTAAAATTATTGGTTTATAATCTGAAACAGGTGAATCAAAGTTATATTGAAAAATAGTTGTAGCAGTTTGTATATTTGTGATTTGTTAATTTTGCTTTTTGTAAATAAAAATGATAAAGTTATCAATGCTTATGATTTTATTTCATGTTCTCTTCCTAGCTATCCATATCTAAAGTACAGTAAATTCAAGCTGTTGACATATTTGGAAGTCATACTGGCAACTAATATAAGGAATGGTGATGAATATTTCGACAGTCAGGTTAAGGGGTATGGGACCATATTGGACAATCCATTGGGGGCCTGGAATCATCAAAAGGTTAAGAACCCCTGTTCTAAATGTTCAGTTTGTTTTGCATTGATTTGAATATAAAACAACTAAAGATAAGTTCATCAATAACCTGTATAGCATTGTAACTAATGGTACTGCAGTGTTTAAAGTGTCAGACTCTCCTCATCACTCTTTGTCCCTGACAATTGTTAAATAAGGTCTCAGAAACTGGCTTTGGAGAATAACTGCTCTAGACAGCTTTAAAGGGCCATTTAGTTAAGTACAGTTTGGACCACGTCAAAGAAAAGATCTCTTAAAAACATGCTGAAATACTTTTTGAATTTTTTAAATATGTTCTTTTTTCACAGAGAAATTTATAAATTAAATCTCTGTTTACATGAGACTCTGTCATGCCCCCAGACACACTCACAGCAACTGCTCTTTTCAATGAGCACAAGCAGACAGAGAGTTAACCCTTTACAAATTCATCTGTGCAGGGAAATGACTGCTGGAATCTTCTAAAAATGACAATTAGGGGTTTACTTGTCCTGCTGCATTCCTGAATATGTTGTTAATCATGGAACAGTCAGCAGTGTGTTTTTAAACAGACCTAAAACCAGAGAGCCTTAGTCAGTTGAGGTTTTCGGGAGATCCAGACTCTGATATGGAGCCAGCAAGTTATTTTGCTATTCAATTGGCGTTGGTTTGCGGGCTCCGATCTGAGATTTATAGCAATTTTACAAATGCCAAGTTAATGCTTTCCAAGCCTTTTAATCTTTCATTGTTGCTCCGAATCCCCCTCGCTAACCACTGTCAATCTTGTGCTCTTTCACACCATGAAGAGCACTTCTAGTGAGATAAATGGCCCTTTAAATAATAATAAAAGAAAAGATCCAATACATTCTAATATATTATTTACTTTTTTTCAGTGCTAGCATACACTTTCTATCACAAATATAGGCTTTGTAAGTAGGTTAACACTACTCGGAGAAGCCGTTGTCTCTCTGTGTCCTTGGGATATCAGCATGACCTTGGGGCAATGGTGTTACTGACATAAGCAGCTGTAACCTTGTTAAAGACATAAAATAAAAGGATTATTTGTACTAAACAGTACTGCTCGCATTGTTCAGTGTCCAGTGTGCGTAACAGATTATATTATGGAAGTTCTATTAATATCTCGGAGCTGTGGTTAATTCAGTGCTTGAGCATTTTATAGTATATTACGGATCAGGTGCTGGGTGTCTGAGAAGCTGGAAATGAATATACACAATTAACCCTGTCAATGCCAAGTAGCCTTTTAGTTTCAATACGCTCTAAACCACCCTGCCAGTTACAGTGTGAAGGCTGAGCATGTGCGCCCATCAGCTTTTAAAAACAATCAGCCCCATTAAATTCGAAGCCCGTAGCGGCATCGGCAAGCCAGCAGAGGCTGCGGGCTTGAAATTCAGCTGCGTTACAGAGGTATTAAATTCCACCATGCCGTGAGTTACGGGCCAGAGACACAAGCCCGTAAACCATTTTTCGCACGTTTGAGGTGCAGCCATGAACATGATCAATTAGTCAAACCCGTAGTTACATGTTTCGACAGAGCCAATGGCAAATGAGATCGTCATCATTACGTCACTGAAAAATGGAGCTTACGAGTTTTGATCGGAACCGCATTCCAGATATAATGCAATATTAATAAATCGGTAAATATGATATTCTAGTCCATGCGAGTTCCATTATATGTATTAACACATTGATTGCCGTGATCGGTCTAACACAGAATTTAAAAATTCAAAAAAGTATTTTATATTGCAGATTTGTGAGCTTGAGAATGTTGTGCTATTAATTTTAATACCTAACATCACTTTCCCTGTTATTATATGTACAGTAGTGTGTGTATATGTGCATTTACATTGCTACGGATAGGACTCCTCTCTGGTACCCGTTGGCTTTTTGGCTCCATTTTGGGTTACGGGCTTGAACGCAATGTAATAGTGTGATTGGAACATAACAGTTACGGGCTTGAGAAAACAAAGGATTTTCGTCCGTGGAGTTAAATTTTTTGATATCCTGTAGTTTTTTTTCCGCCCTTACCCCTCAAGTTACTGGATAGTCAAAAATGTATTTTTAGAAAGCCAAAATACACTCTTTAATGTATTAACTATTATACACTGCAATGGCAGATTCCACTATGCAGTTGTGGTAGCTTCCATTGCAGTGTTTGCCAGTCTGCTTTGACATGGTGGAGAGGATACTGGGTGGATGCGGGTGAGGTTTCAGTTGAAAGCACCTGCCCTGGAGTATGCAAGCTTTCAATAAAAACAAGCCAACAATTCAAGAACACTTCCTCTTGTCAAATCAGATAATCAGATACTGCAATGGCAGCCTCCACTACAGTAAACTTTTACACAAATAGTTTATATAGGATTTTTTATTTTCCAACAAATGTTTTGCTTATTATTGAGTTTAGATCTTCCATCAAGCATATTAAATATATGAGTATCCAATATCTACAGTGATGCAAACCATGGTTACATTAACTTGCTGTTTTTGTGCACCTACCATTCAGTATTCTGCGACTTTGTTTGTTTTTCTAAGTAATATATTTATATCCACCTCTCCAATCCTTGAGGTTGTGAGGCAATATTTTCCATTCTGTGCTGAGTTTCCTCCAGAGACTACTTGGATTTTTCTTTTTCTTTTTTTGCAGGGAAGTCTCTGGAGGAGCTTCCTGACATTATATGAGAAGTCTTACAAGTCTCCTCTGCTGCCAGTGTGTTTATACTGGACAATCCGTGTGTACACAGGGAATTGGGAAGCGTGATGCAAAAACAAAAAAACAGCATGAGGTTATACCCAAAGCTGGAGGATCAGAGGTCAAGGTTAATTTGGATGATGATGGAGCAAAGTATTTCCCATGTAAAGCATGTAACAAACTAAACAATATATTACTTAACAAAGTTACGGGCTTGTGCATGCGCAATAAGTGCTGAAGGCGCTCATTACGGGCCTCGTGCTGAGCGCTAAAGGTGCTCATCGCAAGGCCGTATGGGACTGGCTTGACGGGGCTGCAATGAGAGCCGCCATTTTTTTCAAGCCCGTAACTCGGAAGCCGTCAGAAGACCCCAAAAGACACCAATTAATAAAAAAAAAATAACTTACAACCTCACACAGAGCACAGGGGGAGAGGCAAGGAGCCTCTAAGTGAGGTTGCAAGCTAATTTGATATTTAATTGGAATTTGGGAGGTCTGAAAACGGCTAAGCGAGGAAAAATATGGCGGTTGTAAAGAGGTAATTTTTTTTCAATCCTGTAAATCGGAAACACATTTCAGGCTTAGGGAAAATGAACAATTTACCAAGCCCGCAAATGGTTTCACACCCGTAAATGTGGACAGAAGCACAGAGGAGGAAGAGGGGGGAGAAAGACACAGCGGAGGGAGAGGCTGGAAAGAGACACAGCAGAGGGAGAGGGTGGAAAGAGACACAGCAGAGGGAGAGGGTGGAAAGAGACACAGCAGAGGGAGAGGGTGGAAAGAGACACGGTGGAGGGAAAGGGTGGAAAGAGACACGGGAGGGAGTGGGGGAAAGAGACACAGGGGAGGGAGTGGGTAGAAAGAACAGGGGTGAGATAAGGGGGGGAAACTCAGGGGAGGGAGAGGGGGCAAAAAGAGTTAGGAGGGGGCACGCAATGGGCGCCAAAGGTGTTCATCGCGGGGGTCGCAATGAGTGCTAAAGCCGCTCATTGCGAGGCCCGTACAGTAGAGGGGGGGGGAGAGGCTCGCAATAAGTATCAAAGGCGCTCATTGAGGGGCACGAAAGTTGCGGATTGGCGGCAGGTGCTCATCCCGATGCCTGTATAGTAGAGGGTGGGAAAGGCTTGAAATGAGCGCCTTAGCTCTCATTGCTAGCCCCTCGATGAACGCCAAAGGCGGGGAGAACCTCACATTCTATTGCAAACAACATTGCCACTTCCTTTGAGTCAGAGGGCATGCACTAGCCGACTAAACAGTGCAAGGAGGATGGAGTAGGCATAGGATTCATTACATAATCAGATATTTTAGAATTTGACACCCACCTACTTTCTCCCCCAGCACATACCCAGAAGTCAGTTTGCATAAATAAATGCCTGATCTCCGTAATTATAAACACCACTCTCACGCAATCTTCACCAAGGTATGACGGATGCCCCAAGGGACCAGCAGAGGAATTAACATTTTATTTTTCTAATTACAAAACAACAATAATGATCATTTTCCATATATATATATATTTTCATGCTTTCCAGATGACTTTAAGAGTTTCATAAGGGAATCTAGCTAAATTACAAATTAAACATACACAATGCTCACTTTGCAGCTGTGATATGTTATTTAATGTCATCCTATAGTTTCACAGTAATGGCTGTTATATAGCAGTAAGATTAGCCCAAGGTATAAGTGGTTCTTCACCCCCACACCTGTCTGATGGATAATCCCATTAGGACTGTGCATTCTGAATGGCAAATTGGGGGTAGTAAGACAGGGGTCTCTAGGGAGCCGGCATTTTAATGTCACTGTCTTCCTCTCCGAGATACTAAAGACTAATTAATTACCAGCCCTAACACAGCCGCAGGGAACAGGTAGCTAAGGGTTGGAGGGTCCAAGGCCAAAGTAATAGCTGGAAGCCATTTGTTACAATGACAGGTGTTGATACAAAGTGTCACAATGTAGCAGTAATTATACCCATTTAGTTAATCCCAGTGTGCCCTGTGTCACATAGTCTCCACAAGTCTTCACTAAAAGTATCTGAAACATGGAGGAATTAATCTGCTCAGGGCTGCGAGACCTGTCAGTCAGTCTCACGCTGGGTGAGACCCGCTGTCAGGGTCTGAACACTCTCCTGAGCGTCACGAGGAAGCAACCACTGCTCTGAGATTGGCTCCTAGCAGCAGTAATGTCTGCTTGTTCGTTATTACAATGCAACTATATACACAACGTTAACATTCATGGGAGATTATACATGGCAGAATGAGCCAATTTTAGATCTGTGCCCCCTAATGATCATACAGCGATACCCTGCTTAACACTACCCCTTTGAGAGCCGATTCACAATAGTGCTCTTTTGCCCTGTAATTCCCCACTTAGCGCTAAACCTTGCTATACCGCTGTTTTTGACCGCCAAACCCGTGTAGCCCTTTAAATCCCCGCTCAGCACTCACAGATTCGCCATAGCGCTGACTGAGCAGTGTGGCAACATAATGCCCTGTTTAGCACTCTTTTTACATAGCGTTCCTGGCTGAGTAACGCATGTGGACAGCAAAATGGGGTATAGTTGTATATGAAAGTAGTAGCTTAATAAGCTTTATTATGTCCCTAACCGAATCCATATACTTCATGTGCTCTTATTTGTTTTGTCTTTCGCTCACCCACATTTCCATTAGGACTGTAGATGGGCGGCTCACACACTTTCCTTTTTGGGATCTTTTAAGAGCCCCAACTTTAAAGCAATTGTGTCTCTCTAAGGACCCCACCACTGATTGCATGACTATTATCTTTAGCTCACCGGAGGATATCTAGGGTACGAATGGAGGTCTGGGATGGTATCTACTAGAAGTGATTGGACTTTCTTGGATCAGTGAGATTTATAGTAGTTCATATTATGCCCTCTGTTTGAAAATACTGACCCGCCAGCCCATAAATTTGCCTGATGTGTTGAGGTCTAGGTTCACTTTGGGCATGTGGTTAGAAATAATAACTGTTTAGCACTGGCATTTTTAATGGAAAAATCTAGGGCAGAAGATGAAGTCATTGCATGTGAGAACTCCATAAGAGGTAAGATGGGGTCCAGTTGGAGTTAAGTCTATGGGAGAAAAATGTAATGCATCATTGGTTTAGAGAGGAGAGAAGAAGGTAATAGGATCTGACCATCGAGGAATACATTAATGAATAACTTAATAGGCTGTGATTGCGAGAGAGGGATAAGCAATTATATCATAGAGTACAATAATAAAGGTTAGATTTGTTTAATATGTGTTATCGGTGCTGAAGTAAACATGAATTATTTATTTCCATTTATATAAAGCCTTTCTCTAAGATGTTTTACATTTATTAAGATGGCACATGAGCAGTGCATAAGAGACACTAGCTTACAGATGACTGTTTGTGCAGAAACATTACGAGGGGACCAGGGGTGTGGATATAACCGGATTATGCTGGCAGTATTGAGTTTGGCAACCATGGTGCCTCTGGCATTACATGTTTAACTAATTAACTCACAAGATATTCATGTTCTTAAAGATGAGGAGCAATGCTTGTCCATAAGGACTCTTGTGAAAGCTCTTGTGAGGAAGGGCAGGAAGGTTATTCCAATTAAAAAGTAAATAAAGAATCGTCATCCCTTAAACTACAACAAAAGACTGGCCCTTCCTTCTTCACCCTTTTTCGCCTCTCCATAATGTGACCACATGAGCTGACCTGTGTTGCCCTGATATTGTGTCTATTACAGTATAATTTAATGGTGGTGGAGATATTTTTTTTTTCCTGCACCAGAAAAAATAATAAATCATTTATATTATAAAATGCCCCTATGTGAAGAAGCTTTATATTTGCTTTTAATTTATATTATCAGTTAAAGCAGCATAGTAATATTTTATATACTTTCACCTTGAAAGGTTGTTGGAACCACCATAAGGAAAAAGAGATGTGGTCTTCTATGCAACCAATTAAATAGTTAAACCCCTACAGCCATATTAAATTCCAGCCTCGTAATTCCAACATGTAGCACGTAAGGGCTGCGTGCTTCAAATTTGGCAGTTTTACGTGGCTATTAAATTTGAAAGGGCTGCGAGCTACGAGCGAGAGACACTATTTCGTAAACCAGTTCTTGGCCGTCGGGGGTTGCATGCTCAAACGCAAATAATTAAGCAATCACGTAGTTACGGGTTCAGATGGAGCCAATGGAAATGGAGATCGTTAGCATTACGTCACTGAAAAAGGGGAGGGTAGATTTCCAAATCCGACGTGCTTCAAATACAGTTTGAGATCAGACCCACAGGCCAGATAGAATATCATATTTACAGCTCTATTAATATTGCATTATATTACATGCAAGTTACAGTATATGTCGTAACACATTGGCTGCAGGGATCGATAGAACACAAAATATAAACATAAAATAAAGTATATTTCTGGGCCGATTTGCGGGCTTGAGAATGTTGTGCTATTAATTCTAAGACCTAACATCACTTTCCGTTGTAATGCAAATAATACTCTAATGTACTTTAATTATAAGTGCTACGTATTGTACTTTACCCCCTTGCGGGTGCTCTCGAGCATACGCTGGCTTTTGGACTCCATTTGCGTGTTACGTGCTTGCTCGCGAGTGACTTTGTTGCAATTTAATAGCTGAATTGAACAAGTAGCGGTCACGGGCATGACAGATCAAAGGATTTACGTGTGCGAAGTTCAACGTTGCTCAGCACGTAGCCTATTCTCGGCCGTCCTGCGTGTTAACACAAGCAACTTAATAGGGCTAATTTAATAGCCGTAACATGTAAATCTCGAGTTACGGGCTACGTGTTACAATATAGCCCCAATTTAATGTGGCTGATAGTACAGCCCTTTTGAGGACTTGAGTTCCATATTTGTTTGTTTCTATTTGTTGTATGTATATAAAAAAAAAATCTATAATATTAGTTGGGTAGAGGGATAACTGTAATGAATAGATTGGGAAGTACTTTGGTAATGGCAAAAAAAATAGATATTCTAGTTGTGAAGAGAAAAGATAGTGTATTGTGGAAAGGGACATAATCTCCCTCTCTGAGACTTTAAAATGTCTCCATGACATAAAGTATTGTGGCTCCTGGAAAAGGCCATTACAGGGCGGATAGGGATCCAGAGCGTCCGGATGCCGACCACTGAATCAGACACTACATGGACTGAATTGTACAACCTTGTTGTTGTTCACTCATTCATTTGTGTTCTGGACCACAACACGCCAGGTAGATGTGTCATTGTGTCTTTGGTATAACGCACAGCTTCATTGAGCTTCTTGAGATACACAAGCCCATTCACCACAATAAGGTAGCGATCAAGAAGGGGCACACAACCTTAGACCTGTACAAAGTGTGAGAGCGCATCAAACAGCCCCCACATTGATGACACCCCATTTGGTCCCATACTCCAAAAGTCAATCACTGGCTTCTTTATTGAAACTTTTCATAGGTGTAATTTTTTCGGAGGTCGTGATGACCAGGAACGTCAATGACTAATATCTTAGAACAGAAATTCAAGTGTAACTTCTATAATGCTTCATTTGTATAAAAATTAAGAACATTATTGCCATCATTTCTATGTAATAATATCATGCATAGCCCTTAGGTTCCCGTCTGTGAACACTTCAGACATATGACTGTGAACTTCACTTGTGGGCTCTCCCTTGCCTAATAAAAGAACATGCTACAGGCTTTCATTTGAGTTTGTTCAAATGGTTTTCTATAAATAACAGACACGACACAAGTGAAGACGGGCAGCTCAAGTGTCCTTCACCAACAGATGTTCTCTCTGTGCCGCTGAAATGAGGAGGAAATTATTATATAATGATACGTGTTCAGCGCAAGATGGAGGGAGGGACAGCGGGCTGACTGAGCCATTAACTCATCCTCTGCTTGTAGAAATCTCAGTATAAATTGTAATTCAAATGAAAGGGACAGAAATCTTGTTGAGCACAGATACAACTTCAGTTTGATTTACCGTAGAGTTTCATCACAAGGTGAAATGTCACGTGACATCATTTGATCTCATTTTAGTTATATCAACTACAGGCAGCCTCAAGGTAGTCCTTGGTAATCTGGGGCACATTTGAGATTTTTCATGTAAGACTGACACTGAGACGGAGTGAGGTGAAGTGGAAAGATGGAGCGTCCACAGACAATGTGTGACGGTATTTGTAAGATATTATTTCCCCTAATTGCATCACTGCCAGTACAAATATTACAGAAGAGCTAGAAAGAAAAAGTTGGAACTGAGCAGATAGATCTCTGGCAGATAGAATATTTCATAGTGCACTCTTTTAAGACTCTATTTCCCTGTAATTAATTATTATTGTTATTATCTAACTAGCTACTTGCCTGTCAAAAATGATGGGAGTTAAATTTTAAGCCGGGCAATGCTGTTTGCCACCCAATGTGAGCACCTTTGGCGCTCATTGCGAGTCTCTCCCCCGTCTACTTCCTCCCTTGTGTCTCATTTCCCCACTTCTCTCACTCCCTTTTGTTTCCTCCCCCCCTCTTTTGCCCCTGTGTCTCTTTCCCCCTCCCCTGTGTCCCTTCCCCCCTCCCCAGTGTCCCTTCCCCCCTTCCCAGTGTCCCTTCCCCCCTTCCCAGTGTCCATTCCCCCCTTCCCAGTGTCCATTCCCCCCTTCCCAGTGTCCATTCCCCCCTTCCCAGTGTCCATTCCCCCCTCCCCAGTGTCCATTCCTCCCTCCCCAGTGTCCATTCCCCCCTCCCCAGTGTCTATTCCCCCCTCCCCAGTGTCCATTCCCCCCTCCTCAGTGTCCTTATACGTTTGTTTGTTTTTTTTAAATTGTATTCTGGGGAGCCAGTGGATGGACTGGCAGAGAGGAGCTGCTGACATTGAACGTTGGGTATTTGTAGATGAGTATAGCAGACACATTCATTTTAGATTGGAGTGGTGATAAGTGGGTGATGGGGAGGCCAGCAAGGAGTGAGTTGCAGTAGTCGAGAAAAGATATGATGAGAGAATGAATTAGAATTATAGTTTTGTCTTGTGTAAGATATTTGGAGATATTTTTTAAATGAAATAGACAAGATTTGGTGAGTGAATATATATGAGGAATGAAAGAGAGGTCAGGATCAAGAAGAACCCCAAGACAATGTGCTCGGGAGGAGGGAGTGATAATTGTATCGTCAACAGTGAGAGATATTTGAGGAATGGATGCTGTAGTAGAGGGTGGGTAAACAAGGGGCTAAGTTTTTGACATCCCGGAGAATATGCTAGAGAGACAGTTAGAAACTCATGCTAGAATAGCGGGTGATAGATCTGGTGTTGAGAGATAAATTTCAATGTCATCTGCATAGAGATCATACTGAAATCTGAAAGATTTTATTAATGTTCCAAGGGATGAAGTATAGATGGAGAAGAGAAGAGGGCCTAGGACTGAACCTTGGGCTACACCAACAGGGCAAGGTGAACAAATGGCACCAGAAAAAAGAGACACTAAATGTTCAACCTTGTAGGTATGATGTGAGCCATGAAAGAGCAGAGTCACGGATGCCAAGAGTAGAGAGTTTGGATTAGAAGAGGGTGGCCAACTGTGTCAAAGGCAGCAGAGAGATCTAGGAGGATGAGAATAGAGCGGTGTCTGTGGAGTGGTAGAGTTGGAAACCAGATGATAGGAAGGTGTTTAGAAGAGAATTGGAGGATATAAATTGGGTAAGGCGATTATAGACAAGTCACTCAAGCAGTTTTGAAGCCGAAACACGTCTGGGGTTTGCTGTTTCTCCTGTTCAGGGTAGAATTGCCTGGTATTTCGGGGCTAAGTCACTCTTTTGAGTGGGACCAGACTGATATACTACAGGATATTTCTCCCTGTGAAGGGCACAAGTGGCTAAAAGACGTTGCTCTCAGAGTGGTGTATCATGGCCATAGAACTCACCTATTAAGGTTGGTTTGTTCTCTGATGAGCACCTCTGACTTAGTTTTTCTATATATATATATATATATATATATATATATATATATATATATATATATATATATACACACACACACACACACACAGTATATAATATATATATATATATATATATATATATATATATATATATAAATCAGTGACAGAACATTTTGTCACGTGGATTGTCAGGCTGTCTAACAACCAGCTGATATCACGAGCAAATCCGATTCCACAGATTCTGGTTTAACTGCAGTGTTATATTTTCTCTCCAATGTGACCCATTTTGTCTCCACAATATACTGTAGAGCAAAAATATGGTAGATACTACAGCACACCAATAACATTAGGGCATTGATTTATTATTTACTATGAAAAAGTTGGATTAATTGAATCCCCACACTCCATTAAATAGATCCTAACAGGGCATATGTGTCCATGGTTACATACAACAACAACTTTCATTGGACTCAGGACATTCTGAATATCAATGCGCAAATAGGAATACAGGAATACCCCGTTTAGCCCGCAAAGCGATTTAAAGAACTATTGCGAGATTTTACGCAAACCGCTTTATCACAAAACAGCGCTCAACAGGGTAGTTCAAAGCAGAGTGTCCCTGTATGTGTGTGTATATATATATATATATATATATATATATATATATATATATATTTATTTATTCATTTAATTTATATACACACACACATTTCTAAACATTTCTTTTATTGACCTTGTTGCAAAATATTTAATTTAGTGCAGTATATTTAGGTTGCATGCTGCCCTACGCCAACTGACAAGTGTGCAGCCCCAAAGCCAATGTACTATTCCTATTTTCTCTTTACTGTGTATCTGTTGTGACAAACCACTTCTTTTACAGGTAGGATTGTCACCGATCTTGCAGTAACCACAGCCTTCTAGGGTATACAAAGTCCAGGACACCTTCAGCTCAGTTTTCCTTCTTTATTCAGTTTGAAAGCAGGTACTTTAAATAATAACAAAACAAACAAAATCCCTTGCTCTTACTTGAGCTCTTACTAGACAGTACTTGCTATCTGCAATTGGGTGGCTTTCCCACTTACCAATTTCCCAAACAAAAGCAATGTCTTTGCAATAAGCGCAGCCTCTCCTAGCTGTCTTTTCCTCTCCCCCTTGGAGCAGGCTGCTCTCTTCTTTTAAAGGCCTGTCTGCTAATTGAGTAGCTACAGGTGAGTGCCAATTAGCTAACTCTTAAAAACCAGATCCAAGCTGTGGTCTGTTATACAGCAACTAGTGCTGTTGGAGCATTGGCCCCCCCTGCTCTCCAAATACTCCGCCCCAGGGACCCATACCATGTTTTGCAGAGCATCAGCTATGCATATTGCAAACTGTAACATCTCTCCCTGGGGCATTTAACTGAGAAATCCTCTGGTTGCTGTCTAGCAAATCAGGTCTGATGTATCTCCCATCAACCACTATTCCACCTTTATGCTCACACTGTATACACACACACTCACATATACACACACAGTATAATAGAAGAATTAGTGGATATGTACTGACGAGGCCGAAACGCGTCTGGGTTTGCAGTTTACCTTGTTCAGGGTAGAATTGCCTGGTATTTCAGGGCTAGATCACTCTAAAAAACGTGCAGCCTTAGGCCTGGGTCTTGCTGGCTTACCTCAGCTATATGACTTATGTTATCTACGGTTTCAATAAACCATGTCTCCAATTTGAAAGTAAAATAACCCTCAATCCATATACACACACGTATCCGTCTGGCAGCCGTCCTGTCGTCGGGGAGCGCTGGGGGCACCTGGTTCTGTACCGATTTATACAGCATTCATTGTAACTAAATACAGGTCCATCAATAATCTCTCTTTAACTACGGGCTATATGTAAATGGTTAGCCTCTCCCCATCTCTCTATGCCCTTAAGGACCGACAGATAACATCTCAAGGACCGGATATCTCTCTATCAGAAACGGAATGTTGGGAATGTGATCTATCACCTGTTAGATACATGTGTAATTATAGACGTGATTTATGTATGTATAGGAGTATACATATGCAGTATGTATCTATAGTCATACAGAATGTTTGTGGATATTACCTTTCAGTGTACAAAAATGTAGAGTCCGTGTGCTGGCATGCAGTGTGTGTGCTATTATAGACATGCAGTGTATGTGTGTGTTATTATTATTATTATTATTATTATTAACTTTTATTTGTAACTCACCAACATATTCCGTAGCGCAATACATTGGATAAAAAACAAAAAAAATACAACATTAACAACCCAAAAATGGAGGACCCTGTTTTGAGCTTAGAATCTTTGCAGAAAATGCTTTTCCCCAAGCAACCTAGAAGACTGGAAACTCGCCACTTACAATCTAAAGGGAATGGAAGGGACAGAAACCGGGGAAAGATTAAACAGATAAGGAATAACAAGGGTCAGAAGGGAATTGAAAGTTAGAAAGGTTTTTCCTTTAGTGGGAGAGAGAAGGAACAGAGGTGAAGGCTCTAGCATTTAATGTTGTCTGCCCCTAGTGGTGAGATAATATATGCAAGTAGCAGAGTCAGGTGATTCCCATTCCAGTATAAATTTAATCGGAAATGGGGTGGGAGGGTGAGGGGCAGGGAGGGCAGAACTCCCAGAATTCAGAGTAAGCAGTGAGACCTACTGAGACCAGGATGCAAATAGCAATTGGGGCTAAAAGAAAAACAATAAAAATAAGGTGTGATGGACCGATAGAACACAGAGAGAGAGAGAGAAGTGCCAAGACATGTGGGAAGGAGGAGATCTAGGTAAAGTATGCAGACCATAAAAGGGGGAAGGGGAAGGAAAGCCAGTAAAGATAAAGTAAACATTTGTAAGTTTGAACTAATGTTAGAAATAATTCTATGTCATCAAATATAATAACAAGCATATAGTAGAAGTATTAATAAAAGATATTGGCTCCTAGGAAGACGCAGTGTTATTATAAACATGCAGTGTGTGTGCGTGTTATTATGAACATGCAGTGTGTGTGTGTGTTATTATGAACATGCAGTGTGTGTGTTATTATGAACATGCAGTGTGTGTGTGTGTTATAGACATTCAGTGTGTGTGTGTGTTTTATTATAGACATGCAGTGTGTGTGTGTTGTTATAGACATACAGTGTGTATGTTATAGACATGTATTGTGTGTATGTGTTATTATATGCAGTGTGTGTGTTATGTTATTATGTGTTATTATAGTCACAGTGTGTGTGTGTTATTATTATAGACATGCAGTATGTGTGTTACGATAGAAATGCTGTATGTGTGTTATTTTAGACATGTATGTGTGTGTGCCATTATAGACATGCAGAGTGTATGTTACTATAGACATGCAGAGTGTGTGTTATTATAGACATGTGATATGTATTATTATCTACATCCAATGTATGTGTTATATGTGTCATTATAGACATTTAGTATGTGTGTCTATAGCGTGCAGCTTATATGTTTGTGCTTATCGATCTTACATGAGTATAACACTATTGTCTGACCCTACCTCTGTGTATACAATCTATGGTATCTTTCGCTTTCTTCCTGATGAGCAATGATCCTCTCTATTTTTTCCCTGGATTAGGACTGACCTAAATTTCCCAGACACTCCAAGGAGCAGATAGATTTCAGTTTGGTGCATTAGACGCGCTCCCCCTATGCTCCCCCTGCGCCCCCGCCCATGTGTTCAATGTAGGTCTTGTCAGAACTGTCAGACCTCTTTAGGACAGCGCTGATTCACCTGTCAGAGTCCTCACCGGCACCCAGAGCTTCATTGGAGCTTTCTAATCTAAAGAGTGCTCTACTTGTTCCCCATCACACAAACCCTGCAAAATAGGCCCAGTGCATGCAAGAAAACACTGGAACATAATGCAGCATAAAGTGACTGAAACATGAAACATTGGAACAAATAACAATGTTGTCTTGGACCCCTTTTTTCTCAGCCTGGGTGTTGGCCCATTGAGCTCATTAAAGGACAGACAGCTTGGCTCCGTCACTGGATTATGTACGTAAACACCTCCATTTTAGTTATAATCCACTCCGGCCCATTGTTAGCAAAATAAGTTAATCCCATTAACCATGTACTCTATCAAAGGTCTAAACCACTCAGGCACAGAGACGGCATTCAATTTGTATCCTGTTTTTTATCACCATGTATTAAAAAAAACCTGCAGGATCTGCGTGCTTCCCCAGTTATTCAGTTGTATAAATCGGTACTATGAGACATCACATTGAGAGGGTTTAAAATCCAACATGTTTCATCCAGGTAGGACTTCCTCAGTGATATAATTCAAATAAAATCTATTATACAACTAAGTTTATGATATTTATTTAATAAGTAGCTTTTTATCATGAGTAAGATAAAGATTTTTGTATTTACTATACCAGAGCGTCTTATTTTGTTTCCTTCCTTGCCTATTGTTTTTCAGATTCAGAAGAATGGTTCCCGTCTTTATCCCATTGAGGCTTCCTCAGTCCCAGCTAAATGAACTTTCTGCCGATTCAAACCTAATCTGATTCTGATAATTTCCAATGGTAAACACAACTGGGCACACAAATCATGGTGCCAACTTCCAATGGAACCTTTAAAACAGTGCCCTTAACATGCTTTATATTGTCTTGACACATATATCACTAGGGAGTCTCCATGCTTCTCAGCCCTGCCATGTAGAGGTTTTATCTCTGGGGGTTTGTGAAGAAACTATCCCTAGATCTCAGTAAAAAAAAAAAACACTTCTATTGACCTAAGGGAATTAAATGTTGTTGAATGTTGCTGTTGATTGATCTCTCAGGAGATCCACTATCTTTTAATACAGTTAATGTTTAGGTGTTTTCCCCCAGGATTTCAACATGTTATGTTCATTAACCTTTGGACCTCCTTCATGGAATGGAATGGCTTCCAAAGGGCAAAGAAAGTAATGTGATTCAGTTTAGAAATATTTATAGTTAAAGTGGCTGTTAATAAATTACTCAAAACGTGCTGGTGGCTTTTCTTCATACTGATGGTCAGTGTCATTCCATACTCACTTAACTATATTTATAATCAGAGGATAAATTAGAAATACCATGGAGAAGTGGACAAGCCATGCCCAATTGAGGCACTGCATCCTATGTGTATATCCTGTGAATTAAATCATTAAAGGCAGTTCAAGATTTACATACAGGTCCAACATGTACAGCGAGGGGAAAAAGTATTTGATCCCCTGCTGATTTTGAACGTTTGTCCATTGACAAAGAAATGACCAGTCTATAATTTTAATGGTAGGTGTGAGAGACAGAATAGCAAAAGACAAACAAACAAGAAGAATGCATGTCAAAAAAGTTATAAATTGATTTGCAGGGAAATAAGTATTTGATCCCCTATCAGTCAGCAAGATTTCTGGCTCCCAGGTGTCTTTTATACAGGTAACGAGCTGAGATTAGGAGCACTATCTTAAAGGGAATGCTCCTAATCTCAGCTCGTTACCTGTATAAAAGACACCTGTCCACAGAAAGAATCAATCAGATTCCAAACTCTCCACCATGGCCAAGACCAAAGAGCTGTCCAAGGATGTCAGGGACAAGAATGTAGACCTACACAAGGCTGGAATGGGCTACAAGACCATCGCCAAGCAGCTTGGTGAGAAGGTGACAACAGTTGGTGCGATTATTCGCAAATGGAAGAAACACAAAATAACTGCCAGTCTCCCTCGGTCTGGTGCTCCTTCAATGATCATGAGAACGGTGAGGAATCAGCCCAGAACTACATGGGAGGATCTTGTTAAGGATCTCAAGGCAGCTTGGACCATAGTCACCAAGAAAACAATTGGTAGCACACTACACTGTGAATGACTGAAATCCTGCAGCGCCCGCAAGGCCCCCTGATCAAGAAAGCACATGTACAGACCCGTCTGAAGTTTGCCAATGAACATCTGAATGATTCAGAGGAGAACTGGGTGAAAGTGTTGCGGTCAGATGAGACCAAAATCAAGTTCTTTGGCATCAACTTGCAGTGTTTGGAGGAAGAGGAATGCTGCCTATAACCCCAAGAACACCATCCCCACCGCCAAACATGGAGGTGGAAACATTATGCTTTGGGGGTGTTTCTGTGAAGGGGACAGGACAACTGCACCGCATCAAAGGGACGATGGACAGGGCCATGTAGCATCAAATATTGGGTGAGAACCTCCTTCCCTCAGCCAGGGCATTGAAAATGGGTCGTGGATGGGTATTCCAGCATGACAATGACCCAAAACACACACCCAAGGCAACAAAGGAGTGGCTCAAGAAAATAGCACATTAAGGCCCTGGAGTGGCCTAGCCAGTCTCCAGACCTTAATCCCATAGAAAATCTATAGAGGGAGCTGAGGGTTCGAGTTGCCAAACATCAGCCTCAAAACCTTAATAACTTGGAGAGGATCTACAAAGAGGAGTGGGACAAAAACCCTCCTGAGATGTGTGCAAACCTGGTGGCCAACTACAAGAAACATCTGACCTCTGTGGTTGCCAACAACGGTTTTGCCACCAAGTAGTAAGACAAAGGGGTCAAATACTTATTTCACTCATTGACCTGCAAATCAATTTATAACTTTTTTGACATGCGTTTTTCTTGTAGTTTTTTTTTGTTTTGTTATTCTGTCTCTCGCTGTTAAAATAACCTACCATTAAAATTATAGACTGATCATTTCTTTGTCAGTGGACAAACATTTAACAATCAGCAGGGGGTCAAATACTTTTTTCCCCTTCACTGTAACTCCAAATTCACAGGCAGAGCTACCACTGGTGCAGACAGTTCAATGCACCGGGGCCCTCCTGGGGGGTCCAAGACCACTTTTGCCCCATCAACCTCACTGCTTCCCCCTCAAGAGTTTCTTATGACTCCTCCATTTCAAATTTATTTTTGCATTAGGGCCATCCATTCACCAGCAGCACCACCGAGGAGGACCTAACCCCAGGAGCATATTAAGAATTTCACAGTGAAATATATGACTAGAAATGAATATGATGCATTATATGACAAAGTCTCACACTTACTGTGTCCGTCACAGCTCCCGCTCTGTGGCTGCAACCTGCTTGCTTTGGGCAGAGGATTCTTTTGTCTGTCCCAGGTTGACGTCTTGGTCTCCATCAGTCACGCAGCAGAGTCAGGGGGTCCCCATATCCTGGCAGCCGACTCCCCACTGAGTGCAGAAGAAACAAAGATTAGTGATGTGAAAGAGAGGCATTGCTGCAATTCCAGATTCTTAATCAAAGTGATTTCCTGAAATGTTCACTGTTGTGGTCCTATAATAGGGGTTCATCTGTGTATTTAGTAACCAATAGGCAATACAGGAGTTGAAGAATCTCTCTGGCATCATTTCACAGTTGCCAGAACTGATGAGCCCCAGATAAGGCCGAAACTGCTGTCTGTGAATGGGATCTGGCACATCACCCTAATCTTAGGCCCACCCGAGAGCAGAGCACATTTGGCTAAATGGAATCCCCTAGAGGCAAAAAAGTGGTACATTTTTAGCCTCATTTGCATGCCTGTACCCAGAACCCTTAGCTATTGTGGAAATATTGCTTACTGTGAAGTCCTGTGACCAGTGTGAGCCATGTATGTGTACTCAGTGTGATCCTTTATTTCCTTTCTAATTAATATAAAAGAAACACTAAATAGCTACAACGTCAGCAAATCATCAGCTACATTTGAATTTATAAAATTAAAAAAAATAACAAAAATAAATACATCAAATCTGTTAATGACATTACCCATTTAAAGGGATACCAAAGGTTCCTGGTTGTTACTAGATATATAATATCCCTGTGTATCTATTTACTTTTATGTACTTTATTTTACTACAAAATGTTTATGGGCTCTGTTTTTACCACCTAAATAAAATAAATAGTCCCTGTATGGGTCTGCCTACTTCAGCTTATACAGACGCAGAGGGATGTGCAATGCAGTGTAGTAGCCTATCAGGGACCATTTCTCAGCATAATGTTGCTGAGAGATGATTACTGACTGGTTAGTATGAGACACAAAAAAGGCAGAGGCTGTACCTTCATGAGCTGCTGAGGACAGGTCCAAGAAGGTAATATGCGTTTGATTAAAGCAGTAAAAACAGAGCTTATAAGCACTTTGTAATAAAATAAAATACATCAAAGTAAATAGAAACACAGGGATATTAAATATCTAGTAAAATCATTTAACAGTTTTTTTTTTCTTTTGACACATTTATTACGTATATAATTAGTTTTGATTATTTAGAAAATATATTACAATTCAAAAATAAAAATGCTACAGAAAATGAAAACATATTGGTTACACTTGAACTATAAAGATATAGATTTATGCCATGTATTTTTTTCATTTAAATTGGACGCTCCCACTCTCATGTATAAAGTAAGTGTATCATCATAAACCTTTCACCACATTTATATCAGGTGAGGAAGTTGTTTCTTTATTTGTTCCTGTGTATACACTTCCACTGCTGAGAAATAGGAAGCAGAGAAAGTGCAAGAAAAGCGCGGCTTTTATTCTGGTTTCTAATATTCAGAAATAAAACGGTGTCAGAGAACTTGAATTCATTAGAAAAAAACAGATCAGATAAGAGAGGGAAAGACATCATGCCGTGTTTAGGGCAGGAGCAGAGTACCATGTTTAGGGCAGGATGAGGCGCACCCTGATTAGGACAGGATGCGGCGCACCGTGTTTAGGGCAGGATGAGGCACACCATGTTTAGGACAGAACGCCGAGCACCATTTTTCAGACAGGAAGTGGCGCACCGTCTTTAGGATGGGAGGAGGTGTACAATTCTTAGTGCAGGATGCGGAGCACCATGTTTAGGACAGGATGAGATGCATCATTTTTAGAGCAGGTTGTTGTGCACCGTGTTTAGGACGGGATGAGGTGCACCGTGTTTAGGATGGGATGAGGTGCACCGTGTTTAGGATGGGATGAGGTGCACCGTGTTTAGGACGGGATGAGGTGCACCATTTTTAAAGCAGGTTGTTGTGCATCGTGTTCAGGGCAGTATGCAGAGCACCATTTTTAGGACAGGATGTGGTGCACAGTTTTTGGTGCAGGATGCGGAGCACCATGTTCACAGCAGGTTGTGGTGCACCATGTTTAGGGCAAGATGAGGTGCACCCTGATTAGGACAGGATGAGGCGCAGCATGTTCAGGGCAGGACGCTGAGCACTATTTTTAGGACAGGATGTGGCGCACCGTCTTTAGGATGGGAGGAGGTGTACAATTCTTAGTGCAGGATGCGGAGCGCCATGTTTAGGGCAGGATGAGGTGCACCATGTTTAGGGCAGGATGCTGAGCACCATATTTAGGACAGGATGTGGCACACCATTTTCAGCGCAGGATGCAGAGCACCATGTTTAGGGCAGGATGAGGTGCATCGTGTTTAGGGCAGTAGCAGAGCACCATGTTTAGGGCAGGATGCGGCGCACCATTTTTAAAGCAGGTTGTGGCGCACCATGTTTAGGGCAGGATGAGGTGCACTGTGTTCAGGGCAGAATGCAGAGCACCATTTTTAGGACAGGATATGGTGCACCATTTTTTAGGACAGGATGTGGTGCACCATTTTTTAGCGCAGGATGCGGAGCACCATGTTCAGAGCAGGTTGTGGTGCACCATGTTTACGGCAAGATGCGAATCACCATGATTAGGGCAGGATGAGGTGCACCGTTTTTAAGGCAGCATGAGGTGCACCGTGTTCAGGGCAGGATGCGGAGCACCATGCTTAGGGCGGGATGTGGCACACCATTTTTTGGACATGATGTGGTGCATCATTTTTAGCGCAGGATGAGGAGCACCATGTTTAGGGCAGGATGCAGCGCATTATTGTTAGGGCAGGATGTGTTGCATCATATCTAGAGCAGGATGCTGCAAACAGTGTTTAGGGTAGCATGCAGAGCACCATTTATAGCACCGGATGAGGAGCATTTCTACTTCACTTCCTCTGAGAAGTCAACAGTAAGATTGGTGACCATATTATATAATCCCAGTTAACCTGTGGATGTTCATATACAAGCTGACCAATACACAGGAAGATATTGACCATATACTCCAGAGGCAGAGCCATGAAGCGCAGCAGGTGCATTGCAACAGGGCCCCAATGCCATCCACTACCATCCACTGGCCTTACAGTCTGATGAAGGCTGCATGTCCAAAAATAAATTTAGTTAATTTCACTTTGTTTTCTCTGAATATCACCACCGCTTCAGTCTCTACATGTCTAGAAGAAATCTTCACCATTACATTATTAATAATTTGAATAGCCTAAAAAAATGGATTGGGAAACCAGCTAATTTCTGTGTACATTCTCTCACAAAAGATCAATTAATTAAACACAAAAGAGTGAAAAGCTGTTTATATGATCTCACACACATTATGTGTGCTTAGCATAAACATTAAATGCTTCTCTGAGCAGGTTCACATGTAACATCTACAACACATGATACATAATTTTACAAGGATCTTTAATGTGTCACAGAGGAAAGACAAGTTTACAATTATTTAGATATCTTACAATTCCTGAGCCATAACAAGTTAATGGGACATTGAAATGCAGGTATTAGACAGACATGTGTTGTGGAAAAAATACAAATATTCATAAATTTTTAGTGTATGTATATATATATATATATATATATATATATATATATATATATATATATATATATATATATAGCATTTATCACTTTTGCAGCAATTGTGCTATTTGGCCAAGATGTAAGCTGTGAACCATAGCAGGCCATGAGGTATGAAACAGTTAATTCCACTTGTACTTAAATTGTTTTTTTCTTCTGTAAACAAGTCCTTCTTCTCATAATAAATTGTTCTCATGGAGACAATAAGCTATTATTTAGCCTAAACAAATATGTATTTCAGTAAATCTACAAGGCCATAGTAAAGATCAGCACTTACCCTATGCGCAGAGATAATAAATAAAAGTGTTTTGCGCATATAGTGACGTGCCAGATATGATTAAGCACGTGCAAACTGAATGCATCTTATTTTATTGACTCACCTAATATAAATAATATCTTATCTGCTTAGGAAATGGATTGTACCATAAAATGGGTTATACCATGTTCTGTATGTAAACACTATAAAAGCGGTGTTTTGTTTATATTTGTGCCCAGCAGCAATTTTGGATGCTTTTTGTTGCTGACGGACGTTTTGTATAAATAAAATCTAATAAAAAGAAAATAATCAGAGGCCTCTGTTTTTTGGTATCATGACTCGGTTTCAGAGTAAAAAGTGATTTGTGGGTATGTTTTTTTCTCCAACAGAAGATATACAGTTTATAGTGAATACATTCTTAAAGTCACAGTGCTATGGCCGTACCCACAGTTTCCAAACAAAAAAGAGACAGACACACACCTGGAAATTGACCACTCAGGGTGCAGTCTCTTTTTGCTCAATTGTGCCTTTACAAATGAGAAAACTCATATCAGTTTATATCCACCCCAAGGGCAAACCAGAGCTGAAATGCCAAGCAAGTCTAATCTGCATGGGAGAAGGAGGAACCCCAAAACATACATGAAATGGCTTTCATTAGCGGGAAGCTACTGATCTCCCACAGTTTGCCTGTTGGATTTGTCTCATATGAAGATGAAATATAAGATATAATACATAATATGTCTAATAAAAACAAGCCCCGCATCCTGTGATGTTCTGCATTGTGTGGTTGCAGAGTATTTCATGCCGATTTAATGCCAGCGCTTTGTGAGAGCAGTGGGGGGAGCGGCCACATCTCCTGCTATGGAAAGAAACACTTTCCTTTCATACCCTCACCAGGGATCCCTCGGCTTTCATGTACAGATAAAAGGAAGGAAAAAAAAACTGCACCGAGAGGTTATTAAACACTAAATCCAGAGCTGTCCTAAGGATTGGCCAGACACAGCTGGTGATTTCTTCCTTCAGGGTTGGAAGAGTTTGACACATCACAGAGACATTTCACATTTAGAGGGACAAGACGTCCCCTTAATACCTTCTATCCCTATAGGAGTATTATCATTTGTACAGCAGTCTTAGCCCTGTGTGTTCATTTTGTTATAATGCTCAAATCTGCTCTAACCGGTATCTATCCCTCCACAGGCTGAACATGTCATCCAGATATGGAGGTTAAAGGGAAGTTTCCTTCTAAATAGAATGAATCTTAACATAGTCTGTGCTCATATAGGAGCAAAGTGATGGACAATAGTGTAGAATACAGAAAATAAATCAAGCTTGCAGTATATATATATATATATATATATATATACACACACACATATACTATCTCTACATAGCAGCCAGGGCCTCTCAGTAGCCATCATTGCACAGCACCTAGTCCCGATCAATATCCATCCCCAGATGTCCCATAACTCTTAGCATCCCTGCTACATGGCACCTAGTCCTTCTCCGCATCCAGAAGTTTGATATAGGTTTACATAAAATGTTATGGTTTTGGAAATGTAGAGCAACTGAAGTGTATATTATTTGCCCTGTCACTTTATGTAGTTTAAGTTATTTTTTTCCTTTATTAAATGTGCACTCAATTCCTCAGTCCTAATCTCAAAATACTCCCCAAACGACCTCCTTTACTTTGCTCAGGGCCAGTGTCCATCCTCCACTCTTGCTACCTCCTCACAATGCAGTCTACAGGACTTCTCTTGAGCTGCACTCTCTCTCTAGAGTTCAGTGCCTCACTCAGTGAGACTCATCCTCTGGTTCAGAGCTTGAAACACTTCCTGCCCTACTGAGATTAAATGTCCAGGTGGCTCATTCCCCAACCTGTAGTTGAGGCTTGGTGACTGACCACTCTACCGGTCATTGTTTTACTTAACCCAATAATCACCTCTAGATTCGGAACAGGGAACATCTTACCTTCAGCCTCAGATGCATTTATGCGAACAGGTCTCTCATTCCACCACCCAAGGTTAATGGAAGGTCACTGGCTTCACGTGGTCAGAACCAGACAGTCCAGACCAGGATGGACAAATATTGTTTTTTAGATGAGCCTCACTGTCCCGTTTAGGAGATCTACAAGAAAAGGAAACAGAGAGGTCATTGTAATGAAGTTTATTGTGTATTGTATGTAGACAAAATGATCTGCTGTACACAGAAACGTGGACTTGATTACTGATGAGAACCAATATGGCCATTTATTGGGCTGATTCTACCTCTTTAAAATGCTTTGCTTATCTAAACCTAAGCGTATGCTTACTCCAGCCATGCTTGAATTATTTTACTTGATTCGTCTCTACAGATTTTTTTTTTTTTTGCAAGGTCCTTGCCTGTGGGTTCGTTATGAAGATGCAGAATTAATTTACTGTAATATTTCCTTATAAGGACTAATTACTTTTTGACACTGTTGAAATGCATGCGACATCTCCAATTACATGTTTAAATACTAGCTAGTGGAGACACAGAAGATAAATTAGTGACCACATACTATACTATAAACGTCCATTCTTATTCTTCAAACAATCTTTGGAAATGGATTCTGCTTTTCCAAAATCCACCCCTCTCCGAGCATCTTCAAACATTGTGTCCTGGAAACTGTAACTAATTTCTTCCAAGTAACAAAATCCATACATAATTCCAAAGATCTACAGCAAACTGGACAAATTAGACTTCAGTGATAATCATTTTGATGGAGCCGAGGGGAATGAACACAGCAGGATTAGTAAATAGCAAGATGCAAAAATAGCCCATTGATTATAATCAGCAGATTAGACATTCTGCCTGTTACTCACATTTTGCTAAGGAATCAGAGCCTCATTTAATTGCAAGCCACCAAGTCGCAGGATGTAGGGCGTAAGTCTGCGGGCCTGCAGCATCTGCGACTTACGGTGCTATTCAATTCGCCAAGCCCGCAAGTCCCAACCCGATACCGCACATCGTAAACCATGCCTTTGTATGTAGCATTTGCGAGCTTGAACATGATCAATTAAGCAAGACCGTAACTCCCGATGCTGAAACCGCCAACAGAAAAGGATCCCGTCATTATGAAGGCCGTACAACATGGAGTTAACATGTCAATCAACTCGCGATTCGGGGTCCGATATGCGATCTGACCCGCAATGTACAAAATATTAAAACTGAATGCGGATACGGTTCTAGTCCATATGGGTGGCCTGATATGTATTAACTCATTAATTCCCGAGATGGATCTAACCACGAATTAAAACAGAAAATAAATTAATTTTGATTGCCGATTTGCGGGCTTGAGACTGTTGGGCAAATAATTCTAATGTCTTATGTTGTGTTTACCATCATTTACAGTGAAGTATTGAGTTTTTATTTGCATTTAAAGTGCTGCGGACATGTCATTAAGCCCTTGCGAGTCCTCCTTGGTACCTGTAACTTGTGGTTTGACTTTTGCCATTTGTGACATTGGCGGCTTGCTTAGCGACGGAGAATCTTAGCAATTGAATAGCGATTTGCGATTGTAACGGCCATGAAAGATCAAAGGTTTCGAAGAGCCTGTACTTGTGATGGTAACCATCGCAAGGAATCAGAGGCCGGAGCCCGCAACCCGATCGGAGCCTGCAAAAAGACACCAATTGAATAGCATTATAACATACGGCCTCCATTTCCGAAGCCCGGATCCCCTGATGCTGCAATTGAATGAGGCTCTTGTTGTTTTACGTGTATTTGTAGGCGTTGGAAGACGATTCCTGCAAATCACTGCTTTACTACACCAGATACATATGAAAATAAATGGACTTGAAGACTGCCCAGCGAATCCGCGAGAAATCTAAAGATAATGAACTATACAGTGAAATAGATTATTATTGGTAAAATAAGATTTCACTTGTGTCTATGCTGGACATCCTCAGTTTATATAATGCACATTATGAAGGAGTACGTATTAGCATCTTGTTTTTCTGTATTAAATTATTCTCCAATAAACACACTTAATCTTCATTTTTCCGTAGCTGGGAGCTGTGTGTGCGCATCACTGCGCCAGTGAGAGAGAGAGACATCAGAGTAATTACATTACAAATAAAAATATAACAATGATAAAGGATTGTAATGAAACCGTTCCAGAACAGAAACATTTCTTTTGCTAATAGTTCTTCCATGTTAATGAAGTATCGCGGTGAGAATGTTACAGCTTCGAGGTAAAGGGGAGAGCAATTTATCTAAAGATGTCTTAGGTCCACATGAAGAGATCATCTGCAGAACTGAAGCGTGCGGGCATTAACGGGCCCAAACTCGGCAATTAGAAAAAGTTATTTTATTTCAAGAAATATATGTGCAATTTAGAAAATGTGCTGAGATAAAGGGCACCTCTGGGCTGATAAGTTACGGGATACAAAGTGGAAGGGACCCCTGACCCGAGGGGCGTAGGAACTGGGGGGATGGGGGGACATGTCCCCCTCAGATTATATGAACAGGGGACACAAAGTGGAGGGCTCAAGCACTATGGAGCAGTATTTCTTTCCCATAAAAGCTTTGAGCCATAATATATATATTGCATGTCCCAGTTCAACTTCCCAGAATGCAGTGTAATAACTGTTTTTCTCGGAATTCTGAGCTGGAAGCAGGTTTTTAAACTTGTTTTAGGCATTCAAATGTGAACACAGATGTACTATTTATTTACTGTACGGTGGAGGCTTCTATCGCACTTTTGCCCACCATATTATAAATGATTGTTGTGGTGAACTACCTACTCATAAAGTCCACAACACAGGCTGAGATCTCGCTCCATGCTGATGATAGCCAGTAAGCTTGAAACAGCTGTGCATGGATAGGATACTCAGCCTGTGTTTATTCCAACCTTGGCTTTGCATTAAAGCTGTGTAATACAGCATGCACAAGCTTAAAGGAAGCCATGTTTGATAATGGCTAAGGATTGAAGAGTGAGGCATTTGTGGGCACATTTGCATGTCCCAGCTCAGCTTCCTAGAATGCAGTGTAATAACTGTTTTTCTTGGAATTCTGAGCTGGAAGCAGGTTTTTTAACTTGTTTTAGGCATTCAAATGTGAACACAGATGTACTATTTATTTACTATATATATATATATATATATATATATATATATATATATATATATATATTTATATATACATATATATTTTTTTTTATTATATTGAGGGTGGGTGGCCCAAGGGGTATCAAGAATCTAAACAAAGAAATAAAATAAAAAAAGTTTAAGGGGCACTTCAACACTGGGACCCCTTAGAGCAGGGCCCCAGTGCATTGCACTGTGTGCACTGTGGTAGATCCACACCTGCTGCCTGTCTTGGGAGTAGAGTTAAATTGTTCCACTCAGGGATACAGTTTTTTTTTTATCTCTTTAATTAAACTTTATCCCCCCATATTTTTGGGGGGCTCCTACACCCATGCCTGACCCAGAATCCCTCCTCAGTCTGACTCTCTGTCACCTCTTTTTCACTGGCTCAGTCCATTCTTTCACATATATAATATCCCTGTGTATCTATTTAATGTTATGTTCTTCACTTTATTAAGAAGAGCTCTGTTTTACTGCCTAAAATCAAATAAATAGTCCCTGTATGGGTCTGCCTACTGCAACGTATGCAGACACAGACTCTGTAGGGCTGGATGTGCAGTGTAGCGTCCTAGCCTATCAGGGACCACGTTGCAGCAGCATTATAAACAGAAAGATGGTCACTGATTGGTTAGTATGAGACACTGCACAGAAAGCACAGCAGAGTCTGTGTCTTCATGAGCTCCAGAGGGCAGACTCAAGCAGGTAGTATTTATAATATTAGGCAGTCAAAACAGAGTTTATAAACCCTTCTTAATAACATAAAGTATATAAAAGTAAACAGATACCCAGGGATATTCTATACCTAGTAACATCCAGGAATCTTCCTTATCCCTTTAAATCCTTTGATATATTTGAAGGTTATTATCATTATCATTATTTGGCTTTTAGAACATACCTACCAGGACTTTTTATGATTTCTTGCCAGGAATCTTTAAATGTATCAAAACAAAAACCGGATCACAAAATATTCTCCTGATCTATGAAAGCCTGGATGTAAAACAATGGAAATTGCTACAATGTTTCCTTTGATAATTTGCATAATACAATGTCGCCAATGATATGAATGCAGGCCCTGAGGATCTGCAGGCTACAGAACGACACAAGTTGGTTACATTATATTATTATAAAGACTCTTCAGAGGATCTTCCTTGTTATACGGAGGCTCCAGACATTATACATTGTGTGTGGCCCCTGACTCATCCTGCGCCCGGCTGTGCGTGAGTGTAATTGGCTCGCTGTATAAAAGCCGCATGGCCCCTGCTGACCACACGAGCTAAACGCTCGCTCGCCTCGTGAGTTGTATATGATACAGCCAGAAATCGTGTGGTTATTCAAGGAGAATAATGAGAGTCTTCATATCACAAGAGCATAATGTAACAGGGAAGAAAGATTTCTGAGAAGAACCCGCATTAATCTGCAAATGGAGTCCGGACGCACGCACAGCGGAGAGACAGCAAGAGTATCACGTACATACCTAAATATATATGTAATGTTATTTACGCAGAACAGAGACACTAAACCATCCATTATGTCTATTCAATACCCCCAAAAAACCTCATGACTAAGGGACATGGGACTCACATATTTGTCTTTTTCAAAAAGCAGTTTTTAAACATTAAAAAAGGGATTTTTTGCATGGAAAATGAACAATGTACGGGTTACAAAACATAGAGCCACATTCAATTCCAAGCCAGCAACTCGATAGCAGACGGACGTATGTCTGCGGGTGTGCTGTGGGCTCCCGTTCACCTCCGATTGCGATGCTATTCAATTGCCCAAGCCTGCAAGTTACTGCCCATGCACTGGTTCGCAGCAGTTCAGGGCGGGAGCATAATCAATAACATAAGCCCGTAACTGCCCATTTTGAATCAGCAAATAGAAAATTACGGCGGCAAAACATGGAGGTTACATGTCAATAATTTAGGTTCGCGGTCCGATATGCGATCAGACTCGCAAACCTGCAAAATAAAGAATTATGAAAATTAATACCAATACTGTTCTAGTCCATGTGGGTGGCCTGATATGTATTAACTCATTGATACCTGAGCTCGATTTAACCCTGAAATGACACATAAAAATACATTTTATTTCCTGCCGATTTGCGGGCTTGAGATGGTTGTGCAATTAATTCTAATGTCGGTCATCGCTTTCCCGTTATTTACAGTGCAGGACTGATTTATTTGCACTAATAGGTGTTTAACCCCCTTACGAGTCTTCTCTAGCACTTTTAGGATTTTTTATTTCATTTGCCATTTACAGGTGTGAAAACATTTGCGGGGTTGGGGAAATTGAGCAACTGAATAGCAATTTGCGATTTTAGCCCTTCGTAACGCTTGCGAAAGTGACAGATCAAAGGCTTCTGGAGGCTGTAAGTTACGGGTTTAACCATCGCCTTGGAAGTCGATCGGAGGCCGCAAAAAGACGCCAATTGAATAGCAAATTAACTTGCAATCTCACTTACGGGCTCATGGATTGTCTGAAAGCTCAATTGAATATGGCCCATACTTTTTATCCCTGTACGAACTGCTTTTGTAACATCAGGATTTGCTGTTGAAGAAAATATTTGACTGTATCATTTCCAGCCCGTATAGAGGGAACCAATATCTCCATAGAACTCCATAACTCAGCTGGTGCAGAGCTTTGGCACACTTGTGGTGACTTTAATGCAAAACTGCAGTTCCAGAGTTTGCAATGTTTTAATAACCTTTATAGTACTGATTCTCCATGCAAACAATGCTAATAACAAGCACTCTTAAAAAAATGATTGCAAACTCTAATACTTTATTTATTGATCAGGATACTATTAACCCCTGCTCAGCTGGTTACATGTTATACCACAGGCTGTTTTTACTCCAAGATCCTCTGTGATTGGCTTATAAGTACACATGGAATTCTCATTTTAGGGAACCTTGTAGGGGATTGGTGTGATTAGTTGGGTATATTTGGTTGGGTGTAATTGATTGTGTGGGTTCCCTGGTGGTCCAGGGGTTAGGATTTGGTACTTTCACAGCTGCGACCTGGGTTTTATTCCATTCAGGGAACCAAGAGGTCCCGCCACCCTGAAGCCATGCAGCATTGAGCCTGGTCAGTACTTGGATGGGAAACCACCTAGGAATACCAGGAGCTGTATGCTGTGGCCCACTGGAGTATGAACTGACAACCCACTCCAGTATCTCTGCCATGAATACCGAGTGGATCAGCATACTCTGTTGCAGTCCTTGGAGTCACAGAGAGTCAGACATAACTGAATGACACAAACAAACAAGTTGGTTGGGTGTATTTGGATGGATATATTTGGTTGGGTGTAATTGGGTATTCTTTACTTGTGGGGCAGCTTCAGATTAATAATAAAACATGGTTTCCTCTAATTCAGGCTTCCCCTGCTCCATTATTTTATTAATACATATATTTTATTATATTTATCTACATCAGCTTGGCATTTGTGACATTGAATTAATGTGAATTGAAACCAAAATTGATACAAGGCAAGTTCACGTTGTGTTTTAAACATTTCTTGCTGTTTTTTTTGTTAAATTAATATAAATATAATTATATCAAAAAGAAACAATTTTTATTGATATTTAAAAAATAAAATACTTACACGACGTAAGCTCAAATCTAATATACAGTGATTGTGTTTCAGTCCTCCTTTGTGGTCTTTTTTATCAATAGGACATTATATCTATTATATTTCTTAGTCTATGGCCCCTATTCAATTGCAAGCCCGCAGATTGCGTCATACTGGCCGTAAATCTGCGGGCTTGAGATTTGCTACAACTACAGAGTGATTCGATTGAACAAGCCCGCAACTTACGAGCCGAAAGCCATGCAATCATAAGTAGCATTTCAGAGCGTGATCATGATCAATTAAGCAAGCCCGTAACTATCGATTTAGAAATAGTAAATGAGACCGTCATCATTACGTCAGTAAAACATGGAGGTTACACGTCAATCAATTAGCGTTTAGAGGTCTGATATGCGATCAGACTCGCAATCTGGCAATGTATAAAATAAAAGTGTGGGTGGCCTGATTCCCATTAAATCTTTTATTCCCTTCCCCATCTTTTAAAGTGCAGGATTCTGTTCTACCTTTGCTATTTACGGGTGTGAAAACATTTGCGGGCTTGAGGAGTTGTAGCAATTGAATAGCGATTTGCTATTGTAACATTTATGGGCTTAACAACAGCAGGGATTTTCAGCATGTAACCCGTAGATCATTTGCGGGTAGCTAAAAGATACCTATTCAGTAGCAAATTAGTTTACGGGCTACATTAAGCGCTCCTGTAAACAACAATTGCTTAATTGAATTGAGGCCTATATGTTTAGAGACCCCCTGATATTAGACTGCTGGGGTGCCGTCTGTGCTACATGGGATTTTGGGAGTGTCTTGCTCACAAACTGAGCGTCTGACAGGACAGTGGTCCAGCGTAACCATGGCAACCGCATCCCTTACTCCTCAATGGATAACGGGGTAACTGTGATGTCTGATTGGACGGGCCAGGACTCCTGCTGGGATGCTAATTCACAAACAAAGCTAATTTTCTTTTTTCTTTTTTTTTGTCACTTCTTGAAAATCATTGAATATATATGTTGAGTGCAGCCCAAATCACCGCAAGACTGGGATAGTCACAAGGCCATCCCGAAAATGTATTTATTAAACTATGATTTTATATAGATACAAAAGGCAGACAAGACTGACCAATTGGTTCTTAGCAATCATCAAATCTATGTGTCAATGTTACAAGATGAGATATAGGAGTATGGTCAGGGCTATAATAATAAATATGTAGGATCTAATGGAACATTGACACATACATATATATATATATATATATATATATATATATATACACACACACCTACATATTTCTAAGCTGACACTCTTTACTGTAATCAGATCTTTGTAGCACTGTGTGCACAACAAATTGGTAACGAGCTTAAATAGCTAATACTAGCGGCTTTGCCTCACAATGCAAGGCTATGGCACCTCTGAGCACCTTTGTTGCTCATCGCGAGACCCCCCCCCCCCCCCCCCCCGTGTGTAGTTTGGGGGCCTCCCGAAGAGTGTTACTGCCTTGAGTTAAGCGTTACCGCCTTGGATTAAGCGTTACGGCCTTGGGTTAAGCGTTACTGCCTTGGGTTAAGTGTTACTGGGTTGAGATAAGCGTTACTGCTTTGGGTTAAGTGTTCCTGGGTTGCAGTTCTTTTTTACTCCCTTCGGCCTCATTTTCATCCCGTTACGTTTTTTCGGACGCCATTTTTTTCTCACGCTAAGGCGATTTTCGATAGTGTAAAAACGCCAACTATACCTTAAATTAGCTTGCAACTCACTCACAGGCTCTCTGACTCCCGCCCTGTGCTGTGTTTGAGTTTGTAAGTTAATTTGAGGCATATTTGTGCTTTTTGTTGCTCTTTCCAGTTTCGTGGTTCGGCCGTTAAATTCGTAATTTAGTGCATGGCCGCAACTACGGGCCTTGGTTTGCGAGATCCGCAGTTGCCTCTACGGGCTTCGGTTAAGTCCTTCTGCGCTCATTGCAGCTGCAGCTAAGTCCTGCGGGCCTTGCGATGACCTATGAATAGGTTTGTCCAATAAAAAAGGTATCACTATATACTGCAATACTCTGATTATTCATATATATATATATATATATATATATATATATATATATAATATACACATACACACATACACATCCCTGGGGGGATCAGACCAGCTCTAGTTGGTCTAGTTTCAGTTTGATTACTTATATTTCTTGATGTATGCGTGTGCATCTATGTCCATGTATGTGTTTCATGGGGCTAATGTATCTATGTTGCCAAATGTTTCTATGTATGTCACTTGGAATTAGCAGGTAATGTGGTAGGCAAGAAAAGTAAATGTTTATTAGGAAATATGAAATATCCCGCCACCTTATTGTAGTCTGGAAATTAAAATATGGGTTCACAGGGTACCAGATTGTCCAGAAATAGCCTAATCTATATATTATTTATCTACTAACTTTGGGTAATTATATCCTTACCAGCGTTAGTGATGCAGGGTCCCAAATGCAAAATAATTTAGAGCCTACAATAGATTTTACTAGCTATATAATATACCTGTTTTTACGTCCTAAAATGAAACAAATAGTTCCTGTATGGGTCTGCCCTCTGCAGTGTATGCAGACACAGACTCTGTAGGGCTGGATGTGCAGTGTCCTAGCATATCAGGGACCACGTCTCAGTAGCATGTTGCGGAGAGCACTGCATATCCAGTAATACTGAGTGTCTTCATGAGCAGCAGAGGGCAGATGTAAGCTGGTACTATTAATTTGATTTTAGGCATCAAAACAGAGCTTTTAATCACTTCTTATTAAAATAAAGTACAAAAAAGCAAATAGATACCCAGGGATATTATATACCTAGAACCCCCCAACCTTCCATGTCCCTTTAAGATATGCCCTTTACTCCAGGTCTAATGTAGCAGGGGGTCCCTAACCTCCTGTGGGCCTCAGTGCTTTGCACCTGCTGCCACCACTGATCCTCCCAGACAGGCTTAGTCTAATCAGACCATCCCATGTTACTACTGGCATGCACACGTGTCCTGTGCCGTTACTCTTGTTCTAGCACTTCCCCGCGATGGTGTGAGATCCATTCCATGATAGTTTTTCACTCCAGGGGAATGTGAGATGTTGTTATCACACCGGCACCTTGTGAGGAGGGGGATCTCTCAGCAATTAGCCGCCAGGTGTTACAGAGAGGGGAACCCACAGCTCCCAAGTAACAGCGTGGCGCCTCTAATCTCTATTCTGCAGCACATTCCTTCATTCCTTATTTTTTCCATCTATAAATTATTATTTTCCACACAGATTTTATTTGCCATTTTAATTCAAATAGAATCATTGCTTCAGTATGTGTTTATTTACAGTTTAGTCTGATGGATAAGGACCCCACAACAAAGCCAAATATTACATTGAAAGGTTGATGTCAGACGCCTGCTTATGTTCTCGCCGCCTGCATAATATTCAGAGATACGTTACTCGTCTGTACCAATAAAATCTCCTTAGTCCTTAGCTATTTTTTCAGAACTTATATTTTGTTTGCAAAATCCTGTTATGTTGTCGGGACAGGTCCACCGCTGCAGTGCGGCCGCCAACTGCTAGATCAGCGGCTCTCAACCCTTCCAGTGCCGCGACCCCCCGACAAAAAAACTCCCAAGCTGTGGCGACCCCCAACAGCAAAACTACAGACCAGAATAGACAAAAGAAAACACATCCCCGATGGCTCCAGATGATCCCCGGCAAATCGTCATTTGACCCCCGACAGGTTGAGAACCACTGCGCTAGATGGCGCTGCCGATATGTGAGAGAAGTTCTAAGCTTATAATGTTAGCCTAACCCTTGAACTCACCCTAACCCCAATCCTCACCCCAACTTTAACCCTAACCCTCACCCCAACAGTTTACCCAAGCCTTAACTTGATGATATGGCAGCGCCATCTAGTGGATGCTCACCGCCACTGCTACTGCTTTGTGCTGCGCCAGCATAACAGGATAGGACCATATAGTCAGTTACTTGTAGCAAAGCCAGACACATAGGGTTATATACAATGCCCGAGAAGGAATATAATTAGCGATACAAATACAGTTACAATAGATAATCATACACAGCTTAAGGGCAGACGGAAGTTTCCCTGTTTTTAGTAATAAACTACCCAAGTGTTTGTTTCTATATCTAATCATCATTTTATTAATGAGTACTTAAAAGGCTTTTTTTTTTTTTTTTAAACCTTCCAAATAGTCCCCGCAAAGGTCTGCCCCCAGCAGCTAGTGCACACTGTGTTTCAATTGGTACTTGATGTACTAGCCAATAACAAAATGTTTTGAAATGCTTCTGAGAAACATGATTGGTTAGTGCATCTAGTACTGCAGAAACACTGTGTGCATGAGCTGCTGGGGGCGGGCCTTTGCAGGGACTGTTTGCAATGTTTCAGTGCGTAAAAACAGAGCGTTTAATAAAATGTTGTTTATATTTGAACACTTAGGTTGTTTATTTTAATATCAACAACAGGGAACCTTCCATATCCCTTTAAGCAAGTTGTGAAATATTATATACACATTAATAGTTGCTATTATAATATTTAATATAAAATCACACAACGCACCCATAATTTGCCTGGATATAGACACATACAGGGATATATTTTTATGATTAAAGGCATATCTAAGTTTCCCTGTTCTTATCTTTACCTGATATAAGCAGAATGTGTTAGAATAGACACCCCCATAACATGGAGTCATTCTGTACACATACAGTGATAACTTTAGGTGATATATGTACCTTTCCCTGTGTGTACCGGTCTCTAATGTAACACGCACATCACACGGAGTCATTCTATACACATACAGATATATTATATTTAAAATACAACTTGTTTTCCACACCCCCAGAGCTGCTTACATAGGCACAGTGTACCTTCCAATAAAAACACTGCATTTGGGTACAGATTTTAACCCTTTACTAACCTTCAAGCCAACCGCAGCACAATGCAGAGATCTACAGAGCAGTGTCTGAGTTCCTCCTGCTTCCTTGTACACATTCCATGATTCCTTCCTGCACAAACTGCCATCACTGATTGATACAATGTATTAGCTGCATGTGATTGGTCAAAATGAATTATGAAATGTATGCTAATGGAATGGAAGATGCCGACCCAGCCAATCAGTATTACTAATGTGCTGCGGTGTGTGCGTGGTCATGATACATGACCGTCTTATCACTGTGTCTTATCTTGTGTGTTCCACGGAGTGTCTTCTTATTGTGTGTATGTGAATATGCCATTGTGTGTGCATCACTGTGTGTACTGAGTATGTGCACTTGTTGTGCGTTTGTGTCAGTCAGTCGTGTCCGACTCTCCGTGACCTCATGGACTGTAACACACCATGCTGATCCACTTGGCACTCATGGCAGCTGACCAGGCCCATCCCTCCATGGCTTCAGGGTGGTGTGACCTTTTTGTTCCCTGTCTGGAATTGAATCCAGGTTGCATCAGTAAAAGCATTGAATCCTAACCTCTGGACCACCAGGGAACCCTATGTGCACTAGTATAAGTGTTTTATCTACACGTGTCATTTTAACTCTCCATCTGACCAGCCATGGGTCATTCATGGTCAGGAGTCTCCTATGAATAGCCCCATCTGAACCATACACTCTCCCACTCCAGTACCAGGTCCTTAGCCTTTAACCTCTGACCCTGGCTGTGACCCTCATCCGTACTTCTGCTCCTGACCAGCCTACTTATTATTAGCCTCCAGAAGTGGATATTTCTTAGTTTATGGTCACAGGTCCCTTTGGGAAAAAAATTCCCCGACTTCCAGACTCTGCACTTGTAAAGAAATGGCCATAATCCAGTGCAAAATGACCTCTTCAGTAAATACACATTGAATTCAGTTACTTGAACCAGTATGAAGGTGCAATACATGAGACCCTTTTATCAAACACTATACTTAGCTTATTATATCAGAAGCATAAAAAGTGATTTAACCCTTTACCATCTACAGCTGGGACAACAATCTAACAAAGAAGCATAGATTTAATGGCAGATATCCATGGTTTGATTTCTAATTAGGCCACCTAGGCAGCCGACTAGGGACGCTTATCTATGAAGGGCGCCTTATTTCACACTTCAAAATGTTCCTTGGCATAAAAAAAGGAAGTGCTGCAGTTCACAGACTTGCCACTAGGAGGCAAACACCTTGAACTAGAGCAGGTGTGGGCAAGTTCGGGGCCTGGAGGGTGACACAAACAGGTGGAGGATATGCCGGATAAATACAGACAACACTCCTTCAGTCATCCTAACTGCACAGAAAGGAAATCCTCAAATCCAGGCCTTTGTTTGGCCCTCAAGGATAGAACTTGCCCACCCATGCACTAGAGAGTTATAACAGGAAGAAAGCTGCTTAGAGACTCCAGAGATGTAAATTGAACCCTGAGTAGGTCCACCTTGTCTGCCCGCTCAATCAACACCACGCTCAGGATGCCATAAATGTAAACACAAACAGTTATATGGAGGTCTACAGATACTGGGATAGCTGCACAATATACTTCACACATTTCTAATTTGATTAAACCCTTTCCTTTACCATACACAAACATATCTAATCTTTTTACAGATATTCTGTACCTTGCTGCAGTCTGTAAAGGGGAGGGAAGTAAGATCTAGGGATTTTCTTCCATTGGATTCCTGGACATGTAATTGCTCAGTCTGCATGTATTATATCAGTGAGTCATTAGCTGCCATTGAGTAAATCACGAACTATATATATTCTGCTCTTACCTCTGAATCCAGCTGAGATTTCAGTGGTGGCTCCAGCTCTCTGGGTCGGTCCCTGATCTGTATTAAGACTTCCTCACAGTGTCCCACCAAGCTGCATCTTCATTGCATGACCTCTTATTCTAACATTTCTCCTGGTCTCCTGTGTATTTTATTATTAACGCAGTGGATTTAAGTCATCCCCAGTATCACATCCTCTCGCTAGCTCTGTAATTACAGCCTGTGCTGGCCCCCGGGGGATGGCATCCTCTGGACCTGCATTAGACTCCTCACTTCCGCACACACAGCTGTATATAACACACAACTCCCGGCTCCACTGAAACATTATCTGCTGCAAGTAATCTATAAACCAATGGTGTATTTAGGTTTTATGCAGCCTAAAGCCACTCAGATTTATGCACCCCATTCATTACTCATCCTTATCTATAAATTGCCACAAATATATATTACACACACACATATATATATATATATATATATATATATATATATATATATATATATATATATATATATATATATATATACACACACAAATAAAATAAAAAGTGAACGTGGGCCTATATACAGTTGTGCTCCAAAGTTTGCATACCCTGGCAGAAATTGTGAAATTTTGGCATTTATTTTGAAACTGTGACTAATTATGCAAAAATAATTATTTTATTGAAGGATAGTGATCATATGAAGCCATTTATTATCACATAGTTGTTTGGCTCCTTTTTACATCATAATGATGACAGAAATCACCCAAATGGCCCTGATCAAAAGTTTACATACCCTTGAATGTTTTGCCTTGTTACAGACACACACGGGTTAACATGGCAATTAAAGGTTAATTACCTGAGGCTTTTTAAATTGTGTCTGTGTATAAATAGTCAATGAGTTTGTTAGCTCTCATGTGGATGCAGTGAGCAGGCTAGATAATGAGCCATGGGGAGCAGAAAAGATCTGTCAAAAGACCTGCGTAACAAGGTAATAGAACCTCATTAAGAAGGAAGAGGATTTAAAAAGATATCCAAAGCCTTGAAAATGCCAGTCAGTACTGTTCAATCACTTATTAAGAAGTGGAAAATTTGGGGATCTCTTGATACCAAGCCATGGTCAGGTAGACCAAGAAAGATTTCAGCCACAACTGCCAGAAGAATTGTTTAGAATACAAAGAAAAAAACACAAGTAACCTCAGGAGAAATACACTCTGCTCTGGAAAAAGACGGTGTGGTTGTTTCAAGCAACACAATAAGACGATACTTGAACAAAAATGAGCTTCATGGTCGAGTTGCCAGAAAGAAGCCTTTACTGCACCATTGCCACAAAAAACTCTGGTTACAATATGCCCAACAACACCTTTACACGCCTCACAACTTCTGGCGCACTGTCATTTGGAGTGACAAGACCAAAATAGTGCTTACGGTAGTGACCAAAAAAGCTGGGTGTTTGGAGAAGGGTCAACAAGGCCTATAGTGAAAAGAATACCATCCCCACTGTAAAGCATGGTGGTGGCTCACTGATGTTTTTTTTGGGGGGGGGGGGGTGAGCTCTAAAGGCACGGGGAATCTTGTGAAAATGTATGGCAAGATGAATGCAGCATGTTATCAGAAAATACTGGCAGACAATTTGCATTCTTCTGCACGAAGGCTGCGCATGGGACGCTCTTGGGCTTTCCAGCATGACAATGACCCTAAGCACAAGGCCAAGTTGACCCTCCAGCGGTTTACAGCAGAAAAAGGTGAAGGTTGTGGAGTGGCCATCACAGTCTCCTGACCTTAATATCATCGAGTAACTCTGGGGAGATCTCAAATGTGCGGTTCATACAAGACGACCAAAGAGTTTGCATGACCTGGAGGCATTTTGCCAAGACGAATGGGCAGCTATACCACCTGCAAGAATTAGGGGCCTCATAGACAACTATTACAGAAGACGCTGTCATTTGTGCTAAAGGGCGCAATACACAGAATTAAGTACTAAGGGTGTGCAAACTTTTGAGCTCAACTGTATATAAACATTTCACTTCTCCATAACTCTATATCAGTAATTTGAGGCAGGCTGCTGTCCCCTGGAAATGTGCTGCCTTAGGCCGAGGCCCGTACGAAACAGACCACTGCTATAAACTACAGTACAAACCCCTTGTATTCTGCAATATATAAATAGAGAGAACAGCTAGAAGATGCAGAAGCTAAAGAAAATCTCAAGGAGCTTACAATCTACTTGCTTACTTAGATTCTCATCTTACCAACAGAATAAGATGAACAGATATTTTTCAATTCAAATCTTTGGACTTTAATGTTCATATAATATATATGTCTAGAATACAATTATAGTAGCATTAGGCACTGAGCACATACTAAACACACACACGGAACGCATAAACAGTGACCTGAACAAGATGCCCAATCAGGACACATATGTAGTAGACAAGACTAAGCACACGCTAGACCCATATGTAATGGACTAGACTAAGCACACGCTAGACCCATATGTAGTAGACAAGACTAAGCACACGCTAGACACATATGTAGTAGACAAGACTAAGCACACGCTAGACACATATGTAGTAGACAAGACTAAGCACACGCTAGACCCATATGTAATGGACCAGACTAAGCACACGCTAGACCCATATGTAGTAGACAAGACTAAGCACACGCTAGACACATATGTAGTAGACAAGACTAAGCACACGCTAGACACATATGTAGTAGACAAGACTAAGCACACGCTAGACACATATGTAGTGGACTAGACTAGTACACACATACATAGTGGTCTAGACTAAGCACACACTGGACACACCACATGGCTGGACTGGATAACCAGAGCTTTATGTTATAAATCTCAGCAGCTTGCAGTTATATTTTACACAGGCTTCAACTCATGCACAATGGGAATGTGGCATTTAAAACTGCCAATGCTTTCAACAGGACTAAGTAAAAGCTCATTGGTTTACAACCTCTTAGAAAATAGCAGGCAGAATATTTCTAGAAAAAAAATGAAACCACACGATAAGAGTAATTCCATTATTTTATTCTTTCAATATCAAGCTTGAATTGTCCATTTCACGAGTTCTACGACCAAGAGCTCTGCACCAATCATATTGTCAGGCCTGGATCCTAATTCATTTCTCACTAATTACACCCCAGGTCACTCTCATCAATTTGTATCACGCATTTGGCAAGGTCAGGCGTTGGCGTGAGGCGGGGGCAGCTGTTTAACACTCGAGATGCTAAGCAGAGTCCTTTTGTTTTCAGAGTACTGGACCAGATAAATGATCTGCAGTCGCCATGATTAGGTTTTTACAAACTGCTCTGATTAATGCATTTTCTGTCCTTCTATGACCTGAGATTAATTCCTGAACTCATCAACACTGGCTGCAAGTTACCAGATAATACTATCAATGCTGAAGTGGTAGTGCAAGAGCGGAGCAGCCTCCCAGCAGGGGACACAGTGCTATTACTGTAACAATACTTAGGAGAGATGTATGTATCTGCAAAAAATTACAATAAGTCATTTAAAAGATTATGTTATAATCCTTAGAAATTGTGTTTTGGAGTGAAATTGTAAAATGTAAAGTCTATATCAGTCCATAGTCTTACTGACTTTCTTCAGACTGCAGAATGGTACAGGATACATTGATGTTATATTTTATATATATTTGAGGTCTGGACCACTAGACATGAAGACAGCATTATGTGTATTTGGAGGTTGGCCTATTGTTCATAGGTGCCAGACAGGATGCCAGACTACTAGACCCCATGTGGAGTCAATCTCCTGTGTTTGGTTGCCACTCCCTGTCGTTGTTGTGTTGTATACACCCCTTCTGTATCTAACCATATCAATAACCATCATTGTTCACTGCTGAGACATATAGAAATGGTATGTTCTCTTATTTGCTTCTCATGGCTGCGATACTGATCCTATCTCCATCCTGCAAGTAGCTTGTCCTGGTCACTACCACAGGAACATTACTGAAACTCCTGGAAGTGCTGATTCCTGATAGAGAGACCCTGACTTATACAGAAGCCAGACATGAGGGTGCTGGTGCCGAGATTTCCAAGAACCCAATGGCCCTTGTGGGTATATAACCTGTAGTCTATAGCAGGTGGCCCTGGGCAGTAATAGCCCCCACCCCTGGATCGTCACAATATAATTTATATAATATATATATATATATACACACACACTTACATATGTGTTTGATCTCTTGATATCCCCAGCCCTGAACCTCAGCCTTGCACCAGCTGGCTCAGACATGTACCCATCCAGCTCATCCTACAGTATCATTTCACAGGCAGCGGATAATTTAATTAGCTCCTGACGAGGTTCTGTCTCACAAGTGAGTAATCAGAGCACATCTGCCGCCTGCAAATGACAATGAAATATCCATGTACAGGACACTAAATAAGACGTCTCAGAGTCACTGACAAAAGAGTTTGACATACGGGCTAAAGAAACAGATTCAGGATATCGTATAAATATACACTTTTGAAGAACTAGACATAAACATAGGGAAAGTGTTTTAGATTCATAAACAATAGCCTTCAGCTTACGTTTTACATAACAATACTAATAAAAAATACAATTATGCTACAGTGATTGCTGCTATTTAGTTTCTGATTATCTACTTTAAGAGGTAGTAGGAGACTTTGAATGCATACTATCTGCACAATGGGAATGTGTCAGCTAAAACTGCCAGTGCTTTCATCATCACTAACAGGAAAAGCATTAGTTTACAATGACAGACCCGAAACAGATGCTACAAAAAGCAAACTAGTAAAGAAAATGGAAGCCTGTACTGAAGAATAATTGCATCTAAAAGTGAAAAATGTACAGAATGTGCTTACTTTAGATCATCATTAAAAGGGCAACTACGCTGCATTTACAAGTAAAGCTCATATGTTTGTTTGCTGGGCATAGACTATTAAAAACAGTATAGAGTTTATATTAAATAGAATTTAACATTTTTATTAGCTTTTAAACTGTCAGCTTTTCCCTCAAGCAGAGCTTTGTATCTCGCCTACCTGTGTCTATTAGGGACGGGGCCAGCTTATTTGTGGGCTGGATTATCACAGAGCTTGGAAGCAGGTGGGCCGATATCACTGGCCCCGCCCATGACACAATTAGCTCCTCCCCACTGCCTACATGGAGGTAATATTACATAGTTACATAGTTAGATAGTAATTAAGGTTGAAAAAAGACTTTCAGTACATCAAGGTCAACCTTTTAAGATCTCCTCTGATCTGCAATATGCACATTAAATAGTATTTATTTAATTAGTCGTTCATTAATTATGAATCAATTCTTTAATTCTTTTTTATTTTATTTTTTTATTATTAATTAATCCAGAGGAAGGCAAACAGAAAAAAAACAAACAAGTGAGACCTAGCCAATCGCCTCAAAGGAAAAAAAAAAAAAAATGAATTCCTTCCCAGCGACCGGATTTCTCCCTGGATCAATACTGTCTCTCTAATTATCCATGATAACCCTGAATTCCCTTTTTAATTAGAAATAAATCCAGTCCCCTTTTAAAGTTATCTATCAAATCCGCTGTCACCGCCTCCTTTGCTAGAGAATTCCACAGAGTAACCACCCTTACTGTGAAGAACCCTTTTCTTTCTTTAAGGTGAAATCTTTTTACTTCTAACCTCAAGGGATGTCCTCTTGTCAGTGGAAAACCTCTTGGCACAAAAAGCTCCCTTGACAAAGCCTTGTATTGACCCTGGATATATTTATATAAGGTAATCATACCTCCTCTTAGACGCCTTTGTTTCTAGAGAAATTAAGCTTAATTTTGCTAGTCTTTCTTCATAACTTAGCTCCTCCATTCCCCTTATTAGTTTTGTTGCCCTTCTCTGTACTTTTTTCAACTCTAAAATGTTCTTTTTATGAAGTGGTGCCCAAAATTGTCCTCCATATTCCAAATGAGGGTGCACTAGAGATTTGTATAGTGGCAGAATTATATTTGCTTCCCTGGCTTCTATACCCTTCCTAATACATGCTAATATTTTATTTGCTTTTGCAGCTGCTGCTTGGCTTTGAGCACTGTTACCTAGGTGGTTGTCCACAAGCACTCCCAAATCCCTTTCAATATCTGATACCCCTAGATTTGCTCCATTAAGATTATAAATTGCATGGCTATTTTTCCTTCCCAGATGCATAACTTTACATTTATTCGTATTAAATTTGATCTGCCATTTAGTCGCCTATTCCTCAATTTTATGTAAATCCCTTTGGAGGGAAAGCACATCATTATCAGATTTAATTACCTTGCACAACTTAGTGTCATCAGCGAAAATGGAGACACCACACTCCAATCCTACCTCAAAGTCATTAATAAATATGTTAAAAAGGAGAGGACCTAATACTGAACCCTGAGGAACCCCACTTACCACATTAGTCCAATCAGAGTATGTTCCATTTACAAAAACCATAATATTAATAACCAAATATTAATATGTAAATTAGTGCCTGCCAATTAGTATCACAATATGCTACAATATTCTATCTCTGTAGTGACCAAAACAATACCGCAACGTTATCACTGAATATATCAGGAATGATTTACAGTAGAGACAAATGGCTAATACAATGTATAGACAGTTTTTCATACTGTTAAAGATGAAGCCAGTTTCAGTTGGGTGACAGTGCCGGCAGCTATTCCTGTGCCAGTCTGTATTGGGTTGTATTCACTCTAACCCCTGCACATAGCCCTACAGAATATGCTGGGGCTTTATAAATAAATGATAATAATAAT
>CM050169.1:8756341-8786341 GCA_027410445.1 Discoglossus pictus
ACTGCAGGGAACACGGGAACATGGGGGGGATACTGCAGGAAAACAGGAACATGTGGGGGGGGATACTGCAGGAAAACAGTAACATGGGGGGATACTGCAGGAAAACAGGAACATCGGGGGGGGGGAATACTGCAGGAACAGGGTAACATGGAAACAGGAACATGGGGGGGATACTGCAGGAAAACATGAACATGGGGGGGATACTGCAGGAAAACAGGAACATGGGGGGGGATACTGCAGGGAACAGGGTAACATGGGGAGGGGGATACTGCAGGAAAACAGGAACATGGGGGGGATAGTGCAGGAAAACATGAACATGGGGAGGGGGATACTGCAGGGAACACGGGAACATGGGGAGGGGGATACTGCAGGGAACACGGGAACATGGGGGGGATACTGCAGGAAAACAGGAACATGGGGAGGGGGATACTGCAGGAAAACAGGAACATGGGGAGGGGGATACTGCAGGAAAACAGTAATATGGGGGGGGGGATACTGCAGGAAAACAGGAACATGGGGGGGGGATACTGCAGGAAAACAGGAACATGGGGGGGATACTGCAGGAAAACAGTAACATGGGGAGGGGGATACTGCAGGAAAACAGGAACATGGGGAGGGGGATACTGCAGGAAAACAGGAACATGGGGAGGGGGATACTGCAGGAAAACAGGAACATGGGGGGGATACTGCAGGAAAACAGGAACATGGGGGGGATACTGCAGGAAAACAGGAACATGGGGGGGATACTGCAGGAAAACAGGAACATGGGGGGGGGATACTGCAGGAAAACAGGAACATGGGGGGGGGATACTGCAGGAAAACAGGAACATGGGGGGGATAGTGCAGGAAAACAGTAACATGGGGGGGATAGTGCAGGAAAACAGTAACATGGGGGGGATAGTGCAGGAAAACAGTAACATGGGGGGGATAGTGCAGGAAAACAGTAACATGGGGGGATAGTGCAGGAAAACAGTAACATGGGGGGGATAGTGCAGGAAAACAGGAACATGGGGGGGATAGTGCAGGAAAACAGGAACATGGGGGGGATAGTGCAGGAAAACAGGAACATGGGGGGGAATACTGCAGGAAAACAGGAACATGGGGGGGATAGTGCAGGAAAACAGGAACATGGGGGGGGATACTGCAGGAAAACAGGAGCACGGGGGGATAATGCAGGAAAACAGGAGCACGGGGGGGATACTGCAGGAAAACAGGAACATGGGGGGGGGGGGGGTACTGCAGGAAAACAGGAACATGGGGGGGATACTGTAGGAAAACAGGAACATGGGGGGGGGGATACTGCAGGAAAACAGTAACATGGGGGGGATACTGCAGGAAAACAGTAACATGGGGGGGGATACTGCAGGAAAACAGGAACATGGGGGGGGATACTGCAGGAAAACAGGAACATGGGGGGGATACTGCAGGAAAACAGTAACATGGGGAGGGGGATACTGCAGGAAAACAGGAACATGGGGGGGGGGATACTGCAGGAAAACAGGAACATGGGGGGGGGGATACTGCAGGAAAACAGGAACATGGGGGGGATAGTGCAGGAAAACAGGAACATGGGGGGGATAGTGCAGGAAAACAGGAACATGGGGGGGAATACTGCAGGAAAACAGTAACATGGGGGGGGGGATACTGCAGGAAAACAGTAACATGGGGGGGGGGATACTGCAGGAAAACAGTAACATGGGGGGGGGATACTGCAGGAAAACAGGAACATGGGGGGGGGATACTACAGGAAAACAGGAACATGGGGGGATACTGCAGGAAAACAGGAACATGGGGGGGATACTGCAGGAAAACAGGAACATGGGGGGGATGCTGCAGGAAAACAGGAACATGGGGGGGATACTGCAGGAAAACAGGAACATGGGGGGGATGCTGCAGGAAAACAGGAACATGGGGGGGATACTGCAGGAAAACAGGAACATAGGGGGGATGCTGCAGGAAAACAGGAACATGGGGGAGATACTCCAGGAAAACAGGAACATGGGGGGGATACTGCAGGAAAACAGGAACATGGGGGGGTGATACTGCAGGAAAACAGGAACATGGGGGGGATACTGCAGGAAAACAGGAACATGGGGGGGGATACTGCAGGAAAACAGGAACATGGGGGGGATACTGCAGGAAAACAGGAACATGGGGGGGATACTGCAGGAAAACAGGAACATGGGGGGGGGATACTGCAGGAAAACAGGAGCACGGGGGGATAATGCAGGAAAACAGGAGCACGGGGGGGGGATACTGCAGGAAAACAGGAACATGGGGGGGATACTGCAGGAAAACAGGAACATGGGGGGGGGATACTGCAGGAAAACAGGAGCACGGGGGGATAATGCAGGAAAACAGGAGCACGGGGGGGGATACTGCAGGAACACAGGAACATGGGGGGATACTGCAGGAAAACAGGAACATGGGGGGATACTGCAGGAAAACAGGATCATGGGGGGAGGGGGATACTGTGTGAGCCCCAGGAGGTTCTGATGCAGCTTTTGATGGTGATTCTACCAAATAATCAATAACCGAGTCTGAGCCCGTTCTCCTATCTAATAGAAGCTTAGACTGAAAGGGATAAAATACATTCCCTAAGTGTCTGATTGGATTACTGTATTAACACAAGCTTAAACATCTTTGTTTTTACTCACTGAAACCTTCCAAACAGTCCCTACAAAAGCCCCACCCCATGTAGCTCCTACACACAAAGTACTAGTTAATCTGTCTGTGTCTCAGCAGTAAATCTGCCTTTCAGGTGAGGATCCGCAGGACTCTCATCTTAGTACATCTGGGCCTATAACTAACCTGATGCTTAGACCGACACCTTTTATTGTTTTGGGCATTTATCTGGGTTTGTGCCCTGGAATAAATTAAAATAAAACTCATGAAAAATAATGCAACAGAGTTTTTTTTTTTTTAAAGAACTTGCTGAAAATGCAGCTTTGCAGCACCATCAAGTTCATCACATTCTGCAACAAGAAGGCCAAAGAGAGGGTAAATTATTTCTGCATAGAGATGCATTAAAAAAGAATAATTTTCATATGATGCTATTTTTACTGTTTTAGAACACTGCAGTGCTAGCTTTTACAGCAACAAACCCATTGCCATTTGCAGGGTGCTTGTGATTTTTGGCCCATGCAGAGTCCAGGCAGCTGCTTGCAGGAGTCAGGGAGAACAGTTTAAGGATTTATTTGGTTGTATAAGAAAACGTTTTAAACAATACCTTTTTTTCTTGGCTCTGAGAATGGGTGGAATTATGCACCAGGGCCCGCCTCTGGGGGGGGCCCCCAGGCAGGTAATTTTTGTATACATTTTTTTAATTATTATTATTATTATATATAATAATAGATATTATACAATAATATATAATGAGTTGGCCCTTGAGGGGAGGGGAGGTGGGGGGGCAGGGTGCCCAACACCAAAACATTTTTGTCCCCGCTCACTTGCGCCGCCATTGGATTCATAATAAAGGAAAAAACAATAATGCAATGAAATAACTGATGAGTTGATCCCAGCTCCTAGTGGAGGTTCCCCCTTTGTGACCCCGGGGTCTATCGGATTACTGCACTTTATATGGAGTCTATTGAAGACGCGTCTCCTGCTGCACTAATGCCTCGGCGCTCTGGGTAATTAGGTCTCTATCCCCACCCCACATCCACCAAATTAATGCCATTTATCAGAACTCTACCGAGGACCAGAGCCTTCTTTCTATCTCAATACCTTGGAGACATCGGCAGTGACACTGAGGAATGGAGAGAAAGAAGGGCATCACTTAATAGACTGTCTTGTGAGATAATGCCCACCCACGGTGCAGTCTCTTTTTGCTCTCTAGTCATTGACATTTCCTGAAGCACATTAGTCTATTCCTAATCCTAAGGGTAGACCAGAACTGAAATGCCAGGCAAGCGAGGGGGGGTAGGAGCCAAAATAATTCTGGGGAGGATACAGCACATTGTATACACAGGCCCATATATACAGGGACACCCCGCTTTGCGCTACCCCGCTGAGCGATGATTCGCTAAAATGATATTTCTCGCGTTGCGGGCATTTAAATCCCGCTTAGCACGCTTTTTTTCCCTATAGCACTATGGCGATAAAATGCCCTGTTTAGCGCGGTTTTCGTATAGTGCTCCTGCATGCAGGAAACCAATATACATCTCTCTGTATGTGCATGCAGGTGTCCATACAAGATCTATGTCTGTGAATTTGAATGTATATTGTATTCCTGGATGTTGTTATTATCTATATTCTGTCATTCTCTGTACACTGAATGCCTGAGCATGTTGCATTGTGGGTACGCTCTTCTCTTGTCTGAGGATTCTAGATGGATTTCTTTCTCTAATCAGGTTCTTTGCTCATTTGCATACTGGCTGCTTAATCAAGATCATTACAACTCTGTGCAAGCCGTGCCGCTGTCTGCAAGTGGCGAATCCACCCGGCCTTCACAGAACTAGTGACCCAAGAACCACGGCGTGCGCCCGCTGGCACCGGAGAGACTAGGATGTGCCAGCTTTAACATGAGGGAAGCAGCCACACACAATACTGTATTTTATATATATATATATATATATATATATATATATATATATATATATATTCACCAGGAGTGATAGATTTCTACCTAGGCCAGCAAGGCTAAGGCCTAAGGCATCACATTATCAAAACACAGCCGTCTGGCTTGACTTGCTGGTTCCGTCTTAGGCTATAGTGGGTGCATATGCACAGAACCATAGGAAACCCACCCGCAGTATGTTCTAGTTGGTGGTCATAAGATCAAGGACATTTAAGCAAGGGATGTCTTGTGGCCGATTAAGTTTTTTTCTGGCCAATGAGCCTACAATGCATTCCTGGTCCCTCTGGCAACTAAAGGGTTAAGAAACCAGGAGACCCTACCATTGAGCACCAACTCAAAACAGCCAAAGACCCTTCTACAGCTTTAAGTGCGTTATATATAGGGAAGCTGAGAGCTGTACCATGTAGGGTCACCCAAGATGGGCAGGTCACAGCAGACAAATTGTGGTCCACTGGAGAAGGAACTGGCAACCCACTCCAGAATACTTGTCAAGAAAACCTTATGGATTAGCACACCCAGAAACACAGACAGATGACTGAACAACAACAATAAATATAAATATATATGTATATAGTAAATAAATAGTATGTTTGTGTTCACATTTGAATGTCTAAAACAAGTTAAAAAAAAACTTGTTTCATGCCCAGAATTCCGAAATGAAGTTATTACACTGCATTCTGGGAACCTTGGCAGGGACATGCAAATGTGTCCACAAAGGCTACGCTCTTGCAATCCATAACCATATCAAACATGGCTTCCCTACCATATATACTGTGTACATGGGCATAGGAACTGGGGGGATTGGGGGGACAAATCCCACCCCGCCCAGATTAAATGAAAAAGGGACGCAAAAAATAGCAAAATTAAACTTAATCGTGCATTACCAGATTTGGCAAGCACTACGGAGCAGTATGTCTTTCCTAAGAAAGCTTTGACCCATAATTTATAATATATTTGAAGGACAGTGGCATTAGGAGTTGAAATATCCCCCAACCCTGATTTTTGGGGGCTCCTACGCCCATGACTGTGTATAGATATCACATTTACATGCGTTCCCTAGAGAGTAAGTGGCTGAAATGACGAAATCCCTAGTGCTTATTACCAATGTGTTAGCTCTGCCGATGCCATTATATTGCAGGGACACTGTAAACAACTTGTCAGACTTACAAAGGTTGATCGGAGCCTATGTTAATCCCAGCGAGTCGGGGGTCCCACTGTATCAGAACCAGTCAGCCTCTTATCTGTTCTAATCAGGATTCCTCCCGGCCCGGATACCGGAATATCCCAGCTTTATATACGGGGTGTAATTGGTTTCTGTCATTAACCATTTAATTATAATAGACAAAGCTTCAAATAAACGTCTAATGTGTGATTGGGGGGTGGGCAGACCCCTCAGCATCTTGTGCAATTTCAAAGGGATAATTAAAAGGCTTAATGGCAGCTGATTACTTTATGGTGTAACGAGGCTGCTGGGTATAATTTAGCACCATCAGCAAAAAGGAATTAAATGGAGATGGACAAGGTCAGATATAAAGGACACTGAAAATGTCATGTTATTAAATGATCAAAAAATTATATATGATTAAAACCGAAAGTCTGGCTAAGAGCATAATTGGGCAGGAAAATGTCATAATGCTAATTTTAAACATACTGTATGTGTGCCATGTCCCATTAATGCCAGGATCCTTAGGGCATCCATGGTAATCTGGTAGAAGCTGCGTGTGAGAGTAGGACTTGCATCTATTGGTCTTGTGTTGTTGAATGGAACAAGTGTCCAATTATCTCACAAATCCCCCTCTCCCTTTTTCAGCTGCTACAATTAAAATGGCACAATCTTTATTTTTTATATTATTATTATTATTATTATTATTATTATTATCTTTATTTATATCGTGCCAACATATTCCATAGCGCTGTACAGGGGGTTAGTACATGGCAAAAAACAAACTTAACACCTTAAAGAATGGAGGGTCCTGTTTTTGGGCATATAATTAAATGTACATAGTGCTTGTTTCCAAGACACAGACACACAATTGAAAACTCGCAAACTTACAATCTAAGGGGCTGCGGAATAAACGATAATAATAATAATAATTATTAGTGGAGGCAGCAGCTGAAACAAGCGACTAAGATGGGCTAATGGCTGCCCACACTAAATAATAATCTGAAATGAAAGTTAATAAATTAAATATTGATTTGTTTTAATGCCAATATACATATTTAAAAGATCACTTTTAAAATGTGTCACTAGGATGAGCTTCTGGCCTCACCCATTGTCCCCAGCTCTTTTTAATGGACTAAAATAACAACTGCAGAGTTATTTATATGAAGACACTGGTGAATTACTTCTTTGTGTATACCATATGAAACAAATTTGACTGCGTTGTACTCCCTGGATTATGGCAGTGTCATGGTTGCATATTTGTTTCCCACATTAGAGTGGGAGCAGAGAGACGGGAGTATTTAATGCATTACTTTCTAATCATGTTGATTTTTTTTAGTCCTTTTCAAGAGGCAACCACACACCAGATAAGACCCCGTCCCCCCAACCAACAATAAATCCAGCTCTTCATACCTATTTAGGGTAAATCAAAACATCATTATTTTATAATGGAAAACTGAAAATCTGTGACCAAACTGGCCCTTTAAATATCCTGCCAGGGCAATATAGAGTCCTCAGCTGTTTAAGTAATGTGTTTTTATCTATCGGTGGAGGGAGGGGTGAAGAGGCAATAATCGGTCAGGAGGCTTTGGTAGATAATTGGATCTGAATAAAATGGACATTTTACTCCTCCACCTTCACCAAAGTGGGCTGCGTATGAGCTACATGATCACTTGGTGCAAGCTCTTCTCGCTGGTATAAATACTCTCTGGATCATTCCTGTTATGAGCGATCCGGCAGTGGCAGCAGCAAGGAGCTGCTAGATGGCGCTGCCGAAATTGTGCACAGTTTACAACAGATGCTGAGATTGTACACAATTTCCAAGCTTACAACTTTACCTTTACCCTAACCCTAAAGCAAAGATATCAGTAGCAACATTTTGGCAGCGACATCTAGCAGATACTCACACCACTGCTGCTGCCTCTGCTGGTGGCCCGCCGGCGCACTCATAACAGGAAAGGATCTACTCTCTTTTGCATTGTGGTGTAGCATCTTGTGTATTTTGTGTGAGGTTACATTTATATTCTAACAAACTGTGCTGGTTCTTTAATTGCTGGGGAGGTTATTGCTCAGAATCATGGCTTTACTAATTAGCTGAATTAATTAAGTGTGCCTGCCCTTTATGACTTACCTAGACACATAAGACTTATAATTTCCTGTAATGTTCCAATGATTGGGATATAGCAAGAGGAAAGTAGGAGCAGTAACTGGGTCATTGGGGGGTGGACAAGTTTGAAAGGGCCTAGGGCAGCATAAACGCTGCATGTTCCACCAAGTACAAGAAACTAAAAAAACGCAAGAAATATCTTTAAAACACACATATATGTATTTATATATAGTCTATGATGCAACTTCATTTGCTATATGATATTATCACTATAATAGTTGTGGACCAAGGGCGCAGGTCACGTTTGCGGTGTTGGTCGCGCGAGCCGCAACCGCAAGGCCCGCGGGACTTAGGCTGCAGTGATCGCCGAAGGTGCACATTGCAAGCCTCACGATGAGCGCTGCAGGCGCTTATCGCCAGCTGCGCAGGACTTAGGACTGAATCACGTAAAATGGCCGTATAACTCAACTGGAATCGCAAGCTCTGTAGGACTTAGGACCGAAGCACGTAAAAAGCCCCAACCACGCAACTGAAAATTCCACCAAAACACCACAAATATGCCTCAAATTCACTTCCACACAGCACAGGGGGAGCCAGGGAGCCTGTGAGTGAGGTTGCAAGTTCATTTGAGGCATATTTGGTGTTTCTCACCAACGAAAATCGCTGAGTATGAAAACGAGGCCAAAGGCAGTAAAACTTAACCCAAGGCAGTAACACTCATCGCGAGGCCCCTAAACTATATATGGTTGGGGGCGGGCTCGCAATGAGCGCCAAAGGTGCTCATCTCTAACCACGCGATGAGCGCCTCTGGAGCGCGAGGACTATAAAATACACAGGGGGAGAGGCGCTCAGAGCGGGGCTGGCGATGAGCGCTGAAGGTGCTCAGAGGGGCCATAGCCTCGCATTGTGTGGCAAACCGCATTGCCAGGCTTACAATTTTACTTCCATCATTTTTTACTGGCAATTTCCTAGTTATCTAATATTTATAAAATCGCCGTGCGAGATCCATTCACTCCATCTTCTAGGACTGATGAGTTACAGACCAACTAGAATCAATAACTTTAGTGTCCTGTGGCAAGCCTGGGTTTTCCATCAGGTTGAATAGACAAGTGCCTAGCGGCGCCTGAAGTACAAATCTAGCCCTGGGCAGGAGAGATGCTTCCTTTGTCCTCAGAATAGCTCTGTGTTTCTAAGCAATTACACAGTTCGGCTCTGCTACAATGTTGCAAAAAGAGCTTTCATTTCTCAAATGATTCTGATAATTAGAGCCGTTAAATATTAATATGAGTTTTTATTGTGTAACCATCTCTCCGTTCCTGTTTATTAGGGCTCAGTGTTGCATTTAACTCCTGCTGTAACATGGTGAGAGTTTCCCTTTTATAAGATAGACACAAACTGATATTTTTCTCATTAGTAAATGATGGTCTACAAGGAGCGGCCCCTGCTGGATCTGTGATAGGCAGCGAGTTGCCGGTGGGGGGTCCGAGAAGAACTTGTAATGAGAACCAGTGGGGGCCAAATGTAGCAATTAGAGGCTGCTGCTGTGAATGTGCAATACACAGACAGGCGCGCTCAGGAACACCTCCTATATGGAAAGAAGACGTTACCGGGGCAGTAAAAGGAAATGTGTACATAGTACAGGACACTCTCAGTTATCCAGAACTCAAGAAACCAGAAAATAATGGAATTCTGTACTTGAAATAGAAATGTAATTTTACAGGGCACAACAAATGCCAGGAGCCTGGTTGTGATGCCACAAAATGCTTACATGCACCTAGATGACTAAGCCAGGGCAGTGTTGGGGTTACATTCCCCGGGCATGAGTGACTGAGCCAGGGCAGTGTTGGAGTTACATTCCCTGGGCATGAGTGACTGAGCCAGGGCAGTTTTGGGGTTACATTCCTCAGGCATGAGTGACTGAGCCAGGGCAATGTTGGGGTTACATTCCCCGGGCATGAGTGACTGAGCCAGGGCAATGTTGGGTTACATTCCCCGGGCATGAGTGACTGAGCCAGGGCAGTGTTGGGTTACATTCCCCGGGCATAAGTGACTGAGCCAGGGCAATGTTGGGGTTACATTCCCTGGGCATGAGTGACTGAGCCAGGGCAATGTTGGCATTACATTCCCTGGGCATGAGTAACTGAGCCAGGGCAATGTTGGGGTTACATTCCCTGGGCATGAGTGACTGAGCCAGGGCAATGTTGGGGTTACATTTCCTGGGCATGAGTGACTGAGCCAGGGCAATGTTGGCATTACATTCCCTGGGCATGAGTAACTGAGCCAGGGCAATGTTGGGGTTACATTCCCTGGGCATGAGTGACTGAGCCAGGGCAATGTTGGGGTTACATTCCCTGGGCATGAGTGACTGAGCCAGGGTAGTGTTGGGTTACATTCCCCGGGCATGAGTGACTGAGCCAGGGCAATGTTGGCATTACATTCCCCGGGCATGAGTAACTGAGCCAGGGCAGTGTTGAGGTTACATTCCCTGGGCATGAGTGACTGAGCCAGGGCAATGTTGGCATTACATTCCCCGGGCATGAGTAACTGAGCCAGGGCAGTGTTGGGGTTACATTCCCTGGGCATGAGTGACTGAGCCATGGCAGTGTTGGGGTTACATTCCCTGGGCATGAGTGACTGAGCCATGGCAGTGTTGGGGTTACATTCCCCAGGCATGAGTGACTGAGCCAGGGCAGTGTTGGGTTACATTCCCCGGGCATGAGTGACTGAGCCAGGGCAATGTTGGCATTACATTCCCCGGGCATGAGTAACTGAGCCAGGGCAGTGTTGGGGTTACATTCCCCGGGCATGAGTGCCTGAGCCAGTGCAGTGTTGGCATTACATTCCCCGGGCATGAGTGACTGAGTCTGGGCAGTGTTGGGGTTACATTCCCCGGGCATGAGTGACTGAGCCAGGGCAGTGTTGGGGTTACATTCCCCGAACATGACTGAGTGAGCCAGGGCAGTGTTGGGGTTACATTCCCCGGGCATGAGTGACTGAGCCAGGACAGTGTTGGGGTTACATTCCCGGGGTATGAGTGACTGAGCCAGGACAGTGTTGGGGTTACATTCCCGGGGTATGAGTGACTGAGCCAGGGCAGTGTTGGGGTTACATTCCCCGGGCATGAGTGACTGAGCCAGGGCAGTGTTGGAGTTACATTCCCCGGGGTCAGCACCACACCCTCCAGCCCAACGTACCTGTGTGTAAGTGAGGAGTGAAAGCTGCTGCTGCTAGAACAGCCCTGTTGCTACAACAGTGTTGGCGTTACGTTCCCTGGGCATGACTGAGTGAGCCAGGGCAGTGTTGGGGTTACATTCCCCGGGCATGAGTGACTGAGCCAGGGCAGTGTTGGTGTTTCATTCCCCGGGTATGAGTGACTGAGCCAGGACAGTGTTGGGGTTACATTCCCCGGGCATGAGTGACTGAGCCAGGGCAGTGTTGGCGTTACATTCCCCGGGGTCAGCACTGCACCCTCCAGCTCAACGAACCTGTGTGTAAGTGAGGAGTGAAAGCTGCTGCTGCTAGAACAGCCCTCACTGACAAATATACTTAGCAGAGCATCCTACGTGCAGATAATATAGGCCTGTTTTATTTATAACTTTCAAGCAACCAGAAACTACATTTATAGTAACCACTACAGGCTCCTACCTTATATAGAGAACTTGCAAGGGGACCCAAATTATCTGGCATCTGGGACTCCACTGCCACTCCACTATTAATTTTAGTGGTATCATGCACAGAAATAACCTGGGGTGTATCAGCCTTGGGTTTGGTGATTCTTAGGGTTGCAGATATCCCTTTGCTTCCTGTGCCCAGGACAGGGGTAATGGTAGGCAAGTTTTGTCCTGAAGAGCCAAACACAGGCCTGGATTTGAGGATACCCCTGCTGTGTACAGGCAAGACTATTGCTTCTTCAGTCATCCTGATTGACTCACCTGTACACAGAAAGGAAATCATCAAATCCAGGCCTGTGTGTGGCCATCCCAGACAGAGCTTGCCTACACCTGCCCTAGGGAGATCAGATGCACCTCACTTACAGGCCCTGCCTCAAAGTACAGCAAACCCCTGTGGGAATGGTCATAGCATCTGTAACCCTCATCATTGTTCTAAATAAGGAAGGTTTTATTACAGTTTGCATAATAATGCAATAATAATAATTATGGTGGCAAAGGAAATGAACCACTTAATTACACAAATGTCTCTAAAACATTTTCAAAGAAGTTTTCAGTTAGAAAACTATTTTTAAATATTAATAAATAAATAATAAATCAAATATAAAAATGTGGCATGACTTGCAGCCCTGTTATATTCCCTCAACGTATAAACCCGTAGCCTGCAACGTAGCCCGCAACTCTTACTGCTATTAAATTGGCCCCGTAAAGCAACCCGCCAACAACTTAACAACAACTTAGGGGCAAAAACACACTACGGGACATCGAAATTTGAACTCCGTGGCCGCAAATCCGTTGATCTGGTAAGCCTGTAACTGCTACATTTGAAAATCGCTATCAAATTTCTACAAATTCACTGGCGTTCAAGCCCGTAACATGCTAACGGAGCCAAAAAGCCAACGGGTACTATAGAGGACCCGTAAGGGGGTTAAAGGCCTATCTGTAGCACTGTAAATGCAAATAAACACACCCTACTGTACATATAAGTAAAGGGAAAATGATGTTAGTTGTTACAATTAATAGCGCAACATTTTTAAGCTCGCAAATCTGCAATATAAAATACTATTATTTCTGTTTAATTTCCGTGTGATATCGATCCCGGCAATCAATGTGTTAATACATATAATGGAACTCGCATGGACTAGAACATCATATTTACTGATTTATTAATATTTTGTTATATCTGGAATGCGGGTCCGATCATAACTCGTAATTGAAACCCGTAAGGCTTTGAAATCCAACCTCCATTGTAATGATGACGATCTCATTTGCCATTGGCTCCGTCTAAACCTGTAGCTACGGGTCTGACTAATTGATCATGTTCATGGCCGCACATCCAACATGCGCAAGAATGGTTTATGGGCTTGCGTCTACGGCCCGTAACTCGCATCATGGTTCAATTTAAAAGCTCTGTAACATCCGAATTTCAAGCCCGCAGACGGGCTTGAAATTTAATAGGCCTGTTGTTCTACAAAAATATTATTTCTTTGTAACTTTATCTATATACTTAGAAAAGGAATATTCTTGCCCTCCCGTGTTTTGAATGTACACCACTTTTCCTGTAAAATATATAATTATCTGCAGTTTGATTGTAAGCTCTGTGGGTTAGGCTCTCCTGTTTACCTGTGCTTTGCTTCTGCAGTATTACCTTCTGAATATTACACTTTGTAGCATATGCCAGTGTCACATTCAGTGATCTCCCCTGCGCCCCCAGCCCCCCCTCTTGTCTGTATGTGGGCAGTGCACATTATTCTGTCAGTTCCCATCAACCTCAACAATCCGCATCATCCGAGCAAAGTCAATGGCAGGGATCAAAGGAAATCACATGGAGAGGATGGGGACATGGAGTGAAATCCCAGAGAGAGAGCCAGGGAGGGGGCAGCTGCGCTGGGGGAGGAGCTTCACTGTGGCATGAGCAGCATCTCTCAAGAAATAGTCAAAGTGATCGCATAGATGGCCCAGACAATCACTCTCCATTAGGGATGCATGTGGCTTGCCCTGTGTGCTGGTGATAGCGCTGTGTGGGTTAAACTACCTGCTTAAAGGGTCTTGAGCCCTCTAAAAGATCTAATAGGAGTCCAGGGATTCGGAACAGATCTGTCCAGGAGATTTAACAAAAACACTCCATAATCTAGAAAGGCAACAAACTTCCTACATTATGAAGAGGTATCACTACCTTATCCTGGTGAAGGTGCTTGTGTACCTCAATGAGATAAGGTCACCCAAGATGGGCAGGTCATAGCAGAGAGGTCAGACAAATCAAGGTCAACTGGTGAAGGGCCTGTATCTTTGCCAAGAAAACCTTTAAAAAGGGTCACAGAGAGTAGGAAACAACTGAACAGCAACAAGCTCATTTTATTATCTCATTTTAAAAACAATATTTTTGCACATTAAATAAGAACATTTATTTTTTATTTTGTTCTGGCTTGTTCTGGTGGTCTCACAACCCCTCCTGATGATTATTAGTAGAGCTTTGCATGCATTTCAGAGCTTGAAAGAGTTAACAGTTAGCTAACTGGTCCATCTAGTCTGCCAGTTATATCTACCTACAATCTTGAAAAGGGATCACAACTAAAAGATGTTACATTTTAATCGCCCACCGTGATATTTTTACAAAGTACAGATGTTCTTAACGAAAATTATTATTATTATTATTATTATTATTATTATTATTATTATTATCTTTTATTTGTAATGCGCCAACATATTCCGTAGAGAGAATAAAAACAAGGAAGTATATTATATACGATGCTACATTGTATCATCCCGACTGGAATTGTATTGAAACATGTATCAATAATGTATCAATATGCAAATGGGACAGATATCTCCTCCCTAATCTAATTTCTCTAATCTAGATTTTGTGTAAAAATTTAAAATTACCTAAAAACTGTGAGGGTCCTTCTGAAGATAGTTGTGAATCTCAAGGGGATCCTGACTGAAGACGTTCTCCTGTCCCTTCATTGAGAGCTGCATTAAATACTCTAGCTCTCGGCAAAGCTTCCCAACTGATTTATTATATGGACAGAGAGGGGAATGGACTGTCCACATTGTGCTACTAGGCAACGGCTGGACCCCTTAGGGGAATCAGGGAAGATTTATAGGTTTCACCACTGGATACAGTTCTAGGGCTGGGACAAGTAACCGAATCAATCATATGTGGACAGGCTCACTAATAAACACACTGCCTGGGATGGATGGGTCTAGTGTTCTGCACCGATCTACAAATACACATTTTTTTATATATTTATATATATCGCTGCAATAATTTACAGAAGACTGGAGCAGCCTTTCAGCAGAAATGGTATGAACAAATATAGAAAAAGGATTTTAAAGGGGTATGAACACATTTTTTTTTTAAAGATCATGAAAGAACAAAAGTAGATTTTTACATGAAATATGAACATACATAGTATACTGTGGTATGACTGATGTATCTAAATTGCTGCTAAAATGTGGACAGTGGCAATCTCGCCAGAGCAGGTACATATTTGAATCAGTATATCGTGCTCTGGGAAGATTGGGTTCCATTCAATTGCAAGCGCGCCATTGTCTGTAACCCGACAATTTGGCTGCGGGTCACATTTTTTCTAAACATTCAATGGTCTTTAACTCGCAGTTGCCCTCTCACAGCCTCCACACACAAACCATGGACTCGTAAGTAGGATTTCAGGGTGCGTGATGATATGATCTGACAATATTTAAGCAAGCCCGTAATTTAGACGCACCCAATAGTAAATGAGTCTGCCATAAGACGTCAGTATAACATGGTGTTTATACTACAATTAATTAGTGTTGAGAACTTGCAATCAATAACAATAATTAAAGCAACTGTTCTAGTCCATGCGGGTTCCATGATATGTATTAACCTCTTGATTCCTGGGATCGATAAAACACAGAAATAAACGTTAAAAATACTTATTTTTACTGCAGATTTGCGATCTTGAGACAGTTGTGCAATTATTTCTAATGCCTTGCTATGCTTTCCCAGTTTATTAAAGTACAATAGAGCGTGTTTATTTGCTGCTGCAGTTGTCAGAACTAGTATCTAACACCCTTGCGAGTCTTATCTAGAACTCGTAATATTTTTTGATACATTTTCGAGTTGCGGGTCATATTTCATTTGCAAGCTACTTGAACTTTTGTAATTGAATATGGATTTTGCGTCTTTAGCACCATTAACTTTTGCAGACTTGAAAAATCAATAGAGGACATAGGACGGAGTTATGTCTTTGGCTGGCCCGTAATGCTTGTGGGTGGGTAACTCGAAACAACAAGTCAGAGGCGCTCATCAGAGAACGAACTAATCTTAATAGGTTAGTCCTATGGACATGATAACCCATTCTGAGAGCAACCTCTTTTAGCCACTTGTGCGCTTCACAGGGAGAAATATCCTGAAGTATACAGGATAGAGTGGTCCAGCCCCAAAATACCAGGCAATTATACCCTGAACAGGAGAAACAGCAAACCCCAGATGCGTTTCAGCCTCTATGGGCCTCGTCAGTGAGATGTTTCTGATATCTACTTAAGGCACAGAGAGCAAAGGGTCCACGTCTGGAGTCCCCTACCACCCTTAGGGAGACTAAACCCCCTTAGGGAAATTTGCATAAACATTACAACAAAGTCAGAGGGTAACTCACAATTAGAATGCGTGTAGCTAATTGAATATCAGTTACATTTACGAGCTACATTTTGAGTTCAAGAGAGAGGAAAAAAAAACAAAAAACATTTACAAATACCAATATAAAATATATATATATCTTTCTGTGTCCATTAAAAGGTACTTGGGAAATGTATTGCAGAACTTACATGGAGCGCTTTATTAATTATTTAATGGTGTTAAGTTAAAAACTAATCTTAAAGACAGTAGTAGCATGTGGGAGGGGAGTCCCAGTGCCGCCACACTAATGAGGGTAACAAAAAGCACCAGAACCAAGGGCGTAGAACAGAAAAAAATCTGGGGGTGGAGACAACGGAAAGACAAATAATATGATGCTAACCACTATAGTGACTCTCCAAGTAGTAGACATCAGTATAAACAACTTTGCAGTTTATCATGAATGTTTGTGAGGACACCTTCCCACCTTCTTTCAGTTCCAGCTCCTCTTAGGTTTTGCAAACTGTAGCAGAATGTGAAGCTCATTTACTGTACCTGGAGCTACTGTACTTCAGTGTTACACAACTTTGGTGATAGAGTACAGGGAAATAACCTGCACATTGTGCCACAGTTTGCAAAGAATGAATGGAGCCATAATAAATTGAAAACGTGTTTCTACTGTTTTTTTATAATTTCAAAGGTATTAAACTGGAGCATTGGAGTGATGCTTTAAAGGGATATCTAAGTGAGCTGGATTAATACATTTCTGCACTCTATAGGCAAAAAGCAGCCTATATGTATAGAGCACATTTCGTAATTTTTTTTATTTTTATTAATATCTAAAAATCCCTCTAATGATTATATTGACACCTCTAGTGGGTGTCTAAACAGGAATTGAATCCCCCCCAATAAGCATGCAGCGTCCGGGGAGCAATATTAACTCACTATTTACCTGCTCTTGCTTGCTCAGTATATCTCCTTCCTGTCACGTCAGTGATACACTACATTTCCCAGCTGCTTTGCTACATATCGCATGCTGCTTTGCACCACAGACAGGAAACCAGAGTTAATTCAAGAGTTTCAGCTAACCGATTTGGCCAAAACAAATCATTCCAAAGCAAAATGGATACCATGCTGCCTGTGATTGGTCAAACTGAATATGACTATTATGCTAATTTTAGAAGAGATTGGCTGGGGGTGTCAACTTTGAAAGCCAACTGTTTGCAAATGCAAGAAATTCAGCTGACTTCGAGGGGAGTGTTTAAATGTATATTTTGGTCGTTTTTCATGCAAACATTTTTTTCACACACTACTGATTCTCCTCCATTAGATGCATTCATAATCCAGCAAACTTAGATATCCCTTTAACTGTAACAAAAACGTTTGCGAGTTGCACACAGTATATGGAATATACACAGATAGTTGGCTGGGATCTAATTGGGAGGAAGATATACAGAATTACTGCCTGCCACAATGTGTCCCATTAGTACAGTATGAAATGAGAGCTCAGGAAATAGATCCCGGGAGAGATACTGAGCTTAATTAATTTCTGATTTATGTCTTTGTTGTGGGATTCTATCATAAACAGAGATGATCGTTGTGTCCGATCGCTCGGCTGCTCATTAATTCAGTTTGATACTTTGTTCTCTCCATCCTAAAATGTGGTGAATGTTCAGACCCTGTAAATATAGACATAGATCCTCCTGACCCATAAATACCAGCACAGAAGAACTAAATACAATCGTGTCATAATAAAATGTCTTGATATAATGATATTTAAAGCACCACTTTAGTGCAAGAAATAAATAACTTCCTTGTAATGTAACAATGTAACAACATTAGTAGCCAAAAAGAAAAATGTTTTTAGAGAAAATCAGAATATAATATTCCATATACTCTGTTTCAACTATTCCTTAGAGCTGGAGCTTGAGAGGTGTGTTTTTATATATATCAGTAGATAGAGTGCTGAGGGAGGAGGTCATGGGAATTTTCAGAAAAACTGTAAAATCTCATTAAAATTACCATGTTTGAAGTTGACAGCTTTCATTATTGATTACAATGCACATAACCTTCACCAATAAACACAAATATAATTCATTATACGTTGTATTTTAAATGGCCACTGTAATGGTCCAAGATTCATGACTTTTAAAGGACAACCAAAGTCCCATATAGTCCTCCACACCATTAGATAGAAGATGAAAAAGCATGTGGAAAAGTGTTTTCATTTTTAAAATTGATGCTAAATTTATAGAGGTATGATTAATTGAAGTTGGACTATTTCACTGTGTTGCCTCTGCTTGAGTCAGTAATGAGCTCTGTACAACGTGGTACAATGAATATTTATTAGATTCAGATGTAGAAGCTTTGAATGAGGCAATGATTATGTGATTTGTAATTACTTGTAACTATTCTAGCAATTTGCATAGCAACATAGCAGGTGGCATACAGCTAGTATTGCTGACTGTGGTGAAGAAGTTCCTGGGTTCAATTCCCACAGCGAGTGTGTTTTTTTCTTTACGGTTTAAAATAAATAAATAAAAAATATTTAGTTTATATAATAAAGCATAAATGAATATGAGGTTACTGCCTTGTTTTTGTTCATTTAAAAACATATTTGAATAATTACGAGAACTACTAAAAATATATGCACACATATGTTACATATATGTAATTTAAATAGCCAGTTCAAATAATTTTTCAATGTATATTTATATATAGTTCAAATAATGAAATTAGTGAAACTTTTACATGTACTTTTTAAAGCAGAGTTTGTTGCTCTAGTGGAGAGTGTTTCATAAAATGTCTTCATTAGTAAGACATTGGTTCTAAATCAATGCCTTCTACTTGTTTTTTAAATTAACTAATGTATTTATTAACATATATATATATATACCTATAACATATATATATATATATATATATATATATATATATATATATATATATACATATACATATATATACCTATAATTTACCAATGAAATAAATCTTTAAAACAGATTGCTTACCACTGCACCACCATGCTTTACTTTGAAGATAGTGTAAATCTATAATACAATGCATACCAGTTACAGCGTTATAATTGATGCAGATTCTTGTGGGAGGGGCTTCAAGGACTAAACTGAAATGACAAAATCCAAGTCAATTCTTGATTAATTTAGAGAATGTAAACACATTTTCCACAAGATTTCCACTCCCTTTCCAATGATGCAGAGCACATATGGCGACTTTTGTGGTCCTTTAAATGTAAAAGATCTGTCTACAAAACGTTTTAATTTACTGGGAGTAAATAGTTTATAAGAAAACCTGTACTTTTAATAATAGCATCTTGTAAATATGGATCTACAGAGTCTTTTAAGAAATACTGTCAAACATGAAAGCCTATTTGCAGATGTCTGACCATGTTTTGCCCCAGCTCCATGACAAAAGATACTGGATAATAATGTGTCTGAGAGCCCCACACGCGGCTGACGGATTCCAGGTGGCAAATCCTTGGGTGGCCATTAAGTTGGCGAGGCAGTGAATGGTATCATTAAGTGTTGGTATGTGCAGTCTAAAAGCAATAAAGACAGAGGCGCAGAACGCAGTTTTATGGGTAAAAAGACAAATTAAAGTGTTAAACGAATGAATTGTGAGGACAAACAAATATAATTTCATGCATTTCTAAAGGGCACAAAACATTCCAATCTCCGCTCTTTTGTGCGTCTGTCTTTTTATTCTTTGCTTTTTTCCCCCCCAGATGATTATTATTTATTCTTCAGCCTTTCTCGCCTTATTTCTAGTGTAAATGTGACCGGTTACTCATCATCCTGGGGTCTAGGTTATTGTATTTGTGCTGTAGAGTGGCGGTGAGATTTATGGCTGCCAGTGGGCTTCACTTTGGGACAGATTGTTAGGTTTTGGAAGCACATACGATATCTGCACCCTATACTACAAAAAACATTTACTAAAAACGTTGCTACCCGAGAATTGTGTGGAACTTTTTTAATGATGTTTTTTTAACCCTGGTTGAAAAATACAAGTCTGTAGGTTTGTAATCTCATCTATGAATCTGTGTACCTGTTGGTCTCTGAGGTGGGCTATTACACAAACTAGTCTGACCAGTGAGGAGCACAGCAGTGGGGTTATTTTTGGGGGTGGGTGGCCTGGGCTGCCATTTCTAGAGCGTACCATGATGCTGTTGCGAGAAAAAAATTACAAATATATGTTTTCCCAAAAAACATGGTGATATGGGACGATTGAGAGGGGGCAGAAATATCTTACATTTACAGATTGCACAAAGTTGCATAAAATGTTACACTTGAGGGGAGGGCAGCTACTGGCACTTTGAAATGGACATGGGGAGGTAGCACGACTTCAGCGCGCGTGCTGAAGTTGCGCTGACGTATGGGCACCGACAATTGCGCAGCACACAAACGTTCGCTGGGCTAGAAACGCTCATGCGCAATAGGGTGCGCCTACCAGCTTCCATTCTCTCTCCCCCTGTATCTGTCACTGGCAGCTTTATTACAGAGATCCCTTAAACCCCTATACTAAAACCCCTGCACTGCCTATACTAAACCCTTGCCTGTACACCTGTCTGTTCTCACTCCATTCTTCTACCCACTTGTTCTCTCCTCTCTGTCACACATCTCTCCCTCCTCCCATCCACATTTAATACTTACCCCATCCCACGGGCAATAGTGCGCCCCGACTAATGAGCTGCAGCCATGCCTGGTGGGGAGCAGTAACACCCCGAGAGCTCACAGATGCCAAGCGCAGATGTCGGGGGCATTGGGGACTTTTATCTTTTGCACCAGAGAACAACATTTTCTAGAAACAGCCCTTGAGTCAGTAGTGAGACCCCCCCCCCCCCAAATCCCAATGTTAGCCTCTGATGTCTCTTTAAATATTATAGATCTCATCACAAAGGCTTCTGAATAACATAAGTATGGCTTCCTGGGTGAGATTACCCACACCTCGAGTGGCCTGTAGTACCAGAACTCACAGATTAGTGGGGGAGGTTACAGTCCAACCAATCAATACATGGATAGACTGTGCAGCGATGTAAATATCACAAATACAGAAACAGTGTCGATAAGAACCAAATAGGCCCATCTAGGCTGCCCATTCTATCAATAAATGCTTGTCTTGGATTATTATTTAGGATGACCAGATATAGTTACATAGTTACATAGTAATTAAGGTTGAAAAAAGACTTTCAGTCCATCAAGTTCAACCTGTTAAGATCTCCTCTGATCTGCAATATGCGGATTAGTTATTAATTAAATTATTGATTAAATAATTATTAATAGTATAGTATTGGAGAATGAATAAAGAGTTACTCCATCAAGTTCAACCTTTTTAGATCTCTATTGATCTTTTTAATTTGGACTATTTATTATTATTGTTAATTGTTAAATATTGTTGATTGATCCAGAGGAAGGCAAACATAAAAAAAAACCCCATTGAAACTTTGCCAATTGTCTCATAAGGGAAAAAAAAAGCAAAATTCCTTCCTGACCCCAGAAACTGGCGATCAAATTTCTCCCTGGATCAATATTCCTTGCTAGTTATCTAGGATAGCCTTGAATGCCCTCTTTATTCAGAAATATATCTAACCCCTTTTTGAAGTTGTCTATCGAATTCGCTGTCACCACCTCCTTTGGTAGAGAATTCCACAGTTTAACCACCCTAACTGTGAAGAACCCTTTTCTTTGTTTAAGGTGAAATCTTTTTTCCTCTAACCTCAAGGGATGTCCTCTTGTCAGTTGGAAATCTCTTGCTACAAAAAGTTCGCTTGACAAAGCCTTATATTGACCCTGGATGTATTTAAATAACGTAATCATATCTCCTCTTAGACGCCTTTTTTCTAGCGAAAATAAGTTTAATTTTGCTAGTCTTTCTTCATAACTTAGCCCCTCCATTCCCCTTATTAGTTTTGTAGCCCTTCTCTGTACTTTTTCCAGCTCTAAAATGTCTTTTTTGTGAGGTGGTGCCCAAAATTGTACTCCATATTCCAAATGAGGGCGTACTAGAGATTTGTATAGTGGCAGAATTATATCTTCTTCCCTGGCTTCTATACCCTTCCTAATACATGCTAATATTTTATTTGCCTTTGCAGCCACTGCTTGGCTTTGAGCGCTGTTACCTAGGTGGTTGTCCACTAGTACTCCCAAATCCCTTTCAATATCTGATACCCCTAGATTTGCTCCATTGAGATTATAGATTGCTTGGCTATTGTTCCTTCCCAAATGCATAACCTTACATTTATTTGTATTAAATCTCATCTGCCATTTAGCCGCCCATTTCTCTAATTTATGCAAATCCTTTTGTAGGGAAAGTACATCATTATCTGATTTTATTACCTTGCACAACTTAGTGTCATCAGCAAAAATGGAGACACTACATTCGAGTCCTACTTCAATGTCATTAATAAATATGTTAAAAAGGAGAGGACCCAATACTGAGCCCTGAGAAACCCCACTTATCACATTAGACCAATCGGAGTATGTTCCATTTACAACAACCCTTTGCTTCCTGTCTTTTAGCCAGCTCTCGATCCATGAGCAGATATTTACTGCAATTCCTGTATCCCTTAGTTTGCTCACTAGTCTTCCATGTGGCACTGTATCAAATGCCTTTGAAAAATCTAAAAAGACTACATCCACTGAGTTGCCCTGATCCAAGTTCCTACTAACCTCCTCATAAAAACTAATTAGATTGGTCTGACACGACCTTTCCTTCATAAATCCATGTTGACTGCTACCTATGATCCTGTTCAAATAGACATATTCTTGTATTCTGTCCCTTATTAACCCTTCTAAAAGCTTCCCAACTACAGAAGTGAGGCTCACTGGTCTATAATTCCCCGGATTTGCTCTAGATCCCTTCTTAAATATAGGTATCACCTCTGCTTTTCTCCAGTCATCTGGTAGAGACCCTGTAGTGAGCGAGTCTTTAAAGATTAGATATAATGGTTTGGCTATTGCAGAACCCAGCTCCCTCAGTACCCTTGGATGTATTCCATCAGGACCTGGGGCTTTATTAACATTTATTTTCTCCAACCTCTTTTGTATTTCTTCCTGCGTTAACCAATTATTTAGTGAAGGTAGTGTAGCCCCATTATGTTGCAGTGTCCCAACCACTGGTACCTCCCTTGTGTAAACCGACGAAAAGAACCTATTTAGCTCATCTGCCTTTTCCTGGTCACTAAGTTTTAGATGGCCTGTGTCACATTGTAATGGTCCTATCGATTCCTTCCTGGCCTTCTTCCCATTAATATATTTATAAAATATTTTAGGGTTAGTCTTACTTTCCATTGCAACTGACTTCTCATTTTCTATTTTAGCCAGTCTAATAGCCCTTTTGCAAGCCTTGTTGATTTCCTTATAGTCACATAAAGCTGCCTCTGTTCCCTCCTTCTTGTATAATTTAAATGCATATTTCTTTTTCCTCATCATGATCTTTAAGTCATTGTTAAGCCACATGGAATGTGATTTACTCCTATTTATTTTATTTCCACATGGTACATGCTGATGAGTATGTTTATTTAGTAAGGATTTGAATGTTGTCCATTTATTTTCAGTATTCTTCCCTGTAAGTTCTTTTTCCCAGTCTATATGTTGTATTGCTGCCCGTAGCCCATTAAAGTTAGCCCTTTTAAAATTTAGAGTTTTTGTTGGCCCCTTACAACTCTGTTTTTTGTATTCAATCTCAAATGAGACTGTGTTGTGATCACTGTTCCCCAAGGGTTCCCCTATTTTTACATTTGATATTATATCAATATTACTTGTGATGACTAAATCCATGATGGCCCCATTTCTAGTAGGCTCTTGTATTACCTGGGCTAGATAATGATCCCTGAGTGTACTCAAGAACCTGCTCCCCTTAGCTGAGCTGCTGGTCTCGTTTATCCAGTTTATATCAGGGTAATTAAAGTCTCCCATTATTAGAACTTGCCCATGCTTAGCTGCATTTCCAATCTGTAACAATAATTGTATTTCCTCACTTTCAGCTATATTTGGGGGTTTATAGCATACTCCCACCAATATGCATTTAGAATTAGCTCCTCCACTATTTAGCTCAACCCACAAGGATTCAATGATGCCGTTAGTGCCAGCATTAATATCTTCTCTAACTATAGGCTTAAATTCAGGCTTAACATAAAGACAGATCCCTCCTCCTCTTTTACCTTTTCCCCTATCTTTCCTAAATAGGTTATAACCATCCAGATTAACAGTCCAGTCATGAGATTCATCCCACCATGTTTCCGTAATGCCTATTAAGCCCCATTTTTCTTGTACTGCTAATATTTCTAGCTCATCCATTTTCCCAGGCAAACTTCTTGCGTTTGCAATCATACACTTTATGTTGCTATGGCTCTGCTGATGTGAAGTGCCTGCCACTGTATTTGAGGCCCCTATTAATATCTCCCTACTTTCTATTGTAACCCTTCCCCCTTCTCCTCCCCCATGGGTAAATAATTCATCCCTTTCCCTCTCTACCCTATTTACCCCAATACTTCTATATAGTCCCTCCCCCCCACCTACAAGTTTAAAAACTCCCCCAGCCGTTCTACCATCCTATTCCCTAGCACAAAAGCGCCCTCATCATTAAGGTGCAATCCATCCCTGCTATAGAGATTGTACCCAAGTGAGAAGTCAGCCCAGTGCTCTAAAAACCCCAAACCCTCTGCACTGCACCACTTTTTTAGCCACGCATTAACCTCCCTAAGCTCCTTCTGCCTCCCTGGGCTAGCACGTGGCACTGGTAGTATCTCAGAAAATACTACCTTGGAGGTCCTTGCTTTAAGCTTATTCCCTAATTCTCTAAAATCATTCTTTAGGACGCTCCATCTTCCACTAACTTTGTCATTGGTACCAATGTGTACCAAGACTGCCGGTTCATTACCAGCCCCTCCCAATAATTTATCCACCCGATCCACAACATGCCGAACCCGAGCACCCGGGAGACAGCAAACTGTTCGATTGCTGGGATCTGGGTGACAAATTACCCTGTCTACCTTCCTAATAATAGAGTCCCCTACCACCAAAACATGTCTGTTGCTCTGCCTATTCTGCCCTCCCTCTTCTCCAGTAGAGCTGTTCGCCCGGCTGTTAGAGGGAACAGCTCTATCTGGCATTGCCATTCCTGAATGGACATTGCCAACAGTTTCACTCAATCTGGCAAATCTGTTGTTGTTTGCCAACTCAGAACTGGCCTGCCTCCTCCTGTACCCTCTGATTCCCCTTCTAACTGTAACCCAGCTACCTCCCTGGCCATCCTCACTAGCCCCAGCTCCTCCCTCCATACTAGGCCCAGCTAAACTGTGCTCCGTGAGCACCAACTCCCTTTCCAGTGGAGCAATATCACTAAGTGCTGCAATTTTCCTCTCCAGATCTTCAATTTGAGCTTCCAAAGAGGCAACATGCTCACACCTGTCACAGAGGTATGGACCCTGGATCATCTGTTCCAGTAGTGCATACATTTGACAGGATGTACACTGAATAAGGTTGCCACTGGACTGACTCATAATTATTATTATTGTCTACGAAATTTCAGTGGGAAAAATAAAGAATATAATATAATATATTTATATAAAGTTTTCCTCCTTTGCACTATAAATCTGCCCTCCCTTTTCTTTGAAGGCCCTCCTTTTATTTAAACTCCTAGGCTTTTACTAGAATTGCACTTGATACTGAAAATGTTCGCAAGCTCACAAGTTCCCCTTCTCCGGTTTCTATTAACTTCTGCCTTCTCGCCTGGGCACAATTAGTGCACTCTGCAATTTATCAGCCTTTACTTGTAAGGTAAATCCACTTGTAAACAGGCCCCAAACCAGCTCACAAATCCTTTATCCTAGTTTAACAGTCAAGCCACACCCCTCTCACCTGGGCACACTTAGTGCACTCTGCAATTTATCAGCCTTTACTTGTAAGGTAAATCCACTTGTAAACCTATATATTGTGGGCATGCTTGATTGTACTCCTCTCTACCACATCCAATCTGTTTGCATTAAGCTCTATGAGTGGAGCTGTCCAGGTGCTGAAATCATTATTTTGGGCTAAAGTATCTTCTAGAATTGCTGCAATGTTTAATTTACAGATAAAAGATAAACTCATTTATTTATATTCAAAATTCATATATTTTCTGCAGGACCCTAATAATATATGGCAAATAAATAAAGACACTGCAGGCTGCTTATGAGCTGTACTGATCCTAGAGTAGCACAAACTGATTGTCACAGGTGATATTTCTTGGATCAGAGGTTTGCAATGGGACTGGAGCCATGTTAGTTATTACAAGAGAGGTAACATCTTGCAATTTAATGAGCTGTATACATATATATATATATATATATATATATATATATATATATATATATAGTAACTGTATTGTAAAGTAGTAGGTGTTGAAGGTGGTGTAGAATAACACACATCAAACATACTCTTCTCTAGGAGGTGTATTCAATGCCCCATTTCTTGAGTCAGACCTCATCCATATGCAGCAGACACCCTAATGAATCTTCAGTTTACATGAACACCAGATTCTTTAATCCAGTTGATCCAGGTAGTTACCTTCTAATGCTCATGGAGACCACCTATGAGATCTAGAACATATTTAACAAGTTGATACTTCATAAGGAGCAATACATTTCACCTATTATTTTACTAGTTTAAATAGAGGGCATCCTCAATAATCTATATATAACTATAATTAATGGTAGTGGTATGCTTAAAGTCTCCCAGTCCTTATTTATTCCTGAGGACCACCAGATGAGGTCTTGGTAACTGGCACCTGCTCTAGGATTGACTGGTCTAATCCACCACCAATTTATACAAACATGTAATGACCAAACCTATCTGCACTGTATTGGGGCACCCAGCACCTCATCTAATAATACAAAGAACAAGCTCAACCAAAAGCCCCAATAGCATATCCAAGTAAAAAAAGTGATCAAGACAATGGAGGGAATAACAGCATATACCCAATGTTTCCTACTAAAGAGGAGTTTATCAGAGGCAGCTGATTGTAGCATCTGGTTAGTAACTATTTATATTGTCATTGTCCAATACACAAATAAAGACAATTAAAAACAATCAATGCTATACTGACTCTTAATAAATCAGTATTAGGGCAAATATGCTTTAAGAATAGACATAGACAACATGAGCTGATAAAATGATAAAGATATATTCATAGCAGAATAAACAAACAAACAAAGGAACATTCAACATGGATGGGCACCAGATCCCCAATCTACAGGCAGGCACTCGGTCCCCAATCTATCCCGAATACAGGCAGGTACTTGATCCCCTGTCTACTTCCAGTACTGGCAGGCACCTGACACTCCAAACTACCCCTAATACAGGCAGGCACTCGATGCCCAATCTACCAATCTACCCCTAATATAGGCAGGTGCTTGATCCCCAATGTACTTCCAGTGCAGATGGGCACTCAACAATCAATATTTCTGGTATTTAGAACCACATCTAGCTAGCTCCATTATAAACCGACATCTCACATCGTATAACCCAATATAGTTGGCCTACAGGCACCTGAAACCCCAGTCTCCCTAAAAAATAAAAATACATTTGACACCCCATTCTATCTCCAAAACAGAAAAGTACATGATACCCCAATCTACCTCCAATGAAACCAGGCGCCTAACACCCTAATCTATATCCAAAGAGGATATTGCAATACGAGCTTCAGCCCAACTTCTATGTGTGAGATAACCTGATATCCCAATCTCCCTCCAATATGGTGGAGAATTGATCCATATAATCTCGTTCCAATGTTTCCTGGTGACGGATACCCCAATCTACTTACAAGAAATATTTGTGATCTTTTTTACCCTCTCTTCACAAGCTGGGGGCAGGAGATAAATATTAAACACTTATAGACCTGACACCACTCTCACAGGCCTAGACGTCTCCTCTCAGGGTCTATAGGGGCCCAACACAAATCCTCTGCTGCTCCCAGGTGCATTAAAGGTTAAAAACCAAATCAAACATGATATTAAGGTACATGGCAAGGGTGTCAGATTGACATAGAGCTCATTAATATTCATGGGGAAGCATTGCTAATGTGGACCCTGACTGGAATTAATCAATTAAGTAATTTTCTTCAGATGTAAACGAGGTGCATAGTAACTGGAAACAAGCAGCAGAGTTTGGAACCAGATGGTCTGCGAGAGAGTGAATATCAGATAGGAAAAGAATAGAAAGCTGCATACTGGGGTCAAACTATACACCGGGGGTCCTAGAACTAGAAGAGACACTGAGGTTGTGGAGGTGCTGATAAGAGGATGTGAGAGTCATGTTATCAGGGAGAGTGACAGGCACACATAGGGAGAGTGACAGACACACATAGGGAGAGTGACACACATAGGGAGAGTGACAGACACACATAGGGAGAGTGACACACATAGGGAGAGTGACAGACACACATAGGGAGAGTGACACACACACATAGGGAGAGTGACACACATAGGGAGAGTGACAGACACACATATGAAGAGTGCCAGTCATACATAGAGTGACAGCTATACATAGGGATAGTGACAGACACACATTAGGAGAGTAACAATTATACATAGGGAGAGTTTCAGTCATTCATAGAGGTTGTGAGAGAGTCACGTGCCTAGACATGTATAGAGGTCAAGAGAGGTCACATGACTAGGGAGAGAGACAGCCATGCATAGAATGTGTGGGAGAGTCATGTGAATTAGGAGAGTGGCAGCCTTAGGATGAGCAGGAAATAATGCCCAAAAAAGTGGGGGCATGGAAGTAGTAGAATGCCATTAAAATGTAGAAAGACGCCTCCTTATCTTGGCTCCCACAGAGCACCAAAACATTGATGTTATTGTGATAAACACAAGTGTTTATATAAATGAGCTCACACTATATGTGTAATAATATAAATATTTCCTGTTGGTGCCGTCACTCTCTGCCCAGGATCTCCTGCCAAGCAGCCGCCCACCTCCATCTCTCAGCTCTGGCTGCCGCCCGCATTCATCACAACTCGGGCTCTGCAATCAAATTAAACATTGGCACAGTAGACACGGGAGGGTTTATGGGTAATGGAAATGCTTGGCATCCAGAGGTGGCATGGTGCATCAAGAAAGAATACCTGCCAGGGGCATGCCGCTGCCTTTCTAAACCCTATTTTACAGGTATTCTAAGTGTAATAATATATTATTAGACTTCCAACACTCAGAGCTGAACATTATTTTGATATATTTCTACCAAAAGGTAACACTAACTGGCGGTCAATGCTCCTTTCGCAAAATGAAGAGATGTTTAATAATGACATTAAAATGTTTTAGAAAGAAGAATACTAGAACAAGAGGTCATGAAGTGGTAGGGTGGAGTATTTATGGATTTAATGAAAGTAATACTTTGCATAAAGTGGTGGTAGACAAGTGGAACAACCTTTCAAAATATGTTGTAAAGTCAACACAAGTATGGCTGAGATACCGGGAAGAATTACAAACAACTTCTTGGGTAGATAGAACGGGTAGGCTTGATGTTAGTATTGGTTCTTATCAGCTTTCATTTTGGATTGGCCCCTCCCTCACAGTTTTAGGATGGTCTCCCTCCTCAAAGTTATATTATATTCCCTTCTTCCATTAGTTTTGGCTCCTACTTGACTTTGAGGGGGTTGCCTCTCCACTTAGTTTAATGCCTCTCTCTTCTTTAAGGTTGGAGTTGGCCCATCTCCTAAGTATAGAGATTGACCCTCTCCTCAGATTAGGGTGGGATTCTTTCCCCTCAGTATTGCGTGCCCACTCTCTACTATTTTTTTGGGTGGTCTTTCCCCAGTATGTTTGGGTATTCTACTCTCCAATCATCTGAGGGTGGTCCCTCTCCCATAAGGTCCTAGTGTTCTGTATTTGGG
>CM050169.1:8788841-8866341 GCA_027410445.1 Discoglossus pictus
AGCAGAGAGAGAGAGCGAGAAAGAGCGAGAGTGAGCGAGAAGAAGCTGAAGGAGAGAGCGTGGGAGAGAGAAAGAGAGACGGCAAAGAAGAGGAGAGATCCCGTGGTTACTGGAGCAGTGACACCTCACTTATCAAGTTATGTTGTATATTAATATGCAAATACACAACTCATTAATAAGAAACAGACACGTTAGCAGGTAAGTGGAACAACCGCAGAGGAGGCGCTGGGAACAAAACAGAAAGATATTCAAGCATGCCTCGCCATTCTGATTGGTTATTATTACACCGCTCTGCACATTATCCCAGGATCTGCTACGCTCCAACTTCTTGCTCCTCTTTTTCTGCAGATGATTCCTCTTTTGACACATTAGAAGGTTCCTCTCATATCACCCTCTCCTGTACAGTGGTCCCAAACCCCCTCCCTGGGGACTCCAAGAGACTGTGGGTTATTTTTACATCAGCAAATTAGCACACTGGGCTATACCTGAGCCTATTGTGCCACAAAGAGAATAGACATGTCAAGAATAATGTAAAAAAAAAAAAAAAATCCCATTACATTTTATAGGTAAATATTACAGAACAACAAGGTCCAACATTCCAACAAAATATTGTAAGAAGTTAAAAATAAGCATTCCAGGACTGAACCCCTCCTCTATCTGTTAAATTACCATTCCCACATCCCTGCTTGAAGGGCAGATAAACAAAGTCACTTGCCTCTGTTATAAGTACAAATAGATATTCGCTATATTACAATGAGATGATCTCAGTCTGTAAGATTCCCATCTACTTGTCAGGAAGGATAAGCTCGCAGATTGGAGAAGGTCTTGCAAGACAACAATGGCGCTGACTGTGACTGCATATAATGAATAAGATATTAAAGGCTGCTTTTATTTTATATTTTCCAGAACCTTTTTCCAGTTGTCCCCTCCAGTACTAGCTTGCCAAATACGTGAATACAGTGGTCCTTTAAAAAAGGCCCTTTAATAAATGCAATTAGTGACTCAGTGATAGTGCCTGTCTTTGCAGGAATTAATGTTCTGATACATTTATATCCCTAATAACTCCCCCCCCCCCCAGTAATATGTGCGGCACGCGCTGCCCCCGGCACCCTCTCTCCGCTTCATGCAGATAATTCATTACCTCCTGACCTGCTCTGATAATAGTCCAATCATTCTAGTAATATCCAGTCATGCATTAAACTCCAGAAATAGCATCAGGACCCTGGCTCTCTGCATCAGTCTGATCATTTCCTGGGAAATTCCCCCTTCCTCACTGCTCTGATCCCACTCAAGGACACCTCAAGGACAATTTGTGGAGCTGTCCCATTCCTCGCTTGGAGTCATTAGGATTCAGCGCAGCAGCCGCTATAATTCCTCCGCACTTCACTTCTGGATTCCAATCCTAACAACCTACAGAGATGCAAAAGATGTGAACTGATTAGAAATGACACCAAAATGAGGCAGCGAAAGGCGTATAGGCTGGGGGGTGTGGGGTATCTACAGAATCTAGTACAACAAGGCAGCTTTCTTATGCATGAAATGGAAATATTGGTTCAACATTGGTTTTAAACCACTGGCAGAGGGACCAGCGATGCATTGAAATGGTTAAGTAATTTATTATACAGAACTGGGGTACGCAGAAGTTTGGGGTTCAAGCCACGTCATCCTCTGAAATTCTTTATGGTAATATCTAGCACCTCGACCTAAACTATTCTAAGATCTAACTAGTGCAGCAACTCCAAGCGTCCGAAGAAAATGGTTGACCAGATCAAAGAAAACCAAATGGAAAAATATCCAAAATCAATAATTACACTGTGTAACTGTCCCGCCTAGTCATCACTCTCTACTGCTCTCTACTACCGCTTCCCTCTCCACTTTCTCCTTCCTTTTTGCCTATTCAGCCCTATTGGCCATATCATGAGAAGACAGAATTCTCTAGAGAAGACTCTGATGTTGGGAAAGTGACTACAGAGGCAGAGATGGATAGATGAGGTAATTGAAGCAATGAACATGAACTTGTGGTAGTTCAGAGGGACAGCATATATAGGGTCATATAGAGTTGGGCACTACTGAATGAGTAAACAACAACAACAAGAAGGAAGAGTGAGACACTTAGAGTGGGGTGAGACCACGCCATAGTCCAGGCTTGAACATCCAATTGTCCATTAGGTGTTGACAAATCCATCCAGTCTCACCATGTCTTATGGAGAAGCTCATGAATATGGTTCGCTGAACGGAGAAGAAATTCCATGAGTGAGATGTCTCTCAATGCTTCTGACACCTGCCTCATGGCAGTTCCTCCAGGCCATGTCAGTATGCGCTTGATAAATTTCTTTATATGTCTTAGTGCACTGACCAAAGTGAAAATAAGATGTTCATAGGTGTCTTTGGGACAGGTGCACATAGTACATATTACAAGGATCAGAGGAGATCTAAAAAAGGTTGAACTTGATGGATACAAATATTTTTCATCTCAATTACTACATAAACATCTTGTTAGTATCTTGTTTCTATTTTATTAGTAGTCTCATTTTTTTTATAAACCCTAGGAGCCTACAACAGATTTCTCTGCAGTTGACCAAAGATGGTGGAAAATTATAATAAAATTGGAAAGATGTATGGGAAGAGGATAAGAGACCTACCGAGAAGAGGACAAGAGATCTACTGAGAAGAGGACAAGAGATCTACTGGGAAGAGGACAAGAGACCTACTGAGAAGAGGATAAGAGACCTACTGAGAAGAGGATAAGAGACCTACTGAGAAGAGGACAGGAGACCTACTGAGAAGAGGACAAGAGATCTACTGGGAAGAGGACAAGAGACCTACTGAGAAGAGGACAAGAGACCTACTGAGAAGAGGACAGGAGACCTACTGAGAAGAGGACAAGAGATCTACTGGGAAGAGGACAAGAGACCTACTGAGAAGAGGATAAGAGACCTACTGAGAAGAGGACAAGAGATCTACTGAGAAGAGGACAAGAGACCTACTGAGAAGAGGACAAGAGATCTACTGAGAAGAGGACAAGAGATCTACTGAGAAGAGGACAGGAGACCTATCGAGAATGGTAGGAAGACCTGCCCAACTACTCTTCTTAGCTAGCAAAAGAACCCATGTCCATCAGATCTGGGGGTTAACCTTGACATTGCCCGTGTGGGTTAGCCATCCAATTAATTTTGTGATCCGGAGGGTCCATGATGGACTGAACAGATCTTATTAAGGTTTCTGCAAATGAAAGCACAACATGACCTTTAAGATACTGTAAGAAACCATTATCTAGAAGTCGAGTATCAGGTTTGGAGTCACGAGCTTCATTAAATGAGAGGGTTTTGTTCCAGTGTAAATGTCAGAGCTGCTTCAGATGGAGTAACAATGTGTATATTTAACTAGGAACCTCAGAGAAAGACTTTTTTTTCTTATCACTTGCTAACAATGAGACACCAAGATACAAATTGTAAGGAATACCTTCAATGCCAACGTCACCATATGCACCACATCGTTCCTGACAAGTCACACTGGAGCACACCAACAGCAGCAGCAAAGGGCAATGGTGGACCACAGAACGGGAAAGAAACGTCCAACATGACAAATAAAGAATTAGAAAGTTCATTATTTTTCTTCTCCCTTTTTCAACACATTTGTGCAAATAGACAGGTGACATACCTTAAAAAGTGAGGGCTGCACACCTGAGAAGGGGGTGGAGAGAAGCAGATCTGCTAAACCTCACATGCAAAATCTACATTGACATGTATTTTCTTTAAATATTGAATGTATTGCTATTCAGCTACTAAACAAACAGAATGAAGCCGTATTGTATGAGCGCTACAGAGGACCTGTAATGGAACATGGATGGATTTCTTGATTTTACTATGTATATTATAATATCCCTGTGTATCCATTTATGTACTTTATTTTATTAAGAAGTGCTTATAAGCTCTGTTTTTGCTGCCTAAAATGAAACAAATAGTCCCTGTATGGACTGCAGCTCATGAAGACCCAGACTCTACTGTGTCTAATACTAACCAATCAGTGACCATCTCAGCAACATGCTACTGAGATGTGGTCCCTGATAGGCTAGCACACTACACAGTCTGTGCCTGCATACGCTGCAGTGGGCAGTCCCATACAGGGACTATTTGATTTTGTTTTATGCAGTAAAAGCAGAGCTTGTTAGCCCTTCTTAATAAAATAAAGTACATAAAAGTAAATAGATACACAGGGATATTATGTATATCTAGTAAAATCCTGAAAACTTCCACATTCCTTTAACTTTTTATTAGCTATTCTTCTCCTCTCTAATCCTGCTGCAGTATGCATTTATATGGGCAGTGATTCTCAGGCACTCAGTATATTCTAGTTATTTCCAGCCAGGTCTGACTTCCAGAGCTGGGATTTAATGCAAAGCCCTCACGTCAAATGTCAGCTCTGAGAGTTCGAGGTGCCCGGGGGCGATGCTCTGCATCATTATAAGGTCCCATCACGGAGCCCTCGGCCTGAGCCTCTCCCATTACTAAGGTCCCATCACTGAACCCTCAGCCTGAGCCTCTCCCATCACTGAGCCTAGGCCTGAGCCTCCCCCATCACTGAGGTCCACCACTGAGCCTAGGCCTGAGCCTCTCCCATCACTGAGGTCCCATCCTGAGCTTCTCCCATCACAGAGGTCCGATTACTGAGCCCTCAGTCTGAGTCTCTCCCATCACTGAGGTACCATCACGGAGCCTAAGCCTGAGCCTCTCCTATCACTGAGGTCCCATCACTGAGCTTAGGCCTGAGCCTCTCCCATCACTGAGGTCCCATCCTGAGCCTCTCCCATCACTGAGGTCCAATCACTGAGCCCCCGGCCTGAGCCTCTCCCATCACTGAGGTCCCATCACTGAGCCCTCGGCCTGAGCCTCTCCCATCACTGAGCCCTCAGTCTGAGCCTCTCCCATCACTGAGCCCTCGGCCTGAGCCTCTCCCATCACTGAGCCCTCGGCCTGAGCCTCTCCCATCACTGAGCCCTCGGCCTGAGCCTCTCCCATCACTGAGCCCTCGGCCTGAGCATCTCCCATCACTGAGCCCTCGGCCTGAGCCTCTCCCATCACTGAGCCCTTGGCCTGAGCCTCTCCCATCACTGAGCCCTCGGCCTGAGCCTCTCCCATCACTGAGCCCTCGGCCTGAGCCTCTCCCATCACTGAGCCCTCGGCCTGAGCCTCTCCCATCACTGAGGTCCCATCACTGAGCTTAGGCCTGAGCCTCTCCCATCACTGAGCCCTCGGCCTGAGCCTCTCTCATCACTGAGGTCCCATCACTGAGCCCTCGGCCTGAGCCTTTCCCATCACTGAGGTCCCATCACTGAGCCCTCGGCCTGAGCCTCTCCCATCACTGAGGTCCCATCACTGAGCCCTCGGCCTGAGCCTCTCCCATCACTGAGGTCCCATCACTGAGCTTAGGCCTGAGCCTCTCCCATCACTGAGCCCTCGGCCTGAGCCTCTCCCATCACTGAGGTCCCATCACTGAGCCCTCGGCCTGAGCCTCTCCCATCACTGAGCCCTCGGCCTGAGCCTCTCCCATCACTGAGGTCCCATCACTGAGCCCTCGGCCTGAGCCTCTCCCATCACTGAGGTCCCATCACTGAGCCCTCGGCCTGAGCCTCTCCCATCACTGAGGTCCCATCACTGAGCCCTCGGCCTGAGCCTGTCCCATCACTGAGCCCTCGGCCTGAGCCTGTCCCATCACTGAGGTCCCATCACTGAGCCCTCGGCCTGAGCCTCTCCCATCACTGAGGTCCCATCACTGAGCTTAGGCCTGAGCCTCTCCCATCACTGAGCCCTCGGCCTGAGCCTCTCCCATCACTGAGGTCCCATCACTGAGCCCTCGGCCTGAGCCTCTCCCATCACTGAGGTCCCATCACTGAGCCCTCGGCCTGAGCCTCTCCCATCACTGAGGTCCCATCACTGAGCACTCGGCCTGAGCCTCTCCCATCACTGAGGTCCCATCACTGAGCCCTCGGCCTGAGCCTCTCCCATCACTGAGGTCCCATCACTGAGCCCTCGGCCTGAGCCTCTCCCATCACTGAGGTCCCATCACTGAGCCCTCGGCCTGAGCCTCTCCCATCACTGAGGTCCCATCACTGAGCCCTCAGCCTGAGCCTGTCCCATCACTGAGGTCCCATCACTGAGCCCTCGGCCTGAGCCTGTCCCATCACTGAGCCCTCGGCCTGAGCCTGTCCCATCACTGAGGTCCCATCACTGAGCCCTCGCCCTGAGCCTCTCCCATCACTGAGGTCCCATCATCGAGCCCTCGGCCTGAGCCTCTCCCATCACTGAGGTCCCATCATCGAGCCCTCGGCCTGAGCCTCTCCCATCACTGAGGTCCCATCATCGAGCCCTCGGCCTGAGCCTCTCCCATCACTGAGCCCAGGCCTGAGCCTCTCCCATCACTGAGGTACCATCACTGAGCCCTCGGCCTGAGAATTGTCCCATCACTGAGGTCCCATCACTGAGCCCTCGGCCTGAGCCTCTCCCATCACTGAGGTCCCATCACCGAACCCAGGCCTGAGCCTCTCCCATCACTGAGGTCCCATCATCGAGCCCTCACCCTGAGCCTCTCCCATCACTGAGGTCCCATCACTGAGCCCTCGGCCTGAGCCTCTCCCATCACTGAGATCCCATCACTGAGCCTAGGCCTGAGCCTCTCCCATCACTGAGGTCCCATCACTGAGCCCTCGGCCTTAGCCTCTCCCTTTACTGAGGTCCCATCACTGGGCCCTTGGCCTGAGCCAGTCCCATCACTGAGCCCTCGGCCTGAGCCTGTCCCATCACTGAGGTCCCATCACTGAGCCCTCGGCCTGAGCCTCTCCCATCACTGAGGTCCCATCACTGAGCCCTCGGCCTGAGCCTCTCCCATCACTGAGCCCTTGGCCTGAGCCTCTCCCATCACTGAGGTCCCATCACTGAGCCCTCGGCCTGAGCCTCTCCCATCACTGAGCCCTCGGCCTGAGCCTCTCCCATCACTGAGGTCCCATCATCGAGCCCTCGGCCTGAGCCTCTCCCATCGCTGAGCCCGGGCCTGAGCCTCTCCCATCACTGAGGTCCCATCACTGAGCCCTCGGCCTGAGCCTGTCCCATCACTGAGGTCCCATCACTGAGCCCTCAGCCTGAGCCTCTCCCATCACTGAGGTCTCATCACTAAGCCTAGGCCTGAGTCTCTCCCATCACTGAGGTCCCATCACTGAGCCCAGGCCTGAGCCTCTCCCATCACTGAGGTCCCATCATCGAGCCCTCAGCCTGAGCCTCTCCCATCACTGAGGTCCCATCACTGAGCCCTCGGCCTGAGCCTCTCCCATCACTGAGGTCCCATCACTGAGCCTAGGCCTGAGCCTCTCCCATCACTGAGGTCCCATCACTGAGCCCTCTGCCTTAGCCTCTCCCTTTACTGAGGTCCCATCAATGAGCCCTTGGCCTGAGCCTCTCCCATCACTGAGGTCCCATCATCGAGCCCTCAGCCTGAGCCTCTCCCATCACTGAGGTCCCATCACTGAGCCTAGGCCTGAGCCTCTCCCATCACTGAGGTCCCATCACTTAGCCCTCGGCCTTAGCCTCTCCCTTTACTGAGGTCCCATAAATGAGCCCTCGGCCTGAGCCTCTCCCATCACTGAGGTCCCATCACTGAGCTCTCGGCCTGAGCCTCTCCCATCACTGAGGTCCCATCACTGAGCCTAGGCCTGAGCCTCTCCCATCACTGAGCCCTCGGCCTGAGCCTCTCCCATCACTGAGGTCCCATCACTGAGCCCTCGGCCTTAGCCTCTCCCTTTACTGAGGTCCCATAAATGAGCCCTCGGCCTGAGCCTCTCCCATCACTGAGGTCCCATCACTGAGCTCTCGGCCTGAGCCTCTCCCATCACTGAGGTCCCATCACTGAGCCTAGGCCTGAGCCTCTCCCATCACTGAGCCCTCGGCCTGAGCCTCTCCCATCACTGAGGTCCCATCACTGAGCCTAGGCCTGAGCCTCTCCCATCACTGAGCCCTCAGCCTGAGCCTGTCCAATTACTGAGGTCCCATCACTGAGCCACTGAGCCAACACAGCAAAACTACATAATATTGCACACAGTAGGTAACAAATTAAAGTTTTTTTGTTTGTTTTTTTATACTGAAAAAAAGAGCATTTTATTTAGTTCTTTATAATAGAAAACTGAAACTATGGATCTACAGCAGGACTTTAAATGACTATGAAGAAACACATAAGGCACAATATATGATATTAGCTGAGTAAATTGCTTGGATGTACAGTGTATGTGCATGAGCCTGTCAGCCAATCAGAAAAAAGAACAGAATGATCCATCAGCTTCAGCCAATGATATAACATACAGTGGGATGAAGATGAAGATCCTCATTCAACTGAGGCTTCTGGAGATCAAGGAAATCAGAAATGGATCAGAAATGGAGCCCGTGAGTTATTTTGCTATTCAATTGGCAACTTTTTGAGGGCTTCGAGTTACGGGCTCCGAGCTGTGATTAATTGCAATTCATTGCAATGGTGAAAATCGCAAGTTAATGCCCCTCCAAGCCTTAGATCTTTCACGGCCGCAAGAGATCGCTATTCAATTGCTCCGATTCCCCGTCGCTAACCACCAGCCAAGGCCGCAAATGGCAAAAGTCACGAGTTACGGGTTCCAAGGAGGACTCGCAAAGGGAATAAAACATGTCCGGAGCACTTGAAATGCTAATAAAACATTAATACTGTACTTCTAAATACGGGGAAAGAGATGAAAGGCATTACAATAGCACAACATTCTCAAGCTCGCAAATCAGCCCCAAAAATACTTTATCTCATGTTTAATTTCCGAGAGTGAGAGCGAGAGAGAGAGAGAGAGAGCGAGAGAGGAGGAGAGACAAGAAACAGGAAGGACAGACACTAAGAGGAGAGATTGAGAGAGCAAGGGTGAGAGAAAGAGAGAGAGAGAAGAGAGACACAGAGAGAGAGAGCGAGAGAGAGAGAGAGAGAGCGAGAGAGGAGGAGAGACAATAAACAGGAAGGACAGACACTAAGAGGAGAGATTGAGAGAGCAAGGGTGAGAGAAAGAGAGAGAGAAGAGAGACACACAGAGAGAGAGAGAGAGCGAGAGAGAGACACAGAGACCAAGGGTGAGAGAAAGAGACAGAGGAGAGAGACACAGAGAGCAAGGGTGAGAGAGAGCGAGAGAGAGACACAGAGAGCAAGGGTGAGAGAAAGAGACAGAGGAGAGAGACACAGAGAGCAAGGGTGAGGGAGAGAGAGAGGAGAGAGACACAGAGAGCAAGGGTGAGAGAAAGCGAGAGAAGAGAGAGACACACACACACACACAGAGAGAAAGAGAGAGAGGAGAAAGAGAGAGAGAGAAGAGAGACACACAGAGAGAGAGACACACAGAGAAAGAGAGATAGAGAGGAGAGAGAGAGAGAGACACAGAGAGCAAGGGTGAGAGAGAGAGAGAGGAGAGAGACACAGAGAGCAAGGGTGAAAGAAAGAGAGAGAGAGGAGAGAGACACAGAGAGAGAGAGAGAGAGAGAGAGGAGAGAGAGAAACACAGAGAGAGAGGAGAGAGCGAGACACAGAGAAAGAGAGAGATGAAAGAGAGAGAGAAAGAGACACACACACACACAGAGAGAGAGAGAGAGAAAGAGAGAGAGAGAGAGACAGAGACACACAGAGAGAGAGAGAGAGAGGAGAGACAGAGAGACACACAGAGAGAGAGGAGAGAGAGAGACACAGAGAAAGAGAGAGATGAGAGAGACACAGACAGGAGACAGAGAGAGAGAGAGAGAGAGAGAGATTGAGAGAGCAAGGGTGAGAGAAAGAGAGAGAGGAGAGAGACACAGAGAGCAAGGGTGAGAGAAAGAGAGAGAGACACACACACACACAGAGAGAGAGGGGAGATAGAGGAGAGAGAGAGACACACACACAAGGAAAAAGAGAGAGAGGAGAGAGACACAGATAGGAGACATAGAGAGAGAGGCACACACACACACAGAGGAGATTATATATATATATATATATATATATATATATATATATATATAGAGAGAGAGAGAGAGAGAGAGAGAGAGAGAGAGAGAGAGAGAGAGAGAGACAGAGAGGAGACAGAAAGAGAGAGAGGAGAGAGAGAAAGAGAGAGAAAGAGAGAGGAAAGAGAGAGGAGAGAGAGAGAGAGACAGAGAGGAGACATAGAGAGAGAAAGAGAGAGAGAAAGAGAGAGAGAGAGAGGAGAGAGGGAGGAGAGAGGAAAGAGAGAGAGAGGAGAAAGGGAGGAGAGAGAGAGGAGACATAGAGAAAGAGAGAGGAGACAGAGAAAGAGAGAGGAGAGAGAGGAGACATAGAGAAAGAGAGGAGACATAGAGAAAGAGAGAGGAGAGAGAGACAGAGAGGAGACATAGAGAATAAGAGAGAGATAGATAGAGAGACAGAGAGAAGGGAGAAACACTGAGTGGAGAGATAGAGACAGAGAGTTGTTTGAGAGGAGAGACACTGAGAAGAGACACTGAAAGGACAGAGAGAGAGAGAAAGAGAGAGAGAGAGACAGAAAAAGAGAGACACTGAGAGGAGAGACATTGTGAGAGACACTGAGAATGAGAGAGACAGAAAGGAGAGACACAGTGAGAATGAGAGCTCAGTGGGATATTTGACATATGAATGATTATTTATATCTCGGAGGACAGAAGGGAGAGGGACATATGATAGAAACATTCAAATACATCAAAAGATTTAGTAAAGCTCAGGAGGGAGGTGCTGAAAGACAAGGAGAAACATGAACAAGAGGTCATGATATCAAGTCGGACAGGGAAGGAATATGTGGGTAAATGTCTAAAAATCCCTCTAATCATTATGTTGACCCCCCAGGGGTGTCTATACAGGCACTTAGTCCCTCCCAATCAGCATTGAGTATTTGGGGACCGATTTTAACCCATTATGTACCTGCTGTGCCTTCCTGCTGGGATGTAACCCACCTGGCTGCTTCCTTTGAGGTAATAAAACAGGCATGTCCAGCTGTTGCTTAGCTCTGCCAAACAGAGAGAGGAAGGGAAAAACAACTTAGATATGCCTTTAAGAATACCGGAGATAAATATAATGCAGGACTGGTATATATATATATATATATATATATTGTTTAAACACACACTTTGTGTTAAGTGCACACAAAAACCGCCAGGCAGCGTTGTTACCTCTCATGTAAAGTGATGTCACTAAACACAAAGCAGCGCTCTTTTGTATGCCGCAGATCCCCTTCTGGGTAATATTAGTGAAATGCAGGCCTGTATTATTCTAATGATTGGCACTCTGCAGGGTGAGCCATTTCAGATTGTGAAGCTTTTTGTCTGTGCCAGCTCTAGTCTGCAATCTGTCCCAGCGGTGCGTCCACAGCGTACGTTTTGTGATCTGATTGGCGCTGGGAGCTATGCCCACCTTGTATGAATGGTGCTCTCAGCAGCCCACTTTGCCACCTGAATGATCAGCCCTTTTCTTGGCAGGAAGGATCTCAGTGCTCGGTGCCAGCCACGGGCATCAGAGACAATCTGTGATCAGTCAGGCCTGGAGCTGCTCTGTGCCCACCACATGGAGTCACCGGCTGCTCTTTCTCTCCAGGCAGTGCAGAGCTCAGAGGGTTATACTGATCCAAATCCTGGTACTTATACCCATACATTGCCAGGCACATCAATGGCATCCAGCAAGTCCAAGGAGAAGCAGATTATAGAATAGAAAGCAGAAACATAGATGTGAAGGCTGATCAAAAGCAAAAGGCCCATGTAGTCTGCCCATTTAATCTACCTTACACTATCAACAAAGGTCCGCATAGTTAGAACTATGGTATTCCCAGTAGTAACTTACGGATGTGAGAGCTGGACCATAAAGAAGGCTGAGCGCTGGAGAATTGAGGCCTTTGAATTGTGGTGTTAGCTCAAAAATCTTGGCCATATCATGAGAAGACTCTGATGCTGGGAAAGATTGAAGGCACAAGAAGAAGGGGACAGCACAGGTGGAGATGGAAGATGAGGTAATGGAAGCAGTGAACATGAGCTTTATGGAGCTTAGAAGGGCAGTAGCTGACAGATGCGCCGTGGGTTCATGGAGAGTTGGACATGACTGAACGACTCAACAACTAATCCTAAGGTTTGCCTTCTACCTCCCAGTCATTGTTTCTGACATCTCTGTAAACTGCGGTCTGGGCACATTGATGGCAAAATACATATAAATGCAAAATACAAACTTCACAAAAGGCAGAAACTATATCCGGACACTGGTAAGCCCCTTATCTAATTTCAGATACTATCTCCTTAAGAGCCCTTAAAGGGATATGGAAGGTTTCTGGATGTTACTAGGTATATAATATCCCTGTTTATCAATTTAACTTTATGTATTTTATTTTATTTTATTTAGAAGAGCTTATAAGATGTTTTTTTACTGCCGCTTATCAAAAAAAATAGTCTCTGTTCGAGGCTGCCCAATGTGCAGTGTCCTAGCCTATCACGGACCATGTCTCAGCAGCATGTTGCTAAAAGATGGTCACTGCTTGGTTAGTATAAGACACTACACACAAAGGTACTCCTGAGTCGTTGTCTTTGTGAGTTGCAGAGGGCAGACCCATACAGGGACTATTTGTTTGGTTTTAAGCAGTAAAAACAGAATGTATAAAGCACGTCATAATAAAATAAAGTACATAAAAGTAATTAGATACACAGGGGTATTACTGGGTTGAGCCACATTATTTTGACTACAGCCTAGTTTTGATGTCAACAGTGCATAGCCAATGGAATTGGCTTGGTTGGTATATAAGGTGACATGTAAGCATTCTGTAAACATATCAGCCATCACTGTCCTGGGTAAAATGCTGGTGAACATCGGCTGCAAAGGTAGGTGAGGGCCAACCGACCCGATACCGTTGAGCAACTCACCATCCAAACGAACCAGGGACTACCAGACGTGCGTCTAAAACCACAGTACAGCCAACAATGTTGTCTATGGGGCTCTGAAGCAAATGGGTGGTCACTGCACCCATGGCGACGAGGGTTCATTGCCAGAAATGGCTTCAATTTGCACAACAGTACCAAAATTGGACCTCTTGTGATTGAAAGGGTTGCCTTCTCTGATGAGTCATATAGACTGGACGAAGGTTGGCGTGTCAGACGCAAAACCTCAGAGATCAAACAACATTGTTGGAACAACACAAGCTGGTGGCGGCAGCGTTATGGTCTGGGGAATGTTTTCTTGGCATTGTCTCAGTCCTCTTATACCTCTGGAAGACACTCTCACACAATTGGGTTATCTATCCATCCTTTCAGATCAAGTTCACCCATTCCCTGGAGCGAATGGGATCTTCCAGAAGGACAATGCAACGTCATACGGACAGAATTGTCCTGGAGTGGTTAGAGGAGCACGACAAAGTACTTCCTAGTACTTCCCTGGCCTCCAGATTCCCAGAACTTGAACCCAATTAAGCACCTGTGGGACCACCTCAAAACGCCATGTTCGCCATATGGATCCTCCAATGCGCATTCTCCAGCTGCTGTCGGATACACCTCAGTCTGCATGGCTCCAGATACCCTTGCCAACCTTCCAGCTTCTTATTGACTCACTGCCACGCCGTCTAGCTGCTGTCCGTGCCGCACACGGAGGTTATTGGGGATATATGGGGTCATAATAATGTGATTGGACTGTATATATACTTAGTAAAATACAGAAAACTTCCATATCCCTTTAAGGTACCCTGACTGGTGATACCAAAATGATTTCTGCTGCCAATAAAGCTGATTTAATCTGACTTTCTATGAGTGGGAGCAGCGTGGGAGCGGGAGTGGGAGAAGGTAACGAGGGAGGCAGGTTTTGTCAGACAGCAAAGTCTCACATTGAATTAAAATAAAAATATATTTAATAATTTGTGTGGTTTCTATGAGGGCCGCATAGTGCGCTGCTCCACCCGCCTGACTCATTATAAATATGTAAATATTGTATTGCTTTATTTGTACACACAGGAAATCAGTTATTTATGGCTGGGACTGATTTATGTAAATATGTATTATGATGTCATAGACTGAATGTACCCAGGTTTTCTAGACCTTAGAGCCATCAGACAAGAAGCACCTTTGTAATATGGAGATGTGCTCAGTTCACATGTGATATAAATGTCAGCCACGGTGCTCAGTTCGTCAGTTCATTATAAGTGCTGGTCAGTGGTAGAACAAGAGGTCATGGTCCATAGCTGGAGTGTTAGACAGGTTAGTGGATTCAAGGTACAGTCTGACATTTGAGTTGGTATTAGCAAAAAAAAACTAGATGAAGATAACAGAGTTACTGTGGGAAAGGTAGATAAAATGGGTAATTGGAAAACAAAACCTACTGAGGTTTTCGTGAAAAAATCAGCAATATGTAGATTATTTAGATAGATAGATAGATAGATAGATACATACATAGATTGATAGATAGGCCGATAGATAGACCGATAGATAGGCCGATAGATCGATAGATAGATAGGGCGATACATAGGGTGATAGATAGATAGATAGATAGATAGATAGATAGATAAATAGATATGTAAATATGTTATTGCTCTATTTGTACACACAGGAAATCAGTTTATGGCTGGGACTGATTTATGTAAATATGTATTATGATGTCATAGACTGAATGTACTCAGGTTTTCTAGACCTTAGATCCATCAGACAAGAAGCACCTTTGTAATATGCATGTAATATAAATGTCAGCCACAGTGCTCAGTTCATTATAAGTGCTGGTCAGTGGTAGAACAAGAGGTCATGGTCCATAGCTGGAGTGTCAGACAGGTTAGTGGATTCAAGGCACAGTCTGACATTTGAGTTGGTATTAGCAAAAAAAAACTAGATGAAGATAACAGAGTTATTGTGGGAAAGGTAGATAAAATGGGTAATTGGAAAACAAAACCTACTGAGGACTCTTCTGAGGTTTTTGTGAAAAAAATCAGTAATCTGTAGATTATTTAGATAGATAGTTAGATAGATAGGCCAATAGATAGATAGTTAGATAGATAGGCCAATAGATAGATAGTTAGATAGATAGGCCAATAGATAGATAGTTAGATAGATAGGCCAATAGATAGATAGATAGATAGATAGATAGATAGATAGATAGATAGATAGGCCGATAGATAGATAGGCCGATAGATAGATAGGCCGATAGATAGGCCGATAGATAGGCCGATAGATAGATAGATAGATAGATAGGCCGATAGATAGATAGATAGATAGATAGATAGATAGATAGATAGATAGATAGATAGATAGATAGGCTGAAAGATAGATAGGCCGATAGATAGATAGGGCGATAGATAGATAGGGCGATAGATAGATAGGGCGATAGATAGATAGGGCGATAGATAGATAGGGCGATAGATAGGGCGATAGATAGATAGGGCGATAGATAGATAGGGCGATAGATAGATAGGGCGATAGATAGATAGGGCGATAGATAGGGGCTGATAGATAGGGGCCGATAGATAGATAGGGGCCGATAGATAGATAGGGCGATAGATAGATAGATAGATAGGGCGATAGATAGATAGATAGGGGCCGATAGATAGATAGATAGGGGCCGATAGATAGATAGATAGGGGCCGATAGATAGATAGATAGGGGCCGGTAGATAGATAGGGGCCTATAGATAGATAGGGGCCGATAGATAGATAGATAGATAGGGGCCGATAGATAGATAGTGACTTATCCTGGGCATTCATTCTGGATTATTATAAAGGGATTTGATTCGTCTGCTGTCAGATATCAGCTAAAGTCTTATCATTACTGGACAGAGACGACAGAGCAGAGAAGAATGACAAACACTTTTCTCTTTAGAGGCTGTAAGAATCCAACTTGTATCTAATTTCCAAAATAATAGGAGATGTCAAGACTGTGCTATTAGCTCTGATAAATGAGATTAGGGATGCACTCAGAGGGACACGATATCTGCAGCCTCCAAAGCAAAAGCGCATACTAATAACAAGCATGGGCTGATGGGATTGTATTTACAGAGATATGATTATAGGGACATGGAAGGCTTCTGGATGTTACTAGGTATATAATTTTTAATCCCTGTGTATCTATTTACTTTATGTTCTTTATGTTATTATGAAGTGCTTATAAGCTCTGATTTAACGGTCTAAAATCAAACAAATAGTCCCTGTGTGGGTCTGCCCACTGCCGCTCATGAAGACACAAACTCTGTAATACTGGGTGGATACTAACCACTGAAAATCTTACTGCAACATGCTGCTGAGACGTGGTCCCTGATAGGCTAGGACACTACACTGCACAGTGGACAGACCCATATAGGGACATACAGAGCTTATAAACACTTCTTTAAAAAAATATAACAATTAAAATAAAAATGATATACCTAGTAACACCCAGGATCCTGCCATGTCCCTTTAAAACTTGTAATCGGAAACTTCCATCTAAAATCTAAATTTCACAGGAAGTAAGAGTTTATCATCATGAGCAAGAAACTAGATGGGGGGGGGGGGGTATGCTCTTGTAGTGATTTGGGGGTTATGCTCTTGTAGTGAATGGGGGGGGGGTATGCTCTTGTAGTGATGGGGGGGTATGCTCTTGTATTGAATGGGAGTTCGTGTGAGTTTCATCAGGGTAGGGCTGTGTTTTGGAACAGGAGGAGACGGTGGAGAAGGAAGAGACAATGGGGCAGGAAAAGAAGATGGAGCAGCAAAAGAAGATGGAGCAGGAAGAGACAGTGGAACTGGAAGAGGCGATAGAGCAGGAAGAGACCATGGAGCAGGAAGAGACCATAGAGCAGGAAGAGACCATGGAGCAGGAAGAGACCATAGAGCAGGAAGAGACCATAGAGCAGGAAGAGACAGTGGAGGTGGAGGAAACAGTGGAGGTGGAAGAGACGATGGAGCTGGAAGAGACGATGGAGCTGGAAGAGACGATGGAGCTGGAAGAGACGATGGAGCTGGAAGAAACGATGGAGACGGGGGAGACAATGCAACAGGGGGAGACAATGAAGCAGGATTATATGATGGAACAAGAAAAAATTATGGAGCAGGAAGATACAATGCAGGAAGATACTATGGAGGAGGAGACAATGGAGCAAGAAGATATAATGGCGCAGGGAGAGACAATGGTGCAGGAAGATATGATGGAGCACAAAGAAATGTTGGAGCAGGAAGATACCATGGGGCAGGGGAAGAAAATTGGGCAGGAGGACACTATGGAGCAGGTGGAGCAAGAAGATATGATGGAGCATGGGGGGGCAATGGAGCAAGAAGATATGATGAAGCAAGGAGAGAGAATAGCACAGGAACATATTATAGAGCAGACGGAGACAATGGAGCAGGAAGATATGATAGAGCAGGAAGATACTATGGAACAGTGGGAGATAATGGAGCAGGAAGAAATGATGGAGCACGAAGAGACAATGGAACAAGAAAAGACAATGGCAGGGGAAGATACGATGAAGCAGGGGGAGACAATGGAGCAGGGGGAGACAATGGAGCAGGGGGAGACAATGGAGCAGGGGGAGACAATGGAGCAGGGGGAGACAATGGAGCAGGGGGAGACAATGGAGCAGGGGGAGACAATGGAGCAGGGGGAGACAATGGAGCAGGGGGAGACAATGGAGCAGGGGGAGACAATGGAGCAGGGGGAGACAATGGTGCAGGGGGAGACAATGAAGCAGGGGGAGACAATGAAGCAGGTGGAGACAATGGAGCAGGAAGATATGATAGAGCAGCAAGATACTATGGAACAGGAGGATATAATGGTGCAGAAGGATGCTATGGAGCAGGGGGAGATAATAGAGCAGGAAGATACTATGGAGCAGGAAGATACTATGGAGCAGGAAGATACTATGGAGCAGGGGGAGACAATGGAGCAAGAAGAGACAATGGAGCAAGGAGATACAATAGAGCAAGGAGATACAATAGAGCAAGGAGAGACAATAGAGCAAGAAGAGACAATGGAGCAAGAAGAGACAATGGAGCAAGAAGAGACAATGGAGCGGGGGGATACTATGGAGCAGGAAGATGCTATGGAGCAGGGGGAGACCATGGAGCAAGAAGAGACAATGGAGCAAGAAGATATGATGACAGTGGAAGATACAATGGTGCAGGAAGATACTATGGAGCAGGGGGAGACCATGGAGCAAGAAGAGACCATGGAGCAAGAAGATATGATGACAGGGGAAGATACTATGGAGCAGGAAGATACTATGGAGCAGGGGGAGACAATGGAGCAAGGAGAGACAATGGAGCAAGAAAAGACAATGGAGCAAGAAAAGACAATGGAGCAAGAAGAGACAATGGAGCAAGAAGAGACAATGGAGCAAGAAGAGACAATGGAGCAAGAAGAGACAATGGAGCAAGAAGAGACAATGGAGCAAGAAGAGACAATAGAGCAGGGGGATACTATAAAGCAGGAAGATATGATGACAGGGGAAGATACTATGGAGCAGGGGGAGACCATGGAGCAGGGGGAGACCATGGAGCAGGGGGAGACCATGGAGCAGGGGGAGACCATGGAGCAGGGGGAGTCCATGGAGCAGGGGGAGACCATGATGCAAGAAGAGGCCATGGAGCAAGAAGAGACCATGGCGCAAGAAGAGACCATGGCGCAAGAAGAGACCATGGCGCAAGAAGAGACCATGGAGCAGGGGGATACTATAAAGCAGGAAGATATGATGACAGGGGAAGATACTATGGAGCAGGAAGATACTATGGAGCAGGGGGAGACAATGGAGCAAGGAGAGACAATGGAGCAAAGAGAGACAATGGAGCAAAGAGAGACAATGGAGCAAGGAGAGACAATGGAGCAAGAAGAGACAATGGAGCAAGAAGAGACAATAGAGCAGGGGGATACTATAAAGCAGGGGGATACTATAAAGCAGGAAGATATGATGACAGGGGAAGATACTATGGAGCAGGAAGATACTATGGAGCAGGAAGAGACCATGGAGCAAGAAGAGACCATGGAGCAAGAAGAGACCATGGAGCAAGAAGAGACCATGGTGCAAGAAGAGACAATAGAGCAAGAAGAGACAATGGAGCAGGGGGATACTATAAAGCAAGAAGATATGACAGGGGAAGATACTATGGAGCAGGAAGATACAATGGAGCAAGGAGAGACAATGGAGCAAGAAGAGACAATAGAGCAAAAAGAGATAATAGAGCAAAAAGAGACAATAGAGCAGGGGGATACTATAAAGCAGGAAGATATGATGACAGGGGAAGATACTATGGAGCAGGGGGAGACCATGAAGCAGGGGGAGGCCATGAAGCAGGGGGAGACCATGAAGCAGGGGGAGACCATGGCGCAAGAAGAGGCCATGGAGCAAGAAGAGGCCATGGAGCAAGAAGAGGCCATGGGGCAAGAAGAGGCCATGGGGCAAGAAGAGACCATGGCGCAAGAAGAGACCATGGCGCAAGAAGAGACCATGGCGCAAGAAGATATGATGTCAGGTGAAGATATGATGAAGCAGGAAGGTACGATGGAGCAGGAAGGTACGATGGGGCAGGGGGAGACAATGGGGCAGGGGGAGACAATGGGGCAGGGGGAGACAATGGGGCAGGGGGAGACAATGGAGCAGGGGGAGACAATAGAGCAGGGGGATACTATAAAGCAGGAAGATATGATGACAGGGGAAGATACTATGGAGCAGGGGGAGACCATGAAGCAGGGGGAGGCCATGAAGCAGGGGGAGACCATGAAGCAGGGGGAGACCATGGCGCAAGAAGAGGCCATGGAGCAAGAAGAGGCCATGGAGCAAGAAGAGGCCATGGGGCAAGAAGAGGCCATGGGGCAAGAAGAGACCATGGCGCAAGAAGAGACCATGGCGCAAGAAGAGACCATGGCGCAAGAAGATATGATGTCAGGTGAAGATATGATGAAGCAGGAAGGTACGATGGAGCAGGAAGGTACGATGGGGCAGGGGGAGACAATGGGGCAGGGGGAGACAATGGGGCAGGGGGAGACAATGGGGCAGGGGGAGACAATGGAGCAGGGGGAGACAATGGAGCAGGGGGAGACAATGGAGCAGGGGGAGACAATGGAGCAGGGGGAGACAATGGAGCAGGGGGAAATGATGGGGCAAGAAGATATGATGGGGCAGGAAGGGATGATGGGGCAGGGGGAGACAATTAAGCAGGAGGGAACAATGGGGCAGGGGGAGACGATGGAGCAGGGGAGACGATGGAGCAGGGATAGACGATTGAGCAGGGAGAGACGATTGAGCAGGGAGAGACGATTGAGCAGGAAGAGACGATTAAGCAGGAGGAGACGATTAAGCAGGAGGAGACGACTGAGCAGGAGGAGACAATTGATCAGGCGGATACGATGGAGGAAAAATATATGATGGAGCAGGGGGAGACGATGGGGCAGGGAGAGACGATGGGGCAGGGGGAGACAATGGGGCAGGGGGAGACAATGGGGCAGGGGGAGACAATGGGGCAGGGGGAGACAATGGGGCAGGGGGAGACAATGGGGCAGGGGGAGACTATAGAGAAGGAGTAGACGATGGAGCAGGCGGACACGATGGACTAGGAGGATACAATGGAGCAGGGGGACACGATGGAGCAGGGGGACACGATGGAGCAGGGGGACACACGATGGAGCAGGGGGACACACGATGGAGCAGGGGGACACACGATGGAGCAGGGGGACACACGATGGAGCAGGGGGACACACGATGGAGCAGGGGGACACGATGGAGCAGGGGGACACGATGGAGCAGGGGGACACGATGGTGCAGGGGGACACGATGGAGCAGGGGGACACGATGGAGCAGGGGGACACGATGGAGCAGGGGGACACGATGGAGCAGGGGGACACGATGGAGCAGGGGGACACGATGGAGCAGGGGGACACGATGGAGCAAGAAGATATAATGGAGCAGGGGGAGACAAAGGGGCAGGGGGAGATGATGGAGCAGGGGGAGACAATGGGGCAAGAAGATATGATGGAGCAGGGGGAGACAAAGGGGCAGGGGGAGATGATAGAGCAGGTGGAGACGATGGAGCAGGAAGATATGATGGAGCACACAGAGTCAATGGAGCAAGAAAATATGAGGGGGCAGGAGGAGACGGAGCAGGGGGAGACGATGAAAGAGGAGGAGGAGTTGGAGGAGGAGGAGAAGGAGGAGAAGGAGGAGAAGATGGAGCATAGGGAGTCGATGGAAGAGACAATGTAGGAGGAGAAGATGCAGCGAGGGGAAACGATGGGCCAGGGGGAGACAATAGATGCGACAGAGATGATGGTCCCACACACAATGAAGTTTGATTTTTTTTGTTAGAAGCCTGAAGTAAAAATGATTTTAAATGTGAAATGTGTCTTATTCACAACTTGATAATTTGTCACATTCTTCTGGAATATACGAGCAGACACTGCAGATATGGGGATGACTAGAGCCGCTTACTTGAAGGGGGTAAATGGCTTAAATATTTTTTCAAATAAAAATGAAAAAAAAAAAAACATGGCCTTTAATTTATTAGCTATTATATATACTCATAATGAAAAGAGCTGTATGTTGTATGTGTGCAGAGAATGGCTTTTAGTTGGGGCATCACCAGCAAGAATGATGAGAAGCTCAAGATCAGTGGTGGATTTCAGAGACCAACAAGGGCTATGCCAAGGACATCCTTAAGCCACAGGTGCAGTGACATGGAATAGGGATGGCGTATACGCAGAGATAGTGATTGGCAGTGATTGCCAAGGCTTGATAGGCATGTCAGGGTGTAGGCACCAGGCAGTACCCTGACTATATCAATGTGAGTACTTTGCCAGAGCATCTAAAACCTTTTGTGACCCATTATTGAAGAAGTACCCTTGAAGTTGTGAATTGTACCTAAGTAACTGAGTAAAAGCCAAAAGCAAGAAGTTCACTCCTTCTAATGAAGAGAATCTGTCCGACATCTTCTATTATCTGTAACCCTTCCCAGAAAGTAAAGTACAAACACTGCCTGATGGATGCGTTATCCACAGTCATATCACAAGCACATTCATATTAAGTATAAAGTGTAATATTACACAATAAGCATTCATACATGATATATCATCTGACCCAGCTTCTGCCTCCAACTACCGCCCTATCTCACTGCTTCCCCTGGCTTCTAAACTCCTTGAGCGGCTTGTTTACAATCGCTTCACTCAATTTATTTCTTCCAATTCCCTTCTTGACCCCTTCCAATCTGGTTTCCGTGCCCAACATTCAACAGAAACAGCCCTCACAAAAGTCACCAATGACTAACTGCCAAATCAAAGGGTCACTTCTCAATTCTAATTCTCCTGGACCTCTCTGCTGCCTTCAACCCAGTTGACCACCCTCTTCTAATCCAAACTCTCTGCTCATTTGGCATCCAGGGCACAGCTCTTTCATGGTTCACATCCTATCTAAAAGATCGTACATTTAGCGTCTCCTTCTCTGGCACCTCTTCTCCTCACCCCATGTCCCCAAGGTTCTGTCCTAGCCCCCCTCCTCTTCTCCATCTACACCTCCTCCCTTGGCACCCTCATAAAATCCTTTGGATTTCAGTATAATCTCTATGCAGATGATACTCAAATCTACCTCTCTGCACCCGATCTATCCCCCTCTCTTTTAGCTCATGTTTCCAACTGCCTCTCTAGCATATCCTCCTGGATGTCAACTCAAACTCAACATGTCTAAGACTGAACTCCTAATCTTTCCACCCTCTACTACACCTTCCACTCCTCAAATATCTCTCACTGTTGACAACATCATCATCACTCCCACCTCCCAGGCCCGTTGTCTTGCCTTTAGCTACAGGAATCTTGCCTCATGACCTTGAAGTGGATGGGCACCCTTGATATGTCCCCTAAAAGACAACACTTTATTTTGGATTTTACACAGTATATAAAGTGTAAAAGATCAATGGCTTCAGTTATACATTAACATAGCTGGGGATTAAGCAACCTCAAATTCCCCGCCTGGTTGGGGAACAGCCAATAGGAGAAATGCTGACTGGCCCACAAGGAGCCAATTAGGAGGTAGTGGACAACATGTGGTTTGAATTGCCTGCCCTAGAAGACGGGTCTATGGGAGGTGGCCTAGATCGGCTGTGACCTGACTGGCTGAGCAGTAGTGTTAGCAGCTAAGGTACGCTAGACCAGGAGTTACAAAGTGTTTAGGCAGTTAGACTGACTGATATTACCATTTCATTCAACAGGGTTAGCAACATGGGGTGGGGAGAAATACTGGTCACAGCCAGTCTTGGTAGACTAAGGGTGCCAGCCATGGCATCCTCTCAGGGTATTGAACATGCAGATATCAAGTAACCATGATCATATGTAACTGCAGTACAACACATATAAAAGCATGTAGTCTTCTAGGATGGGTATAGCTTGTGTGTCACCCAAATCTAAGAGTTAGTTCCACGGTATACAGTGACCACATGGATAGTAGTACATTGCATAAAATAAATATCATGGCATAATTGTCTAGTCCAGTCAGGGTATTATGGGGCTCTAACATAATGGGCCAATAGGAGGGAACTGGTCCATTAATTTAGCCCCCTTCTCCCAGGCCTGAGAGGACACCAAGGGGCTAATTGATTAATTGTGTGTCTCCTGTAGAAGGGCTGGGAAGCCCAGGACATGATTAAGCTCTGCTTGTGATCCTGTGCTAATAGTCCATACTCAGACTGATATATCCTGGTGGTAGCTTTCCCCATGACAAGATTCCTTCAGGGTCTCATCCTGAGTCCACTGGTGAGGCAACAACTTGAGCCTGAGGTAGCCTAGTGCTCATCCTGGGCTGCTGCCCATGTCCTCTTTTTCCACTGACTTGGAAGCACGGTGCTACCTGAAGAGACCATCTGCCTAGCCCTTCACAGAGTGACTTATCCTTGGGCTATAGCAAGGGAGTGTGGCTCCAATTCAAATCTCCCCCTTCACCATTCCTGGCCAATCTGGTGGCTTCCTTGACAGGTGTCACTCTGATTATTCCAGGAACTCTGGGCAGCAACCAATCAGATTGGGGGCCTATGTACACTCTAATTGCCAGGTTCCCTCTGCATCATCTTCTGGGCTGGATGACCAATAATGACTTGACACCCCACCAGGTACCTTGAAGACACCGTAAACGCCAGAAATATTACAAACAAAACCCATCAAGTTATGCAGTTTTCTAGAGAGATTGTGTTGGTCTCAAGCTGGTAATATACCAAGGGACAGGAACCAATGGCCCAGAGATGGCTCAGAACAGAACAATATTTGGAAATGTTGGTTAAGAACAGAATGACCTCAACCAACGGAGAGTCACCTGATGAGATACAGGATTCTGGATAACGTCTCTTGATCTAGTTTCGCACGGTTTGGCTCAATAATTGTATGTTTATGAAACTGCAATAAGTACAGTTAATATTGTGAGAATATGGAGGTTGTGTACAAAAAACTGAGAAATGTCAGCATCCTCAGTGGAGCTAGGATTTACAAATCTAAGTGGGCAAATGCCCTTAATATACAATGTCCTGAACAGAAGAAGAAATGCTAGAATTTCAGAAATAAAAGCTAATGACGTAGGATGATATTCAGTGGCAAAGTTAGAGAATGAAGGAATAAAAGTGGTCGTCCAATCCCCCCCCCCTCCAACACACACACACACAACACCCACCCCTCTTAGCAACCATCCCTACATAGCACCAAACCTTGTCAGCCAACACTTCTCTGCATCAAACTCACATATCACCCATCCCAATCTCCTTTGCTCCCACTGACAGAGCCCCCCCCCACCATGTACTTCTCTGTAATTCTCTTTGCTCTCTCACCTTTTCCCTGATACACACCCCCAGTGTGCTGAACTGCTCCACACTGCCACCGTTTTGGCGCTTTATAAAAGAAAGTGTTTTTTTTAAACTCACAAAGATTAGTTTCCAGCCAGAGATAAGTTTTTTTTTTTAAATTACACAGCACTGCCACCATCCCAGAGGAGGGCCCTGGTGCATTGCACTACCTGCATCACTGGTAGCTTCGCCCCTGATAATAACACTATACACTCGCACAATTTTAAGAACAAATATATTTGTATAATTATTTGCAAAAAACGGTTACAAACACCCACACAAGCGGCACTTTAACACAATAGATCTAACACGCAATCACTAAATACGGATTTAAACAAAAAAATATGAACCGGGGGACTCAGAACGCAAAATTTACGACTTGGCTTAAAAAAAATACGAGCCGCGGGACTTAGAAAAAAAACCCATTATGAACTCACAAAAATACGACCTCAACGGCCGAACCGCGCGCACCTGAAAACATTAAAAACACAATAAATACACACAAAATATACAGAAAAAGCTTACCCACAGCAAGGGGGCACCCAGGACCTCTGCAAGTGAAGTTACACCTCGATTTAAGTCCAAATTCCCGAGTTTAGACACCCGAAAGTCCCCTAAGCGAGAGAAAAAATGGTCTCCGAAAAAAACGAAAACGAGGCTACATGACCCTAAAGCCGCAAAACACCACGAAACACATACGGATTTTCCAAAAAGCCGTACAAGGTACACTTTTAGCAAGGACGCTAGATCATCCACACCCGCGTATCACATACATTCGCCCATCATTTTACAACAATAACTTACAAAATGCGGAAGTACACAGCTACCCTAACGGCTTCCCCTCGTGCACGCAGCCTATTTACACTACACACATTGCTGACACTTACACCTCAGCTCCACAACAGTGCAAATCTACATTGTATGCTGCAGGTACATCAAAACAGATTGTCAGCTCTTCAGCACAATGATTCCTGCATATATTACTTCCAAATAAGTAAAGTATATTCATTTATTAATTTTTTAATTATTTAATTAGCATACAAAAAAATATTGCAATAAACACAAAAACCATTCACCGCGCACCTCACAATGAGCGCCAATGCTGCTCATAGCACACAAAGCCTTGCAATAAGCGCAAAAAGCAGATCAGCGCCGACCAAACAATAACAGCAAAAGCGCCTATCAGAAAAAAAAAGCGCTCAGCGCGAGGCTCGCAATGAGCGCCGAAAAATATCAGACTACCAAAAAAATTAATGTCTGTGGCAAACAGCATTACCTGCCTTACAATGTTATTGCCCCATCATTTTTGACGGGCAAGTAGATAGTATATATATATTGCTCCTCTTGTAGTGCTCTATCCCCCAGATTTTTTTGACTTATTTGCCCCTGGTGTAGAGGAAGTTATATCCCCGGATCTGCTTCTCCTGCCCTCTGAGCATTTAGTATCATGTGCAACCTGCTAAATTCAAAGAAGAAATGCCATATTAGTAATGGGTGTAAGAACTGGGGGACGAGGGGGGACAAATCCCCCACAGATTTTTCATTGTGTGTCGAGAAGCAGTTGTGTACTTTTATTCTATATGCGGTATCCCCCCCACCCATGTTGGTAACATTATATTGAGATCTGGATTTACACCCCACTATGAGATGATAAAATTGTAGATCACGGGTGGGATAGTGAGAGGTGGGCTGGGGATTTCAAGAACTAAACATAATAATCTATGAAACAACTGAATAATCAGATGTGGGCAGCAGCTAACGAAGCAGAGATTCCAATTACAGGGGGGCAGTCACAGTAAAAAACAAACTGATAATGAGTTCTCGTGGCCCACCCAGAGCGGTCTCACGTTCACTCCATGTAAATAGAGCCCATTGACTGTAATTACCCCTCTTATTACAGAGCTGTATTGTGGGGCTTTCAGATCCGTCTACCAAAGGTACAGTTATGAAGACAATGCGCTTTGGCAGATATATTCACGTTAAGCGTAACACGGAATGATTGAGGAGCTCACAGGTTGACACTTTCTGAAGCTGTAGAGATAAGTACATGCTTCCTCCCACGTTCGCTCTCTCTGTAGACTCTCCCTCTGCGCTCTCGAGCTGTCACTCTCACTTTGGTGTTCGGTCTCTGTTTTGCAAATGTCACTCTCCCTGTCTACATGTGTTTATATGTGTGACATTTCTGGGGTAATTAGAGAATGTATATGTTCCTGTGTAACTGTTGCAGAGCTGGAGAATATGGCCACCATCCTTCAGGAGAGAAGTTCAGAAAACCATTGGGTTTAACCCCTGCCAACCTCATTAATGATTTATCAGCCATGTGCACTGGAGGAATTCCCAATAGCTCCCAGATCAGCTAAACTCACTAGTCCATATGGGTATGACCACTCACACAGTTACATGAAAGAGGCTACCAGTCTTGGCTGCCAGATCTTTCATTCTTTCTGGGACCATATTAAATCCTAGAACCAGTGGTGTGTTTAGGCCTAGGCCTAAAAATGCTGGTGCAGCTCCATGGAATAATATATGTATATGCACAGAAATCTCTATATGTAGTGGCATTTCTCTCTGTAAGTGTACCTGACACTTTCTAATATAAAAAATACACATAAAAGTATTATTTGGGATAAAGCAAGGAGATAAGAGGAATAGGTTGTGTGGGTGTACAAGTTCTGGGGTATTGGGGCACATAAATCCGAATGGGCCCAGGACAGCAAACACCTAAATATGCCCATGCCTAGATCTCACTATTCCTGCTGTCAGTCCTGTTGCACTATGGAACTTCACTAATCTACATTAAGGCTGCGAGTTGTAAGCCATGACTGCTTGATAAGTACATTTTCCCCACATTATCTATTTACCGGTTAATGTTTTTTTGCTTCTATTGTTCCTCCCCCTGAGAATCTGTACAAATTGTGAACCACTGTTGACCAGCAACCCATTGCTTGCCTTAGAACTCTTTGCTTGCCTTGGAACCCATTGCTTGTCTAAGGACATCTTGTCATTGGAACCCATGTCTTGTCTGGGATCCCTTGGTTGTACTGAGATCCCATGTCTTGTCTGGGATCTCTTGGTTGTACTGAGATCCCTTGTCTTGTCTGGGATCCCTTGGTTGTCCTGCGATCCCTTGTCTTGTCTGGGATCCCTTGCTTGTCCTGGAATCCCTTGCTTGTCTTGGGACCGATTGTCTTGTCTGGGACCCCTTGACTAAAGTAAGATCTCTTGCTTGTCTTGGGACCCCTTGTCTTGTCTGGAATCACTTGCTTGTCTTGGGACCCCTTGTCTTGTCTGGAATCCCTTGCTTGTCTTGGGACCGATTGTCTTGTCTGGGACCCCTTGACTAAAGTAAGATCTCTTGCTTGTCTTGGGACCCCTTGTCTTGTCTGGAATCACTTGCTTGTCTTGGGACCCCTTGTCTTGTCTGGAATTACTTGCTTGTCTTGGAACCCCTTGTCTTGTCTGGGATCCCTTGTGTGTTTTGGGACCTCTTATCTTGTCTGGGATTCCCTGAATGTCTTGGGCCCCTTGGGCCCTACTACATTTGCTGATTTCTATTTCCAGTAGCCCGTAAATGAATCTGCAAACGTTACGGCCATTACCTTGGCATCTTTTAGCTACCAGCAAACGATCTGCGGGTTACAGGCTGAACAAATCCTACGGGCTGTCAAAATCTGAACTCCGACCCAGATAAGCCTTTGATCTTTCAATCCCGTAAATGTTACAATCGCAAATTGCTATTAAATTGCTACAAGTCCTCAAGCCCGCAATTGTTTTCACACCTGTAAATGGCAAATTTAGCCAAAAGTCCTACCGGTACTAGAGAGAGGACTCGCAAGGGGGTTAAACACATGTCCATAGAACTGTAAAAGCAAATATAAACACACTACTGTATGTTAAATTATAGGGATTTGTGGGAAAGTGATGAAAGACATTAAAAATGAATAGCACAACATTCTCAAGCTCGCAAATCTGCAATAATGATTTATTTATTTTTTTATGTTTAATTCCCGTGTTATAGCGATCCGGGCAATCAATGTGTTAATACATATAACAGAACTTACATGGACTAGAATATTATATTTATTGATTTTTTTCATATTGCATTATTTCTGGAATGCGGGCCCGATTGCAACCGAGACTTCAAAACCGTAAGTGATTGAAATGTAACCTCCATGTTTAGTGATGTAACGATGGCGTTTTTTTTTTTTTACTATTGGCTCCGTCTAAACCCGTAACTACTGGTTTGAATAATTTATCATGTTCGCGCCTGGAAATGCTACGTGCCAGAGCATGGTTTACGGATTTGGATTCCGGCCATGTCGTTGAGGCCTTTTCTAATTTAATCGCTCTGTAACTCCTGCATATTTCAAGCACGCAGACTTACAGGCTGTACAACGGCCACTGCGGGCTTGGAATTTAATAGGGACCCTTGTCTTGTCTTGGGACCCCTTGCTTTGTCTTGGACACTTGAGCCCATATTAAATTAGAAGCCTGCAGCGGGACATTCGCACTTGCTTCCGGACCCAAAATCTCACCCGGTTACATAGTGATTAGATTCAAATGACCCGCGATCGGCTTTGCCGCAGTCCGAAATCATAAACCATGCTGCGCACCATAAATAAATATTTTTGGTGAGAAAATCTACACTGAAAATCCATTTTTTTTTAGGCTGGAACTCCTCCCATCTGTTACAAACTGAATGACTAAACAACAATTGCCTACCCACAATGCATCTATCATTTCAAGTTTAATTACATCTGTCTTTCTATGCCGTGCACTCCAGGTGAATGATGCAGTGAAAGGGTTAACACAACCAGTGCTTAACAGTAAATTAATAAAATGGCGGGCAAGTAATGAGATCTTTAAAAACTCCCACAAATCCCCAACTATTTAATGAATAATTTTACAACATGATCTCTGCAGGGAGGAAACAAATCTGCAAAGTGAAAGTAGGTCAGGTTTAATTCCTTAAAGATCAAAAGATATTTCAGAATATTGTAAGCACAAAACGAAGAAACAAACACTTTGGAAGATCTTCTTGTCTTAGCATGTGTGTGTATATGTTTGTTTATGTGTATGCATATGTGTGTATGTATATATGTGCATGTATGCGTGTATATAGGTGCATGTATGTGTGCGTGTATGTGTATGCGTGTATATATGTGCATGCATGTATGTGTATGTGTGTATATATATGTGCATGTATGTGTATGCGTATATATATGCGTGTAAATATGTGCATGTATGTGTATGCGTGTATATATGTGTATGTACATGTGCGTGTATGTGTATGAATGAGTATGCATGTATATATATGTGCATGTATGTATATGTGTGTTTATGTGTATGCATTTATATATGTGCATGTATGTGTATGTGTGTATATATGTATGTATATGTGCATGTATGTGTGTATATATGTGCATGTATATGTGCCTGTATATATGTGCATGTATGTGTATGCATGTATATATGTGTATGTATTTGTGCATGTATGTGTATGCGTGTATATATGTGTATGTATATATATGTATGTGTGTGTGTGTGTGTGTCATATGCAGATACTGATTCACCAGTTTTTCTGAATTGTGCATTCCTTATTGCCTGGGCTTTTTTTGCATAATTACAGGGCCCCCATTCCAATTAAGAAAGCAGCTCAATCAAGCAGTTCAAACAAAGCAATGGATGACTCAGTAAGTAATAACTACATATAATATAGTTAGAAAATTAAAGATTGCATTTATATTCTAAAAAACACATTTAACCCATCAGTTGAGGTAGAAAACCCATAGGTCTATCAGATGCTGCCTTTTAGATCTCCTCTGATGTTTGATTTATGTGAACGGACCCAGACGTAATAAATAAATCACTGGAATATCAGGTGTCTCATTTGGAGAAAAATATGTTCTTCCTGATAAAAAAGATGGCAATTGGATTATTCCCTGGATCAATATCCTGCCTGATCTTGTTAACCTATAAGGTCCTGCAAGCTCAGTAATTCACAAATATACAAAAATCTGTTTTAAAGTTAAAGGGATGGGGTACACAAATGTTTTATTTTTATTTTTTATGCACCTAAAAGAATCATATTTTAAACATCACAAAAGTTGTTGATTCCATGAAAATGATTAAAATATTAAATGTTAAAATATTAAGCAAAAATGTATTAAAACTAATTGGAGAGAGCATATTGCAGATCTCATTGGCGGCAGGCCCCCCAAATTAGTTTCTCTGCTCATGCCTTCATTTGAAAAAACACACATTATCAAATATCCTCGTTCATATGCAACAATTCTTTCCATGTCCCTTTAACTACTGACTTTGCTGTCAGCCTCCTTTAGTAGTGAGTTCCACAGTCTGATTGTCCTTACTGTGAAAAACTAAATTCTTTCTAATTTTCTGTGCAAAACACTTTAAATCCTGCTCTTTTAAGCATGTTAGACAAATATATGAATTCAGTATGATTATTAACATTACTCATGCAAAAAAAAATATATATACATTTGCTCTATTAGATGTATGTTAGCAATTTGGGGAGTTATGTGTCCCTTTAAGGCGAGAAGCGGATGATATTGTACAGAAAAATAACACAAGATCAGTTTGAGATTCGCGAATTCTCAGAGCTTACTCTTAGAGATAACAGAAAAGGAAGAGATAGGAGGATCGGTCTGAGAGTTATCTACACACAGATAAAACCGACAGCAAAATGACAATGCACCGGGAAAAAGGACACAAGGAGGAGAGACCCCCACCCTACTAAAGTGCACCTCCTATCCTTCATCTGTCATTACAGTGCAGCCCCTTTAATTAGTCTGATATCTCAATAAGAAAAAGAAAGGAGCAGGAAAGGAGATGTACTAAGTGAATATGTGCACCCCCTCATTATGACACCTCTTTTCTCTGTGCAACATCCTTACCTCAGTATCACAACTCACATATATGTAGATACACACACACACACATTATATATATATATATATATATATATATATATATATATATATATATATATACTAGCGACTTGCCCGTCAAAAAATGACGGTCAATAAAAATTAAATGTTGTGAAATTTGTTTGCAACAGAAAAAGGGTCTGCTACATTTGTCCCTTTTTTTTTTCTAAAAAGAAATACACATTTCTTTTTTTAACTTTTTATTTTTTGTAACTTTCAACCAAAGGCGGGAAATCGGATTCTGCGCGAGACAAAGGCGGGAACTCCGTGTTAATCCGGAAATGTGTGGTATGCGTCTTATCGGATTTTCCGTACGTGTTTTGCGTGGCTATAGTGCTGTAGCCTCGTTTTAGTTTTGTTCGGCCGCCATTTTTTCTCTCGCTTATTTTTTTTAAAGTGTCTAAACTCTTTTATTTTGCTTTAAATGAAGGCGATAGTTTTTGTTTTGAGGTCCAGGATGCTTCCTCTTGCTGTCGGTAACCTTTCTATTTATGTGTTCTGTGCATTTAGTGTGTTTTATCTTTTTTCTTGTCCGCGGGTTGCGTCCGATTTTTGCGATGTCGTAATGTGTCTTATACGCCTTCACGGATTATCCGTAAGTCTTTTTCGTGCTCAGAGTGCTGTAGCCTCGTTTTCATTTTTTTCAGCCGCCATTTTTTCTGTTGCTTCGCTTTTTTTTTAGTGTTTACATTTTTGTATTTTAAAGTAACTCAAGGTGTAACTCGCTTTCTGCAGGTCGTGGATGCTGCCTCTTGCTATCGGTTAGGTTTTTATGTATGTGGTGTGTGTAGTTATTGTTATTTTTTTTTTTTTATGATATTCGCGGTTTGCGGCCGTATTTTTTTACTACGTTTTAACGGCTCGTCTCGCTACGCGAGGCTCGCCTGCAATGAGCGCCTGCGGCGCTCATTGCCAAAGAGCAAAGTGCTCCGTATTAACAGCTCGCTTCGCAAGGCTCGCCTGCAATGAGCGCCTGTGGCGCTCATTGCCAAAGTGCAAAGTGCTCCGTATTAACGGCTCGCCATCCCGCTAAAGTTCTACGGGTTAACTGGTCGCCTCGCTTTGCGAGGCTCGCCGGGCGGTGAGCGCCTGCGGCGCTCATCGCTAAGCCCGCTATTCGTACGGACCACGCAAACAGCGTGACGACGACTCGTAGCAGGACAATTATAATATGTGATATATATATATATATATATATATATATATATATATATATATATATATATATATATACATTGTACCTATTTATTGTTTTTCTTGATACTCCTGCCATTAGAAAGATATATAGTTCTTTTTTCTTTTTTTCACTAATTCTTTACCTCAGGTGTCAATCGCCATTTTTTGTTTTTTTCTTTATTTACCTTTATATATATATATATATATATATATATATATATATATATATATATGTATATATATATATATATATATATATATATATATATATTCCTTATTTGTACTACTGTACATTGTACAGTGGAGGGCTTCTATCACTCTTACCCCACCATATGTGAAACAATTGCTGTATTGAACTACTCTCTACAAAAACCACCACACAAACCAGGCCCTCACCATACTGAGGATCGGCCGTAACCGTGAAACAGTGCTGTATGTGGTTAAATGACCTGGTTTGTGAAAAATCCATTTGTTGCTATGCCTAATACAGTAAGCATATGCTTAAAAGTAGCTATGTTTAAAATGGTTAGGATTGACGGAGTGAGAGTGCATTATGTGGTCTAATTTGCATGTCCCGCCCAGTTTTCCCAGAGTGCAGTGCACATACTGTATTTCTGAGAAATTGGAGCAGGAAATAAGTTTTTAGTAACTTATTTTTTAGACATTCAAATGGAATCACTAATGTACTATTCCTTATTTGTACTACTGTACTTTGTACGGTGGAGGGCTTCTATCGCTCTTAGCCCACCATATGTGAAATTATTGCTGTGTGTATATATATATATATATATATATATATATATATATATATTTTTATATATATATATATATATATATATATATATATATATATATATATATTGAAAGGCTTGTGGATAATATGTAAGGAGATGAAAGTGGATTTGTCTAAAAACATTTATCTAATAAACAACGTGAACTTTTTAAAGGACAAATTACCATTTAGATGTGTCAGCATGGTGCCGAACGGCATTATTTATAACTGCATCCCATTCTAGGTGTACCAAGGGAATGCTGACTCAACACAGCTCCAGTTTTACATGGCTGATCTGAAAGCAAAAGGGAGTAGAAGAAAATGTGAAGTAGGCGGAAACACAATGGCGGTCCATGATACCATACAACCATTGAAGACCAGATTAAGAAATGAGATTGGAGTCAGGTGACCCGGAGTCTAAGTCATGATGTGTAGGACAAGGACACCCAATAGTGATTGGATGGTACATCAGGTAACAGGTAGCTTCTGCTTTTTGCCTACAGATTAGCATCCCTATTGGCTGTGAACATCTTAGTGCATTTATAGAATAGAAGAGAGAAGAGTCCGGTGATGTACAGGTTTGATGGCATCATTGGCGGTCGTTGACACCATGATGTTAGGTTGGTAGATCATCTTAAGATGAATAAACAAATCTCATATCATTCATACCTATGGTGTAGGAGAACAGTTCAAGAAAAGGGTGAAGTGCAAAAGAGAGAACGTGTGGGTCTGACATGCCAATATATACAGATTGGGATATAAACAATGACATTAGTCCTATGTGGTAAGACAAAAGTGACACTCATAAACATACAAATCTGAAATGTAAGCCCTCTCACTATTGTATCTACCATTGATGACCAAATTAAAATATGGAAAATTAAAATTAAACTAAAATTATTTTTTTTTACCCACACAACTTCGGATTTAAATCTTTTTCTTTCACTGCAGCTAACTATATTGTGTTCCTTAACATTTAAAATGAATTCTTTCTCCTTCCACTTAGTTGCGATGTGCGTTTCATGGACACAGCACATGTGAGGTCCTTATTACATTCAGTTACAAGGGGGTCAGTAACCATGGGAGCAAGGGTAGAGATTCTTCCACTAAAGTACCAGCAGAATTCCCTAATTCCCAAGTCATTTTTACAGTATGGTAAGGTGGGATAAGATCTGTATTTGCATATATTGGCCACCTATTTAATTGTCCAAATCGCAATTAGTGGAGCCAGTAAAAGATATTACAGATATTTGCAATTCATTTGCGAGATACAGACTCAAAATCACTGCAGTTGTCAAAACCGTAACCCCGTCCTATCTCCTGCTTTGATGTTTCAAGCCCACAAATCTTACTTCTGCTAAAGACGCAAAATCCGTATTCAATGATAACAATTCAACAAGCCCGCAATTGCCTTCAAATCCGTAAATGGCAAATATCTAAAAAAATCCTACTAGATAGGACTCGAAAGTGGGCTAAACACCTGTTCGGAAAACTGCAAAAACAAATAAACACACACTACTGTACTTAAAAATACTGGGAAAGCATGGAAATGCATTGGAACTAATTGCACAACAGTCTCAAGCTCGCAAACCTAAAATAAAAAAAAATGTTTTTAATGATTTATTTCATTGTTATATCTAACACAGGAATCAAGGAGTTAATACATATCAGGCCACCCACATGGACTAGAAAAGATAATGTATTAATTATTGCAAAATCGGACTTCTAAACACTATTTAATTGTAGTCTAAACTCCATGTTTTACGGATGTCATGATGACGGTCTCATTTACTATTGGTTCTGTCTAAATTGTAACTTACGGGCTTGCTTACTTGATCATGCCATGAAATGCTACGGACGGTTCATGATTTGCGTGTTGGGCTGGGGGCCTGTACATGCAGGCTTAAACAATTAAATACATCTGTAACTATAGCAGATTTCTAACCCGCAGACATACGGCCAGTGTGATGGTATTTACAGGCTTGAAATAAAATGGGGGCCATTGTGTGCAAGATTAGTGAGATACCAACCTAAACTTTACTTCTAGTCCAGAGAATAATTGATCTGCCATTTTCAAGCATGTAATTTTTTTTTTGTATTTTTGGTTATTTAAGGCAAAAAAATAAAATAGTGTCATTTTTTTATGAATTCCTCCAAATACCAGCCTTTGTTGTATGTGTGATTAGAATTTTATTCCTCTTGTTTTTATCCGAATTTTCCAAAGCCATGTTCTGAGCAGCAAGCTCCAAATGTGAAAAGGTGGCAGATCAATGCCGGTGTCAACTTTGATGTAGAGTTTGATTGGGTCTGTGCGCCGAGCAGACCGTACCGTACCATGTCTTTTAAGTGCAGCTTCTTTCACTTCCAACTTCCAGACTCGTCTCCATGTCATTGCCTTGGCAACTGATAGATAAAAACGGTAATCAAGGGCTGAACTGCTGTGCCAGGTTTGGGGAACATTAGAAACTGGGGGTTCTTTTATTTCGTTGGTTTAATTAATGCTCTGGAAAGACCCCGGTGCATAGCTACAAGGTTTGGCCTATAGATAATCAGACAGCAAGCCTCTTGAAACCATCTCTAACTCCTCAACCTACGAATAGGAAAAATTATGTGAATGATAAATTATTCTTTGTTATACATTTGTTCCAACACATCACCAGATGCCAAAAATGTTCCATATTGGATGGGCTAGAGGAGATCAACTCAGATTTCTTATTACAATTCCACCATTTTCAATATAGAAAAAGAAAGGGCAATTGGTAGTAGGATCATTGTCCATTCCTTGGCCCAAAACAGCGAGTAATTCCTTATAGAATAATATCATTAAAATGCAACCTTTATTTCCAATAATTGAAAATGATCACATAAATGTAGACCATTTATTTTTACAATTCTACGGTTTTACCAAACTGGACACAATTGTTTTCCATCACTTCCAGTTTCAAATTGACATCTTTCAAGGTGTGACCAAGTGCCACCAGTTCCTCGATCATGGGTAGCCCGCTCTGGTCTTCAGGTGTTGAACAAAGGTATCTCAGTCATTCTGAGTGACTCATGAAAATCCTGTCCTGTGTTCAGCACTCAATGACTGGTATTGCCTATTCCTGCGTTGAACCTGGCTTTCAGAGTGTCTTCTATATCAATTCTCCACATGCGACCAATATAAAATATTTTATGATATCTATCAAAGAAGCTGATATATTGAAATCTACAATAATTTCAAGTGGAAAATCTTAGCACACACGCCAATAGATTTGCCAGTTTATAATTCTTCCAATTTTGATAAAGTGCAATATAAGTTCCCCACTTTTAACCAGTGTAAGTTCTTCAACTCGCTCAAGAGATCTGCAATGACCCTTGTACAGCACAGGACGCCATATCTGGAGGTTGACAATTGGCGCATTGCCATGCAGTAACTGGACTTCATAATGCGGAGGACTTCCCATCATTGACAAGGTCCCTTAGAGGTCAAACTGCTTACTGTGTAATACGGATGTAATGAGCCGTGCCATTTTCAGAAAAGGTCTGTCCCATGCCTTCATAGGTCAACATAAATATCAATAGCAAAAAAATAGCAATCTCAAAAAAAAAAAAATTGCTTATAGATTACAACAGGGGCATTTATTAGTGAGAGTAAAGTCCAGTTTAATCGTGGGCAACGGTGGCCAATTGTTTCTGAAAGTAGTAAATAGATGTGACCAAACTGACCATGCATTTATCTGATGATGCTTATAGAAGAAACCTTTTGCTTTCTAATTTGTGCGTACAAAGGTTTATTTTTAGTCTATCACCCACCATACCCAACTCCAGGTCTATTCCAACAATCTGTACTTTTATACTAAATTATTTATCTGGTGAAGATATGTAGAGTTTAATCGAATACTACCAGCAAAGGGAGTTAGAGATACCATCTCTATGCTTCCATTATATTTTTCTACGAGAGCCTTGTTGCGTTTTTGAGTCTAATTAATCCCTATGTTTCAGATCACTGCGGCCCACGGGGAGTGGAGTGGGAGGAACAGAGTTTATCTGATCTTCAAAGCTGAACGATCTCTTCTTTTTGTCTTTCTTGGGACTGGAAGCAGCTGAATGTGCAATCATTACTCCATCTACAGCACCTTGACTTTCAAATCCCCGGAGAGGAGGAAAGCAGGCGAGAGGAGCATACAAAGCAGGTGTAGAGGAGGCATAACAACCACACCGCAGCTTTAATGTGGGCTTATCCAAGCATGGACATTCAGGGGTCAACATTCCTGTTATATTTCTGCTTTCTAAGAAAAGTGTGGTGGAAACGAGTGGAATACATAATATTAATATGGACAGATACAGGGAGGGGACTCGGTTTATTTGGAGGTATATGTCACAATACATATAGTTGATCACTGGAGGTGAGGGACCATCTGAGTGAAGCTCGAGTCAGTAGTTATGGTGGGATGATTGAAGATGTCATTTAGGGGACAGAAAAGGTTGACCTCTAGAAAACTTGAACCTCTGGAAAGTTAGGAAACATTGGGTTATATAGTTCACTTGCTGTCTAGAATTAATTACTATTAAGTGGCCAAAATCTGTGTAATTTCATAGACTTTATTTAACCCATCAATCCTGATCCAAATACAAGGGATTAGTGGCTTAAAATCCCTGATCCCTAATATTATGTGTCAATAAATAACACAAAGAAGGTTGAAATATTTTCCTTGGCTGCCAAAAATTATATGAATTTATATTTTTCCTTCTGAGTATTTAATATGTTTTTTTTTATTGTGGCCATAAAATGTACAATATGCAGGTTAGAATACTACACTGGTGGATATAAAAAGTCTACACACCCCTGTTAAAAAGTCAGGTTTCTGTGCTGTAAAAAAATGAGACAAAGATAAATCATTTCAGAACTTTTTCCACCTTTAATGTGACCTATAAACTGTACAACTCAATTAAAAAACAAACTGAAATCTTTTAGGTGGAGGGAAGAAAAAAGAAAAGAAAAATAATGTGGTTGCATAAGTCTGCACAGCCTCTTATAACTAGGGATGTAGCTGTGTTCAGAAATAAGCAATCACATTCCAAATCGTGTTAAATAGGAGTCAGCATACACCTGCCATCATTTAAAGTACCTCTGATTAACCCCAAATAAAGTTCAGCTGCTCTAGTTGGTCTTTCCTGAAATTTTCTTAGTCGCAACCCACAGCAAAAGCCATGGTCCACAGAGAGCTTCCAAAGCATCAGAGGGATCTCATTGTTAGAAGGTATCAGTCAGGAGAAGGGTACAAAAGAATTTCCAAGGCATTAGATATCACATGGAACACATTTTAACAGGGGTGTGTAGACTTTTTATATCCACTGTAATAATGGGCAATATGTTTTTAGAAAGTAAAGAAATTACAAACAGCCTTTGATTTATTAGCTATTATATGCAATTATGCTGCAATGCAGACTGCCATTTTATTTCTGACGATCTGTTTCTACTTTGAATGCACTAGATTTTGCTACAATTAAAACTTGCGGATTGTGTTTTTAATGGGACTATGGTTTTAATTTCAATTGATGCCCATGATAAAGAATAACTGGATACACAAGTTACGAATGTACACAATTCTGGTGTGGTAGAGTAGGGCCATGAGTAGTAATAATGCCCATTTAGTTATATGACCTGAACCCCAAACTGGATACATTGTTACATTTTTTAATTATTCTGCCCATTTCTGTAGGTTTAAACATTTCTATCACCCTGACATATTTGATGGTGAATTTCTTGCTTTGACACAGTGTCCTTGGTATCAGCTGGCAATGTGACCAAAATAGACCCCACAGACTGGACTGGCCCAAGACTATTTAGAGCAGCAACACATTTAAAATGTGTAATTAGGCCAAAGGCAGATGTGTCCCCCCATCTGGGATTATTATGCAACAATATTTTGCTGAATTAACTCCTACAGGTCTGGCAGGGCAACCTGCTGACCCCTCAAGCACTAGGTTGGTTTAGAAGAGACAGGTTCTTGACAAATCCATTTACAAAAGGAAGAAATTGTACCCATATACAAACAAATATACATGTGTTCAGCCGCTCAGTCATGCCCAACTCTTTGTGATCCTATATACTGCAGCACACCAGGCACATCGTGTGTCTGGTTTTGCTTATCCGTAACGTTTTCTTGATTCTCGAGTGGATTGCCAGCTCCTTCTCCAGTTGACCTCAATTTGTCTGACCTTTCTGCTATGACCTGCTCATCTTGTGTGAACCTACATGGTATAGCTCACAGCTTCATCAAAGTTCACAAACCTATTCACACTGATAAAGGTACACATACATGCATACATACATATACACAATAAATATACATACATATAATGCTGCGAAAGTAGAACTACTGACAACATTTTGTGGCAGAAAGATAGTTTTGGTGAAGACAGATGATAAATGGTAAGGCTGAGAGACAAAAGGCGACAAAGGAAGAGTAAAAATTACAAATATTAATTGGACTGAGAGACAGTAAAAAAGCAATGGCAGTCAAGCCAAGAAACAAGAGAGAACCAAAGGAAGAGACAGATATGGGAAATGATGAGAGAGACAGAGATGGGCCCCAGACCTTCCTCCAATCCAATACTCAGGGGCATGAAAATATTCAATAACACAAACAGGAGCGGTCATCGCTCGGAGAACTACTTACTATAAAGGTCAAGTTTATATGATGTATTTTATTGGATAATAACAGTAGCCTCAGTGAGGTTATCTAGTCACCTTTTATTTCAAATCCATACTCTCGCCGACAGTTTTTCTTGCAGAAATATATTTTGTCCATTTATTCCAAAGTACAGAGCAGTGGTGGGTAACTCCGTTCTCCGAGGGCCACCAACAGTCCAGGATTTTAATCTCTGCTTCAGCATATTCAATTTACTCTCTCAGATCGCTTCACATCGGCTCATGCAGAGAGAGACTGAAATACTGGACTGTTGGTGCCCTCATAGGTCTGAGTTACCCAGCACTGGTGGGAAGAATACCTGTGACATCATAGAACACAATGTTTATCAAGCTGCTGATTGGATGGTATGTAACACCAGCTTGGAAGTTATTATATAAAACACTGAGAAAAACGCACAGGAAGATACAGTGGATACATTGAACAAAAAAGGAAAATATTCTGTGTTGGTTTAATAATTTACAAGCAGATTAGCAAATTTACAAATAGTAAACTACCACTAAAGTTAAGACATCACAGGATGCACATTTGAAGAACGAGTCTTAATGATGGATAAAATGTTTTTGAAAGTAAAACTATAAAAGTCTGTACTGTATCATGAGATGGCTGGAGTGTTTTGCTCCTGTTATTTTGCTTCATGACCCTCTGCCTTAGTTCCACCATACTGGATGTTGACTCATGTTATCCCTCTCAGTTCTATCCTAATTGAACATTAACTCGCCTTATCTACTTCGGTTCTATAATATATTTTTTTGTGTAGTTCAGTTGTTTCTGACTCTCCGTAACCTCATGGACCATAACACACCAGGACATTGGACCTTTCCTGCTGTTTGGCCGTGTGCAATCGCGGCCATTGCACACTTGGTGGTTAGGGTTAGGCTAGGGGGACAAGGGTTAGGTATTAAGGTGAGGAGGGATGAGGGTTACGTGTTAGGCTGGGGGGGGTTAGGTGTTAGTGTGAGGGGTAATTAGGGTTAGGTGTTAGGCTGGGGGGTTAGGGTTTGGTTGTTAGGCTGGGGGTTTAAGGGTTAGGTGTTAGGCTTGGGGGTTAGGGTGATGGGTTTTGTCAAGGGATAGGCTTCAGGTACTAGCAGATTATACACTTTAGACCAACACTTTACGCCATGCCACCTAGTGGCCAATGGGCACCACGTCGCACGGCTAACCAACAGGAAAGAACCAGGACATCTTTATGTCTATGGTCATGCTGATTCACTTGATATTCACGACAGAGATACTGGAGTAGGTTGCCAGGTCCTTCTCCAGTGAGCCACAGCATACAGCTCCTGGTATTCCTAGGTGGTCTCCCATCCAAGTACTGACCAGGCCCAACCCTGCTTGGCTACATGGTGGTTTACCCTAACTGGAATCAAAACCAGGTCGCAGTGGTGTAAGCACCAAATCCTAACCACTGGACTACCAGGGAAACCCCAGTTCTATCATACTGAGTGCTAACTTGCCTTAGGTACCTCAGCTTTACCCTACGGACTACGGCTGCTTCTAAGCCACTGGATCATAGCTGGGTGGGATGGTCTTGTCCCACATGGCCAATCAGCTCCTGTTATTTTCCAGTTCTCTGCCCATCCTCCAGCCTTGCTGCCTAAACATTCCTGTAATTTTATCTTTATTTAACTTGTCTGCGCTCTGTGTATCTATGAGACCCTTCTTTTTCCATAAGTCTAAACCATCTACTGACCTTGGTCTGTGCACCATAAGCCCAGGCTACCACTCTTAGCCAGAATAATTCTTGGGGGGGGGGGGGGGGCACACCCATGGACCCAATGTCCATAATGCTAATAATCAGAATCCATTCTTGTTCTTCATGGTTGATAAGCTTCTTTGAAGTTAGCAGTTTGCGGAGCTATAAGAATCCTTCTGACCTGGTAGAAGGAAACTAATTACTGTTATGTGAAACTAATAACTTGCCCACAGGTATTCCACTCCTGATAGGCGCCGCGCTCTCATTACAAAGGGCTGTGGATTTCTCATTTCCTTCTCCTGTGTATTAATACAAACTCCAACCCATTTTTTTTTCTCTTTTCCACGGCAACCGCAAGTCATTACCAAGAGAGAGAGGGTTCATACAAGGACAGACATGAGCCTAAATCCACACATCATCACCTCTTAGATCTGGAGGAGCCAACAAGGCAGATAAGGAATACTCACACACATGGACCCGTTGACTTGGGGAGATGAGGAATATTCACTGAAATAAAAGGATTTGTCTTACACCAACTAATCAGCATTGATGCTGCTTTTTTACAGAATTTATAAAAATATAACCTAATCACCAATACTAGATAGTACCTTAAAAAAATAAAAATATATTGAAAAAATCTAAAATAATAAAAATTAATTAATTGATAAAATATGGTTAAAAATCTATCATATATAAGGACAGTTGTTACGGATAAAATAGATATAATAATATAATGGTGCCGGGGAAATTTAACAATTAAAAACCCAGCCGGGGTACTAAGGTACAGAAAATACTGTAGTAAAATCCAATATTCTGAATGTTTTGTTTGATGTTTTTGGGGCTTTACCCATAAGGCAAGATAATTAGTATAATTAACATGTATATTACACACTAATGTATCATTTAGATAATTTTTTTTAATAATAAATGTCTGCATCTTATTCTGTATTTAAGCGCCTGCCACTCTAGACCTTTTTTTTTTTATTGAATTTGTTTAATCAGACTACCAGAAATACAAACTATTAAGTACAGTGTGTGGCATCGATTCAGAATAAGCTTAAAATCATTTAGAAAGTGAACATTTTGTTGGCAAAAAATCAAACAGTTTGGAGAGCTCACTTGGACATTATTTTTTATTTATTTCTAAAATAGCTACATATTGGGTAGCACAAAGTACTATGGTAAATGTGAATACAAAAGAGACAATATGATAGAATATAAACTGGCACAAAGAGCTGATCTATTGAGAAATTACAATCTAAGTGAGTGTAGAGGGTGGTAGAGACACAAGGTAGGGGGATGCTTGATGGTGGTCCGGTCAGGTAGAGGATCCATGGAAGGAGGTATGTACTGTGTGGTCTGGTCATGTGGTCTGGTCAGGTAGAGGATGCATAGATGGAGGTATGTACTGTTTGGTCTGGTCATGTGGCCTGGCCAGGTAGAGGATGCATGGATGGAATTATGTACTGTGTGGTTTGGTTATGTGGTCTGGCCAGGTAGGGAATCCATGGAAGGAGGTACGTACTGTTTGGTCTGGTCATGTGGCCTGGCCAGGTAGAGGATGCATGGATGGAGGTATGTACTGTTTGGTCCGGTCATGTGGCCTGGTCAGTTAGAGGATGCATGGATGTAATTATGTACTGTGTGTTCTGGTCATGTGGCCTGGCCAGGTAGAGAATCGATGGAAGGACATATGTACTTTCTTGTCTTGTCATGTGGCCTGGTCAGGTTGAATATACATGGAAGGAGGTATGTACTGTGACCTATATGCAAGTTTGTTTAGTAGACATTAGGGTGCATGGTAGCAAGACTGTCTGAATAGACAAGTTTCCAGTGTGCTTAAAGTTGTTTAAGAAAGGAAAGTCATACTGAGCAAGGTAGAGAATCCCATAAGGTAGGGGCAGCATGGGAGAAGACCTGCAGATGGGAATGTGATGAGATAAGATTGGTGAAAAGCGTTCTAAGACATGGATACAGTGGTTGGGAAATAAGAGGAGTATTTAGAGACCAAATAAGAGATGTCAGGGAGTATGAAAATGTTGAGGACTTTGTAAGGGAGGGTAAAGAGTTGGAATAAAATCCTAAATGATACAGAAAGCTGTAAGGGTTTTGCTGAATGGAGCAGCAGATGAGGAACAATATTTTTGAATGCTTTCGGGGTGCCATCACCCAGTTAGATGGAGCTGGTAGAGCCTTGCTCAATTGACGTTATATGCAAAGAAAATCTGCAAATTGGTCTGAAACAAACGAACAAGTACGCAGCCTGCTCTTACCAGAATATAGAAGAGGAAATATATTATAAATGATAATTATTTGCCTCGCAACATCTTTTTCAATCCCAAATAATTCAAATTAGGACTGTTTAGCCTCATTCCTTGAGGTTCCCCCACACCTGTGCTCCCAGAATCCCTGAATATAAGGCAATATTTAAAATTTGGAGCTCTGTTTGCCTAAGGGTTAATTGTTTCTCGATTTGTTGGTGCGCAAGTCTTGATATTGTGGTTTATCACTTTGTGTCAGTGTATTATAAGACACAATATAACACAGTGGAATTCTTTGCCTTTGCTTGATCTTGAGCAGCTCTTTGATATTTCTGCCTCCAGGAGCCTCAGTCTGGGAGTCTGATCATTTTTATGCATTTATTTAATGAAAAACTGAAGCTTCGACAGAAGAAGATACAGCAAGAAAATGTGAAGGAAGATGGTAAAATCAGCAAAAGGTGTGAGGTGTTAATCAGCTCCTGTGTCAGGTCTCATCTGATCTGCTTTATAATGAGTTCATTACCAAATTCCCAAGGCAAGACGGAGCAAAGATGAACTAGCTGCACTTCCTCTGCACGAAGGCTTCATTATACAGAGCTAATGACAGACTGGAGCACTGGCTCCTGTATCCTACAGACATCCCCTACATGTACCTGTGTGGGACACGTGACAGCCCACCGCAGTCACCCTATTTAATAAGGGTCAGTTGTATGCAGATGATCCATCTGTCTGGACATATGTGCAAAATGCATCAAGCTTATGTTCACCATAACCCCTGACCTGGGATGCAAAGCAATAACTACCGCGCCTTTGCTTTGAAAGCGGACAAAGCAGTGGTTCAAAATATGGTGAATTTAAAAATTTAGTAATAAAAATACTTTATCAATTGAATGTTCTTAGAAATACATTTTCTTACAGTAAACTTTAAGCTTGTAATTATTCTGCTTATTGCCTCTAGATTTACTTCTATAGTTACTGATTACTTAAGTTGCACATGCTCAGGATGAGTAAAGTGATATGGAAGGTTCCTGGATTTTCCTAGATATATAATATCCCTGTGTTTCTATTTACATTTATGATGACCCAGTGATGAGGGGGCCATTTGCACCCCAAGATTCTCCCTGCCTTTTGTGTTCAATCTTGCAGCACCCAGCAGAACACCTCTTAGAGGTATTCTGGAAACTCAGGTTGCAAGCTCAGCCCTTAAAAATATTAAACTATTCTCCATCCCTTTAGTTAGGATAAGGCATACAAGAAATAAATGCAGACATCCCGTTGCTTAGCATGTCAGCCTCAGACTGCCAGTTTATTCTTTTTCTTACATAGATATTTTGCACAACACCCAAAAGACTTTCCCCAACATGCCCGCCTCATCAGTCCCCTCTCTGCACAAGGGGTCTGATTCCTAAGTGTGACCTCCTCACCCCATTACCAGGGTTACCACCCCCCTAGTTTCCAGATCTGATTTTACAATGATATGACTATCTTTGATCACACAGGAAATGCTAGGGTGTAACGTAACATCTGGGGCCATATACACATTCAAATTCCTGCAGAGTTAACTCTTAGTTATCACACGGTAAAAAAGTGTACCTCTGCTAGCTACAGTTACTACAGTGCACATAACACATTATAGCAACCACAACATTAATTATTGTGGCCAACAATACACTTCCCATAAAAGCAATGCATCACAGTCCCCACAACAACCTATATGTCCATTTTAATAGCCTTTGATATAAGCAACCCACTAAGCCGGAGTCCCATATAACAGGTTTGCTGGTGGGTTCAGGGGAGTCCCAAAACAACATTATTTTATTAGGAAGTGTTTATAAGCTTGGTTTTTAAATAAAACAAATAGTCCCTGTATGGGTCTGCCCTCTGCAGTATATGCAGACACAGACTATGTAGTATGACTACTGTGTCTCAAAGAAGATTTAGAAGAATTGATTAGAAAATCTCATGGACAGGTAATAATTGCACGTCAATTAAAATGTCCATGTAAAAAGTTTATTATTTTTTGTAACCTATTGGAACCATTGTGGTGTCTCGTGATATTCTATATGGCATTGAATATGGATAACAGCCAGTACCTGGCTCCTTGTTACATAATTACATAGTAGTTGAAGTTAAATAGACTTTTGGTCCATTAAGGTCAACCTTTTTAGATCTCCTCTGATCCTCATAATATGTGGATTATTTGTTAATTGATTCAGTGGAAGCAAACCGGAAAAAAAAAACACGAAACTTTGCCAATTGGCTCATAAGGGAAAAAAATAAAATTGCTTCTTGACCCCAGATACTGGTGATCGGATTCCTCCCTGGATCAATACTCCTGATTTAGTTATCCCGGATAACCCTGAATGCCCTTTTTATTCAAAAATATATCCAATCCCTTTTTAAAGTTATCCATTGAATCCACTGTCGCCACCTCCCATAGATTAACCACCCTTACTGTGAAGTTCCCCTTTCCATATCGCCCTCTCTAGCCTCCATTTTTGTTGGTGACATCATTAGCCTGGAATTAAAACCTTTATATAATTGTATGCTCCGTGTTTCACAGACCCACAGAAAGGAGGAGAGGAAACATTACAATATGAAGGCTTCCATATCAAAGCATAGAACCGACAAGAATAGAGAGGAACCTTTCATTACAGCCTGCGCGATAGTGAACAGGACAGATTCTCATTTGCCTTCCAAATGAGGTCTATCCAGATAAGCATTAATAGAATACGGTATTTAAGTGAAGCATGAAAAGACTCTGTATAAGGCCCGACAGGGCTGGGGAATTGCCAAACTCAAGATACCACGCAGCGAATGCATTCCCTGCAGGTGAGGCCAATCACCTGTGACAAAGCAATTTATATTGCGGTAACGAGTATCTATAGGGGCGCATATTAATTCCTGCCACCGTGTAGCCGGTGTCCTGGACAGAGGAAAGGGACAAGACAGTAACCTGGTGCTGTGATGACGAGAGCATTAAACACACACCTAAATAATAAAGAATTGCTATATCAGGTAATAGCCATTGTAATATAAATGTATTGTTTATTCAGGAGAGCAGCTACATCAGTGCAGGCGGTGCAATGCACCCAGACCCTCCCCTGGTGGGGCCCAGTGTGGGACGGAGTCGGGGGCAGGGGGATCTGCTTTGGCAAGGAGTCCGGGGCAGGGGGATCTGCTTTGGCAAGGAGTCCGGGGCAGGGGGATCTGCTTTGGCAAGGAGTCTGGGGCAGGGGGATCTGCTTTAGCAAGGAGTCTGGGGCAGGGGATCTGCTTTGGCAAGGAGTCTGGGGCAGGGAGATCTGCTTTGGCAAGGAGTCTGGGGCAGGGGGATCTGCTTTAGCAAGGAGTCTGGGGCAGGGGGGTCTGCTTTAGCAAGGAGTCTGGGGCAGGGGGGTCTGCTTTAGCAAGGAGTCTGGGGCAGGGGGGTCTGCTTTAGCAATGAGTCTGGGTCAGGGGGATCTGCTTTGGCAAGGAGTCTGGGGCAGGGGATCTGCTTTGGCAAGGAGTCTGGGGCAGGGGATCTGCTTTGGCAAGGAGTTTGGGGCAGGGGATCTGCTTTGGCAAGGAGTTTGGGGCAGGGGATCTGCTTTGGCAAGGAGTCTGGGGCAGGGGATCTGCTTTGGCAAGGAGTCTGGGGCAGGGGATCTGCTTTGGGAAGGAGTCGGGGGCAGGGAATCTGCTTTGGGAAGGAGTCGGGGGCAGGGAATCTGCTTTGGGAAGGAGTCGGGGGCAGGGAATCTGCTTTGGGAAGGAGTCGGGGGCAGGGAATCTGCTTTGGGTAGGAGTCGGGGGCAGGGAATCTGCTTTGGGAAGGAGTCGGGGGCAGGGGATCTGCTTTGGGAAGGAGTCGGGGGCAGGGGATCTGCTTTGGGAAGGAGTCGGGGGCAGGGGATCTGCTTTGGGAAGGAGTCTGGGGCAGAGGATCTGCTTTGGGAAGGAGACTGGGGAGAAGAGGGGCTTTGCTTTGGGATGGAGTGTGTGGGGTATTATTAGGTGTCAGTGGCTGGAAAAGGGGGTCTTGGGAGGGAGCTGCGTTTTGAAGCAGTTTTGGGGGTTTAAGAAAATTAAGAGGGAGGAATGGCTTAGGGAAGGGGTTTCGGGGAAGGAAGCTGTTTTCACCAGAGATCTTTCGGACTGGGGACAGAAGATGGCATGGAGTGAGTTGGCATTTTTTTGCACTGGATCCCTCCATTCACTAGATCCACCACTGATTTTAAGATATACGCTCTTGTCTCTATCCATTTTTATGGCGAGATATGCGTTAATTAAAACAAATGGATGGAGGCTGAGAAAGCAGTCCAGCATTTTAATGGCCTTCTTCTTCAAAACCTTCGGTAGCGTACAGCAATGATTAGACTCAAATATAAGAAGTAGCGTTCAAGGAGAGGATCAGAAAAGCTAAACGTCACAAAATAATAAACCTCAGTGACAAAGCCCCATTGATAAAGTCTTCTGCCCTAATAATAACGTTTAGATCACTCGTGTGCAAACCCATTTATGATATCCAGAGCCAGGCCAGATTTTCTGGATATTCCTGTGTGAGTGCAGATTAGTAAATAAAATGAATTGAACCACTAGTGGACCCTGCAATATTCTGAAAGTCCAGCATGATAGCGACTCTCGAGAACCGGAGGTGAATAACCCTGATTAGAAATCATGAAAAGTACAACTTATAGCTGGGACCACCGTAGTTCAAGAAAAACAGCAGTGGATTGTGAGGAGTCATATGGCGGGTTATATAGTCGCTCCTTCCTGTTTTTGTATTATGGCTTGTGTATTACTCATAAGGATAAAAACACAAAAAGAACACTTAGAACATACAGTGATAGAAATGCTATAAATATACTAACAATAATCATATACTGTTTGTAGTATGATAGTGATTTACGAATTGTCCTATTAAGTTCTTGGATGTTACTAGGTATATAATCTCCCTGTCTATCTATTTACATTATTTTATTAAGAAGTGTTATATGCTCTTTTTTTACTGCATAAAACCAAATCAAACAGTCCCTGTATGGGTCTGCCCACTGCAGCGTATGCAGAATACTGGATGTGCAGTGTGGTGTCCTAGCCTATCAGTGACCACATCTCAGCAGTATGATGCTAAGAGATGCTCACTGATTGGTTTGTATGAGACACAGCACAGCAAGTACAGCAGAGTCCGTGTCTTTGTGAGCTGCAGAGGGCACATCCAAGCAGGGACTTTTTTTTTTACCATCCATTTGAAACCTGCTATATTATTATTTGTACTGGCAAAGATGGGGTTAAAAGGCAATGGGTGTCTTTCAATACCTTAATAAGAGTAATCTGCAGTTTCTCTAACTTCCCTCTTCTGAAGTACAATGTTGTTCCCAGCTACGTCCCATATCTAGGCTAAGACTTTCACAAACAAACATGCGAAATATCAATTTGTGACCCTCCCCAGAAGACTGAGCTACTGAATCCAAGGAATTGTGGGAGTTGCGGTTATTTTGCTTGGCTGAATATCTGAATAAAGCTATAGATCCCGTAAATGGAGAATATAAATGAGCCAAATAGAGAGGAATTCGCAACTCTCTCCCCAAGGCTCAGAGTACTCCCTGGAGTACTGTGTAGGTCACATAAGCTTTTAAGAAAGTTTTAAGGCATCTTATAGTGCTGGTGTCCTCTGGACGTAGGACAAGTGTCCTTAGGCAGATGCCAAAGCTCTCTAATAGGAATCTTAAAGGAAACTACTGAGCAAGTGAAGCAAGTGGGATCAATAGGATTTGTTCAGATTTCAGAGTTCAAAAACAAGAAAAACACATAAAAAGATTGGTTAAAAATATACATTCAGATGCATTTATTTGGCATAATGCACAAATTTCCCAAAGAAGGGAATCCATGAAATAACCAAAAGTGTCCAAAAATACCTCCTCACTTAGTGAGGCTCTAAGGGCTGCACTACAAGGGTGGGAGGAGGGAGAGAGGTCAACATGGCAGCCTCTAGAGAAGAGCGGAGAAGGCACCACTCATTGCATAAATGAAAAGTAACATAAAAATAAATGCAGTTACAATTAGTTGCGGTTGTTAAGTCATGACAGATGCTATGGCCGGCAGCATGCCAAGCACATTGGTCAGCCACTGCCCCTCTGAACTCCCTCAAGCTCATGTTCATTAGTGGAAGTATTAAATAACTGAGATTGAAAGTTGGGTATTTTAACACTAATTCTCTATAAAGGACCTTCCTGTATCAAACTGTCCTTATCTAGGGATTTAATGAAATCTCACAGTGGGGACTGATAAAGTAGAATATGCACTGTTGGATAATTAATAATATAAAGTATTTTAATTGATAAAGTATATCATTATTCTAAGCTGCACCAACTTTGTGAGTTAATAAATGGACATAGGTAATAATATTTATGCTTAAAATACCTATCCTTTAACTCAAGCATCTAACACTTCCGCGCAAACATTTAACAACCAATTACAATTATATTTATTTAATCAAAATACCGAAATAGAGGTGCTCCATCAGAGAATGAACTAACCTTAATAGGTTAGTTCTATGGGCATGATAACCCACTCTAAGAGCAACCTCTTTTAGCCACTTGTGCCCTTCACAGGGAGAAATATCCATTAGTATGTCAGTCTGGTCCCACTCACTAGAGTGGTCCAGCCCCAAAATACCAGGCAATTCTTCCCTGAACAGGAGAAACAGCAAACCCCAGACGTACGTTTCGGCCTTCATTGGGCCTCATCAGTGAGGTGTAGCTGATCACCTCTATTTAGTTTTTTTGTTTATGCAAATTACCCTTAGGGATTAGTCTCCCTAAGGGCGATAGGGGAATCCAGACGTGGACCCCTTGATCACTGTGCCTTAGTGAGTGATCAGCAACACCTCACTGACGAGGCCCATAGAGGCCGAAACGTACGTCTGGGGTTTGCTGTTTCTCCTTTTCAGGGTAGAATTGCCTGGTATTTCGGGGCTGGACCACTCTAGTGAATGGGACCAGACTGATATACTACAGGATATTTCTCCCTGTGAAGGACACAAGTGACTAAAAGAGGTTGCTCTCAGTGTGGATTATCATGTCCTATTAAGGTTAGTTTGTTCTCGGATTGAGCGCCTATATTATGTTTATTTCATTAGTGCAACAGATCAGACCTCTACAGAGCCACCGTAAATTGAGTAATATTTTACAATAATTGTTTAACAGCATTTGTATTAATTATGGATGCAATTTTAAATTTAAATGGTTCTGACTTGTTTTACCACTACAGTGTCCCTTTAACTGTATTTAACTCTTTCTCTGCCTCTTGTCAGATATACTCGCCCCAGATTGGCGCTGCACCATTTCACTAGATGCGGATGATCCGACATGAGAGATATTTATTAGAGCTCCGAATGAGGGGGGTGGGGGGGGTTCTTGTAATTTGGAGCTGCTAATTGTCATGCGACCCCAATTAGCTGCAATACGCACTAAATGCCGCGGTGTTTGCTTCCCTCTGATTAGCGCTAACATTTGCTCTCTTTCCACCAACTGTTAATCTGTTTGCTCTCAAACAAAAGATTCAGATGCTAAACACATTGCTGAAAATGCTAATCCTTAGCGGGAGAACAAAAAGAAACGAGGAGAAAAGAAACAGAATTGATATTTCCGCGTTTTGCAATGGAGAGCGACTGGCAAAGATTCAGTAAGTTACAAAGCCATTAACCCTGTGCGTAGCTGACTGTCACTGAAAGGGTTAACATGGCTTTAGCTCTTAAAGAGTCATTAAACAACAAGAAAGATGTTTGCATACTTCAGAAACTGGAAAAAAAAAGGAGTAAATGCAGTTTTGCAACACTTTCAGAATGACATTCTAAGAAACTGATTTGGGAGTGTAATAGGAAGTAAACAATTTCTTCATGGAGCTCCATGGCTCAGGGCCACAACACTCCCTGACCTTATTATGTCTTAAAATTGCATCAGCGGAAGTTTAGCATTCTTCAGAAAGAAGAAAATGCAGTTTTTTAACACTTTCAGGATGTTCTAAGAAACTGATTTGGGAGTGTAAGAGGGATAAATTAATTCTGCATAGATCTGGTGCAGGGCCACAACACACCCTAACTGAATTATGTCTTAAAGGGCTTTGCAGAAGGATTGGAAGTTATTTTTAACCCTTGTGTTCATCTACATTCATGTATAAAATACAGAAATCTTTAAGACCGTTTTTTAAGTGCATAATAGACAGATTTGGGAGATTCCCATCCTGGGGACATCCTAGTACATCAGTGCCTCTGTTTAAGTTGGTTTTATGGATTCCATGGGAAAAAAAGCATTTCTGGGCCCCTTTTATTGTTTACTGTCAATATGATTCCTGCTGTGTTTACATGTAAATTATTCACTAATAAACCGACTTCCCGTGACGTCTGAATTTCAGTCGAATTCTTTCAGTAAATAAAGTCTTAAATCTGGTACAACATGAAACTTGGGAGGAAAATGGCACTGTGACCGTCGTATAAAGGTCCTGAAGATGTAAAAAAAATATAGAAATCCAATCGTTTGATTTTTCATTGGCCGATTTTGGAAATCCCAGGTATTATCTTAAATCTTGGTGCATTAGATGAATTGGCACTAAACCAGAGGAAGAATGATTTTGATGGTGTTTAGAAATATACCCTAAAAAATCTGTTGATTTGAGGGTTCCTTTAAATGTTGATATTAACACAATGTCAAAACAGGCTCAAAGGTACTGGAGAAGTATGAAGAGCGAATAAGTAAAGATGGTGGCAAAGTCCTCACAGTGTCCATACAAAGATGGGGATCCAAAAATTCTACTAAATAATAAGCAGCCGGGAGCGACCCAGCCATGGAAGATATAATATAACAGTAACTAAACAACAGTTTCATATGTTAGGTAACATTGCCTGGCACCCATTGCCTGGCCCAGAGGAACCCAAAATGTAGATCTCAACCTAAGAGCAGATCTATAAATGGAAGATCTGGGAGAAACCATGTTAAGCATGTATGACATCTCATGGTGCAGGGAGAAGAAGATCAAGACAACTGGCTCCAGAGAGTGGATGTTGGCGAGTCTGGTGAGGTTGAAGAAAGAAGGAAATGGTGTAACAGTAAAAGGCAAAGTGTCCACATACTGTGTAACATGCTACTGAGGTATGTACGTCTTGTTGGGATGAATACTGGATACCCAGGATCTGCACATGTCTATAATAAACGCTCTGTCTGGCTCATCCCTCTCATGATGTCTCCTCTGGAGGATCCTACTGACCAAAAATTCCAACCTTTTGCATTTTCAACAAACTACTATTTTAATATCTCACACCAATATGGCCTCCGCCATCTTCCATGACAGTATACCAGAGGGTCACCAGAGTCCAGAGCACTTTAGTTTTCCGAAAAAAGTTTAAAATTGGTTAAAGCATCACTAATTAGCTTAAAGGATCATTAGAGTCTCATATTTACCGAACACAAACCATGCGCAAAATAAATACAATGTTGAGCCATAAACACCAGTCATTGCTCTTCTGAAGAACTACACATTATGATGCATAAAATGTTCTGAGTAATAAAGGAAATCTGGGGTAGTGGGGGTCTCCCATCCCTTCATCTGACTCCTCCCTATCCATTGCTTCTCTATCACCCCATTTTTCTCTTCATTTATTCCTTTTTGTTTTGTGTTCTTTTTCCCTTCCTCTCTTTTTGACTTTCCACATCCCCACTTGTCCTTTCTCATTACCTGCTCCAGTTCTCGCTGCACTCTCTTTCTTTCTCTCTCCGATCCTTATTCTCTTCTCCACTTGGGTGTTTTGTCCCTCATTCCTCTCTAGGTTCTCATTACCATTCCACTCATCCCTCCTCTTCTCTTTCCTTCCTCTCTCCCTCCTTTCCATCACTCTCTCACGCAATAATATAAGGGAGAGAGTCAATTAATATTTACAATATTCTCCAGGTCTAGATATATTTGGGAAAATAAGGGCACGTTCTGGAGTCTATGGGCCTCATTGAAATGCAACTTGGCCAATTGAATAGGGCTCTATATAAGCACACAGCATTTTTTTACAGAAGATTTTAGTTGGTGAACTTCTATCCAAAAGCAAGGTCTTCACTAACTAAAAACTTCTGTAAAAAAAATATGCTATGTGTTTATATAGAGCCCTATTCAATTGGCCAAATTGCATTTGAATGAGGCCCTATGTCTTTTTTTTTAATTATACACAGAAATATAACGGTACTGAAAGATCCCAGGAAGGAATATTGTATATGGGATGATGATACCTAGAGAAAGGACGCCATTACCTATCAGCTTTAGAAGCACTAATGGGACGGGGTCCCAATTCAGACCCAGGCCCACCTGTTGACACCTCTGCCTTATAATATACATATAGAATATTTCTGAGACTATGACCAATAATGGTGGATACATCCTGTGTATGGTTTATATGAACATTTCTCATTGTAAGATTTATAACTGACCAGTTTTCTCCTTTATAGTACCTATAGGATATTGTGCACACTACAAATACCCCATATTTGTTATACTAATGTGTTGCTTATGTAGTAATTCCCGGCCAACCAACGCAGAGTAAATACAAGAGACCCCCCACTTGATGTCAGAGCCCACAATGATCTCACGCTGTTAATGTTAAACATAAAGGTTTGAAATCTGCTTTGTGATATAGTGGAGCGGAGATTATATATCTGATAAGTGGCAGTTTTTGGGGTATTTTTTGTGAAATGGATACAAATACATATATTTGATTGCAGGTCAACACCAACAGTTCCATTGAGTTTACCATTTCTATCAATAAGCTTGGCTTAATTTACCAATTTATGCTTATGCCGGGCATGCTTGAATTCCTTTACATGGCTTCCACTTATTTACTATTCTCTAAAATAGTCATTTTGCATATTTTCTCTCTATCTACAGATCATAACCTCTTGTTCTTGTTTCTCTTTTTCAAGAAGTTAATGTATCAGATTGAGACTATTTTCTATCAATTTGCTAATCTGATATTCTTGAGGATACTTCTCTCTTGAACATCATTAAACCATCTGATATATTTGCAGGTGTCTCTCATACCCCCCTCTCTCCTCTAGTCTATAGGTCACACCTTTCCTTATAGGTTTTGTCTTTCACACCCGGCACTATTTTCGATGTCCTCCTCTGAATTGTTTTTAATGTATTACTCTACTGGAATGCAAAGAAACATTTAATAGTTTTGATTAATTGTGTCATTGATTTCAACAAAATCAATAAAACAACTGGACGTGCTTATCTTCCTATGATATACATTGCCTATTAATGGCTTCACGTTAATGCGGAGTATGGGGATCTGTCACACCACATACATATTTAATCTTCTACATGGCCATAGATGTAGGACTAGTGATGGTATCAGGTCTCTGCACTTGTCTTCTCCCCTTGAAGATCTATTCCCTGTGGATTATAATCTTACGTATGTAATCCATGTGTGGAGACCAAATAATAGGACCACCCGGCCCATCACGGGATGTCTCATTACCTCCAAAGAGAGACTTTTTATTCTTCAAAAATCATTCAAAAAAGTTACCACCTTCTGTATGATACTGTATATGCACTAAGGTTTTTAATTATATACCTTTAATATATATGTGCACAAGACCCCATACTGATATACTCTGCACCATCCTATAGGATACACACAAGACCCCATACTGATATACTCTGCACCATCCTATATGATGCACACAAGACCCCATACTGATATACTCTGCACCATCCTATATGATGCACACAAGACCCCATACTGATATACTCTGCACCATCCTACATGATGCACACAAGACCCCATACTGATATACTCTGCACCATCCTACATGATCCGCACAAGACCCCATACTGATATACTCTGCACCATCCTATATGATGCACACAAGACCCCATACTGATATACTCTGCACCATCCTATATGATGCACACAAGACCCCATACTGATATACTCTGCACCATCCTATATGATGCACACAAGACCCCATACTGATATACTCTGCACCATCCTGTATGATGCACACAAGACCCCATACTGATATACTCTGCACCATCCTATATGATGAACACAAGACCCAATACTGATATACTCTGCACCATCCTATATGATGCACACAAGACTCCATACTGATATACTCTGCACCATCCTATATGATGCACACAAGACCCCATACTGATATACTCTGCACCATCCTATATGATGAACACAAGACCCCATACTGATATACTCTGCACCATCCTATATGATGAACACAAGACCCCATACTGATATACTCTGCACCATCCTATATGATGCACACAAGACCCCATACTGATATACTCTGCACCATCCTGTATGATGCGCACAAGACCCCATACTGATATACTCTGCACCATCCTATATGATGCACACAAGACCCCATACTGATATACTCTGCACCATCCTGTATGATGCACACAAGACCCCATACTGATATACTCTGCACCATCCTATATGATGCACACAAGACCCCATACTGATATACTCTGCACCATCCTATATGATGCACACAAGACCCCATACTGATATACTCTGCACCATCCTATATGATGCACACAAGACCCCATACCGATATACTCTGCACCATCCTGTATGATGCACACAAGACCCCATACTGATATACTCTGCACCATCCTATATGATGCACACAAGACCCCATACTGATATACTCTGCACCATTCTATATGATGCGCACAAGACCCCATACTGATATACTCTCCACCATCCTATATGATGCACACAAGACCCCATACTGATATACTCTGCACCATCCTATATGATGCACACAAGACCCCATACTGATATACTCTCCACCATCCTATATGATGCACACAAGACCCCATACTGATATACTCTGCACCATCCTATATGATGCACACAAGACCCCATACTGATATACTCTGCACCATCTTATATGATGCACACAAGACCCCATACTGATATACTCTGCACCGTCCTATATGATGCACACAAGACCCCATACTGATATACTCTGCACCATTCTATATGATGCGCACAAGACCCCATACTGATATACTCTCCACCATCCTATATGATGCGCACAAGACCCCATACTGATATACTCTCCACCATCCTATGTGATGCGCACAAGACCCCATACTGATATACTCTGCACCATCCGATATGATGCACACAAGACCCTATACTGATATACTCTGCACCATCCTATATGATGCACACAAGACCCCATACTGATATACTCTGCACCATCCTATATGATGCACACAAGACCCCATACTGATATACTCTCCACCATCCTATGTGATGCGCACAAGACCCCATACTGAGATACTCTGCACCATCCTATATGATGCGCACAAGACCCCATACTGATATACTCTGCACCATCCTATATGATGCGCACAAGACCCCATACTGATATACTCTGCACCATCTTGTATGATGCACACAAGACCCCATACTGATATACTCTGCACCATCCTATATGATGCGCACAAGACCCCATACTGATATACTCTGCACCATCCTATATGATCCACACAAGACCCCATACTGAGATACTCTGCACCATCCTATATGATGCGCACAAGACCCCATACTGATATACTCTGCACCATCCTATATGATCCGCACAAGACCCCATACTGATATACTCTGCACCCTCCTATATGATCCGCACAAGACCACATACTGATATACTCTGCACCCTCCTATATGATCCGCACAAGACCACATACTGATATACTCTGCACCCTCCTATATGATCCGCACAAGACCCCATACTGATATACTCTGCACTATCCTGTATGATGCACACAAGACCCCATACTGATATACTCTGCACCATCCTATATGATGCGCACAAGACCCCATACTGATATACTCTGCACCATCCTATATGATGCGCACAAGACCCCATACTGATATACTCTCCACCATCCTATGTGATGCGCACAAGACCCCATACTGATATACTCTGCACCATCCTATATGATGCGCACAAGACCCCATACTGGTATACTCTGCACCATCCTGTATGATGCACACAAGACCCCATACTGATATACTCTGCACCATCCTATATGATGCACACAAGACCCCATACTGATATACTCTGCACCATCCTATATGATGCGCACAAGACCCCATACTGATATACTCTGCACCATCCTATATCATGCGCACAAGACCCCATACTGATATACTCTGCACCATCCTGTATGATGCGCACAAGACCCCATACTAATATACTCTGCACCATCCTATATGATGCACACAAGACCCCATACTGATATACTCTCCACCATCCTATGTGATGCGCACAAGACCCCATACTGATATACTCTGCACCATCCTATACGATGCACACAAGACCCCATACTGCTATACTCTGCACCCTCCTATATGATGCGCACAAGACCCCATACTGATATACTCTGCACCCTCCTATATGATGCGCACAAGACCCCATACCGATATACTCTGCACCATCCTATTTGATGAACACAAGACCCCATACTGATATACTCTGCACCATCCTATGTGATGCGCACAAGACCCCATACTGATATACTCTGCACCATCCTATATGATGAACACAAGACCCCATACCGATATACTCTGCACCATCCTGTATGATGCACACAAGACCCCATACTGATATACTCTGCACCATCCTATATGATGCGCACAAGACCCCATACTGATATACTCTGCACCATCCTATAAGATGCGCACAAGACCCCATACTGATATATTCTGCACCATCCTATATGATGCACACAAGACCCCATACTGATATACTCTGCACCATCCTATATGATGAACACAAGACCCCATACTGATATACTCTGCACCATCCTATATGATGCACACAAGACCCCATCCTGATATATTCTGCACCATCCTGTATGATGCACACAAGACCCCATACTGATATACTCTGCACCATCCTGTATGATGCACACAAGACCCCATACTGATATACTCTGCACCATCCTATATGATGCGCACAAGACCCCATACCGATATACTCTGTACCATCCTGTATGATGCACACAAGACCCCATACTGATATACTCTGCACTATCCTATATGATGCACACAAGACCCCATACTGATATACTCTGCACCATCCTGTATGATGCACACAAGACCCCATACTGATATACTCTGCACCATCCTATATGATGCGCACAAGACCCCATACTGATATACTCTGCACCATCCTATAAGATGCGCACAAGACACCATACTGATATACTTTGCACCATCCTATATGATGCACACAAGACCCCATACTGATATACTCTGCACCATCCTATATGATGCGCACAAGACCCCATACCGATATACTCTGTACCATCCTGTATGATGCACACAAGACCCCATACCGATATACTCTGCACCATTCTATATGATGCACACAAGACCCCATACTGATATACTCTGCACCATCCTATATGATGCGCACAAGACCCCATACTGATATACTCTGCACCATCCTATAAGATGCGCACAAGACCCCATACTGATATACTTTGCACCATCCTATATGATGCGCACAAGACCCCATACTGATATACTCTCCACCATCCTATGTGATGCACACAAGACCCCATACTGATATACTCTCCACCATCCTATGTGATGCGCACAAGACCCCATACTGCTATACTCTGCACCCTCCTATATGATGCGCACAAGACCCCATACTGCTATACTCTGCACCCTCCTATATGATGCGCACAAGACCCCATACCGATATACTCTGCACCATCCTATACGATGCGCACAAGACCCCATACTGATATACTCTGCACCATCCTATACGATGCGCACAAGACCCCATACCGATATACTCTGCACCATCCTATACGATGCGCACAAGACCCCATACCGATATACTCTGTACCATCCTGTATGATGCACACAAGACCCCATACCGATATACTCTGCACCATCCTATATGATGCACACAAGACCCCATACTGATATACTCTGCACCATCCTATATGATCCACACAAGACCCCATACTGAGATACTCTGCACCATCCTATATGATGCGCACAAGACCCCATACTGATATACTCTGCACCATCTTGTATGATGCACACAAGACCCCATACTGATATACTCTGCACCCTCCTATATGATGCACACAAGACCCCATACTGATATACACTGAACCATCCTGTATGATGCACACAAGACCCTATACTGATATACTCTGCACCATCCTATATGATGCACACAAGACCCCATCCTGATATATTCTGCACCATCCTATATGATGCACACAAGACCCCATCCTGATATATTCTGCACCATCCTTTATGATATGCACAATAAACCTCATATATTCTTCACCATCTTGTATGATATTTGTCACAACCCAGATTTAAAGGGCTCCGTACACCCCTACTTTTCCTACTGAGGCTTATAGGAGCAATCTGCAGGTTGTCGGCACCCAGCATTTCAGATCAAAACATCAGTCATGGAGAAACAGGACAAATCAGACCAGCAACACCATTAGTTTAGTGTAAAGACACAAAGCATTTATTTTGGCAAAAATGCAACATATTTAAATCATACAGTAACCAATCTCACAAGATTAATTAATCTTCCCATATCTTTAAATAACCTTGAGGTCAGGGTTATTACCTGCCTACTCCCCACTGAGCTTAAGAACCTGAACATCTAAGATTTCACCATGTGCTCTCTTTCCTGCTTTCTACTCTCTCTGGGGGGTAATTAGAGAGCCATTGTCTTCCTGTTTAGAACCGTACTTCTTCTGATCTATACATTGAAGGGCTAACCCATGTTAGTAGGTAAACAAATTGTTTGTGGCACCACACTGTCTGAGGTGCCACATGGCTATATATATTTATGGCAGGAACATGGCAATATGGAGGCCTTTTTCCATACTGTACTGGATTCCCTTATGACCAAGCACCTCACAGCTGGTGACACCTCACTAAACTCTTTGAGGAAAATGCAGCATGTGGATACCAAACATGCCTGTGTACCCCCTTTGCACCCGTAAGGCCACACACACACTGCTCTTTATAATATGCATCATTTAATGACCCCAACATTAATTATTGAGGCCTACCATAAATACACATAGCACTATCATGTCATATTTTTTGTTGAGTTCACAGACTGGAATTACGCATAACCATGATTCAGATACCACGTTTTCCCAAAGGGCCCGTACAGTCCATAGTCCCCCAAAAGTTCAGTGGTGGGGGCCCTCCTGGGCATGCTAATACTTTTGAGGCGATTTCCCTATTGAACTTTATTAAATCCTCTGACATATATTTGCATCCCCATCTCTTCTCTAATCTATGCATATCAATGTCATGGAGACTCCTTATAAATTGCATCTTTTAGCTAGTGCACCATTCTAATTGATTCTAATGTATTACTCTCTTGGAATGCAACAAGACATTCAACTGCTTTGATTAAATGTAGCAATCCTTAGTGTCATTGTTCTCGATAGAATCAATAAAAAGCTCATCATGAATCGTCCTCTGTCATTTAGTCCTGTCCTTCCCAAAATACCCACACAAAATATATGGGACTGGCCATGCCCCCTTATCTCCATTGGTCCCTTTCTATAAATCAGCGCAAACAATAGAGCATCAAAACAATTACAATAATCACCCACGTGGACAACTGCCACTCACTTCTCATTGGCCTTCCAGTTCATGTACTCACGACCCCCCCAAGCAAATCTAAAATGCCCCCCCACATAGCATCCGCAATCTTCCATTTACAACCCACTCCTCCAGCCACCTAGTCCAACTCCAATGGCTTCCTGTATACTGCCTTGCCTGTGTCTACAAATTCCCAACCAACCTTGCCTTGTCCTACCTTGTCTCACTGACCTCTCGCTACGTTCACGACACGCTCTACAATCCGAGTGCCTCTCAATTTCTATGGTCCTATTCCCACCCGCTTCCAAGCTTTCTCTTGCATCTCTTTACTGGTATAAACTCTCACTTCAGACAGTACGAAAACCTGTGCAAAATGCTGACCTCCCAGATGACCTACGACCTCTGCTTCCAATCCTTAACTCATATTAAATCCTTTCTCCCCAATCGCTTGACCTGACCTACTTTGCCCATGACTCTGATCTTGCCTCTGGCCCATAGCACCATTCCAGCAACAAACCCACGAACAGAAAGCCACATTTAGAAAAAAAAAAATAATAATAATTTTTAAAAAGCTCTGTTTGCATAAAGAACACTTCCATTTTGTCTGATTTGAGTACTTCCTTGATCAAGAGGGCAATTTTCATCTACTGAGTATTGAATGGAGGAAGAAGAGGGGCTTTATTAAATATTTGGACCACTTGTAATTTAACTTCTGTACATGCTCAGAAGAGGGCAGCTTGCAACAATAAATTCAAGCCCTACCTGTAAAATTGTCAACTCCCCTCTCACACATGCATTCTTCACCAAAGTATATTGAATGCCTCCAGGGTCCAGGAGAAGGATAACATTTTCTCTTATTAAAGACTATATAATATTTAATGATGCCCTTTACAAACATCTATAGAGTGCAGGCGCTGTAGGCAGAGAGCTCTAGATATCACCGGTCAGGGGGCAGGCCAGCACCATCTAACTTAAACCTTACATTCACCAAATACAGGATTCAGGCTGCATTGGTCATCTGCATGTCCATCAATTAGCATTAAGTGGCCGGCGCTGTGACGGAGCCCAGTGCTGGACCGCCTGATCTATCCCTGGCCCCCGGCACTGTGTGAATGAGGCACAAATGAGAGTATTATGCAGTGTTTGGGCTCCCACTGACACAAATGAGGAGTTATAGGCAATATTCTGAGCCCCTTGAGCTGCGGTTAAGGGGGAGAAGAGGGGGACGGGAGGGGGTCCAAGGTAGAAATGTAATAGTCTCTCAAGTGGATTTGAACTGCAAATGTGCTAGTACCAGAATGTGCAGCGCTCACCATCTGTCTCTGCACTTACATGTTTAGATATGGCTAACATGGAGAGATACCCTGTGTGTGAGTAATGCATGAGTATCATGTGATGTGTGTGTATGATATGTGTATGTGAGGGAGGGATGAGTATTATGTGACGTGTATGATATGTGTATGTGAGGGAGGGCTGAGTATTATGTGACGTGTATGATATGTGTATGTGAGGGAGAGATGAGTAATATATGACGTGTATGATATGTGTATGTGAGGGAGAGATGAGTATTATGTGATGCGTGTGTATGATATGTGTATGTGAGGGAGGGATGAGTATTATGTGATGCGTGTGTATGATATGTGTATGTGAGGGAGGGATGAGTATTATGTGACGTGTATGATATGTGTATGTGAGGGAGGGATGAGTATTATGTGACGTGTATGATATGTGTATGTGAGTGAGGAATGAGTATTATGTGATGTGTGTGTATGATATGTGTATGTGAGGGAGAGATGAGTATTATGTGATGCGTGTGTATGATATGTGAATGTGAGGGAGGGATGAGTATTATGTGATGCGTGTGTATGATATGTGTATGTGAGTGAGGAATGAGTATTATGTGACGTGTATGATATGTGTATCTGAGTGGGGGATGAGTATTATGTGACGTGTATGATATGTGTATGTGAGGGAGGGATGAGTATTATGTGACGTGTATGATATGTGTATGTGAGGGAGGGATGAGTATTATGTGACGTGTATGATATGTGTATGTGAGGGAGGGATGAGTATTATGTGACGTGTATGATATGTGTATGTGAGGGAGGGCTGAGTATTATGTGACGTGTATGATATGTGTATGTGAGGGAGAGATGAGTAATATATGACGTGTATGATATGTGTATGTGAGGGAGAGATGAGTATTATGTGATGCGTGTGTATGATATGTGTATGTGAGGGAGGGCTGAGTATTATGTGACGTGTATGATATGTGTATGTGAGGGAGGGATGAGTATTATGTGACGTGTATAATGTGTGTATGTGAGGGAGGGATGAGTATTATGTGACGTGTATGATATGTGTATGTGAGGGAGGGCTGAGTATTATGTGACGTGTATGATATGTGTATGTGAGGGAGGGATGAGTATTATGTGACGTGTATGATATGTGTATGTGAGGGAGGGATGAGTATTATGTGACGTGTATGATATGTGTATGTGAGGGAGGGATGAGTATTATGTGACGTGTATGATATGTGTATGTGAGGGAGGGATGAGTATTATGTGACGTGTATGATATGTGTATGTGAGGGAGGGATGAGTATTATGTGACGTGTATGATATTTGTATGTGAGGGAGGGATGAGTATTATGTGACGTGTATGATATGTGTATGTGAGGGAGGGATGAGTATTATGTGACGTGTATGATATGTGTATGTGAGGGAGGGATGAGTATTATGTGATGTGTGTGTGTATGATATGTGTATGTGAGGAAGGGATGAGTATTATGTGATCCGTGTGTATGATATGTGTATGTGAGGAAGGGATGAGTATTATGTGATCCGTGTGTATGATATGTGTATGTGAGGGAGGGATGAGTATTATGTGACGTGTTTGATATGTGTATGTGAGGGAGGGCTGAGTATTATGTGACGTGTATGATATGTGTATGTGAGGGAGGGAGGAGTATTATGTGACGTGTATGATATGTGTATGTGAGGGAGGGATGAGTATTATGTGACATGACGTGTATGATATGTGTATGTGAGGGAGGGATGAGTATTATGTGACGTGTATGATATGTGTATGTGAGGGAGGGATGAGTATTATGTGACGTGTATGATATGTGTATGTGAGGGAGGGAGGAGTATTATGTGACGTGTATGATATGTGTATGTGAGGGAGGGATGAGTATTATGTGACATGACGTGTATGATATGTGTATGTGAGGGAGGGATGAGTATTATGTGACGTGTATGATATGTGTATGTGAAAGAGGAATGAGTATTATGTGACGTGTATGATATGTGTATGTGAGGGACGAATGAGTATTATGTGATGTGTGTGTATGATATGTGTATGTGAGGGAGGGATGAGTATTATGTGATCCGTGTGTATGATATGTGTATGTGAGGAAGGGATGAGTATTATGTGATCCGTGTGTATGATATGTGTATGTGAGGGAGGGATGAGTATTATGTGACGTGTTTGATATGTGTATGTGAGGGAGGGATGAGTATTATGTGACGTGTATGATATGTGTATGTGAGGGAGGGATGAGTATTATGTGACGTGTATGATATGTGTATGTGAGGGAGGGAGGAGTATTATGTGACGTGTATGATATGTGTATGTGAGGGAGGGATGAGTATTATGTGACGTGTATGATATGTGTATGTGAGGGAGGGATGAGTATTATGTGACGTGTATGATATGTGTATGTGAGTGAGGGATGAGTATTATGTGACGTGTTTGTATGATATGTGTATGTGAGTGTGGGATGAGTATTATGTGACGTGTATGATATGTGTATGTGAGGGACGGATGAGTATTATGTGACGTGTATGATATGTGTATGTGAGGGACGGATGAGTATTATGTGACGTGTATGATATGTGTATGTGAGGGAGGGATGAGTATTATGTGACGTGTATGATATGTGTATGTGAGGGAGGGATGAGTATTATGTGATGCATGTGTATGATATGTGTATGTGAGTGAGTGATGAGTATTATGTGATGAGTTTGTATGATATGTGTATGTGAGGGAGGGATGAGTATTATGTGACGTGTATGATATGTGTATGTGAGTGAGGGATGAGTATTATGTGACATGACGTGTATGATATGTGTATGTGAGTGAGGAATGAGTATTATGTGATATATGTGAGTGAGGGATGAGTATTATGTGACGTGTATGATATGTGTATGTGAGGGAGGGATGAGTATTATGTGACGTGTATGATATGTGTATGTGAGGGAGGGATGAGTATTATGTGACGTGTATGATATGTGTATGTGAGTGAGGGATGAGTATTATGTGACGTGTTTGTATGATATGTGTATGTGAGTGTGGGATGAGTATTATGTGACGTGTATGATATGTGTATGTGAGGGACGGATGAGTATTATGTGACGTGTATGATATGTGTATGTGAGGGAGGGATGAGTATTATGTGACGTGTATGATATGTGTATGTGAGTGAGGGATGAGTATTATGTGACGTGTATGATATGTGTATGTGAGTGAGGGATGAGTATTATGTGACATGACGTGTATGATATGTGTATGTGAGTGAGGAATGAGTATTATGTGATATATGTGACTGTGGGATGAGTATTATGTGACGTGTATGATATGTGTATGTGAGGGAGGGATGAGTATTATGTGACATGACGTGTATGATATGTGTATGTGAGTGAGGAATGAGTATTATGTGATATATGTGAGTGAGTGATGAGTATTATGTGATGAGTTTGTATGATATGTGTATGTGAGGGAGGGATGAGTATTATGTGACGTGTATGATATGTGTATGTGAGTGAGGGATGAGTATTATGTGACATGACGTGTATGATATGTGTATGTGAGTGAGGAATGAGTATTATGTGATATATGTGACTGTGGGATGAGTATTATGTGACGTGTATGATATGTGTATGTGAGGGAGGGATGAGTATTATGTGACGTGTATGATATGTGTATGTGAGGGAGGGATGAGTATTATGTGATGTGTGTGTATGATATGTGTATGTGAGGGAGGGATGAGTATTATGTGATGTATGTGAATGAGGGATGAGTATTATGTGATGAGTGTGTATGATATGTGTATGTGAGGGAGGGATGAGTATTATGTGACGTGTATGATATGTGTATGTGAGGGAGGGATGAGTATTATGTGACATGACGTGTATGATATGTGTATGTGAGTGAGTGATGAGTATTATGTGATGAGTTTGTATGATATGTGTATGTGAGTGAGGGATGAGTATTATGTGACGTGTATGATATGTGTATGTGAGTGAGGGATGAGTATTATGTGACATGACGTGTATGATATGTGTATGTGAGTGAGGAATGAGTATTATGTGATATATGTGACTGTGGGATGAGTATTATGTGACGTGTATGATATGTGTATGTGAGGGAGGGATGAGTATTATGTGACGTGTATGATATGTGTATGTGAGTGAGGGATGAGTATTATGTGACGTGTATGATATGTGTATGTGAGGGAGGGATGAGTATTATGTGATGTGTGTGTATGATATGTGTATGTGAGGGAGGGATGAGTATTATGTGATGTATGTGAATGAGGGATGAGTATTATGTGATGAGTGTGTATGATATGTGTATGTGAGGGAGGGATGAGTATTATGTGACGTGTATGATATGTGTATGTGAGGGAGGGATGAGTATTATGTGACGTGTATGATATGTGTGTGTGAGTGAGGGATGAGTATTATGTGACGTGTATGATATGTGTATGTGAGGGAGGGATGAGTATTATGTGATGAGTGTGTATGATATGTGTATGTGAGTGAGGGATGAGTATTATGTGACGTGTATGATATGTGTATGTGAAAGAGGGATGAGTATTATGTGATGAGTGTGTATGATATGTGTATGTGAGTGAGGGATGAGTATTATGTGACATGACGTGTATGATATGTGTATGTGAGTGAGGAATGAGTATTATGTGATATATGTGACTGTGGGATGAGTATTATGTGACGTGTATGATATGTGTATGTGAGGGAGGGATGAGTATTATGTGACGTGTATGATATGTGTATGTGAGTGAGGGATGAGTATTATGTGACGTGTATGATATGTGTATGTGAGGGAGGGATGAGTATTATGTGATGTGTGTGTATGATATGTGTATGTGAGGGAGGGATGAGTATTATGTGATGTATGTGAATGAGGGATGAGTATTATGTGATGAGTGTGTATGATATGTGTATGTGAGGGAGGGATGAGTATTATGTGACGTGTATGATATGTGTATGTGAGGGAGGGATGAGTATTATGTGACGTGTATGATATGTGTGTGTGAGTGAGGGATGAGTATTATGTGACGTGTATGATATGTGTATGTGAGGGAGGGATGAGTATTATGTGATGAGTGTGTATGATATGTGTATGTGAGTGAGGGATGAGTATTATGTGACGTGTATGATATGTGTATGTGAAAGAGGGATGAGTATTATGTGATGAGTGTGTATGATATGTGTATGTGAGTGAGGGATGAGTATTATGTGACGTGTATGATATGTGTATGTGAAAGAGGGATGAGTATTATGTTATGAGTGTGTATGATATGTGTATGTGAGTGAGGGATGAGTATTATGTGACGTGTATGATATGTGTATGTGAGTGAGGGATGAGTATTATGTGACATGACGTGTATGATATGTGTATGTGAGTGAGGAATGAGTATTATGTGATATATGTGAGTGAGGGATGAGAATTATGTGATGTGTGTATGTGACTGTGGGATGAGTATTATGTGACGTGTATGATATGTGTATGTGAGGGAGGGATGAGTATTATGTGACGTGTATGATATGTGTATGTGAGGGAGGGATGAGTATTATGTGACGTGTATGATATGTGTATGTGAGGGAGGGATGAGTATTATGTGACGTGTATGATATGTGTATGTGAGGGAGGGATGAGTATTATGTGACGTGTATGATATGTGTATGTGAGGGAGGGATGAGTATTATGTGATGTGTGTGTATGATATGTGTATGTGAGGGAGGGATGAGTATTATGTGATGTATGTGAATGAGGGATGAGTATTATGTGATGAGTGTGTATGATATGTGTATGTGACTGTGGGATGAGTATTATGTGACGTGTATGATATGTGTATGTGAGGGAGGGATGAGTATTATGTGATGTGTATGATATGTGTATGTGAGTGAGGGATGAGTATTATGTGACGTGTATGATATGTGTATGTGAGGGAGGGATGAGTATTATGTGATGTGTGTGTATGATATGTGTATGTGAGGGAGGGATGAGTATTATGTGACATGTATGATATGTGTATGTGAGGGAGGGATGAGTATTATGTGACGTGTATGATATGTGTATGTGAGGGAGGGATGAGTATTATGTGACGTGTATGATATGTGTATGTGAGGGAGGGATGAGTATTATGTGATGCATGTGTATGATATGTGTATGTGAGTGAGTGATGAGTATTATGTGATGAGTGTGTATGATATTTGTATGTGAGGGAGGGATGAGTATTATGTGACGTGTATGATATGTGTATGTGAGGGAGGGATGAGTATTATGTGACGTGTATGATATGTGTGTGTGAGTGAGGGATGAGTATTATGTGACGTGTATGATATGTGTATGTGAGGGAGGGATGAGTATTATGTGATGTGTGTGTGTATGATATGTGTATGTGAGGAAGGGATGAGTATTATGTGACGTGTATGATATGTGTATGTGAAAGAGGGATGAGTATTATGTGACGAGTGTGTATGATATGTGTATGTGAGTGAGGGATGAGTATTATGTGACGTGTATGATATGTGTATGTGAGGGAGGGATGAGTATTATGTGATGAGTGTGTATGATATGTGTATGTGAGGGAGGGATGAGTATTATGTGACGTGTATGATATGTGTATGTGAGGGAAGGATGAGTATTATGTGACGTGTATGATATGTGTATGTGAGGGAGGGATGAGTATTATGTGATGTGTGTGTATGATATGTGTATGTGAGGGAGGGATGAGTATCATGTGATGTGTGTGAATGATATGTGTATGTGAGGGAGGGATGAGTATTATGTGACGTGTATGATATGTGTATGTGAGGGAGGGATGAGTATCATGTGATGTGTGTGAATGATATGTTTGTGTGAGTGTGGGATGAGTATTATGTGACGTGTTTGATATGTGTATGTGAGTGAGGGATGAGTATTATGTGATGTGTTTGTATGATATGTGTATGTGAGGGAGGGATGAGTATTATGTGACGTGTATGATATGTGTATGTGAGGGAGGGATGAGTATCATGTGATGTGTGTGAATGATATGTGTGTGTGAGTGTGGGATGAGTATTATGTGACGTGTTTGATATGTGTATGCTAGGGAGGGATGAGTATTATGTGACGTGTATGATATGTGTATGTGAGGGAGGGATGAGTATTATGTGACGTGTATGATATGTGTATGTGAGGGAGGGATGAGTATTATGTGATGCGTGTGTATGATATGTGTATGTGAGTGAGGGATGAGTATTATGTGATGTGTTTGTATGATATGTGTATGTGGGATGAGTATTATGTGACGTGTATGATATGTGTATGTGAGGGAGGGATGAGTATTATGTGATGTGTGTATGTGACTGTGGGATGAGTATTATGTGTTTTGTATGATATGTGTATGTGAGGGAGGGATGAGTATTATGTGATATATGTGAGTGAGGGATGAGTATTATGTGACGTGTATGATATGTGTATGTGACTGTGGGATGAGTATTATGTGACGTGTATGATATGTGTATGTGAGTGAGGGATGAGTATTTTGTGACGTGTGTGATATGTGTATGTGAGGGAGGGATGAGTATTATGTGACGTGTATGATATGTGTATGTGAGGGTGGGATGAGTAATATGTGATGTGTGTGTATGATGTGTATGTGAGTCTGGGATAAGTATTTATTGATGTGTGTGTGTGTATGATATGTGTATGTGAGGGAGGGATGAGTATTATGTGACGTGTATGATATGTGTATGTGAAAGAGGGATGAGTATTATGTGACGTGTATGATATGTGTATGTGAGGGTGGGATGAGTAATATGTGATGTGTGTGTATGATGTGTATGTGAGTCTGGGATAAGTATTTTGTGATGTGTGTGTGTGTATGATATGTGTGTGTGAGTGAGGGATGAGTATTATGTGACGTGTATGATATGTGTATGTGAGTGAGGGATGAGTAATATGTGATGTGTGTGTATGATGTGTATGTGAGTCTGGGATAAGTATTTTGTGATGTGTGTGTGTGTGTATGATATGTGTATGTGAGGGAGGGATGAGTATTATGTGACGTGTATGATATGTGTATGTGAGTGAGGGATGAGTATTATGTGATGAGTGTGTATGATATGTGTATGTGAGTGAGGGATGAGTATTATGTGACGTGTATGATATGTGTATGTGAGGGAAGGATGAGTATTATGTGACGTGTATGATATGTGTATGTGAGGGAGGGATGAGTATTATGTGACGTGTGTGTATGATATGTGTATGTGAGGGAGGGATGAGTATCATGTGATGTGTGTGAATGATATGTGTGTGTGAGTGTGGGATGAGTATTATGTGACGTGTATGACATGTGTATGCTAGGGAGGGATGAGTATTATGTGACGTGTATGATATGTGTATGTGAGGGAGGGATGAGTATTATGTGATGTGTGTGTATGATATGTGTATGTGAGGGAGGGATGAGTATTATGTGATGCGTGTGTATGATATGTGTATGTGAGTGAGGGATGAGTATTATGTGATGTGTTTGTATGATATGTGTATGTGGGATGAGTATTATGTGACGTGTATGATATGTGTATGTGACTGTGGGATGAGTATTATGTGTTTTGTATGATATGTGTATGTGAGTGAGGGATGAGTATTATGTGACGTGTGTGATATGTGTATGTGAGGGAGGGATGAGTATTATGTGACGTGTATGATATGTGTATGTGAGGGTGGGATGAGTATTATGTGATGTGTGTGTATGATATGTGTATGTGAGTGAGGGATGAGTATTATGTGACGTGTATGATATGTGTATGTGACTGTGGGATGAGTATTATGTGACGTGTATGATATGTGTATGTGAGTGAGGGATGAGTATTATGTGACGTGTGTGATATGTGTATGTGAGGGAGGGATGAGTATTATGTGACGTGTATGATATGTGTATGTGAGGGTGGGATGAGTAATATGTGATGTGTGTGTATGATGTGTATGTGAGTCTGGGATAAGTATTTTGTGATGTGTGTGTGTGTATGATATGTGTATGTGAGGGAGGGATGAGTATTATGTGACGTGTATGATATGTGTATGTGAGGGTGGGATGAGTAATATGTGATGTGTGTGTATGATGTGTATGTGAGTCTGGGATAAGTATTTTGTGATGTGTGTGTGTGTATGATATGTGTATGTGAGTAAGCGATGCTTATTATGCGATCTGTGTGTATATAATGTGATGTGTGTGAGTGAAGTTAGTGTGTAATGGGATATGTATATGATGTGATGTGTGTGTTATGGTATGTATGTTAGATGTGATGTGTGTAATGATACAACACAATGCCTCTCTAAAGTGCAGTAAATACCAGACTTTCACACAATCCCATTCCACAGACCCAACACTGTACAAATACTTCTAGAAGTCACACATAAAAGTTCCAATGAATCAGCGCCTGCAAACCCTGAGCCACACATAATAAGTTCCCATCCAGTTACATTATACACGTTCTGTACATACGTGTCAATAGATACATTGTATCACAGTATAATAATTCAACTTAATACAAACACCAGTGTAAATTATGTAAAACAGTTTGGTCAATAACGAGGGGAGTGATTTTGCAGATATGTCATCCCCATGAAATACCAAGTTCAATAAAAAAGTTGAAAAAAGTTGGTTTCCTGTATTGTTTCTTGTAAAAAATAAATCACAATATTTTGTAACAGTAATAAACAAAATAGTATAATTACTTATCTTATTCAAAGTACCATCTAATTCATCTCCTTGTGTCTTTAGATCTAAAATGTTTTAGACTGTAAGCTCTTTGGACAGCAAAATTCTCTGATCAGCTTGTAACTACACAAAAAAAAATCACTTGAGTGTCTATTAGCCTACAAAGTACATGTGCAATTTCCATTGTGAGCTCCACCCCCAGACACAGCGACATAGCCAATGAGCAATAGAGTTGTGTTCTAGCCAATCATCTTTCAGTATCACAACTGCCTCCCTAGCCGTCAGTGAGAGGGAAACATTGTTGTAGCTACCTTTGATTGGCCACAACTAATTATTAATTTTATGCTAATTTAGCTTGGATTTTCAGGGGCGTTTCTTCTTAAATTCACCTGCCTAAAAACTGATACATTTTGCAAACTTTACGCCAAGCTTATTCATGCTTATTTGGGATTTTTTTCATGCAACAAAAGTTTGCATATCATAAGCATTCATAATCCAGGTCAATTCCATATACCTTTAAATGGAAGTGCATTAGTTTACAAGCACACACCCACCTGAGAAAGCAAACAATACAGAAAAATGAGCCACAGTGATCCTTTAATGCAGATAAGAGACGCTCTGAATATGGGGCGGCCTCGCTGAGCGCAGATCCCGACGGCGCTGGAATCACCGCAGCATTATTGGTTTATTAGATCTGCGATTGCTTAATTAGCCCCAACATCGTCAGAGCCTTTTGTGTATTCGGTGGCGTTTGTCATTTTAGTCTCCGGCTTCAAATTGACACAGAGCTGAACATTGTATAAATTATGGTTATTTGTATTTTTTAGATGAATTATGCATATACCCCTATTATATGCTGCTAAGTACGACGGGTGCTCTAAGCAACGATGAGATTATTCTGAAATGATATAAAAAAGTGACTTTCAGCAGATCTCTCCCTCTTTTTAACCCTTTATTTTACAGTGAACCATTCCCCCTCCATGGACAAGAGCGTCCAACGTCTAAACTTAAAACCTCACATTTATAGGATCCTCGTGTCTTTGTAACAGCAAAGCGATTTTACTGTAGTTTTTAACTACTACATTCAGTTTTGCTTTAATGGGTGCAGACATCTTGTCATGGTTCCTAACAAGGTTAGAAACAGAAAAGGAATGGAAGAAACTGTGGATTCAGATAAGATATCTATTCAGTTTTGTTAGAGACTGCTCACGTCACATAGCTACAACGCAGAAGAGTAAGCACCAGTAGGGTAATCCTCCCCCTCAAGCTAAAATAAGACTAGCAGTCCGAGATGGAATGCTCCACACAAGCAGTTATGTCCATTGGTTATACGGATACTAATGGTGTTAGGTTGTTACATACTACACAAACATGTGAAGATTGTCCCTAAAAATAGTATGGTCATTTAATATAAATTAAAAGGCACAAAAACCTTCCAAATTAACAATTCTAGAGTCCTTATTAGATCAAGGAGAATTAATATAAACTTCTCAGGATAGGTATGTGGATTATATTTAACCCCTGTTTAGCGCTATGGAATATGTTGATGCTTAAAAAAAAAATCTGAATAATAATTTATCAGAAGGGGGGGCTCTTGAGATTTTCATAATAAAGGAGAACTGGCAGAGGGTCAATCATTTGGCTTTATTACATGCATTGCATGGATATAATGCACGCAATGTCAACTCCTTCCAGAAAGGAAAGCATTACACAGTCCCTTTAAACCATATAGATCATATATAGTATATACAGTGTATATATATATATATATATATATATATATATATATATATAATTTTTTACCTTGCACTTAACCCCTGTACAAGGCTACAGAACATGTTGGCTTGTTACAAATAAATGATAATAATAATAATAATAATAATAATAATAATAATAATATTAATATATAAACCACACATTTCATTCCAAATGCTACGAATTGCAAACTTCATAATAATAATAATAATAATAATAATAACATCCTTGTTTAATATACACTACCCTATAGGCTTGCAATCTATTCTTGGAAGCCTTTAGGGTAAAATAATGTATAAATCTGTTATTTCCTGTAATCATGGGTATAGGAACTGGATGGGATGAGGGGGTCGCATCCCCCCAGATTGTTCAATTAGTCTATTCAATTATCTGCCTCCCCCAGTCCCAGAATTGCTTTGGCTACTACACCACTGCTTGCACACATTAATAGCATTAAATTAACAACTAATCTGCATATTGAACAGGAGATCTAAAAAGGTTGACTTAATTATTTTTAATTATTTTTTCAACCTTAATTACAAGGTAACTATATATTTTAAGACAATTGATACAGTCCTATGTTTTAGGTGCAGTTGAATATTTGAAGTTACTATACAATATTTATATATATATATATATATATATATATATATATATATATATATATATATATATATATATATATATATAAATATATATATATATATATATTTATAAATATAAATATATAAATATATATATATATATATATATAAATATATATATATATATATATATAAATATATATATATATATATATATATATATATATATATATATATATATATATAATCACAAACTATCTGTACACATTAATATGATGCTAAATGCTGCAGAAGACACAATGTAACTATCCAGTTGATGGCTCAGTCTCCAACTAACACACAGCAACAATGTATCCTGGGACAGATCAGGGTCCCCAGGGACCTCTTCCATACTGCAAAATGGGATAATGCAAATTGAGGGTTTAGTGGGAGGCAGATACATCATCAGAGTCCCCTCCACAAGGTCATTCAGCTCCTACACATGGAGAGAACAACCTTCAGACACCAGCACAGGGATATTGGGGGAAATCTGGAAATACTCACAAGAAATCACTAATTATTATCAGTACCTGACTCTCAATATCATTAAAAATATATATATATATCCCCAAAAATGACAAAAAAACACCAATTCTAGCTTAAATATTGTAGCCTCCAATCTTATACCCAGTCCTTACAATTTATTCTATATTTATCCAAATTATCGATTTATTAGATGTTTATTTTAAAATGTATTTACACAAAGGATATGTTTACAAATAAACAAAGTTCCATTAGGATACTTTCCTAACATGATTTGTATCTATGAGCTGCAGAGCATCAATCCCATCAGCTTGGGCTGGAAATGGTTAATATTTATTGGGATCAACAAATCCGTCTGCTGAGGACAGTTGTAAAACTTCCCAAATAGTGTCCTAAAGAGGTTACTCAATAAACATTAAGAGTATTCTTCCAAGATGATTTATTCAATGAGGATCTGGTACATACAATGCACCTTAAGCAATATCTGTAATGCCATCTTGGAGATCCAAGTGTCCTTGGGCAATTAGACACACACATAATTAACCCCTTTTGCAACACACAGTAGGCTGCTCCTGCAATAAAAGGGTTAATAGCCACAATCCAGAGGCTTCAGTGCAATGCTCTCTATTCACAAGACAAGGAGGACTGTAACCCTTTCAGGGCTTACTTGAAGATGTCCTGGCAAATTGTCAGTCATTAATTAGCCGCAGTGCATTATCTAATTATTTACATGTCTATAAAGACTGGGATTGTGACTAGAGCACATCAGGCAGGGGCTGCTTGTTTAGTAGCCAGTGGACAGGAAGCATTAGCCCATATACCCCCAGAGCAGGGCTGCAGCAGGCAAGGCATCTGATTTAACCCTTTACTGGTTGAGTTAGGACATTTCTATTAATTTGCATAGATAATATTTCATATGATGGTATAAAACACCCAGGTGATATATAATATAATATAATACACAATCTGAATATCCAAATACACAGCTCACACCTGAACAGCACTGTCACAAATGTTACATATACATCATCCCCCCTCCTATTATGTGCCCCCCACACACCTGCATATATTCCACCCCCTTACACATTATCCAAATCAACACTGATACAAATAGCAAGATCTCCTCACACAATAACATGTTCAGCCTGCTTGAAGGAATTTAGGGTAGGCACTAAGGGGTTAAAGAGCCATGGTTAACCCATTGCCAGCCAGAGCCCTTTCAGTGAGACCAGAAGCACTTGTGTGTAATCCAGAAATAATAATAATAAAGCTCAAAATACCCCCCTCCCCTTCACACACTTACCCCTGGATGCTCAGTGCCTGGGGGGTCCCTGGTGCTCCAACTGGGGGCTCAATGACAGGTCCATCCTCTGATCCCTAAATCTGCTGCAGGTGTGTGAGAAAGAGAAGCTGTGAGAGTGCCAGTGTGTCTCTCTGTATCAGTGTCTGTCTCTTTCTGTTAGTGTGTATCTCTGTATCAGTGTATCCCTCTGTGTCTGTCTCTTTCTGTTAGTGTGTCTCTCTGAATCAGTGTCTCTCTCTGTGTCTGTCTCTTTCTGTTAGTGTGTCTCTCTGTATCAGTGTATCTCAGTGTCTGTCTCTGTATCAGTCTATTTCTGTTAG
>CM050169.1:8871341-8991341 GCA_027410445.1 Discoglossus pictus
CTCCCTCTCTCTCTCTCTCTCTCCCTCCCTCTTTCTCTCTCTCTCTCCCCCCCTCCCTCTTTCTCTCTCTCTCTCTCTCTCTCTCCCCCTCCCTCTTTCTCTCTCTTTCTCTCTCTCTCTCTGCCTCCCTCTCTCTCTCTCTCTCTCCCTCCCTCTTTCTCTCTCTCTCTCTCCCCCTCCCTCTTTCTCTCTCTCTCTCTCTCTCTCTCTCTCTCTCTCTCTCTCTCTCTCCCCCTCCCTCTCCCTCCCTCTTTCTCTCTCTCTCTCTATATATATATCTTCCTTATGTTGTAGGATATCATGTAAGATTACAGAAATCAGATCACTCCCTTTAATGTATAATAACAAAACCTTTATTAATGTTTTTGAAAATACTTGATTGAAATGTGGAGATTCAGTGTTCTTGGAATATACTGTAATTATCTTGTTCTTTGTCATATCTCTCATGTTCAAGGTCTGATACTTTTAGTTCTACATCTCTAGCCTGGTATCAGACTCTAGGTCTTGTGCTCTTGATCTCTAGGCCTTAATATTTAGCATCTGTCTCTTTGGACTTTACTCTCTTACAGCCACATTAAATTCCCTTAACATATAAAATCATAGCTCGTACTGTAAATGATGGGAAAGTGATGTTAGGTCTTAGAATTAATAGCACAACATTCCCAAGCCCGGAAATTAACCCAGAAAAATACTTTATTTTGTGTTTAATTTCAATGTGTTAATACATATAATGCAAATCGCATGTAATAGATTATCATATTTCCGGCTTTATCAATATTGCACTATTTCTGGAATGTGGGTCTGATCGTAACTCGTAATTGAACCACGTAAGACTTTGAAATCCAACCTCCACCTCTAATGATCTCTGTTTTACCTAAAATATTGTACATTTAGTGCCTCCTTCTCAGGCTCCTCTTCGCCTTGCCCTCTGTATATTGATGTACCCCAAGGTCCAGTCCTAGGGCCTCTTCTCCTTCTATACATCCTCCCTTGATATCCTAATAAAATCTTTTGGATTCCTGTATCATTCCTCTAAACTCGTAAATCAGAGTTTGACTAATTGACCATGTTCTCGGCCGCACATCTAATGAGCGGAAAATGGTTTACGGGTTTGCCTCTCAAGTCGCAGCATAATTTAATAGCAATCTGCAAAACTTCAAGCTCGCAGTCGTTGCAGGTCTCACGTTGCACATACGAGCTTGGAATGTGAGGACTGCCTTGCTGTCTCTCTCTCTGGCCTCACTCTCTCTCTCTCTCTCTGGCCTCACTGTCTCTCTCTCTCTCTCTGGCCTCACTGTCTCTCTCTCTCTCTCTGGCCTCACTCTCTCTCTCTCTCTGGCCTCACTGTCTCTCTCTCTCTCTGGCCTCGCTGTCTCTCAGTTTCTTCACAGCCTCGCTGTCTCTCTCTTGTCATTATTATTCTCACCTAAAGCTAATTTGATTTATCTACATCTTTTATGCAAATAAAATCTTGGAAGATACGACACAGACCGAGCAGACACTCAAAGAATAGGAATTGGTCCATAACACACTCCAGACAATGAAAGAGACAATATGACATCCCGAATATCCATCACACGCATCCTACAGGTTCTCCTCAGCAGATCTCTAAAATACAAAATTATTACAGAAATGTAGTCAATGCCATGAATCCATATTTTTTATGGATATAAAAAAACACAAATATTTTATTTTATTGATATTCAGATGGGCACATGGAGGACCTTTTATATAAGATATATATCTATATGTGATATGTGTGTGTGTTTAGCCTCATGTATAGTTACAATAAAAAAAAATGTCAGTCCAATTTCTATCCCTACCTTATATCAACCGATATCATTCTAGAGAAGAGGAGATATTAATTAAGGACTGGTTTTTCCAGTCTCTAATTTCTCAGTTCTCAAAGGACTGGTTTCTGTCCTTAATACCACTAATGGAGGCAAAGCCAAGGAAGACACAAAGGGATAAAGTAAATGACATAGGGCTTATTGCACTGGATGATTTAATAGTGGGCAAACACTCAGGGTCGTATCTACCTTTTTGGAGCTCCTAGGCAGTGAAGTGGAGGAGCCCCTGCGAGTGAGAACACAAGGTATGCACGTGTACGTTGTAACTGTCATGTTCTAGGTGGTTACCCCCTAGTAGCCAGTCTATGAACTGCAACATTTAAAAAAAATTTAAGCCAGGAACCATTGTTTTTAAGAAGTGGCGCCTCTCTCAGGGAAGAGCCCCTGGGCGGCTGCCTAGTTTGCCTAATGGGTAATCCGGCCATGCAAATAATGCAATAAAGTGGCAGGAAGAGTCTGTAGATGTTTGGTTTTATTGTAAGAGGAATTAGAAGCAGATAAAGCCCGGTACTAATGTCTCTCTATAGACCCTAGTTAGACCTCACTAGGAACACCATGTCACAATCTGCAAAATAATATTAATAAATATTATATTAATACGTTGGAGAGTTTCAAAGGAGGCAACTAAAATGGCACAAGGTCTAAAAGACATAATTTTCAAGGATACTCCTTGACAATTGGGGGGAAGTGTGAAAGTCCCACTTTACATAAAGTGAAGAAGATAAGGGAAACAGCCTTATTGGGAAAGTGGTATTGACAATTACAGTAAATTAATTCAAGCATGCCTTGAAAAAGCGCAAGGATATCCTGAGGATTTAGAACACGCTTTTAGGTAGATAGAATGGGCAGACAAAATGGTCCTTGTAGTCCCTAATCTGCAGATGTGTGTAGATTCTGTGGTGCCAGTGCTCTTGTAAGTATATTATTTCAAAATTGTTTTTTAGATTTCTTAAGCCTTTTTTGGACGCCTTAGGGAATCCCGTGTATGAAGAGATTTAGTACATAGTCCTCATAATAGTAAGTTTGGGGGCACATGAACCACATAGACCCCCAAGCAGCGTTCCCCTGGAACAATTACTAACAGAGACTTCCAGATAATACCCAGCAATCAATATCTTGATATTGAACTTGAACCAGTTGTCTGCTTATTACTTGATGTTTCGATTACCCGCTAGTGGTGTCAAGTTGTGCTCATTACATGTCAATCCTCATCACTTAGAGCATCCCATCCCTCATGATCTTTGTAGTGACAGACGGGATTATCTGCAGCTTCTATGGAATCAGACTTCAATTACTTGGACTTGGTCATCTTAACAACTCAGTGTCATGGCAGATAAGAGATATTCCACCAGCCCGCCCATCTAATCTGTGGCTAGTTCTTGACTCCTGAACAAACATTCTCCTTCTCATTATGTATCTTTATTGTTCTCTCTCTTGCATTCATGCTCTCTCACACTTCATGCTCTCTCACACTTACTTGTGTTCTCTTACACAATGATCCTTCCATTTACATGCTGTCTCACCCCCCCCCCCCTGTTTATTCTACTTTCTCACATGCTCTCTCGCGCTCTCTTTGTATTCTCGCTTGCCGTTTCGTGCTTGCTCACACTCTTTTGTACTCTTTTTTTCTTGCTTGTTCACCCGACTTTCTCTCCTGCTCTCAGAACCAGTCTATGAATTATTATCTTCTAGGACAATGAGAATGATGGACATCCAGGTCCAGTAGATAACATCTGATTCCTCTTCCCTAGAAGACTGCAAGCTACAGATAACCCTTTATAACACAACACAAGGTCGGGGGGTTGTAATGAGCACAGTTTGGTGAACCTCAGCAAGCAAAACAAAGGGGTACCGGCTGAACAAGATTATAATGGAGCAATATATATGTTTGAAACATCTGAGTCTCATGTGGAGAATAACTAAGACATACAATTACTGAAACCTGGCTCCATCTGACTCTGTTTCTACTACTGCACTCTTATATGGTGGCTTACATTTCAGTCAAACTTCTAGACATGGGAACAAGCAAAGTGGAGGAGTGGGCATACTACTTTCCTCTCATCATACCCTTGGTGCCCTCACCCAATTTCCTTCTTTTGAAGTTCACACTATCCGCCTCTTCTCACACATCTCTCTGCATGTTGTTGGGATCTATCACCCACCTGGACTACCCTCTGAAATTTTGGATGACTTTCTCTCCTCCAATGTACCTTCACTCATTCTTTGAGTTTTAAACATTTCCACTGACACCATTACCTCCCCAAAGCCTCAAAATTACTTTCACTTACCTTTTCCCTTGGCCTCTCACAATGGACAGATTCCCCAACTCACCTTGATGGACCTTCACTTGACTTTATTTTTTACCAATCTCTGCATAATTTCCAACCTTGCCATCTCCTCAGTCCCTCTATCTTACCACCACTTCCTAACCTGCAACTTCACCACACCTTCCACTCACTGCTTTTCTTCAATCCCTTCTCAGCCAACTACCCACAATCACCTGCCCGGATATTTCCACCTCACAGTCCAACATGACTCTAAATTCACTGCCAAGTCGAAGGGTCGCTCATCTATTCTAATTCTTCTTGATCTCTCTGCTGCCTTTGACACAATTGACCACCATCTTCTAATCCAAACTCTCCGCTCTGTTGGCATCCATGATACAGCTCTCTCGTGGTTCACATCCTACCTAGAAGATTGTACATTTAGTGCCTCCTTCTCTGGCACCTCTTCGCCTTGTCCTCTGACTATTGGCGTACCCCAAGGCCCCCTCCCCTTCTTTCTACCCTAATAAAATCTTTTAGATTCCAGTATTATTTCTATGCAGATGGCACTCGAATCTACCTCTCAGCACCAGATCTACCCCCTCTATTCTAGCAAAAGTCTCCAGCTGCCTCTCAAGTATATCCTTCTGGATGTCTGGCCATCAACTCAAGCTCAACATGTCAAAGACTGAGCTACTTATCTTCCCACCCACAGCTTCTACTCCTCAATTATCTCTACCTCTGCTAGACTCCTCTACCATATTCAACGCTCTGTGTCTGCAGCTCCTCTCTGTCAATCTCTCCACTGGCTTCCCAAACATTTTTTAAACCAGGACCGTAACATATAAAGCCCTCAACAACTTATATCTCTGCTCTCAAAATACTCCCCCAACCACCCTCTTCTCTAGTGACCTTTTTTTCCCCTCCTCTCTTATGACCTCCTCTCACTCCGCCTTCAGTACTTCTTGTGCTGCCCCTATTCTCTGGTCCATCAACAAGGTATTATATTTGTTAAACAGTAAAATAAGTTTAAGTTAGTAAAATGTCCCCCTGGGATAAGGATGAGCTTGTGGGGAAAAGTGCTTCGAGTAGCACTAGAATCATGAGTGCACGTCGTGGGAGAGAACAGTTACATTTTGATTATTAGGCCTACATCACATATATAGTTGTGAGTATGCGGGTTGTTGCTAACGCTGCGGGCTACGACACAAAAATACGAGGCACGATACGACCCATTACGACCTTGCAAAAATACGACCTTACCGCCCGAAACCTGCGCACATGAAAACATTAAAAACACAATAAAATCAAACACCAAATAAATAAAAAGATTACCCACAGCAAGGGGAGGCAGCCAGGACCTCGAAAACTGAATTTACACCTCAATTTAAGTCCAAATAAAAGAGTTTAGACACCCGAAAATCCCCTAAGCGAGAGAAAAAATGGCCGCCGAAAAAAATGGAAACGAGGCTACAGGACTCTAAAGACGCAAAACACCACCAAATACCTACGGATTTTCCGAAAAAGACGTACGAGATCCGAAAACAAGGACCCAACCTGCGCGACCAGAAAAACATTAGAAACACAATAAATACACACAACAAAAGCATAAAAAGCTTACCCACAGCAAGGGGGGCACCCAGGACCACTGCAAGTGAAGTTACACCTCGATTTAAGCCCAAGTTACAGAGTTTAGACACACGAAAATCACCTAAGCGAGAGAAAAAATGTCCGCCGAACAAAACGAAAACGAGGCTACAGGACCCTAAACACGCAAAACACCAAACACCTACGGATTTTCCGAAAAAGCTTGACAACATCCGAAAACAAGGACGCAAAATCAGCCACAGCCGCGTACCACACATTAGGCGCCATTTTACAACACTAACTTATACAATCCGGAAGTACACAGCTGCCCTAACGGATTTGCCTTGCGCACGCACACTATTACACTACACACTGCACACATTCATGACGCTTACACAGCAGCTCCACAGCACTGATGCTGCAGCAACATGAAAACAGATTGTCAGCTCTTCAACACAATGCTTCCTGCATATATTACTTCACAATAGGTAAAGTATATTAATTTCTTAGTTTATTAATTATTCATTGCCATACATAAAAATAAAACGCTGCTCATAGCACACAAACAACCAAGAGCCTCGCAATGAGCGCCGAAGGCTCTCAGCGTGAGGCTCGCAATGAGCGCTGAAGGATTTTGGAACACCAACAAAATAAATTTTGCACACAAACAACATTACCTGCCTTACAATCTTATTGCCGTCATTTTTTGATGGGCAAGTCGCTAGTTATATATATTGTTCATTTTCACCGAGCAGAGAGAATGGGGATTTTTGGTTTAGTGGTAAGTGCAAGTAGCTACAATGTCGCAGCCTTGGCTAGGATGCCTCCTCTGCCATGTTTGTTTAATAACTAGTAATTTTTTTATTTTTTTTTAAATGATACCATACATTAGATATAACTAATATTGTACGGTGACTTCTTTGACCCATTAAACAACACTCTTTTTATCCCGGTACAATCTGCTTTTGCAACAATTCGCCACATTAAATCCCCCTAACGGGTAAAACCGTAGCTCGTAACGTAGCCCGCAAGACTTACAGCTATTGGCCTCTTAAAGTAGTCTGCCGAAGACTTGCAGGGTAGGAGCGAGAAAACCCTACATGTCGAGCTTGCAAATCCTTTGTTCTCTCAAGTCCGTAACTGCTATGTTCCAATTGCGCTATTAAATTGCATTGATATCACTGGTGATCAAGCCCGTAACCCGCAAATGGAGCCAAGAAGCCAACGAGTTGTAGAGAGGGTAAAGTCCAATCAGTAGCACTTTAAATGCAAATATACACACAATCCTGTACTTGTATTAACAGGGAAAGTGATGTCAGCTCTTAGAATTAAAAGCACAACATTCCCAAGCTCGCAAATCGGCCAGAAAAAATACTTTATTTCATGTGTAATTTCCGTGTTATATCGATCAATGTGTTTATACATATAATGGAAAATAAACTCGCATGGACTAGAATATCATATTTATGGCTTTATCAATATTGCATCATATCTGGAATGTGGGTCCGATTGTAACTCGTAATTGAACCCCATAAGACTTTGAAATCCCACCACCATTTTTCAGTGACGTAATGATGACGATCTCTGTTGCCATTGGCTCCATCTAAACCCGTAACTACGGGTTTGACTAATTGATCACGTTCACGGCTGCACATCCAACATGCGAAAAAATGGTTTAGAGGTTTGCCCCTCAAGCCCGTAGCTCGCAGCATGGTCTCATTTAATGTGACTAAATGTCGGGACCTTGCTCTGAAATGTAGTTTGGTAATGCCAGGTACAGCCAGTAGAGGGAGTAACTGATTTTGCTATAGCGCTCTATAACTCAGCTGGTGCAGTGCTCTGGCACACACAAATTAGAGTCACAAAGATATCTTGACCTTGTTGAAAAGCTGCATTTCCAGGCTTGTAAAAGTATTTTTTTAATGTCTGCAGAAATAAAATGTCATGCAAAGCAGAGTTTCTAATCTTTAAAATCTTTTTGATAGGAAATGTATGAGTTGTGTCCCTTTAAAAGCCAAAAAATTGGTACAAAGGCAAGTATATTAACTGGTATTAGGATACACTAAAATAAGATCAGTCCAGAAAGAGTTAAGAAAACCCCTTCCTGCTTCCTATTACCGTCTCTATGCAACTCAATGCTTCCAGTTAGCCCATCACCCAAGGGACTCTGGGAAATGCATTAATTGGCTGATTAGCAAGTGATGGGAGCAGTATAAAAGAGGACAGGGAGCTGTAGTGTTACAATGATATCACTGTATTTGTGACTTGAAATATTACTATGTGTCATATACTGAAATTGTGAATAATATAAAAATACTAGCGAATTGCCCGTCAGAAAATGACGGGCATGAAATTGTAAGCCAGGGAATGCTGTTTGAGACATAATGTAAACCGTTTTTTACCCTGAGGACCTTCGGCGCTCATTGCGAGGCTGTTGGATGCTTTTGTTTTTTTTATCAGAGGCGCTTTTGCTGTGATTGTAAGGTCGGCGCTGATCTGCTTTTTGCGCTTATTGCAAGGCTGTCCCTTGGTGTAGTTTGTGTGGTATGAGCAGCGTTGGCGCTCGTTGTGAGGCGCGCAGTGAACGTTTTTTTTGTTTTTTTTTGTGTATATGTATTTTTGTATGCCAATGAAATAATTAATAAATGAATATACTTTATCTATTTGTAAGTAATATATGCAGGAAGCATTGTGCTGAAGAGCTGACAATCTGTTTCGATGTTCCTGCAGCATATAATGTCGGTTTGCACTGTTCTGGAGCTGATGTGTAAGTGTCAGTAATGTGTGCAGTGTGTAATGTAAATAGGCTGCGTGCGCGAGGGGAAACCGTTAGTGTAGCTGTGTACTTCCGCATTGTGTAAGTTACTGTTGTAAAATGGCGGCGAATGTGTATGTAATACGCGGGTGTGGATGATTTAGCGTCCTTGCTAAAAGTTTATCTTTTCCTCGTACGGCTTTTTTGAAAATCCGTCTGTGCTTTTTGGTGCTGTTTTGCAGCTTTAGGGTCCTGTAGCCACGTTTTTGTTTTTTTCGGCGGCCATTTTTTCTCTCGCTTAGGGGATTTTCGTGTGTGTAAACTCTTTCATTTGTACTTAAATGGAGGGGTAACTTCACTTGCAGAGGTCCTGGGTGCCCCCCCTTGCTGTGGGTAAGCTTTTTATGTCTTTTTTTGAGTGTATTTATTGTGTTTTTAATGTTTTCTGGTGTGCGCGGTTCGGCCGTTTAGGTCATAATTTTGCGAGTTCGTAATGTCCCCCGTCTCGTATTTTTTTTTGGCTGAGACCGTAAATTTTGCGTTCTAACACCACGGTTCGTATTTTTTTGTGTAAGTTCGTATTTTTTGCGCTTGTGTGTGTGTTTGTAACGGTTTATAAGGCGCCGTTGAGCCTCCGCAAATGCGGCCCCTCGCTTTGCGACGACGATTCGTAGTTTGACAACTATTATATGTGATAAGTGCGACATTCCTAAAATGCAGATATTTTGGACAAACAACTGTAAATTATTACTATAAAATAGGTAATTAAACTAAAGTGCATTATATTAATGAAAAAAAGAGCCGTGTACTAAAGAGACAGAACTACATACAAATACTGTAGAGCTGCATAATAATACTGGGGAGCTGGATAATAATACTCGGGAGCTGCATAATAATACTGGGGAGCTGGATAATAATACTGGGGAGCTGCATAATAATACTGGGGAGCTGGATAATAATACTCGGGAGCTGCATAATAATACTGGGGAGCTGCATAATAATACTGGGGAGCTGGATAATAATACTCGGGAGCTGCATAATAATACTCAGGAGCTGGATAATAATACTGGGGAGCTGGATAATAATACTGGGGAGCTGGATAATAATACTGTAGAGCTGCATAATAATACTGGGGACCTGGATAATAATACTGGGGAGCTGGATAATAATACTGGGGAGCTGGATAATAATACTGGGGACATGGATAATAATACTGGGGACCTGGATAATAATACTGTAGAGCTGCATAATAATACTGGGGAACTGGATAATAATACTGGGGAGCTGGATAATAATACTGGGGAGCTGGATAATAATACTGGGGAGCTGGATAATAATACTGGGGAGCTGGATAATAATACTGTAGAGCTGCATAATAATACTGGGGAGCTGGATAATAATACTGGGGAGCTGGATAATAATACTGGGGAGCTGCATAATAATACTGGGGAGCTGGATAATAATACTGGGGAGCTGGATAATAATACTGGGGAGCTGGATAATAATACTGGGGAGCTGCATAATAATACTGGGGAGCTGGATAATAATACTGGGGAGCTGGATAATAATACTGGGAAGCTGCATAATAATACTGGGGAGCTGGATAATAATACTGTAGAGCTGCATAATAATACTGGGGAACTGGATAATAATACTGGGGAGCTGGATAATAATACTGGGGAGCTGGATAATAATACTGGGGAGCTGGATAATAATACTGGGGAGCTGGATAATAATACTGTAGAGCTGCATAATAATACTGGGGAGCTGGATAATAATACTGGGGAACTGCATAATAATACTGGAGAGCTGCATAATAATACTCAGGAGCTGGATAATAATACTGGGGAGCTGGATAATAATACTGGGGAGCTGGATAATAATACTGGGGAGCTGCATAATAATACTGGGGAGCTGGATAATAATACTGGGGAGCTGGATAATAATACTCGGGAGCTGCATAATAATACTGTAGAGCTGGATAATAATACTGGGGAGCTGCATAATAATACTGGGGAGCTGCATAATAATACTGGGGAGCTGGATAATAATACTGGGGAGCTGCATAATAATACTGGGGAGCTGCATAATAATACTGGGGAGCTGGATAATAATACTGGGGAGCTGGATAATAATACTGGGGAACTGCATAATAATACTGGGGAGCTGCATAATAATACTGTAGAGCTGCATAATAATACTGGGGAGCTGCATAATAATACTGGGGAGCTGGATAATAATACTGGGGAACTGCATAATAATACTGGGGAGCTGCATAATAATACTGGAGAGCTGGATAATAATACTCGGGAGCTGCATAATAATACTGGGGAGCTGGATAATAATACTGGGGAGCTGGATAATAATACTCAGGAGCTGCATAATAATACTGGGGAGCTGCATAATAATACTGGGGAGCTGCATAATAATACTGGGGAGCTGGATAATAATACTGGGGAACTGCATAATAATACTGGAGAGCTGCATAATAATACTGGGGACCTGGATAATAATACTGGGGAGCTGCATAATAATACTGGGGAGCTGGATAATAATACTGTGGAGCTGCATAATAATACTGGAGAGCTGGATAATAATACTCAGGAGCTGGATAATAATACTGGGGAGCTGCATAATAATACTGGGGAGCTGCATAATAATACTCAGGAGCTGGATAATAATACTGAGGAGCTGGATAATAATACTCGGGAGCTGCATAATAATACTGGGGAGCTGCATAATAATACTCAGGAGCTGGATAATAATACTGGGGAGCTGCATAATAATACTCAGGAGCTGCATAATAATACTGGGGAGCTGCATAATAATACTCAGGAGCTGGATAATAATACTGGGGAGCTGGATAATAATACTGGGGAGCTGGATAATAATACTGTAGAGCTGCATAATAATACTGGGGACCTGGATAATAATACTGTAGAGCTGCATAATAATACTGGGGAACTGGATAATAATACTGGGGAGCTGGATAATAATACTGGGGAGCTGGATAATAATACTGGGGAGCTGGATAATAATACTGTAGAGCTGCATAATAATACTGGGGAGCTGGATAATAATACTGGGGAACTGCATAATAATACTGGAGAGCTGCATAATAATACTCAGGAGCTGGATAATAATACTGGGGAGCTGGATAATAATACTGGGGAGCTGGATAATAATACTGGGGAGCTGCATAATAATACTGGGGAGCTGGATAATAATACTGGGGAGCTGGATAATAATACTCGGGAGCTGCATAATAATACTGTAGAGCTGGATAATAATACTGGGGAGCTGCATAATAATACTGGGGAGCTGCATAATAATACTGGGGAGCTGGATAATAATACTGGGGAGCTGCATAATAATACTGGGGAGCTGCATAATAATACTGGGGAGCTGGATAATAATACTGGGGAGCTGGATAATAATACTGGGGAACTGCATAATAATACTGGGGAGCTGCATAATAATACTGTAGAGCTGCATAATAATACTGGGGAGCTGCATAATAATACTGGGGAGCTGGATAATAATACTGGGGAACTGCATAATAATACTGGGGAGCTGCATAATAATACTGGAGAGCTGGATAATAATACTCGGGAGCTGCATAATAATACTGGGGAGCTGGATAATAATACTGGGGAGCTGCATAATAATACTGGGGAGCTGCATAATAATACTGGGGAGCTGGATAATAATACTGGGGAACTGCATAATAATACTGGGGAGCTGCATAATAATACTGGAGAGCTGGATAATAATACTGGGGAGCTGCATAATAATACTGGGGAGCTGCATAATAATACTGGGGAGCTGCATAATAATACTGGGGAGCTGCATAATAATACTGGGGAACTGCATAATAATACTCGGGAGCTGCATAATAATACTGGGGAGCTGGATAATAATACTGGGGAGCTGCATAATAATACTGGGGAGCTGCATAATAATACTGGGGAGCTGGATAATAATACTGGGGAACTGCATAATAATACTGGGGAGCTGCATAATAATACTGGAGAGCTGGATAATAATACTCGGGAGCTGCATAATAATACTGGGGAGCTGCATAATAATACTGGGGAGCTGGATAATAATACTGGGGAGCTGGATAATAATACTGGGGAGCTGCATAATAATACTGGGGAGCTGGATAATAATACTCAGGAGCTGCATAATAATACTGGGGAGCTGCATAATAATACTGGGGAGCTGCATAATAATACTGGGGAGCTGCATAATAATACTGGGGAGCTGGATAATAATACTGGAGAACTGCATAATAATACTGGGGAGCTGCATAATAATACTGGGGAGCTGGATAATAATACTGGGGAACTGCATAATAATACTGGAGAGCTGCATAATAATACTGGGGACCTGGATAATAATACTGGGGAGCTGCATAATAATACTGGGGAGCTGGATAATAATACTGTGGAGCTGCATAATAATACTGGAGAGCTGCATAATAATACTGGGGAGCTACATAATAATACTGGGGAGCTGTATAATAATACTGGGGAGCTGGATAATAATACTCGGGAGCTGCATAATAATACTGGGGAGCTGCATAATAATACTGGGGAGCTGGATAATAATACTGGGGACCTGGATAATAATACTGGGGAGCTGGATAATAATACTGGGGAGCTGGATAATAATACTGGGGAGCTGCATAATAATACTGGGGAGCTGGATAATAATACTGGGGAGCTGGATAATAATACTGGGGAGCTGTATAATAATACTGGGGAGCTGGATAATAATACTGGGGAGCTGGATAATAATACTGGGGAACTGGATAATAATACTGGGGAGCTGGATAATAATACTGGGGAGCTGCATAATAATACTGGGGAGCTGGATAATAATACTGGGGAGCTGCATAATAATACTGGGGAGCTGGATAATAATACTGGGGAGCTGCATAATAATACTGGGGAGCTGGATAATAATACTGGGGAGCTGCATAATAATACTGGGGAGCTGGATAATAATACTCGGGAGCTGGATAATAATACTGGGGAGCTGCATAATAATACTGGGGAGCTGCATAATAATACTGGGGAGCTGGATAATAATACTGGGGAGCTGCATAATAATACTGGGGAGCTGGATAATAATACTGGGGAGCTGGATAATAATACTGGGGAGCTGTACAATAATACTGGGGAGCTGGATAATAATACTCGGGAGCTGCATAATAATACTGGAGGAGCTGGATAATAATACTGGGGAGCTGGATAATAATACTGGAGGAGCTGGATAATAATACTGTAGAGCTGCATAATAATACTGGAGGAGCCGGATAATAATACTGGGGAGCTGGATAATAATACTGGAGGAGCTGGATAATAATACTGTAGAGCTGCATAATAATACTGGAGGAGCTGGATAATAATACTGGGGAGCTGCATAATAATACTGGAGGAGCTGGATAATAATACTGGGGAGCTGCATAATAATACTGGGGAGCTGGATAATAATACTGGAGGAGCTGGATAATAATACTGTAGAGCTGCATAATAATACTGGGGAGCTGGATAATAATACTGGAGGAGCTGGATAATAATACTGGGGAGCTGGATAATAATACTGGGGAGCTGGATAATAATACTCGGGAGCTGCATAATAATACTGGAGGAGCTGGATAATAATACTGGGGAGCTGGATAATAATACTCGGCAGCTGGATAATAATACTCGGGAGCTGCATAATAATACTGGAGGAGCTGCATAATAATACTGGGGAGCTGGATAATAATACTGGGAAGCTGGATAATAATACTGGGGAGCTGGATAATAATACTCGGGAGCTGGATAATAATACTGGGGAGCTGGATAATAATACTCGGGAGCTGGATAATAATACTGGGGAGCTGGATAATAATACTCGGGAGCTGCATAATAATATTGGGGAGCTGGATAATAATACTCGGGAGCTGCATAATAATACTGGGGAGCTGGATAATAATACTGGAGGAGCTGGATAATAATACTGGAGGAGCTGGATAATAATACTGGGGAGCTGGATAATAATACTGGGGAGCTGGATAATAATACTGGAGGAGCTGGATAATAATACTGGGGAGCTGGATAATAATACTGGAGGAGCTGGATAATAATACTGGAGGAGCTGGATAATAATACTGGGGAGCTGGATAATAATACTGGAGGAGCTGGATAATAATACTGGGGAGCTGGATAATAATACTGGAGGAGCTGGATAATAATACTGGAGGAGCTGGATAATAATACTGGGGAGCTAGATAATAATACTGTAGAGCTGCATAATAATACTGGAGGAGCTGGATAATAATACTGGGGAGCTGGATAATAATACTGGAGGAGCTGGATAATAATACTGGGGACCTGGATAATAATACTCGGGAGCTGCATAATAATACTGGGGAGCTGGATAATAATACTGGGGAGCTGGATAATAATACTGGAGGAGCTGGATAATAATACTCGGGAGCTGCATAATAATACTGGGGAGCTGCATAATAATACTGGGGAGCTGCATAATAATACTGGAGGAGCTGGATAATAATACTGGGGAGCTGGATAATAATACTGGGGAGCTGGATAATAATACTCGGGAGCTGCATAATAATACTGGGGAGCTGGATAATAATACTGGGGAGCTGGATAATAATACTCGGGAGCTGCATAATAATACTGGGGAGCTGGATAATAATGCTGGGGAGCTGGATAATAATACTGGGGAGCTGGATAATAATACTCGGGAGCTGCATAATAATACTGGGGAGCTGGATAATAATACTGGGGAGCTGCATAATAATACTGGGGAGCTGGATAATAATACTGGAGGAGCTGGATAATAATACTGGGGAGCTGGATAATAATACTGGGGAGCTGGATAATAATACTGGAGGAGCTGGATAATAATACTCGGGAGCTGGATAATAATACTGTAGAGCTGCATAATAATACTGGGGAGCTGGATAATAATACTCGGGAGCTGCATAATAATACTGGGGAGCTGGATAATAATACTCGGGAGCTGGATAATAATACTGGGGAGCTGGATAATAATACTGTAGAGCTGCATAATAATACTGGGGAGCTGGATAATAATACTCGGGAGCTGCATAATAATACTGGGGAGCTGGATAATAATACTCGGGAGCTGCATAATAATACTGGGGAGCTGGATAATAATACTCGGGAGCTGGATAATAATACTAGGGAGCTGGATAATAATACTGTAGAGCTGCATAATAATACTGGGGAGCTGGATAATAATACTCGGGAGCTGCATAATAATACTGGGGAGCTGGATAATAATACTCGGGAGCTGCATAATAATACTGGGGAGCTGGATAATAATACTGGGGAGCTGGATAATAATACTCGGGAGCTGCATAATAATACTGGGGAGCTGGATAATAATACTCGGGAGCTGGATAATAATACTGGGGAGCTGGATAATAATACTCAGGAGCTGGATAATAATACTGGGGAGCTGGATAATAATACTGTAGAGCTGCATAATAATACTGGGGAGCTGGATAATAATACTTGGGAGCTGCATAATAATACTGGGGAGCTGGATAATAATACTCGGGAGCTGCATAATAATACTGGGGAGCTGGATAATAATACTGGGGAGCTGGATAATAATACTGGGGAGCTGGATAATAATACTGTAGAGCTGGATAATAATACTCGGGAGCTGGATAATAATACTGGGGAGCTGGATAATAATACTGGGGAGCTGGATAATAATACTGTAGAGCTGCATAATAATACTGGGGAGCTGGATAATAATACTGGGGAGCTGGATAATAATACTGGGGAGCTGGATAATAATACTGTAGAGCTGGATAATAATACTCGGGAGCTGGATAATAATACTGGGGAGCTGGATAATAATACTGGGGAGCTGGATAATAATACTGGGGAGCGGCATAATAATACTCAGGAGCTGCATAATAATACTGGGGAGCTGTACAATAATACTGGGGAGCTGGATAATAATACTGGGGAGCTGGATAATAATACTGGGGAGCGGTATAATAATACTCGGGAGCTGCATAATAATACTGGGGAGCTGTACAATAATACTGGGGAGCTGGATAATAATACTGGGGAGCTGGATAATAATACTGGGGAGCTGCATAATAATACTGGAGGAGCTGGATAATAATACTCGGGAGCTGCATAATAATACTGGAGGAGCTGGATAATAATACTGGGGAGCTGCATAATAATACTGGAGGAGATGGATAATAATACTCGGGAGCTGGATAATAATACTCGGGAGCTGCATAATAATACTGGGGAGCTGCATAATAATACTGGGGAGCTGGATAATAATACTGGGGACCTGGATAATAATACTCGGGAGCTGCATAATAATACTGGGGAGCTGGATAATAATACTGGAGGAGATGGATAATAATACTCGGGAGCTGGATAATAATACTCGGGAGCTGCATAATAATACTGGAGGAGCTGGATAATAATACTGGGGAGCTGGATAATAATACTGGGGAGCTGGATGATAATACTGGAGGAGATGGATAATAATACTCGGGAGCTGGATAATAATACTCGGGAGCTGCATAATAATACTGGGGAGATGGATAATAATACTCGGGAGCTGGATAATAATACTGGGGAGCTGGATAATAATACTCGGGAGCTGCATAATAATACTGGGGAGCTGGATAATAATACTCGGGAGCTGGATAATAATACTCGGGAGCTGGATAATAATACTGGGGAGCTGGATAATAATACTGTAGAGCTGCATAATAATACTGGGGAGCTGGATAATAATACTGGGGAGCTGGATAATAATACTCGGGAGCTGGATAATAATACTGGGGAGCTGGATAATAATACTCGGGAGCTGCATAATAATACTGGGGAGCTGGATAATAATACTCGGGAGCTGGATAATAATACTGGGGAGCTGCATAATAATACTGGGGAGCGGCATAATAATACTGGGGAGCTGGATAATAATACTCGGGAGCTGGATAATAATACTGTAGAGCTGCATAATAATACTGGAGGAGATGGATAATAATACTCGGGAGCTGCATAATAATACTGGAGGAGCTGGATAATAATACTGGGGAGCTGGATAATAATACTCGGGAGCTGCATAATAATACTGGGGAGCTGGATAATAATACTCGGGAGCTGGATAATAATACTGGGGAGCTGGATAATAATACTCGGGAGCTGCATAATAATACTGGGGAGCTGGATAATAATACTCGGGAGCTGGATAATAATACTGGGGAGCTGGATAATAATACTGTAGAGCTGCATAATAATACTGGGGAGCTGGATAATAATACTGGGGAGCTGGATAATAATACTGTAGAGCTGCATAATAATACTGGAGGAGCTGGATAATAATACTCGGAAGCTGCATAATAATACTGTAGAGCTGCATAATAATACTGGAGGAGCTGCATAATAATACTGGGGAGCTGGATAATAATACTGTAGAGCTGCATAATAATACTGGAGGAGCTGGATAATAATACTCGGGAGCTGCATAATAATACTGGGGAGCTGCATAATAATACTGGGGAGCTGCATAATAATACTGGAGGAGCTGGATAATAATACTCGGGTGCTGCATAATAATACTGGGGAGCTGGATAATAATACTGGGGAGCTGCATAATAATACTGGTGAGCTGGATAATAATACTGTAGAGCTGCATAATAATACTGGGGAGCTGCATAATAATACTGGGGAGCTGGATAATAATACTGTAGAGCTGCATAATAATACTGGGGAGCTGCATAATAATACTGGGGAGCTGGATAATAATACTCGGGAGCTGCATAATAATACTGGGGAGCTGGATAATAATACTGTAGAGCTGCATAATAATACTGGGGAGCTGGATAATAATACTCGGGAGCTGCATAATAATACTGGGGAGCTGGATAATAATACTCGGGAGCTGGATAATAATACCTGGGAGCTGCATAATAATACTGTAGAGCTGGATAATAATACTCGGGAGCTGCATAATAATACTGGGGAGCTGGATAATAATACTGGGGAGCTGGATAATAATACTCGGGAGCTGCATAATAATACTGGGGAGCTGGATAATAATACTGGGGAGCTGGATAATAATACTCATGAGCTGCATAATAATACTGGGGAGCTGGATAATAATACTCGGGAGCTGGATAATAATACTGGGGAGCTGGATAATAATACTCGGGAGCTGCATAATAATACTGGGGAGCTGGATAATAATACTCGGGAGCTGCATAATAATACTGGGGAGCTGGATAATAATACTCGGGAGCTGCATAATAATACTGGGGAGCTGGATAATAATACTGGGAAGCTGCATAATAATACTGGGGAGCTGGATAATAATACTGGGGAGCTGCATAATAATACTGGGAAGCTGCATAATAATACTGGGGAGCTGGATAATAATACTGGGGAGCTGCATAATAATACTGGGGAGCTGGATAATAATACTGGGGAGCTGGATAATAATACTGGGGAGCTGCATAATAATACTGGGAAGCTGCATAATAATACTGGGGAGCTGGATAATAATACTGGGGAGCTGGATAATAATACTGTAGAGCTGCATAATAATACTGTAGAGCTGCATAATAATACTGGAGAGCCGTGAAATCCTTTAATCACTGCATTGCCATTGTGAAGGGGTTTGTGCAGTGGCAGAGCTAGTGCATGGGGAGCCCCAGTGCAAAAAGAAAATGTGTGACCGAGGGGGCCACAAGAGGCCGAGGGACACAGGCAGCTGACAAAGGGGGCCACAGGGTGCTGAGGGAGGCCGCAGAGGTCCGCGAGGGGTCACCGTAGGCTGAGGGGGAACACAGGGGCACCCTAGGGCCTGTGTGGGCCACAGTAGGCCATAAAGGGCTGCAGAGGCCATAGGGGACCCCAGGGAGGTTGCAGGGTCTATGGAGGCCACAGGGACCACAAAGAAACCACATGGGGCACAAAGGATCCATGGGGTTCACAGGGCCTTCAGGGGGTACAAGGGGCCCATGGGGCCTGTTGGGGGTCACAGTGGACCATAAGAGGCTGCAGGGGCTATAGGGAAGGCCACAAAGGGGGTGAGGGCCACATCAGGCTTTGGGGGCCACAGGGTCATTTGGGGCAATGGGGGACCTGCAGGGGTCACAGAAGAACCACTGGTCCACAGATGACCCACAGGGGCCTCTTGAGGGCCATGGGGGCCCCAGGGGACCCGTGGGGGCCTTAGAAAACCTGTGGGGGCCAACGAGGACCCGGGGAGTCAAAGAAGACCCACGGGAGCCACTTGAGGGCCGCAAGAACCACACATGACCCACAGGGGTCTTAGAAGACCCACTGGGGCCACAGACAAGAGACAAGTCAAAAGATCTCTTTAAGAAAGTAGGGCATCTTAAAGGAACCATTCATGCCAAAGTAGGTATGATAAAAAATGGGACTCTAGACTTGGATCTTTGCTCACTTGCCTTAGGGAGTTCGAATACACAGTACTGACGAGGCCCAATGAAGGCTGAAACCTACGTCTGGGTTTGTTGTTTCTCCTGTTCAGGGTAGAATTGCCTGGTATTTTGGGGCTGGACCACTCTAGTGAGTGGGACCAGAATGATATACTACAGGATATTTCTCCCTGTGAAGGGCACAAGTGGCTAAAAGAGACTGTTCTATTAAGGTTAGTTTGCTTTCTCATTGAGCTCCTCTGACCTTGTTGTTTTGATAAAAATGGTAGGGACATAACAGAAGAAGACCAGATAAAGAAGAGGTGGCAAGAATACAGAAGATCTATAGAGAAAGGATCTTAACAGCAGTGATGACCTCCATAGTTTGTCCAATGAGCTGGATCCAGACATCTTGGAGGGCGAAGTGAGATGGGCCCTAGGATGTCTTGCTGATAATAAGACTGCAGGAGGTGATGGAATCCCAGCTGAACTATCCAAAATCCTACAAGATGATGCTGTGAAAGTGTTACTTGCCATATTCCAACCAATTTCTAAAACTCAACAGTAGCCAGGGGGCTTGGAAATGTCAGTTTCCTAAAGAATGCTCCAATTATTAAACAATTGCACTAATTTCACATGCCAGCAAGGTAATGCTTAAGATTATACAAGCTCGACTCCAACAATATATGGACTAGGAACTACCAGATGTGCCTCGTCCTCCTTCTGAGGAATCTGTATGTGGACCTAGAAGCCTTGGTCATAACCAAACATGGGACAACATAATGGTTCAAGATTGATAAAAGAGTGTCACAAGTCTGTATATTGTCTCCATATTTGTTCAACTTATACACAGAGTACATCATGTGTAAGGCCGGACTGGATGAATCCAAAGCCAGAATCAATATTACTGGAAGGAATATCAACAGCCTCAGATACTATGATGACACTACTCTGATGGCTCAAAGTGAGGAAGAACTAAAAGACTTATTGATGAGGGTAAAAAAGAGAGTGCAAAAGCTGGCCTGCTGCTCAGCATTAAAAAGACGAAGATCATGGCAAACGGCAATCTCACTTCCTGGCAAATAGATGGGCAAGAAGTGGAGGCAGTGACAGATTTTATTTTCCTGAGCTCCAAGATCTCTGCATATTGTGACTGTAGCCATGAAATTAAACAACGTTTGCTTCTGGGGAGGAAAGCTATGGCAAGTCTGGTCAAGCCATACAAAAAGCAAAAATATTAAACTATCAAAAATGTCCACATAATTAGAACTCTGGTATTCCCAGTAGTAACATACGAATGTGAGAGCTGGACCATAAAGAAAGCTGAGCGCCGCAGAATTGTGGTGTTGGAGAAAACTGCTTAGAATTCGTTGGACTGCATGAAGATCCAATAAATCAGTACTACAGGAAATTAATAAAAAAACTGTTCCCTGGAAGGTTTGATCATGAGGCTAAAGCACAAATATATTGGCCATATCATGAGATGGCAAGACTCTGATGCTGGGAACTATTGAAGGGACATAAATAAGGGGACGACAGAAGAGGAGATGGATAGATGACATAATTGAAGCAATGAACATGAGCTTGAAGGAACTCAGAAGGCCAGTGACTGACAGATGTACCTGACGTGCTGTAGTCCATAGTGTCACAGAGAGTTGGACATGACTGAATGTTGAAACAACAACATAATAATACTGTAAAGCTTTATAATATTACTGTAGAGGTGCAGAATTATATTGTAGAGCTGGATAATAATAATGTAGAGCTGTACAATAATAATATGGAGCTGCTTGATGATACTGTAGCACTATGTAAAATACTGCAGAACTGAATAATAATAATGCTTTGTAGCTGTATAATATTACTGTGGAGTTGCAGAATGATATTGTAGAGCTGTATAATAATATAAAAAATTATAATATGCTGTAGTGCTGTGCAATGATACTATACGGTTGTATAATAATACTTTAGTGCATAATAATAGTATCGATCTGATTATAATGCATGCTATATAATAATAATGTATACCTATTTAATAATAGAACCAAATCGTGACTTTATCATATTGATCCCAGGGTATCTTCCATTGACTCCGCTCTTCAGCGTAGGGTAATTGAGCCAGATTTTCTGAGGACTGGGATGGATTTTCCAGGGGTATGTAGATGAAGTGATCAGGTTTAAGTTACAGTGAGTACAAACCAATAAGACATTCCTGACGTGCCAAAGAAATCTCTTACTGAGAGCCCCGAGAGGACGGATTCTACAACATCAAATACAACAGATCGTTGGGGCGTATCTGGAGCTCGGCCATGTCAATCGATCTTTCCAAATGAGCTGATCTCAAGGGGCTTCTGGGTAGAAATAAAGAAATCTTAAAGGGCATCTGTGAAAATTTTACAACTACTCATCATTTGTTACATTCACTGTGATTAAAAAAGTGATATTTAGTGACAAATCATCCAGAGAAAGTTGCTGTTTTGTCTCTCATCCTGTGATGCTCCTCTGTCCTTATTGTTGGTGGCAGAGTATGAGAAAATCTATGGCCTAGGCTTAATGGATGGACGTTTTATCAGGAGCAGTGGGATTGTCCTGTCTTTGTTTTATGATTCTTTATCAAAAATGCTATTTCTAGTGCTAGATAATAATGGCCACCTTGGATTAGTTGAGTACTTTAATAACATTCTGGTTCCAACAATATGGCCTTTATGTTAATGACGTAGGTTTCACTGTTCCCTACTGAAGCTGATTCTGTTATATATGACGAAAACAAATTGTATTTAGAGACACTATAGTTTTATGTCTGACTTAATGTATTAAAAGATGGCGTATTAATGATGTGTAAATGTCTAAGGAATCATAGTAGGATGTTGTGCTAAAGTACATTAAGTATTATTAGTTACTAGTCGTTTACCCATCATAAATGATGGTATAATATTACATGTGTCTCATCCTCCCTCCCTACCCTGTGTCTCTCCCCCCCTCCTGTGTCTCTTTCCCTCCTCTCCCTCCCCTGTGTCTCTCCCCCCCTCCTGTGTCTCTTTCCCTCCTCTCCCTCCCCTGTGTCTCTCCCCCCTCCTGTGTCTCTTTCCCTCCTCTCCCTCCCCTATTTCTCTCCAACTCCTGTGTCTCTTTCCCTCCTCTCCCTCCCCTGTGTCTCTCCCCTTCTCCCTCCTCTTTGTCTCTTCTCCCACGTCCCTCCCCTGTGTCACTTCCCCCATCTCCCTCCAATGTGTCTCTTCCCCCTCTCCCTCCCCTGTGTTTTACCTCCCTTCTCCCTCCCCTGTGTTTTTCCTCCCTTCTCCCTCTCCTGTGTTTTCCCCCTTCTCCCTCCCCTGTGTCTCTCTCCCACTCTACCTCCCCTGTGACTCTTCCCCCCTCTCCCTCCCCTGTGTCTCTCCCCCACTCTCCCTCCCCTGTGTCTCTTTTCCCCCTCTCCCTCCCCTATGTCTCTTCCCTCCCCTCTGCCTCCCCTGTGTCTCTCCCCTTCTCCCTCCTCTTTGTCTCTTCTCCAATCTCCCTCCCCTGTGTCTCTTCCCCCCATCTCCCCCCTCCTGTGTCTCTTTCCCTCCTCTCCCTCCCCTGTGTCTCTCCAACTCCTGTGTCTCTTTCCCTCCTCTCCCTCCCCTGTGTCTCTCCCCTTCTCCCTCCTCTTTGTCTCTTCTCCCACGTCCCTCCCCTGTGTCACTTCCCCCATCTCCCTCCAATGTGTCTCTTCCCCCTCTCCCTCCCCTGTGTTTTACCTCCCTTCTCCCTCCCCTGTGTTTTTCCTCCCTTCTCCGTCCCCTGTGTTTCCCCCTTCTCCTTCCCTTTGTCTCTCCCCCACTCTCCCTCCCCTGTGTCTCTTCCCCCTCTCCCTCTCCTGTGTCTCTCCCACACTCTCCCTCCCCTGTGTCTCGTTCCGCCTTTCCCCTGTGTCCCTTTTCCCCTTTCCCCCTCTGTCTCTTTCCCCCTCTAACCCTGCGCGGTGCGCAGTACGGCATGTACGGAATTCGTACAAATAGATTCTATAGTGTGCATGCGCTCCCACTGGAGCGTTACACACTTTTTAGAAACTATATTAGTGATAACAGCACATTATAATAGCACATTATACTGTATATGCATCTGCTTGTCTAATTCACATTTATTAAAGTCCTTTGATTTTACCTGTGACATTTCTTACATTTATAGCATTGTTTAAATTTTGGACTTGAGTTAACTACTAAATACACTTTCTGTATCTTGGTATTCCATCATTTTTCAGTTTAGTTTGTGAAATTAAGAATGAAGATAGAGCCAATTGATTTTGTTTCATAAATTGAATATAGATGCAAACATTAGCTTCATATGGTAGGCACACGGAGTGCATTCTGTTGGAATTTAGTTTCTCTGTAGCCTGGGCGTAGGAACTTGGGGGCATTGGGGAACAAGTCCCCCCCAGGTTATATGAACAGGGGATACAGAAAAATAGCAAAATTAAACTTGGCAACTAGAGGGCTATAGAGCCAAAGGTGCTCATTGCAAAGCATGAAAGTGGCAGGTTGGCCGAGGACTGCAATGAGCAGTGAAACCGTTCATTGCGGGGCTCGTGATGAGCGCCTAAAGTGCTCATCGCGAGGCCCGTAAAGTAGAATGGGGAGAGGCTTGCTTATTGCGAGGCCCACAAGTTACAGTGGGGATAACCTTGCATTGTGTGGCAAACAGCATTGCCAGGCTTAAAATGTTCTTGCCGGCATTTTTGACGGGCAAGTCGCTAGTATATATATATATATATATATATATATATATATTGTTTTTTTATTATATTTGTGGGTGGGGTCCAGGGACATTGAGAATTTAAACAAAGAAATTAAAAGAGGGGCACAGAGTCTACGTTGTATCAGAGTTGGAAAGAGAAAAGATGTGGATCTCTAGGGAGATATTAAATGCAATTAGGTTTGGAGACTGTCTATCGTGGTTATCGTAACTGTGGGTGTAGAGAGGGTTTCAAAGCATAGAGCGAGATTAGTTAGGCTGAAGTGGCAAAAAATACTGGAGATTTTTTAGCAAGCATTAGGAGAAGAATGGAAGCCATTGGAGTTGGGAGAGTGATGAGGAGTGAGCTGTAGTGTGTGAATTAACAGTTTTACACAAAAAACACCTTAGGTGCAGTATCATTGTCGTAGCGCTTATGGTGAACAATAAATGGTCTTATATGCTCATAATCACTTAATAAAAATATATAAACAACAATACCTAAAAGCATGGTGCATCTGTTTGGTTTGCCTTTATTGTCCAAATAATCTTTACAAAGAGGTATGAAATAAAGCAAAAATGTCCATTATATGTGGACAATGCACCTGTAATGTCCTTTTGTCCGTGTGTAGAATATTGTCTCCAAAATGGTAGATTGTTGCACCCTAACGGTGGAGGTTAGCTGCTTCCTCTCTGGACACCGTTCATGCCATGTCTATTCAACTAATACTTGATAAGACAAAAAAGGGGGATGGGGAGAAAATGTGCACCACCTCCTAGTGCAACTCAAAAATGATGTGTAATAGTGAAGGTACAAAGAAAATAGATCCACTCACATTTTCAAACCTCATCAAAATGAGGTATGTTTTGTGCCTCACATGGATATCCCTCCTGTAGATGATCATGAGGATCCGTAGTAGAAATATTGATGTCCTCGAGGATCTCCCTCTCCAAAACGAGATGCCACCACCAATTACTTGGTAAGTCACCAGATAAATCCACCAATCATTTATTTGCATATACAGTAAACTCCCCGTTATCCGGCTCCCTATTGCCGGATAAGTGTAGTTTCTGGTTAATTGGGAGTCCCCCCCAAAAAAGGTCTAAAACGACCCTTAACAGCCCAAAACCCTCAAAATGCCTTAAAAAGGCATTCGCACCTAAACTGGGCCATTTAGGCCCAGAAGAAACAATTAGGAAAAAAGTTAGTATAGTGTCGGATAGTGCTGGATATGCCAGTTTAGCAAGATTTTTTTTAAAATAGGGTATTGATGCCGGTTCCAGTTGCTTGAGAGTGCCAGTTGGTTGGGTGCCGGATAACCAGGATTTTACAGTATATACATATAAAAAGCTCATAAAACTCATCAAAAAAGTGCATATATAAAAAACAAGATGAAAAGATAAGATCAATATAATAAACAATCTTATCAACAGTAATAATCAAGATTATCAAACGCGTTTCACCACAGCAGTGGCTTCCTCAGTGATATAGTAGATTAAGAAGTGCTTGTGTAAACTCACAGGACTGTGTTCATAAGAGAAAAAAAAGGTTGTAAAGCATTAAGAATTAACAGTTTTGTTGCAGAATAATTATAGAGGGGTGAATATAGTAGAGATTAAATTAGGAAGGTGAAGCCTAGATGGCAGTGCAAGAAATATTGGTGGGAAGGATGTGGTGGGGACTAGAAGGTGGGTGGTGGGGATTAGGGGGTAGGTGGTGTGGGAAGGAAAGTAATCCATTATCATTTCCAGGTATATGTATATATTGCAATTAATGAATGCAAACTAATGTGCAAGTCAAGTGTGAAATGCTTAACTATTATTAATCTAAAAAAAGACACATTGTATTATTTGTAAGAGACTAAGATATATATTCATTGCTGGCTGGTATTATCCTTTGTGAGCTTTGTAACACTTTGTGCCGTTATACTCTATGGGCTGAGTCATCAGGCTGAGAGATCGTTTAGTTTTCTTGATTAATGGATTAATACAGCATGTGATGATCATTAACTCACAGAGGATAAATAACACAATCTGAGCGCTGCCCTGTGCCAAACTTCTCAGGTCTGTGCATCTGACACAGAGGATGTGGAGGATGTGTGGCCTCCCGTTCGTCTCCAATTGCGATGCTATTCAATTGTTCAAGCCCGCAAGTTACTGTCCCAATGGCGAAACCGTAATCCATGCACTGGTTTGTAGCAGTTCAGGGCGGGAACATGATCAATTAAGCAAGCTCGTAATCTCCCATTTCAGACAATAGGTTACATGTCAATCAATTAGGTTGGGGGGTCCTATATGCGATCAGACTCGCAACCCACAAAATAAAGAATTATGAAAATGAATGCCAATACTAATCTAGTCCATGTGGGTGGCCTGATATGTAGTAACTCATTGATACCCAATATCGATTTAACCCTGAAATGAAACATAAAAATAAATTTAATTTCCTGCCAATTTGCGAGCTTGAGACTGTTGTGCAATTAATTATAATGTATATAATCGTTTTCCCCGTTATTTACAGTGTAGTATTGATCTTTTATTTGCATTTACAGTGCTACGAACAGGTGTTTTATCCCCTTCATTTGCCATTTACGGGTGTGATTACATTTGCAGGCTTCAGGAAATTAAGCAATTGAATAGTGATTTGCGATTTTCGCCTTGCGAAAGTGAAAGATCAAAGGCTACTGGAGGCTATAAGTTACGGATTTAACAATCACAATATTTTAACCTGTTTGGAGCCCGCAAAAAGACGCCAATTGAAAAGCACTTTTACTTGCAACCTCACAGGCTCCCGGATCGCCTGAAACTTGAATTGAATATGGCCCATTGTGTGCCTGTGAGAGAGCGTGTGCGTGCTTGTCAGAGGGTGTGTGTCTGAAGAGAGTGCATGTTTTTTCACCCTGATACAAAATTCTGTGTAGTATACAAGCGAACATGTATCAAGTACTGCTCGCTATAGCATGCTATTTTATAATTATATTATTATTATGCTACACTGACAGGAAGCCTGAGGCTTTCAGCATCACAGGACTTCACAAATCAGTGTGTGTATCTGTTGCCAACAAAAAGGATACCCATTAATCATCCTATTGTAACAATAAGCAGTGTATTTTCATTATTTATGAAATTACAGTAAACTCCCGGGTTATCCGGCACCTAACCAATCAGCACTCTCAAGCAACCGGCACCGGCATCAATTCCCCGTTTTAAATTTACTTCTGTTAAACCGACATAACTGGCACTTTTCGGAGTTCGAGACTGCAAAAAGAATGCTAAATTTTGACAAATTATTTTTTCTGTGCCTAAATGGCCCAGTTTAGGTGCTAAGGCATTTTTAAAGGCATTTTGGGGTGTTTAAGGATCGTTTAGATTGAAAAGCGGCAAAAGGAAAGTTAATTGACAGGGAAAAGTGTGAGTCTGTTGTCCAAAAATAACTGTGTTGTATAGCTTTTCAAGTGAACACACAGGTCTAGGTGTTGAAAGGATTTTTTTGTGTGAGCAAGTGCTTCCAGTTGGTACTTAATTTACTTATATCATAAATACTTCCAACTAAATATACCTGCACATAGATAACTGATTACACATATATCACATACACATAGACCTATACACCTACACATAGATACACAGTGGTGGAGCAACCGCCGGTTCAGATGGGGCAATGCTCCTGGGCCCAACCTTTAATGTTGTTTACTCTCGTTTTTTTGTATTTTTTTTTTAGAAGGGTGACTATACAATAGCATGGGAATTAAACCCAGCATTAATAGATGCATCAGTTAAGTATGTCATCATCTTAACAATAGGAGTGCAGATATTTTTGTCTGATGTAATTAATGGATATTATGGCTGAGGACCTTGGTCTTCTGTCAGTATTATTGGGTATGTATTTAGACATCATGATATTCTAACAATCAGTTATAATCTGATAACACCTGTATAACTATTAAATGTGATAACCATGTGGCTAAACAATACCTTACAGGCATGGTGATAGTACTCTTGGCCCACTGAATGAGGTCACAGCTAAGGATTCCTTGGGAGATCCCATATTATTACTAATGGTCACGGTAAGTGATTTCTCATGACAGATACAGCACAGTTAACACTGCTTGTAGAAGAAGATGCATGAAGATCAGGTAAGTGGTTTATTGTTACAGGTAGGGTATATATCTGTAAATACAGACATTGCTACATTTTTCTCCTCCTATGCCTTTATTAGGTTATTACCATGCTCTTTTTTTCTTTTTTGAAAACACTGTATGTGTGTAATTGAATTGTATTACATAATCCATGAGTTAATGCATCTGTGTAATTGAGCAGATGAAGACATTATGAATGTGCTATGTGCACTACTGGTTACTTCTGTTATATGGAGTGATGAATGATGAGATTTCTATTCATCTGATTATTGTTAATGTGGTGTGACTCTAGTAGATGTTATGCATCATTATTATTATACTGTCCCATTTTCCCACTCAGCCTCCTATCCACACCCATGATATTGATGCACAGTCAGATACATTTATGACTGTGCTCTGTGTATATAATAAACTTCCAATTTTATTGGAATACCATAATCAATGTGTCCATGTGTTTCACATGGTTACTGATTTGATAAGTTAACATACATGATATTTAAATACCAATAATATAGTGCACTTACATGCTCCCTATGACAATCCAGTGCATGGCCTATGCCGTGTTGTTGTAACCTGTAGTTATCACATTCATAATGTATTAGAGGCCTTATTTAGCCTGTCACAGTAGTTCACATACCTTCCCTTGGTGATCGCTCTGAGTATTGTGATGTTAATGAGTATTTTTTAGGACTTTTCTATCCTTTTAATAGATAATGCATTGGAGCAGCTGTTGTAGGTCATGTGGGTTTCCTGATTTATATTAACCTGTTAAGTACTGGGGTCTATGTTATTGCCAATAGTTAATATAACCATTATGTATACTGACAAAAACATAAAAATGTAAAATTAATTTTGGATATCATATTTGTGCCTATGGGTTTGTTATATATTAATTTCTAATAGAGTTACATGCTTTTCCATGATTTGCTATTACAGCGCTGTCTATTTAACTGCTTTTGCAGGTCTCAGCAATCCTTTTAATGTACCCAATATGTATAATAACTTTGATATATTAAATAAAAAATGTAATATTTTCTAGTTGCACTTGTGTACCTCTGTGAATGTTAAGCATTGATTTATAATGCACTAACATGCTTTTTTTATGTTTTTTTAGTACTGCTATCTCTTTAACTACTGCTGCAAGTCTCAAAAAGGGTTTTAAAAATAAAAAGTGAATCATTAAAAAACAAAAACCTTTAATTACATAAAATAAAAAACTACAATACATAAAATAAAAACCCTAAATTAACCAAAAATAAAATAAAAAATACAATGAAAATAAAAGAATTACAAGTAAAATAATAAAATTACATTAAAATAATAAAAATCACAACCTGTAAAATAATAAAAATTAATACTTACCTAGGCCTCATGATCATCCAGCGATGATCATCCACACCCTCATCCTCAATCTTCTGCTCTGGTCTAGGCCGGCTATATCCAACTTGATTGAAGAAGTTCTGGTCCTCTTCAGTTTTGATTGAAGCCATTGTCCTGATCCTTTTGGCCAGGAAACTGCCCACCATAAAAAAAAATGTCACTCAACTAACAGAGCTCCTCCTAGGAAGAAAATGGCAGTTGTTACGCTTGCTGCAGCTTAAATATGTTTTGTTGAGCATTCTGATTGGCTGAAATAGATGTCAGTCATATTTCAACCAGTCAAAATGTTTGTTTTTTTATGTCTGCCTACTCACTAGCAATTTTGAATAATGTGGACCAATTGGATTACTCAGAATTTAGATCCTTCAATCTGAGCAATGTGAGTGGTCCAAACTATCTGATATTTGAGTAATATTTTCTTAGAATAGACTAGTAGACGAGGACAATTGCAAGAAAGAAGAGGACCATTGTTATACCTTTGCGAGTACTCACAATATTTTTTTAAAACATCAGTTATTTTAGGAGTTGCAAGAGCCAAGTAATTTAGGGTTGTTGGGATTTGAATGGCTTTTATGAGCTCAAGCAACTCGTAAAATACTTGATATTCTGAAAATCAATTGGCAAATATCAACTATTTTGCAATATAAGGTAATAGAATAGCAGAAGAGATTGCATCTTGTTTAAGTTCCTCCTCAATGCCACATACCATCCTTGGGTATGTAGCCTTGTCTAGCACTATTGGGCACAACTGTATGCATTTCATTGGCAAGGTACTGCCCTTGTCCATCTAACATTTCACGTTAGTGTACTCAGCACTGACTATTACAAAGTTCAGTTTGTAAGACCTTTCCTTGGACATCTACCCTCATGTCACAGGAGTCCACGCAGTTTGTGACAGGCTATCCTTGGGAATTGAACATCATCTGCCCTTATTGACACTGGCGCCAAATACTACGCATTTCACTTTTCAAGGTACTGTCCTTGGATTTTCTCAAAGCCTTGTTTTAATTTAAAGCCCCCCGTCCTTACTTTTGGGCTTAATGATAGATTTTCCTTGTTGTTCACATTATTATTTTACTGTATAATAATACATATCGGGCTATGTATTAAATCTGTAATTTGTAATATAATATTTTTTATTTGGATAATATTTTGTATATGCAGCTAATATGACATTTATTTTATAATAAGTGCTCATAAAGGCTACTGTAGTGTAATGTAGACCCATAAAAGTAATACGATGTTTTAAAGCTCTGCATTTAATATTTTAGAACGTAAAAATAAAAAAACTGTCATTATTTGTTTTTTACAACAATCATTTATATAGGGTGGGCAAAAGAGTGATAGAAGCCCTCCACTGTACAGTAGTACAGTAAATAAATAGTACATTTGTGTTCACATTTGAATGTCTAACACAAGTTAAAAAAACTCGTTTCATGCCCAGAATTCTGAGAAATACAGTTATTACACTGCATTCTGGGAACATTGGCAGGGACATGCAAATGTGCACACAAAGACTTTGCTCTTGCAATCCATAACCATATTAAACATAGCTTCCCATAAGCATATGTGCTCTATATCAAACAGCTTTGAGCAAAGCTAGGGTTGGATTATACACAAGCTAGGAATCCCACTCATGTACAGACGTTTCAAGGTTACTGCCTCTCATCAGCGTGGGGCTGGTTCCTTAACTTGTGTAGTGGATATTCTGAGTAGGTAGTTAAACCACAACAACTAGTTCTAAAGTTCTAGTTCTAAAGTGTGCAATAGCAATGCTACTTGCTAACTAAATAACAAGTACCCCATGGGAGTACCAATGTAGACCCATAGCACCTATCCCCATGAACACCAAGTACTCTATTGCTATGTCCATGGGGGTCTCTGTGGACCTCCATGGTATATTAACCTAATACCATAGTGATCTCTAGGGATCATAATAGCATTTAAAATTAACCACCTATTCTGGTTGGTTGCTACTTAAATCAATCAAAATAGATGAAAATAGAGCCTAGACAAATGGTAGATAAGAAAAAGGAGCAAAAGCCATTATTCTTCTCAGTGGAGAGTTTGGGTAGTTTCAGTCTTTTTGTTAAATGGAATGCAGTATTTTTTTTAATGTTTTTTTACATAGCCCTTTTTCACAGGCTGAAGCAAGTATATTTTATATACTAGTAGCTATAGTAGTAGTGAAACGGCTGTTAGGTTTTAGATTTTAGTATTGTGAGGATTATGTCTGATATATTACTGCTGCCTAGGTTTGCCTGTAAGGTTCCCTAATAGGGAGTAGGCTATTACGTTTTCCATTGTTACAGCCTATAGGAGATTCCTTCTAAGAATAGATACAACAATTACAGACATTATGCTTTAAATTAAATGTATGGATTGCTGAGTATCAATCAAAGCCTATTATATATGAATTGAGATTCATCCACAAGATATCTAGTTGTAAATATTTAAGAAGTGCTCTATACAGCTTCTATCCATTATCTATCTATTTATGTTTCTCTCTATCTATGGTAGTGGCTCCAGACAGATTTGGGGCTGCTGTTAGAGAGCATTCCAGGTAGAAGGACCCATTGAGGTCTCAGGCCTTATTTTTTTGCTATTCCTGTGGATAATATGTTTGGTTTAAAATGTTTGGTATGGGTGTTTGACATTTTCAAGTTATATTAAGGCTTATGAGACTATACTATAATCCATAAAGGTTTTAATTGTGGCATCATTTGTACAATAATAACAGTATTTTAAGGTTCTCACTTTGTAAAATTACCCTAAAGGTAGCAACATTTCTTCTATGCTTTGGCAGTTGAATTAGAGAGTAGATGCCTAAAACCCAGGCAAAAAGAACGTAAAATGTATAATTTGTTTTGCCAAGCAATTGCAACATTGTAGCAAAGTCTGTGGATTCTGTCTCTGCAAAGCATCATGGGATTTGTACTCTGTAAATATCCATTAAAGAAGGTGCTATGTGTTTTCATATAAAAGCCTCTCTCTGTTTGCAGCACATTCCACCTCTAGTCTCTGCAGCTCATTTCAACTCTGACATTCACTTTGCAGCTCATTCTCACAGTCTCTGCAGCTCATTCCATACTAGTTCATGCAGCAAGGAATAACATAGAGTTCACATATACAATACAATCATACTGCTATACCAAACACTGGCTGATAGTGGGATCAGCCATGGTTATTCTCTAAATCGTCTCTACCTCCATTGATGGAAGGTAATGCTATATTTCAACTACTGTTTCCTTTTTTTTGTTTGAATAGCTGATAGCGGGGACAGCTGATTGCATTTGGCAGAGCTAATGAACCCCCAGTTGAGTGAGCTCTCAGCTGTGCAGATTATCTCTCTCTCAGCAAAGAGTAACAAAGAGTTCTCATCTCTCTCTTTTTCACTCTCTCTCCATTTATCTCTCCACAACTGTTCAGTGAGTATCTAACAGGTTAAAACCCATACTTGAATGCTGTGCAGTTATAGGCTAGGATGGGTTTGTGACGTAGTCAGCTCTGGGGGGGGTGGAGATCAAGACAGTTTCCTGCAAATAAATCTGTAAGTATATTGGACTTTTTCAATCTAATACATATTTTTCTGTTAATCAGTGGCTTTTGGATCAGAAACATTAAAAACCAGGGAGACTTCCATATAACTTTTCAAATGGCAGGGCATGCACAGGTGGACAAGAGACAGGTGTATATGCATTAACCCCTTATTAATTAATTGAGACTTAGTATTAACACACACAATTAGCACAGTAATAAGATGTGGTAGATACTGTTAGGACAACTACAGATGTTCAATTCTTTCCTCTAAATATTTTCTAAAAGTAATGGAAATGGATCTTCTTACTTACCCCATGGCACGCTCTACGTAAAGCTGCCTGCAATGCACTCTAGTCCCTGTTGAGTCAACAAAAACATTTAAACAATAGATTATTCTGTGTGCTAAAGCTAAAAACAATACACCTCAGATGATATAAACTCACATTAAAGCTGTATTGGAAATGTTAATTATCACATGTCACCATGGCCGGATAACCCATTAGGCTAAGTAGGCAGCCGCCTAAGGGCGCTTCCCTGTGAGGGGCGCCACTTTAAAAAATGAAATGCTGCAGTTCATAGACTGGCTACTAGGGGTAACAAGCTAGAACAAGAAGGAACTTACAGGAAAAGGAACTTAAATGCACAGAAAATGCAAAAATGGGTTCATGTATACCTTATGTACTCACTCGCAGGGGCTTCTCCATTTCACTGCCTAGGGGCTCCAAAAAGGTGGATCCGCCCTGGAATGCCACTCATATCAAATCAAAGCATAGTTCTATGTTACAATAAAATAATGTTTAATTATTAACTCAGTCCCTAGGGCTTTGTTGGTCCTAAAAAGTGCTCAATACTGTAAGTTCCACTGAAATATTTAATAACTCTGTTTTGTACAAACCTAACCCAGACCAGACTCTTTTTTTCCCTGTGATGCGGTGAATCCCATTTGTAATTTGGCCAAAGCTGCCAGATCTACCTTTTTGGAGCCCCTGGGCAGTGAAGTGGAGGAGCCCCAGTGAGTGATGCCCAAGGTATACATTTTCCCTTTTGTATGTGTGTACATCGTTCTCTTGCTATGTGAGCAAATCACAGACAGACAAATCACAGAAAAATCCCCATAACAGCTATTTTTACAACATAACAATTCATACACACAGTGAGCTATTACTTATTTATTACATGCATTTGATGGTGGGCCGCATTGTTTTTATTTTTCTATGGGAGAGCAGCGAGCGCATGTTACACAAACACATATCACGATCACTTGTATCGGTAATTATTAGAGTTAAAGGGCCACTGCACAATGAAAGCAGACATTGTTTGAAAAAAGTGAGTCTGACTAAGAGCATAAGTAATCAGGAAATAAATCATACATGTAGTTTTTAATTAAAACAAAATAAATGTTAATGCCTCTGCTGGGCCCTGGGGGAATCCATGATAAATAGGTAGACGTTGTGTGTGTGAGAGGGGCATTTACATTTCTGGAGATATAGTTGCATTTCCTGAAGCAAAGAGTTTGTCCAGTCACGGTACAGAATGTAGAATGCCTACATGTCACCTTATATACCCACCATGCCAGCTCATGACATCACTACACGCTGCTGACGTCAAAAGTAGGCAGGGGTCATAAGAATATGACTTGACCCTGTATACGCAGCCAGGCTTGCATAATGTATTTAAGAGCCTGTTGATTTTGGCATATCAAGCGGAGCCAACACTGTTGAGATTATAAGTGATTTCACCACATAGCTTAAAGGTATATGGAAGTTTCATGGATTCTGAATGCACCTGATAGAGAAGAATCAGTAGTTTATGAAACAAGATAACTAAGTAAGCGGTGCCCATCAGAGAACGAACCAACCTTAATAGATTAGTTCTATGGACATGATAATCCACTCTGAGAGCAACCTCTTTTAGCTCCCTTGTGCCCATCACAGGGAGAAATATCCTGTTGTATATCAGTCTGGTCTCAGTCAAAAGAGTAACCCAGCCCTGAAATACCAGGCAATTCTACCCTGAACAGGAGAAACAGCAAACCCCAGATGCATTTCGGCCTTTATGGGCCTCGTCAGTGAGGTGCAGCTGAACTCCCTAAGGCATAGTGAGCAAGGGGTCCACGTCTGGAGTCCCCTATCACCCTTAGGGATACTAAACCCTAAGGGTAATTTGCATAAACAAAATAACTAAGTCAGAGGTGCTCATCAGAGAACGAACTAACCTTAATAGGTTAGTTATATGGCCATGATAATCCACTCTGAGAGCAACCTCTTTTAGCCACATGTGCCCTTCACAGGGAGAAATATCCTGTAGTATATCAGTCTGGTCTCAGTCAAAAGAGTGACCCAGCCCCGAAATACCAGGCAATTCTACCCTGAACAGGAGAAACTGCAAACCACAGACGCGTTTTGGCCTTTATGGGCCTCGTCAGTGAGGTGAAACAAGCAATGAAACAAGCAAGTTAGGTTTAAACACATTGCCCCCACTGCCAGTTCTCCATTATAAACAGAATACCATGTTACTTGAGATATGACCTGTGATTCAGTGGAAATTGGAATACACTGTAAAGGAGAATTGGCATCATGGCTTTCTTGTGGAAAAACTTTAAGACATAATTTACTTTGCCTTAATTTCAATTCCTTTTTTTGGGGGTTCTTTGATGATACTTTGAAGAGAATATCCATTATAAGACCTTTTAAGAATGACTTTGATAATAAATATAATCATAACCCAACTCATGTTTGTTTATAGGAAGTAGCATTAACTTTTGTTAACACACTAACCTTGTAGATCTTATTGTTAATCTGCATTATGAGTGGAGAACTGACTGGTAAAATAATTAAGTAAACCACCAGTTTCCCAGGTAGTGATGGCAAGAAAAGCACAAAGAGGGTGATCCAGAGTCTTGCTGTGAATTTGTCTCTTTATTTGCCAAGAATGCTACTTTTGTTAAGAATTACTATATTTGCAAACTTTATTTTTGTGGTGAAAGAACCGTACAGGAGATCCAGCTGCTTCTCATGCACTGGATGAAGGACCTGCAGAGGATCTAGCTGCACCTCATGCACTGGATGAAGGACCTGCAGAGGATCCAGCTGCACCTCATACACTGGATGAAGGACCTTCAGAGGATCCAGCTGCACCTCATGCACTGGATGAAGGACCTGCAGAGGATCCAGCTGTACCTCATGCACTGGATGAAGGACCTGCAGAGAATCCAGCTGCACCTCATGCACTGGATGAAGGACCTGCAGAGGATCCAGCTGCACCTCATGCACTGGATAAAGGACCTGCAGAGGATCCAGCTGCATTTCATGCACTGGATAAAGGACCTGCAGAGGATCCAGCTGCACCTCATGCACTGGATGAAGGACCTGCAGAGGATCCAGCTGCACCTCATGCACTGGATAAAGGACCTGTAGAGGATCCAGCTGCACCTCATGCACTGGATAAAGGACCTGCAGAGGATCCAGCTGCATTTCATGCACTGGATAAAGGACAAGCAGAGGATCCAGCTGCACCTCATGCACTGGATGAAGGACCTGCAGAGGATCCAGCTGCACCTCATGCACTGGATGAAGGACCTGCAGAGGATCCAGCTGCTCCTCATGCACTGGATGAAGGACCTGCAGAGGATCCAGCTGCACCTCATGCACTGGGGGAAGGACCTGCAGAGGATCTATCTGCACCTCATGCACTGAATAAAGGACATGCAGAGGATACAGCTGCTCCTCATGCACTGGATGAAGGACCTGCAGAGGATCCAGCTGCACCTCATACACTGGGGGAAGGACCTGCAGAGGATCCAGCTGCTCCTCATGCACTTGTAAGAAATTAACTAATAATTAAATAATTAATGTATAATTTCTTCAAGTAATAAGTTCTTTTGGACAAATCAATAAACTAACATATGAATAAGTTTTATAATTAAAAGATATATTTTACATAAATTAATATACGGTTACACAATGGGTTTTAGACAAAACAGATAACAGACAAGAAGTATTAAGACGATATTTACAAATATAATACTGATATGAATTCTACATTATGTAATATAAAGATACAGGATAATACCACTTGTGGTCAGTTTTGGAAGTTCAGCCTCCATCAGGTTTCTCTTTGGTCAGGATCAGGCTCTGTTCAGCTGGGCTCATCTGGCACTCTTCTCTCTGGACTGCATGAAGGCTCCTTCAACCTGGGCCAACCGGTACCTCTGCTGGTTGTCTGCTAGTTGCCTGCTGGTTGCCCACTGGTTGCCCACTGGTTTCCAACTGGTTGCCAACTCTTCCATAGATTCTTGGCTTTTTATATTATATTGTAGCTCATGACCCACCCTCTCTATATGTCATATATGGCTATAAGTTGAAATTAGACTGTTGGTGTCTATACAGGTGGTAACATTACACTCATATGCACCCACCTAGAGTCTTGTATTCAGCTGTCTACAAATGTACACTTAAGACTTGCTGTTTTTACTGTAAATAAGACATTTGTGATTCTCTGAGTTATTTTGAGCAGGGCTACTCACACCTGTTGTCCTTTCCCACACACAGACTTGGATTTTAGCTAATTACATACACATATAGCTAGCTAATTTATACACATCTATAATATATATATATATATATATTTGTGGGAATAATAAAAAGACCTGAGGTATAATGCCTTGATACAAACACACAATTGTAATAACAAATGATTAACCCTAGATTTCTTACAGTTGTATATAATAAGTTATAAAATACACATTGAAGTCTTGTTAAAAGTTGTCTGTATATAAGCCATATTTTTACACACTGGATAAAGGACCTGTAGAGGAAACAGCTGCACCTCATGCACTGGATGAAGGACCTGCAGAGGATCCAGCTGCTCCTCATGCACTGGATGAAGCATGTGTAGAAGATCAAACTGCATTTCATGCACTGGATGAAGGACATGCAGAGGATCCAGCTGCAACTCATGCACTGGATGAAGGACCTGCAGAGGATCCAGCTGCACCTCATGCACTGGATGAAGGACCTGCAGAGGATCCAGCTGCTCCTTATGCACTGGATGAAGCATGTGTAGAAGATCCAACTGCATTTCATGCACTGGATGAAGGACATGCAGAGGATCCAGCTGCACCTCATGCACTGGATGAAGGACCTGCAGAGGATCCAGCTGCACCTCATACACTGGAGGAAGGACCTGCAGAGGATACAGCTGCTCCTCATGCACTGGATAAAGGACCTGTAGAGGAAACAGCTGCACCTCATGCACTGGATGAAGGACCTGCAGAGGATCCAGCTGCTCCTCATGCACTGGATGAAGGACCTGCAGAGGATCCAGCTGCACCTCATACACTGGATGAAGGACCTGCAGAGGATCCAGCTGCACCTCATGCACTGGATGAAGCATGTGTAGAAGATCCAACTGCATTTCATACACTGGATAAAGGACCTGCAGAGGATCCAGCTGCATTTCATGCACTGGATAAAGGACATGCAGAGGATCCAGCTGCACCTCATGCACTGGATGAAGGACCTGCAGAGGATCCAGCTGCACCTCATACACTGGGGGAAGGACCTGCAGAGGATCCATCTGCACCTCATGCACTGAATAAAGGACATGCAGAGGATACAGCTGCTCCTCATGCACTGGATGAAGGACCTGCAGAGGATCCAGCTGCACCTCATGCACTGGATGAAGGACCTGCAGAGGATCCAGCTGCACCTCATACACTGGGGGAAGGACCTGCAGAGGATCCAGTTGCTCCTCATGCACTGGATGAAGGACTTGCAGAGGATCCAGCTGCACCTCATGCACTGAATGAAGGACCTGCAGAGGATCCAGCTGCTCCTCATGCACTGGATAAAGGACATGCAGAGGATCCAGCTGCACTTCATGCACTGGATAAAGGACCTGCAGAGGATCCAGTTGCACCTCATGCACTGGATGAAGGACCTGCAGAGGATCCAGCTGCACCTCATACACTGGGGGAAGGACCTGCAGAGGATCTAGCTGCACCTCATGCACTGGATAAAGGACATGCAGAGGATCCAGCTGCACCTCATGCACTGGATGAAGGACCTGCAGAGGATCCAGCTGCACCTCATGCACTGGATAAAGGACCTGTAGAGGATCCAGCTGCACCTCATGCACTGGATAAAGGACCTGCAGAGCATCCAGCTGCACCTTATGCACTGGATAAAGGACCTGTAGAGGATCCAGCTGCACCTCATGCACTGGATAAAGGACCTGCAGAGGATCCAGCTGCATTTCATACACTGGATAAAGGACAAGCAGAGGATCCAGCTGCACCTCATGCACTGGATGAAGGACCTGCAGAGGATCCAGCTGCACCTCATGCACTGGATGAAGGACCTGCAGAGGATCCAGCTGCTCCTCATGCACTGGATGAAGGACCTGCAGAGGATCCAGCTGCACCTCATGCACTGGGGGAAGGACCTGCAGAGGATCTATCTGCACCTCATGCACTGAATAAAGGACATGCAGAGGATACAGCTGCTCCTCATGCACTGGATGAAGGACCTGCAGAGGATCCAGCTGCACCTCATACACTGGGGGAAGGACCTGCAGAGGATCCAGCTGCTCCTCATGCACTTGTAAGAAATTAACTAATAATTAAATAATTAATGTATAATTTCTTCAAGTAATAAGTTCTTTTGGACAAATCAATAAACTAACATATGAATAAGTTTTATAATTAAAAGATATATTTTACATAAATTAATATACGGTTACACAATGGGTTTTAGACAAAACAGATAACAGACAAGAAGTATTAAGACGATATTTACAAATATAATACTGATATGAATTCTACATTATGTAATATAAAGATACAGGATAATACCACTTGTGGTCAGTTTTGGAAGTTCAGCCTCCATCAGGTTTCTCTTTGGTCAGGATCAGGCTCTGTTCAGCTGGGCTCATCTGGCACTCTTCTCTCTGGACTGCATGAAGGCTCCTTCAACCTGGGCCAACCGGTACCTCTGCTGGTTGTCTGCTAGTTGCCTGCTGGTTGCCCACTGGTTGCCCACTGGTTTCCAACTGGTTGCCAACTCTTCCATAGATTCTTGGCTTTTTATATTATATTGTAGCTCATGACCCACCCTCTCTATATGTCATATATGGCTATAAGTTGAAATTAGACTGTTGGTGTCTATACAGGTGGTAACATTACACTCATATGCACCCACCTAGAGTCTTGTATTCAGCTGTCTACAAATGTACACTTAAGACTTGCTGTTTTTACTGTAAATAAGACATTTGTGATTCTCTGAGTTATTTTGAGCAGGGCTACTCACACCTGTTGTCCTTTCCCACACACAGACTTGGATTTTAGCTAATTACATACACATATAGCTAGCTAATTTATACACATCTATAATATATATATATATATATATATATTTGTGGGAATAATAAAAAGACCTGAGGTATAATGCCTTGATACAAACACACAATTGTAATAACAAATGATTAACCCTAGATTTCTTACAGTTGTATATAATAAGTTATAAAATACACATTGAAGTCTTGTTAAAAGTTGTCTGTATATAAGCCATATTTTTACACACTGGATAAAGGACCTGTAGAGGAAACAGCTGCACCTCATGCACTGGATGAAGGACCTGCAGAGGATCCAGCTGCTCCTCATGCACTGGATGAAGCATGTGTAGAAGATCAAACTGCATTTCATGCACTGGATGAAGGACATGCAGAGGATCCAGCTGCACCTCATGCACTGGATGAAGGACCTGCAGAGGATCCAGCTGCTCCTCATGCACTGGATGAAGCATGTGTAGAAGATCCAACTGCATTTCATGCACTGGATGAAGGACATGCAGAGGATCCAGCTGCACCTCATGCACTGGATGAAGGACCTGCAGAGGATCCAGCTGCACCTCATACACTGGAGGAAGGACCTGCAGAGGATACAGCTGCTCCTCATGCACTGGATAAAGGACCTGCAGAGGAAACAGCTGCACCTCATGCACTGGATAAAGGACCTGCAGAGGATCCAGCTGCTCCTCATGCACTGGATGAAGGACCTGCAGAGGATCCAGCTGCACCTCATGCACTGGATGAAGGACCTGCAGAGGATCCAGCTGCTCCTCATGCACTGGATGAAGCATGTGTAGAAGATCCAACTGCATTTCATACACTGGATAAAGGACCTGCAGAGGATCCAGCTGCATTTCATGCACTGGATAAAGGACATGCAGAGGATCCAGCTGCACCTCATGCACTGGATGAAGGACCTGCAGAGGATCCAGCTGCACCTCATACACTGGGGGAAGGACCTGCAGAGGATCCAGCTGCTCCTCATGCACTGAATAAAGGACATGCAGAGGATACAGCTGCTCCTCATGCACTGGATGAAGGACCTGCAGAGGATCCAGCTGCACCTCATGCACTGGATGAAGGACCTGCAGAGGATCCAGCTGCACCTCATACACTGGGGGAAGGACCTGCAGAGGATCCAGTTGCTCCTCATGCACTGGATGAAGGACTTGCAGAGGATCCAGCTGCACCTCATGCACTGAATGAAGGACCTGCAGAGGATCCAGCTGCTCCTCATGCACTGGATAAAGGACATGCAGAGGATCCAGCTGCACTTCATGCACTGGATAAAGGACCTGCAGAGGATCCAGTTGCACCTCATGCACTGGATGAAGGACCTGCAGAGGATCCAGCTGCACCTCATACACTGGGGGAAGGACCTGCAGAGGATCTAGCTGCACCTCATGCACTGGATAAAGGACATGCAGAGGATACAGCTGCTCCTCATGCACTGGATGAAGGACCTTCAGAGGATCCAGCTGCACCTCATACACTGGAGGAAGGACCTGCAGAGGATACAGCTGCTCCTCATGCACTGGATGAAGGACCTGCAGAGGATCCAGATGCACCTCATGCACTGGATGAAGGACCTGCAGAGGATCCAGCTGCACCTCATACACTGGGGGAAGGACCTGCAGAGGATCCAGTTGCTCCTCATGCACTGGATGAAGGACCTGCAGAGGATCCAGCTGCACCTCATGCACTGAATGAAGGACCTGCAGAGGATCCAGCTGCTCCTCATGCACTGGATGAAGCATGTGTAGAAGATCCAACTGCATTTCATGCACTGGATGAAGGACCTGCAGAGGATCCAGCTGCACCTCATGCACTAAATGAAGGACCTGCAGAGGATCCAGCTACTCCTCATGCACTGGATAAAGGACATGCAGAGGATCCAGCTGCACTTCATGCACTGGATAAAGGACCTGCAGAGGATCCAGTTGCACCTCATGCACTGGATGAAGGACCTGCAGAGGATCCAGCTGCACCTCATACACTGGGGGAAGGACCTGCAGAGGATCTAGCTGCACCTCATGCACTGGATAAAGGACATGCAGAGGATACAGCTGCTCCTCATGCACTGGATGAAGGACCTTCAGAGGATCCAGCTGCACCTCATACACTGGAGGAAGGACCTGCAGAGGATACAGCTGCTCCTCATGCACTGGATGAAGGACCTGCAGAGGATCCAGATGCACCTCATGCACTGGATAAAGGACCTGCAGAGGAAACAGCTGCACCTCATGCACTGGATAAAGGACCTGCAGAGGATCCAGCTGCTCCTTATGCACTGGATGAAGGACCTGCAGAGGATCCAGCTGCACCTCATGCACTGGATGAAGGACCTGCAGAGGATCCAGCTGCTCCTCATGCACTGGATGAAGCATGTGTAGAAGATCAAACTGCATTTCGTGCACTGGATGAAGGACCTGCAGAGGATCCAATTGCACTACATGCACATAATTAAGAACATGAAGAGGATCCAGCTGCACCTGATGCACTAGATCAGTGGTGGCGAACCTATGGCACGCGTGCCACAGGTGGCACGCCGTGCCCCTTCTGTGGGCACGCGGCCATAGGTCGCCGGCAGCTTGCTGGGCCTGCTCATCGTGCGCGAGCACGGCGCCTGAGCGCTCTCCTGTCACTGAGGAGGGCTGTGCTAGCGCACGCGCGTGCGCGGAGGCAAGGAGAAGGTAAGAGATATGGGGCAGGGGAGAGACAAGCGGTAGGGGAGAGACAAGGGAGAGGGGGAGAGAGAAGAGGGTTGAGACAAGGGGGAGGGAGATGGGGAGAGACAAGAGTGGAGGGAGAGACAATGGTGTAGGGAGCCAATGGGGAGTTGGACAGATAAGGGAGAAGGGGAGAGACAATGGAGAAGGGGGAGACAAGGGGAAGTGGAGAGACAAGAGGGGAAAGAGAAGGGTGGGGGAGACAAGGGAGAAGGGGAGAGAGAAGGGGGAAGACAGTGGAGAATGGGAAAGAGAAGTGTGGGGGAGAGATAGAAGGGTGTGGGAGACAAGGGAGAATAAGAGAGACAAGGTTGGGTGAAACAAGGGGGTAGAGAGAGCAGGGTGGGAGAGACCAGGGGGAGAGACAAGGGTAATGGGAGACACAAGGGGAAGGGGAGAGACAAGGGGGGAGACAATGGGGAGGGGAGAGTGAATGGTGGGAGAGACAATAGTGAAGTACAAGGAGAGACAAGGGTGGGGGTAGAGACAAGAGTGAAGGAGATACAAGGGTGGGGGAGATACAATGGTGGGGGAGAGATAAGCGGAGAGAGAGGGAGAGAAGAGGGAGGGAGGGAGGGAGGAAGAAAGGAGAGCAGAGAGAAGGGAGGATGGAGAGAAAGAAAATAGGGAGAGGCAGAAGGGAAAGGGAGAAGTAAGAGAGTGAGATGGGAGAGAAGGTAGAGGCACATGAGAGGAAGGGAGAGGAGAGAGAAAGGAAGAGGGAGATGCAAAAGGGAGAGGTAGAGAAGGGAGAGTGAGAGAAGGGAGGAGTGAGAGAGAGGGGAGAGGCAAAAGGGAGAGGTACAGAATGGAAAGAAAGGAGGAGGGAGAGACACAGGGAAGGAAAGAGACAAGGGGGGGTAGAGGCAAGTGAGAAAACAGAGACAATTGTGAGCGGTACAAGAGAGGAGATATAAGGGTGGGAGAGAGAGAAGGATGGAGGGAAGAGACAAGGGAGAAGGGGAGATACAGGGGTGGTGGGAGACAAGGAGGAAGGGGAGAGACAAGGGGAGGCGAGAGAGAAGGGTGTATGATCCAAGGGGGTAGAGATGCTTAGAGTTTGCGGCTTAGTTTTCTTTGTATGCAAATCTGGCTCAAAAAATAAAGTTGTTTAACTTGACGTCATTTCCATAATTCACAGAATATTTCTGTATTCCCGCCAGTGGCCAAGAGCTGTATCTGCAAAATAATGTGTTTGTACCTTTAGAGATGGGAATAAAGTTTTAAAGAGTTTTGTAATCCGGGCACGCTCCCCACAGCATTGCGCGGGAGGACTGAGGAAAGGCGAGGCGAACCGAGGCATAGCTAGAGCTACTAACCACCACCGACTGTGTCCCCCCCTCCTTCACCAAAGGTAAGAAGAAGGGATTGGGTGGATAAATAAAAATAATTTGATTTTATGATAGGAATAAAAAAAAAATTCTTCCTTTACACACATCACCCCCCCCCCACTCTCTCATACAGCACCCCCCACTCTCTCATACAGCACCCCCCACTCTCTCATACAGCACCCCCCACTCTCTCATACAGTACCCCCCCTCTCTCATACAACACCCCCTACCCACTCACAAACACATACACTGCACCCCTCAATGCAGTGTGTGTATTTATCAGTCTATATGTGTGTACTCAGCTGCGTGTGTGTGTGTACTCAGCTGCGTGTGTGTGTGTACTCAGCTGCGTCAGTATTCAGGTTTAATTGCCATGTTGGCACTTAGAGGGAAAAAAAGTTGGCATGTATTGCGGTTTGGGCACTCAGGCTCAAAAAGGTTCGCCATCACTGCACTAGATGAAGGACAGGCACCATATGTATTATGTATCATGCACAGGGTGTTTTTACTGTCAATTTTGTCATTAAATGGTCCAGAGTATTTCTATATCCCTTTTTATTGGCTCCTGTGATTCACACAGATGGTTTATAGACTGTGGCTGCTGATAACTCTCTGCAGAGACTCTCTGCACCTCCAGGCAAGAGTCCCACTGCGGATTAGATCCTGGTAATTAGGGTGCAGAGATATGCAAATACTGTGTGTCAGGCAGAAAAGACTGGGAAACAGAAGCACCAAGATAAGGACGGTGGCACAGACAAGGCTTAAAAAGGCTCACGGACATTTCATTCCCTAGAGCAGAGATTTTAGCACAAAACTGGATTAGGAGGCTTATCGAAATAGAGGCAACCGGAGAACTGGCTGAGAGGATGTGGGGCATTTAACACTTTCACTGCTGGAGTGGGGGTGCAACTGCAAAAAATTACTTTTCACAGCCCTGATCAGATTTCCCGCTTGTGAGTAAATGTGCATCTGCCCTTTAAATTGCAGAGGATAAACATACAGTTTGAAGGCAGAGAATTAATAGGAATATCTAATCTACCTATACTATAAGTATAAGGCCCAGCATAGTACAGCCTGCCCCACACATTATAGTACTAGTTTACTTATCCACCTTCCTTCTTCGGGTTGTAATGTAGCAGTTCAAATTTAGGAGATTTGTACTGCTACATTATACGTGTTTTCTTGTTTTATTTCTTTCTTTTTTTTTATTGCGTTCAAAGGATAAAACAAGCAAGCAAAGAACATGTATAAACTGTAAGGCACTGACTGATTCTGTAGTGCAGACAGCCACAGTCACACATTCCCATGATACATAGCGTCAGAGTATTGCACCTTCTATCACTTCTCCACTGCAAAGTTGGGACAGGATAAATCAAACTTACAGCCCTATTAAATTCCCTCAATGTGTACAATCGTAGCCCGTAAGATTTGTGGCTATTAAATTGGCCGCATAAAGCAACCCGCCAACAACTTGTGGGGTAAGGGCGAAAAAACGCTACGGGATGTAGAAAATTGCACTGGACTGCCTTTAATCCTTTGTTCTTTCAAGCCCGTAACTGTTACGTTTCCAATCACACTATTAAATTGCAACAAATTCACTGGCGTTCAAGCCCCTAATCCTGCAAATGGAGCCAAAAAGCCTACGGGTATTAGAGAGGAGCCGCTAGGGGGTTAAAGTCCTATCCATAGCACTACTGTACATATAAGTAAAAGGAAAGTGATGTTAGGTATTAAAATGAATAGCAGAACATTCCCAGCTCGCAAATCTTCAAAACATCTTTTTATGTTTAATTTCCGTGTTATATCGATCCTGGCAATCAATGTGTTAATACACATACTGTAACTCGCATGTAATAGAATATCATATTTACTGATTTATTAATATTGCATTATTTCTGGAATGCGTGTCCGATCGAAACTCGTTATTGTACCCCGTAAGGCTTTGAAATCTAACCTCCATTTTTCAGTGACGTATTTATGACGATCTCATTTGCCATTGGCTCGGTCTAAACCCGTAACTACGGGTTTGACTAATTGATCATGTTCACTGCTGCACATCCAACATACGAAAAATGGTTTACAGGCTTGCGTCTCTGGCCCGTAACTTGCGGCATGATGGAATTTAATAGCTCTGTAACGCAGCCGAATTTGAAGCGTGCAGCCTTTGCGGGTGTGCCGATGCCGCTACGGGATTCTAATTTAATGGGGCTGAAGGTGTCTGCTGCACAACCTGAAGCTGATTGAGGGATGTAAAGAAAGTTCTGATTACTGGACTGTGCAGAATGGGTCTCCTGTGGGTCTGTTACTTTACTGACTGATCATAAGAAGCAGATATTTGCATCCTAATTATCTATGCAGCTTCTTGTGGGAGGGCTCCAATGACTGTACAAACAATAAATAAATAATGTGTATTGCTCGCCCAATATGCAGATTAGTTGTTAATTGATCCAGAGGAAGCAAACAGAAAAAAACTTAAGTGAAACGTTTCCAATTGTCTCAAAAGGGAAATAAATAAATAATTCCTTCCTGACCCCAGATACTGGCGATCGGACTCCTTCCTGGATCAATACTCCATCTCTAATTATCCAGGATAACCCTGAATGACATTTTTATTTAAAAATATATCCAATTGCTTTTTAAAGTTATTTATCGAATCTGCTGTCACCACCTCCTTTATTTAAAAAATAAAAAGTATGTAAAATGTAATGTATGCAAAAAAAAAACTGTAAAGTAATAACTGTAAAGAGCATTCTTAATAATACAAAGGGGTTAAAGCAACATAAACCCTCAAAACAAGCCACTTACACATAGTAAGATAACTATTTAAGTTCCATTATCCATTAACACATGGCTCAATATTTAGTTTTCAATTCTTATAGATCAAACTAAACATCAAAACTTATCATATACTTAGAAAGTTAAAGAATACTAACAGGGAGGGTTGAAATTCCATATTTAACATAATGAACAAATAAAAACAAAAATAGGGCAGGGGGACAAATAAATAAATATTGGGAGGGGAACTGGGGAAGGAGGAGAATACTTTTGTTTTTTACTGATCAATATGTCTCGGACATCCTACCTTACGAGTATAACTTGAGTATGTATCATTTCATATCTTCCGAATTCTGCAAAAAGCTCCAATGATTTATCGTGAAGATAAGGGTCAACTCCCAAATCAAACAATATCATTTTTTAAACTAATAGTATAAACTGTTTTTGTTTCTACTAACCATTAGCCTCCACCAATTCATTTTTTTTTCTATTTATTGTTATATTTTCAGCTTTATTTTATTTTAACCAATGGGATCCAGAAGGTGATGACTGGATAATGGTTCTGATTACTAAGTGTATTTTTAGTGTTATTATGTACTAGCTACTTGCCCGTCAAAAATGATGGGAATAAATTGTTAATCCTGGCAATGCTGTTTGCCACCCAATGTGAGCACCTTCAGGGGTCATTGCGAGCCCTGCGCTGAGCACCTTCGGCACTTATCGCGTGGCTCGCATTGAGCGCCAAAGGTGTTCATTACGAGTCTCTCTCCCTGTCTACTTCCTCCCTTTTGTCTCATTTCCCCCCCTCTCCCTCCCTTGTGTCTCCTTTCCCCCTCCCCTGTGTTTTTACTCCATCTCCCTCCCCTATGTCTCTTCCCCCCTCTCCCTCCCCTGTGTCTTTCCCCCCACTCTCCCCCCCAGTGTCTCTTCCCCACTTCTGTTAATCTCTTCCTCCCCCTCAGTCTCTTTCCCCCTCTCCTCCCCTGTGTCTCTTCCCCCCTCCCCTGTGTCTCTTCCACCACGCTATCCCTCCCCTGTATCTGTCCCCCCCTCCCTGTGTCTTTCACCCCTCTCCCCCGTGTCTCCCTCCCGCCCTTGTGTTTCTTCCCCCCTCTCCCTCCTGTGTCTCTTGCCCCCTATCCCTCCCCTGTGTCTTTCCCCCCTCTCCCTCCCCTGTGTCTCTTTCCCTTCCTTTCCTCCCTGTGTCTCTTCCCCCACTCTCTCCCTCCCCTGTGTCTGTTCCCCCCTCCCCTGTGTCTCTTTCCCCCCTCTCCCTAATATCTCCCTCCCTCCCCTGTGTTTCTTCCCCCCTCTCCCTCCCTGATGTCTCTTGCCCCCCTGTCCCTCTCCTGTGTCTTTCCCCCTCTCCCTCCCCTTTGCATATTCTCCCTCCCCTGTGTCTCTTTCCCCATCCCCTGTGTCTCTCCCATCCCCTCTCCCTCTCTGGTGTCCCTTCCCCTCTCCCCTGGCTTTCTTTCCCCCTCTTCCCTGTGTCTCTTTCTGAGTTAGGTGATGTTCTTGGGAGCCAGGAGAGAAGGTGAGTGGGACAAAGAGACCTGAGATATCTGAGTTAGGTGATGTTCTTGGGAGCCAGGAGAGAAGGTGAGTGGGACAAAGAGACCAGAGATATCTGAGTTAGGTGATGTTCTTGGGAGCCAGGAGAAAGGGTGAGTGGGACAAAGAGACCGGAGATATCTGAGTTAGGTGATGTTCTTGGGAGCCAGGAGAGAAGGTGAGTGGGACAAAGAGACCAGAGATATCTGAGTTAAGTGATGTTCTTGGGAGCCAGGAGAGAAGGTGAGTGGGACAAAGAGACCAGAGATATCTGAGTTAGGTGATGTTCTTGGGAGCCAGGAGAGAAGGTGAGTGGGACAAAGAGACCAGAGATATCTGAGTTAGGTGATGTTCTTGGGAGCCAGGAGAGAGGGTGAGTGGGACAAATAGACCTGAGATATCTGAGTTAGGTGATGTTCTTGGGAGCCAGGAGAGAAGGTGAGTGGGACAAAGAGACCGGAGATATCTGAGTTAGGTGATGTTCTTGGGAGCCAGGACAGTGGGTCAGTGGAACAAAGAGACCTTAGATATCTGAGTTAGGTGATGTTCTTGGGAGCCAGGAGAGAAGGTGAGTGGGATAAAGAGACCAGAAATATGTGTTAGGTGATGTTCTTGGGAGCCAGGAGAGAAGGTGAGTGGTACAAAGAGACCTGAGATATCTGAGTTAGGTGATGTTCTTGGGAGACAGGAGAGAAGGTGAGTGGGACAAAGAGACCAGAGATATCTGAGTTAGGTGATGTTGGGAGCCAGGAGAGAGGTTGAGTCATATTAATACCCATTTACTTAAATATGGTCCATATCTACTCAACAGCCTTCCTTAGGTGGACAAGACGGTCATCCATAAGAATAGAAGAGCTCTGCTACATAAGATAAGATGGACTGGTTAAGTTTTTATTCAGAGCCTTATTTAAATCTTACTTTTGTCTATACAAATTAATGTTATAATTTCTTCTTACTAAATCATGGTGCTGTTTTATGTTTTTGTTTCTTTGTTTTGCGTTAATTTCTCCTGCATCTACCATTTTACACCTTCTGGGTCTTCTTCCAAAGCTCACCAGAAACTCCAATAACTTATAGGTTCCTGTGTTACAGAAGACCCATACTTAAGGCTTTTTGTATGAGTTTCTGGTACTAATTATTACAGTACTGATGTATTCTTCTTAATATTATTACAGTACATGGGAATTATTATTATTATTACCGCAAATGAGCCATCATTGTGTTGTTGTTATTGATTTAATTCATCAGGGATCCAATTTGCATACAAATCCGGTTTAAAGACTTTCTGAGGAACGTATCTCGTCCTTAACCCAAGGACCAACTGTATAAAGATCAACCCAGTCAAACAATCTAATGTTTTCAACTTCTTGTCATTGTACATTTGGCTCTGTCCATAAAATCCAGATATCTCCAATGGGTGCGTGGGTGCGTTTCAATTTGGCCGTCATTAGGACAATTCTGTATATGTATTGTTTTAATAAAACTAAAACTTTTTAAAACTGTTCCTAATCAGCTCCCAGTACTTAGTACTATTTACTGAATTTGATATTTAATACATGGAAACATACAGAAACATAACTTTGGCAGCTGATAAGTACCAAAAAGGCCCAACTAGTCTGCCCATTCTATCTACCGAAAACATTGGCTTCATTTAGCTTAGGATAACCATGTGCTAATCCCAGGCATGCTTAATGTCCTCTACAACTTAAACTGGAAGGCTGATACTTATCTACTACTCTTTCTGTAAAGTTGTGCTCTCCCAAATCACTTGGTCTTCTTTTGAGGCAGGAATTTTCCTGAAGATCGCACCCAGTTGTGTAACAGAAAACCAAGATTTAGTGTCGGAGAACTCCTGTCTACACATTCAGGATCTAATGCCAGAAACCCAACAATCGGTTTCTTCGATATGATCACTAAAACGCACAAGGGAACTCTGGGACACTCAAATATCTGGGTCTAGAACAATGAAAGAAAAATCTCTGGCTGGGTAAAAAATAAAACATATCCTGTACAAAGCATTTACAATAATCTCCAAGACACAACAAATCTTCCCAACCTTTGTCACCCATTAAGTCCACTGCCAGGGGACACCATTTTGGCCACTATGGATTTCGAGTCCATACATATAAACATGACCCAGCAGCATGGCAGTAATTTGAGTGTTAGAACTAACCAGGTTTATGCTTACCCACAAATATTTTTCATTTGTGGGAGACATATACCCACAGATAATGTGAACAGCTATAGGAACAAGGAAAGCTCCTCAGTTGGCCAACTTCTTGGCTCATGGCTAAATTTATAGATGAACTCCTATCCACCTGCAGCACATGTTCTTATCTCCTTTGCTCCACAGAACCCACCCTCTGTACTTTGCTGTCATCCAGAGCTTGCTCTCTCACCTCTACCCTGATACTCATCCCCAACGTGCTGAACTGCTCCACAATGCCATTTCCTTGAGCTTCATTAGAAATGCTCTTTTTTAACATTCATGGACCAATTCCATGCTGGGGGTGTGTGCGGCCAAGAAGTCCGAGGGAGCCCCATTGGTCGCAACCCCCATACCCTCCCCCCCTAAGAGCTCTACACTACAGGAAAAAAAAATGAAATGCAGAGGAGGGCCCTGGTTCATTGCACCACCTGCTCGTTAATTACTCAACTGACTAATATGGCACCACCTTCTCTCTAGATTAAATGTATATTCAAGGGAGCTGGATTGTGAATGCATCTGATAGAGGAGAATTAGTAGTGTATGAAAACATGTGTTATATAGAAAAGTTCAGATTACTTACAATGTTATTTGCACACAAGTCAAATCCAGGTGTTCACACCCACAGGATGCTTACATAAGCCAGGTACACACAGGAAATACAGCAGGGTACATATTTTGACCTTTCTGGTACAGAGCACAGGAAGTAATTGTTGCAGTTCTTATACTGAGAATGCAAGAAGCCACTGAGGTGAGGAATGATACAATGTATTAGCCTGATGCTGAATTTGAATATTATGCATAATTCAGGTGGGATTTTCTAGGGGGGGGACACGATCACATGCAAACTCCAAAAAAACATAGGACATTTTGCTATCTTCAAGGTAAGCTAATTAATGTTTATTTTGGGATATTTTCATGCAAAAAATGTTTTCATACACAACTAATTCTCCTCTATCAGATGCATTCATAATCCAGTTCACTTACAAGCAACCCTATAAAACATTGTAAAGGGGAATCCCAACACTCAATGGAAACAAAGCTACTGAGACTCAAGATGTTTCCGAATCCTATGTTCATTCACTTGTTTTGTTTCAGATCTTCTGATACAATTTGATGATGGGGGAACATTTGGGTTCCTAAAGCCCCAAGTTAGGGATCTCACGGGTAAAAAATGTCATTACTGGTTTCTCAGTCATTGAAGGGGTTAATAAGTCATTACAATATTTGCTCCAAGCTTGATACTCAGGACACGTAGGGGTCCCCGAGTGAGATCCGCTATGTGTCACATTACAGTACGTGTCTGTACAGAAGGAAGAGATGGATTTTTTAATCAATTTTGACAAAGCTATGTGTTCCAAGTGAGAGCGCTGGGGGCGAGGGATTTATCAGTATCAGTACATGGCAACCTTTCTACTCATGGCGAGGAGCACCAGGCACTGAGCTGGCATCTACTGGGGATGCTCCACATATCTTGGTACTTCTCAGCCCCCGACCCCTCGCTATCTGCTACTTTACCCTATAATTTCCTGATGATTCAAAAAATGAATAGTATGCTGAATGTATAATTGTTGTTTTTTTTTTCAATTTAATAATACATCATTTGTTCTTCATGCAAATAGATCATTAGCCAATGCAATTTGATCAGTGGCCTCAGCAGTTTCTAATTGTGCAAATAACTATTTGTCAAAGAAATATTGAAGATTTCTGGATTTTTTGTATGTAATATCCCTGTTTATTTATTTACTTGTATGTACTTTATTTTATTAAGACGTGCTTAAAAGCTCTAATTATGCAGATCAAATATTACCTGTTTAGTTCTACACACTGCAGCTCATGAAGACACGGACTCTGTAATACTGGTAGTGCCATCTCTGTCATACCAGTGGTCATCTCTCTGCAACATGCTGCTGAGACGTGGTCTTGGATAGGCTAGGACACTATCCTGCACATTATATGCCTAGTATCGCTTTAAGAATCGAGATCAGTATGTGAGTGAACAACCCCGCCTAACTTGCCTTCTGCACAGCTTAAAAACACATTATTTTTATAAATCTATTTCATTGTATCTTTACATATATCGTCCAGATGTCCTGCTTCTTATCAGAGACTCCACTGGCCAAGGCACTTATCTATGTAAATTGACTCTATCTAGCCAGGAAGACTCAGCATGTTGATGGGTTGAAGGTTGAACAGGTAACCTCACTGCACCATGATGTCCGGACCTTGGTGCTGGTCAGCCTATGCCAATGATGATGACGCAGGAGAAGATGACCGAAGGAGATCCATAAATAACTTTTTCAGCAGAACCTGAATTAATCAAATATTGTGAACATTTTTAATTAGAAGTTATCTAATTCTGAGTATGATGTATTGCCTACAGTCTTGGGTTATTTGTAGGTTGATGTTTCTAGGTAAAAAATAAGGGATCTTTCCTGTTATAGTCACTGCAGAGGTTTGCCGCTTCAGTGCAGCAACCAACCTCTAGATATTTCTGCCGATTATTTTGCAGCGCTGCCGATTATGTTAGATAAGTTATAAGCTTAGAATAGTAGCCTAACCCTTAAACTAACCCTAACCCTCACTCTAACCCTAACGCTCTACCTAACTCTAAAAGTTTACCTAAGCCTTGACTCTGTGATATGGCACTGGAATATCGGCAGCGCCATCTAGCGGTTGGTTACCACAATGTAGTGGCAGACTGGTGCCATAACCATAACAGGAAAGGACCAAAATAAGTGTTTAAAATGAAGAATTCATGTTGGGTCAGCTTCTATTCTGATTGCTCCTTCTAATCTCTTGTGTAATAACTTTATAAAAAAAATAATTATGAACCTGTGATTGAAAATTAATTTCTAAGACATAATTGAGGGGTAGATGAATGGGGCATCCATTACATCTAGGAGACTAGTACCTTTATTATTAACAAATAATTACTCGGAGCGACCAAGAGCCCTATATAAATCAGGTGCTATACGTTAGGTCACTTCTGTAAATCGTCTGCCGGAGTTTTTTTTCCTCAACTTCTACACTAATGTAAATCTTTTACTCCCCCAGATTAGAGCACTCAGTGCGCAGCCGTAAATCCTGCCTTAGATGCAACAGATATCTGTGCAGGGAGCAGCCAAAACAAACTTCACGGATGAGACGGGCTATAGGAGCCAATAGGAAATGGGAACATCATGAAAACTGCTGGGCAAGGAAACATTAGAGATATATAGAAAGTAATTGTTTTTAAAACATATATATTAAAAAGATATCACAATTGTATTTATAGCTTCAATCAGTAAAAATGTGTTTATTTTGTGTTAAAATATGATATAATTATAGACAATGTATAAGAGCATTTGTTCCATGGCAACATGGATTTGTGACGTGTATTGCACTTGCAATTGATTTTTCAGGGATTAGCATAGGGGCCTAATTTGGCTGCATGAAGATTATAATCTTTGTATATTGGTCTTTAATGGTAATATTTCACCTGAGATAATTAGTGCAAATGTTTAAATCTTCACGACTTGTATTTTACTAAATAAATTAATTTGGGCACACATTTAACACCTGTATCTTGATTTGTGATTACTGTTCCACTATCCCTGTAACTATTCCATGTCACCTTTTAATGTAAGTTTTTAAAATTATAGGTCAATATGTTTGTGTGGCAAAAAACTGACACAGTGCCCTCTAGTGGCCGCCCATAGAGCTGCACTTGCTGTGTGGGATAAAGATTGGGATGCAGATTGCATTCTGGGAGTAATTGCATATTTTAGTATAATATTAGACAGTTTGTAAACTCATATTCTATTGATCATCTACAACATTAGTTACTGCATTTACCCATACTGGCTAAAATACAACAAAAGACAAACATTTTATGGAAAAACTTTGGAATATTTACTAGAATTCTCCAATACTGGTGCATTGTGGGGTAAAATACGTCACTGACGATCATAATTGGCAGTTAGCAAAACAGTGTGATGCAGTGAATATGTCTGATACATTGTTACACATGTGATTACCAGTATCTTAAGATATAATTCAGCACCGACTATGGGCCTCATTCAATTGCAATTTGGCCAATTGAATAGGGCTCTAAATAAGCACATAACATATATTTTTAAAGAAGTTTTTAGTTAGTAAGCATCTATCCAAAAGCAAGGTTTTCATTAACTAAAAACTTCTTTAAAAAAAAAATGCTATGTGCTTATTTAGAGCCCTATTCAATTGGCCAAATCGCAATTGAATGAGGCCCTATGAAGGAAATCTGGCACTTTATCCGATGTCCTCCATTACAAGTTTATTTTTTAAGCTAATATTTATCTGCCCTTAACGTTGCCAAACAGCAGTACTTCTCATCATTAATATTAAATCTGTCCTCCAAACCCAACGCTTAGGACTCTCTGATAATAGGATGGTAAAATCAAGATGGATTGAGAATGAGTAGTGTTTAATTTACCTGCCCTGTGACATGGTGTCCACTAAGATTCATTTGGGTTTTAGCTCACTCATGCTATTACAGAGGAGACATATTAGACAAGCCAGCCGTAAAATGCCAGGCAAGTCTCCTTGGTACAAGAAAACCAGCAAACCATGGATATATGTTACATAGCTACATAGGCCCTCATTCAATTGCAATTCAGCCAATTGAATAGGACTCTAAATAAGCACATAGCATATTTTTTTTAAATAATTTTTTAGTTAGTAAACGTCTATCCAAAAGCAAGGTTTTCACTAACTAAAAACTTCTTTAAAAAATATATGTTATGTGCTTATTTAGGGCCCTATTCAATTGGCCAAATAACAATTGAATGAGGCCCATAGTAATTAAGGTTGAAAAAAGACTTTCAGTCCATCAAGTTCAACCTTTTAAGATCTCCTCTGATATACAGTATGCTGATTAAATTAATTAATTAGTTGTTAATTTAATTATTAATCAATTATTTTTTTATTTATTTTTTATTAAATAATTGAATAATACTTTTCCCAATGTGTGTACAGAAAACCATTTGGGTTTCCAAAACAATGGATTCTTTACTTCCTATTTCTATGGAGATCAATGGCACCTCACTGATAAAATCTAAGAAGTTGAAGAGTACATTTGGGTGGTTATTGTTTCTCTTGTGCTGAGGAAACATGCCTTGCATTTAAGGGCTGGTCGGTCCTTGTGGCAGAGTCAGACTGATTTGCCACAGGATATTTCTCTTCAGTAATGGCGCACGTGAGTTAAAACCAGAGAGACTGCCGTATGATTGCTATTTCATATTTATTTTTTATTACCCGCATGAACCATGTTCTACATATTTTATTTGTTTATAGTTGCAAGTAAATTTATTTAAAAAATAATACTTTTGCTAATTTTGCCCTGCTCGTTTGAGGTCTTTTGCACTTCCTTTTCCCCTTTTAGGTAACTAAATTTTATTTATTTTTCACAATCTGCTCTACATCACTTTGCACATAATTTTTATCGGTCTACACGAGAATCCTCGAGATATTTCAGTGATCACAACAATAATAGTGAAGAAGAAGATTTCCACTAGTCCCATCACTAGTCCCCCTACAGGTCAATGATATCGACTACTGACAAACCCATTTTGAGCATCAGTCCATAGCATGGTGCGCCTCTATTGTAGATGCAGTGACCCGAGAATCTAATGATCCATTTCTTACATGGGGCCTCATTCAATTGCTATTTGGCCAATTTAGTAGGGCTCTATATAAGCACATAACATATTTTTTTACAGAAGTTTTTCATTAGTGAACTTCTATCCAAAAGCAAGGTCTTCACTAACGAAAAACTTCTGTAAAAAAATGTGTTATGTGCTTATATAGAGCCCTATTCAATTGGCCAAATAGCCATTGAATGCGGCCTATGGTTGGGAACAGATGCACTACATGGGCAAATGTATATGAACACCCCTTCTAATTAGTAGATTTGGTTATTTCAGCCACATCCATTACTAAAATGTGCAATCTCCATAGCCAAACATTGGCAGTATAATAAGCCATATTGAAGTGCACAGTGGCTTTCAATATGGCACCTTTCCAGTTAGGCAGTTTGACAATGTTCTACCCCGTCAACTACTAAGTGTTGTTGTTGTGGAGTGGAAGGATCCAGGTGTAACAGCAGCTCAGAGGTAGGCCCCACAAGCTCACAGAGTGCATGTAGTGAGTAGAAACCATCTCACTACCGAGTTCATCAGGATAGGAACGGTTTGTCGGGAGCTTCATGAAATTGTTTTTCATGGCTGAGCAGCCACTCACAAGCCTAAGACCACCATGGGCAAGTGTCGGCTGGAGTGGTGTAAAGCACACGGCCATTTGACTCAGGAGCAGGGGTGTTTTCTGGATTGATGAATCATACTTCACTCTCCGGAAGTCTTACTATTAAACCTTGGCTTGATGGATGCCAGGAGAACGATACCTACCTGAATGCATGGAGCCAGTTTGGTGGTGGAGGAATAATGGTCTGGGGGAATTTAGTTCCAGTGAATGGACTGTCTGGCCTACACAGAGCCCTGAACTCAATACCACCAAATACATTTGGGGTAAATTGGAATGCCAACTGGGATTCAGGCCTTGATGCCTGACATCAGAATGGGGGTGAATTGGTGCAGCCATGTTCCAAAATCTAGTGGAAAGCTTTGCCAGAAGAGTGCGTGCTGTCTTAGCAGCGAATAGGGGTCAACCCCATATTAAATGAGATTTTCAGCAAGCACATTTGGGGGTGATGGTCGGGTGTACACATACTTTTAGTCATGTAAGGTATCTTGCTGGAAGAACATCCAGATGACCAGCCATTGAGAGAAAATGAATATGCCTGGAAGAGATGGTTAATATCTCATCTGCTAAATTGTGGATGAGAAAGGCAAGTGGAAAGGAGAGTAGGAAGAATGAGGCAGGGGAAGACGAAAGACATGCGAATGTTGGGGCCTGGGAGGAAATAAAGAAACAGAGATGAGTAAAATATGGAAGGAGAAAGAGAAGATGGGGTTTGAAGGAGAGAAGGGGTGAGAAAGATGGCGTGTCTGAGGGAGTAGAATGCACATAGATGGAGAAGTGGCAAGTATGAAGGGATGAGAAGATAGATCAAGAAGTGTGGGATCATGAGAGAAAATAAAAGGGATGGGACTTGAAAAGCGGGGTAGAACATTGACAAACTGCGTAACTGGAAAGGTGCCATATTGAAAGCCACTGTGCACTTCAATATGGCTTATTATACTGCCAATGTTTGGCTATGGAGATTGCACATTTTAGTAATGGATGTGGCTGAAATAACCAAATCTACTAATTAGAAGGGGTGTTCATATACATTTGACCATGTAGTGCATCTGTTCCCAAGCATGGGCCTCATTCAATTGCTATTTGGCCAATTGAAGAGGGGAGCGGTGAGAGGGTTATAAGAGCGGGGGAGTACAAAAGGGGGATATGAAAAAAAGGCAGTGGACAACTTGAGAGAGGAGACAAGAGAAGGCATATGCAAAAAGATGGAATATGGATAGTGAGAGGAGGTAAGGGACATGAAGGAAAGGAGGGAGGATGGGAGGATGGATGGAGGATGGAATGTGACCTTTTAACTAAATGAACTTTGCATTTAAATGGGATAAATGCAGCTGATATGTCCCTGATGTGAGAGGGGGGTAATCTCCTAGATTTGAGGAGAGTGCAGTAGATACTGATAGGATGCTGCGCCATGCTCCTGGACGCTGCGTCCAGCACTATAATTGGTAGCTGCATCCTAATTATATCAGAAGTAATAAGATAAGCTCCCCAGGTGCCTTTGAATTAAACATTCCCCCCCGCTCCAAGCAGTTGGAGTCACGGATCCTTTGAAAAGCAGCCTCAGCGCCAAGGCGGCGTGTGCGAACAGAGCGGCGCCTTCCTCCTCCCGCTCCCCTCGCTTTCACGCTTTCTGTGTTTTGCAATCAAACAGAAGCATCAGAAATAGACTTTAAAGGCTGTCATAATGGGAGATGAAGCTTTTGTTGTTGGATTTGTCTCCTCGTCTGGTTACAGCAGGATAATTGCACATTTTTCTTTTCACTTTTCTTTTTGTTTATTTTATCGTGTTAGACATTGGCGGTTTCGGAGATACAGAACGAAGAGTCAGAGCTAACAGAGGGATATGAAGCCAGCCTGTACTGGAATGGGGGGCAAGACTGGGATTAACACTTTCATTGCCACATGGGAACGTTGGAAAGGCATTCTAGAAAAGTAAAGGGCAACCATAGTTAAGTAGAAACCTTATAAGTTTGTGAAATATGTAACAAACTAAATAACATTAACAGCTGATTGTGCAATGGTCATAGAATATTTTAAGGGACAATCTTAACTTTTGAAAACTATGGGCCATATTCAATTGCAAGCCCGCAACTCAATCGCAGAAGGCCGAATGTCTGCGGGTGTGCTGCTATTCAATTGCTCAAGGCCGCAAGTTACTGACCCAAAGCCAAAACCGTAAACCATGCCCTGGTTCGGAGCAGTTCAGAGCGGGAACATGATCAAATCAGCAAGCCCGTAACCGCACCATTTCGAATCAGCCAATAGAAAATGAGACTGGCATAATTACGGCAGTAAAAAATGGAGGTTATGTGTCAATCAATTAGGTTTGGGGGTCCGATAGGTGATCAGACTCGCAAACCCGCAAAATAAAGAATTATGAAAATTAATGCCAATACTGTTCTAGTCCATGTGGGTGGCCCGATATGTATTAACGCATTGATACCCGAGATCGATTTAACCCCCGGAATGACACATAAAAAAATATTTAATTTCCTGCTGATTTGCGGGCTTGAAACTGTTGTGCAATTAATTCTAATGTCTGTCATCACTTTCCCCGTTATTTACAGTGCAGAATTGATTTTTTTATATGCTTTTACAGTGCTCCTAACCCCCTTGCGGGTCCTTTTTTTAGCACTCGTGGGATTTTCTCCTTCATTTGCCGTTTACGGGTGTGAAAACTTTTGCGGACTTGAGGAATCGTAGCAATTGAATAGCGATTTGCAATTTTAGCCTTGCAAAAATGACAGATCAAAGGCGTCTGGAGTTTGTGAGTTACGAGTTTGATTGTCGCCATTTTTTCAAGACCGTAACTCGTAAGATGCTCGGAGCCTGCAAAAAGACTCCAATTGAATAGCAAAATAGTTTGCGAGCTCACTTATGGGCTTCAGAATCTCAAATTTGCTCGATTGAATATGGCCCTATGTTTATATATAGAAGTTTCCATTTTGTCTGACTTGAACACTTCCATGTAGCTGGGAGTCTGATCACATATACAAATCTATAGTGGCGAGATGGGCAATGAGTTGAGATCTGGTGACACAACCTGCATTGTTCCTTACTCGAAAGTCAATGCACCCGGGTGCCAGGGAGCTTGGAGGCATGCCATGACACAAGAACTAGAACTGCCTTCCATCTCTCGACATGCAACCTATCCATATTCACTAGACACTATCAAGAACCAAGATAAGTCTCCAATCCATTGACCAACAGGATTTATTTATATCTAAGATCCCTACTCATCCCCCCTCAACTGGCCTGATACCATCTTATAATACACCACTGCAAACACCTCCTTTCAACTGCATTGTACACAATTACACTATCATCAGCAATGCCCCCATACTGATAAAGAACTTCAGCTGACCTCCTCCACCATAAGTTAATTCTCCAGTCTCAAACTTTCTTCTTACAGCCTTATTAAATTGTGATTCGGCCAATTCTAAAGGGCTCTAAATAAGCACAGAGCATATTTTTTTACAGAAGTTTTTAGTTAGTGAAGACCTTGCTTTTGGATAGAAGCTTACTAACTAAAAACTTCTGTAAAAAAATATGCTGTGTGCTTATATAGAGCCCTATTCAATTGGCGGAATCGCAATTTAATAAGATCTTTATATATGGATGTTGGATCCAAATGCTTCAATCCTCTAGATGGATATAAAACACTGTAAAATATAGAAAGGAAGGGGCAGGACCAATTAGTGCAGTATGAAAACATAATTAATTTGCTTAAGAAATAATATCCTCTTGAAAACCTAAATGTTGTATATAAAAGGAGATGGAGTTTACATTTTGTATACAGTATATACAAAAGGTGACGTTTACATTTTTCCTTCTACAGACCTGCAACGCAAAAACGAAACGCGTAACATGTTGTTTTGCTGATACCACAATCTGTTTTTTGTAAGTAACTTTTCTTAAGCATATAATAAATAATGTTTTCATACTACACTAATTGGTTCTTTTGCTCCTCTCCTCATCCCTTTGATATTTGATGTCTGTATGCTCAAGATACTCAAAACTGTCCCCGTCTCTTCAAGCATGTCACCATCAGGTATATCCTCCTGGATGTCCTCCCGTCATCTCAACATAAGGAATTATGTATCCTCTATATGCAGATGACACCTTCAACACCAGCACTTACCGTGCTAAATCTTGCATCCACTTCCTCTTAAATTTAATGCCAAAGGCTTATTGTATACTAATATAAAAACAAAGGCGCTCATAGGCTATCAATGAGTGCAGGCGAAAGGAAAGGCTTGCAATGAGCGCCAAAGGAGCTCATTGCGAGCCACGTGATGAGCTCCGAAGGCGCTCATTGCTGGGCTCACGATAAGCACCGTGAGCAAGAGAGGCTTGCAATGAGCACCAAAGGCGCTCAGCGTGGGGCTTGCAATGAGCGCCAAGAGTGATTAGTGCAAAGCAGGAAACTTGTAGTACATGGGAGGAGAGGCTCGCAATGAGCGCCAAAGGGAGAGGCTCGCAATGAGCGCCAAAGGGAGAGGCTTGCAATGAGTGCAGGCGAGAGGAAAGTCTCCCAATGAGCGCCAATACCAATTGAGTGATCTAGTGGTGGAGGTTACAAATCTGTCTTCACTGGTGCACTAGCTCTGCCACTGGTTGGTGTGTGTCTGTTTTATGTCAGTGTGTACAACTGTGTGTACTGAAAGAATACTACAGCAAGGTAATAACACAATGTCACCCATCTGTGTGACAACTGAGACAATTTTTGAATGAAAGCAATAATAATGTCAGCCGGGAAACAGCAACTAGATTATAAACCCTATGATCTGGGGCAGAGATTGAAGGGTGTAGAGCATTGTAGGGCAAGAAGAGGCCCGAGGGCCTCATGTGGCCCTCAGATACTTATCATTCAGCCCCAGCCTGTTTTCTATAGTGAGAAAACATGTCTCTTTCCAGCAATACAAACGTCATTGCATCTTTTTAAGCATATGCTAGCTGTATTTCACAGCTTTAAGCATAGCAGCGGATGGATTATGCACAAACCCGCTCATCAGTGTGGGGTGGGTTCCTGGTTTGTGTGATAGATTTTTGTAGAGAGTAGGTATTTCAGTCATGGTGGGCTGAAGAGTGATAAACGCCCTCCACCGCACAGGGTACAGTAGTACAGACAATAAATAGCTGCCTAACACGAGTTCTGCGGAAAAGCAGCTCATTGTCTACATTTTGCATGGACACAAAACTGGGATTTATTTGGAAATGTTGAGCAAGGAATCTAAATTCTGTAATGTTTCTATGTAAATTGCTGAGATGTAACAAATGCAATATCTCTATGCAGATCCGCTGTGTGTCCTCTACTGCTAAATGTCGCTGCCTTCCATTTTTGATGAGTCTTTATTTTAAAATGTTGCATTTCCATATTTTCTGCTGTATTGCTCTTGTTATTTTGAAACAATTTTTTTGGGAACTTGCTATAAAAAATCCAGAAGCAGCTGCTTCATTTGCTGGGACATTAGAGGGATTTTTTTGAGCCTCCTATAAAAAATACATATCGGACAGAGACTATATTTTTACAAACTCACTTAAAGGGACACTGTAACCTCATATTATTATTATATTATTACTAGCGAATTGCCCATCAAAAAAAGATAAATTGTAAGGCAGGCAATGCTGTTTGCCACAATGTGAGGCTTTTGCTTCTCTGAGCAACTTTGGCGCTCATTGCGAACCTTTCCTTCCGCGTACTGTACAGGGCTGCTCATTGCAGGGTTCATTAACCAGTAAGTTTTGTGCTTGGGAATGGCATGTGTCTCTCCCCCGCCCCCCATCCCTTCCCTGTGTGTTTCTCTTATGTGTGTCTGCTAAATGTGCGTCCTGCGTGCCTGGCGTTGTTCGTGTAAGTGTTAGTGTCTTTGCCGTCGTGTATTTTCTAAGTCCTGCGTCGCTGGCTTTGCTCAGCCTCGTTTTCATCCAGTTTCAAGAATTTTTATGATTTTCGTCCGCCATTTTTTTCTCGCTTAGTCGATTTTCAATTGCCGAAACACATCAAATAAAGCTCAAAATCTCTTGCAACCTCACTCCCAGGCTTCCTGGCTCTCCCCCCTGTGCTATGTGTGAGAGTGTTTTTATATTTTTTTTTATTATTTTTCTTGTTTTGGGCGTTTTTCGATTTCCTCGGGTCAGCCGCTAAATTAGTATTTTTCCGAGCTTATATTTTTTTTCCCCCAAGCTCGCATGTGGGACGGGGCCGATGGCTGCAATGAGCATGGCAGCTTCATTGCTCATTTCAGTCTAAGTCCTGCATGCTTCAATGCCTCAACTACTCGCCTTGCTTGGCGAGGCTGGCAGGGCAATGAGAGCCTTTGGCCCTCTGGGCCCCAAATGTCTCGCCTCGCTTCGCGAGGCTCACAAGCGGGATGACAAATTGCAGTTTGACAACTATTATATGTGATTATGATGATTTACATTCTATTTGTTAGCTTTTGTGCAAACTCAGTGGACTGTAATGTACAGAACATCTTGCATGAAAGTGAGGTAGGGAAATGTTTTGTGTTCATGGCTTACACAATTGCTAATGTTGTTAGTTTGTTACATATTAAAATACATTAGTTTTGCCTTAAAACTACAGTTATTATACTTTTTTCATATGAAAAACATTTGCAATAAATCTTGTGACAGAGTTATCCAAAGGGTTTATGCAAGCCACATATTCTGTAAAGTTATTTTTCCCAGTAGGTACAGTAACCCATGCTCAGTTAATTAGCTGCACCTGTCCTAATTTAAGACTACTCCTGGAGTATGGGAGGTCATGTTTATTGACTGATAGTTTGAAGTTTGTCTTAACTGGAGAATGACAGAAAAAGTAAAACAGCAGCCTGCATGGTTATGAGCACTTGGAGGAGAGTGGAGACCTAGAAATCTGAAGACTACAGGCCAGTGATTATACAAACTTTATTGGACTGTTTGTTTTGCTCCACCCAGGTTTAGCTTAATGAGAACTGGTTAGTGAGAAAATGGTATATTCCTTAATGGTGTGCTTCAGTGGAAGCTAGGCTTGTTATTTTGTTTGTAAATCGTGGAACAGTATCTACAGCCTCTTGTATTGTGTCCTCCATCAGAGTGCCTGAAACACAAACCTAAACATGATATCTCTGTTATCCTTTTAATGTATCATTGGATGAAAACTAGTTAATACTCATTTAGATAACCTGTGATAGCTCCATATGTCTATTTGATGCTCGAGCTGGATATTACATTTGGTACTATACCCAAGATTGGTATCACACAGATACGTTTATGAATTATTTCTAGTTTTTTTAGATGTGAATATCAAAAGTATTTATTAGTGTGACAATATCTGCTTTTAATCTCCTTAATGACTTCCTATTGCTTATGTTATTCATAATAATTATGATGTATATATATATATATATATATATATATATATATACTGTATATATATATATATATATATATATATATATATATATATATATATGCCATATTGCTTTACAGTGTTATTGTCTAACATACCCTACACACAGCTAAGTATTAATACATTTGGAAGTACTGACTGCTAAACACAGAATATTATAATTACAATGTATGCCTAAATTAGTAACATGGAGGGAAGTATCTAGCAAGGTGTGCTAGCGTGGGCGTCCTGACCAATGGAGCATGAGATTAAGAGGCCGTTAGAGGCTTAGTCTCCGCCCAACAGCATTGAGCAGGAAAGCAAGGAAGGCAGTAGTGTGATATCCCTAGTGGAAGCTCCCTGTGAGATGTGGCTGATGCTGTGTGCTACAGACTGATAGCTGCTGGAGGACCTCCTTTAACCCCTAAGGAGGTGAGAGCTGCATTTGGGGATTGCTTACAGCTTCCAAGAAGGGCCTTAGCGGCAGAGGCTAGGTATGGAGGAGAAAGCGAGAGGGCTGCCTATATTGCGACTTTATAAGGGAGGAGAGTGGAGCCTCTTTAAATTAAGTATTGGGCTGTTAAATCTCATGTATGAAATAATCAAGTTGTTGTGCCTAAAGAAAGTTGGTGCTTCCTATATTTGGGACTAAGCAATGAGTAACCAACAAAGAGTAATGAATGAATTGGAATAAAATAGGTTTTATTTGCTGAGGGGAATGGAATATCTATAAAAAAAAAAAGCTCATCCCTCCCCTCTCTTCCACACCATTCCCAGCTCTCACACACATCTTCAACCTTTCCCTAAACACTGGCACGTTTCCATCTTCTATAAAACATGCCATAATTACACCCACTCTTAAGAAACCCTCATCTGACTCTGATGTTGCATCTAACTATCGCCCTATCTTGCTACTTCCCCTGGCTTCCAAACTGCTGGAGCGGCTCGTCTATTACCGCCTTACCCATTTTATTTCCTCTTAACTCCCTTCTGGACACTTTCCAATCTGGCTTCCAATTCCACTGAGACAGCTCTCATGAAAAGTCCCCAATGACCTGCTCTCCGCCATTCAAAAGGCAACTTTTGGATCTCTCTGCTGCTTTTGACACAGTTGACCACCCGCTTCTACTCCATATTCTCTCCTCCCTCAGCATTCAAGACACTGCTCTCTCATGGTTCTCATAATAGCTACAAGAACGATCATTTAGCGTCTCCTTCTCCGGCACCTCTTCTCCTCACCCCTTGTCTGTTGGCGTACCCCAAGGATCAGTCCTACGCCCCCTCCTCTTCTCCATCTACACATCCTCACTTGGTAACCTAATAAACTCTTTTGGGCTTCAGTATCATCTCTATGCAGATGATACTCAAATCTACCTCTCAGCACTAGATCTATCCCCCTCTCTTCTAACACACATCTCCAACTGCCTCTCTAGGATATCCTCTTGGATTTCTGCCCACCATTTAAAACTCAGCATGCCTAAGACTGAACTCTTAAACTTTCCACCCTCTACCATAGCTTAAATTCCTCACATCTCTTTCACTGTCAACAATGCCATCATCACTCCCACCTCCCAAGCCCGTTGTCTCTGGGTTCTACTGGACCCTGCCCTCTCTTTCATCCCTCACATATAGCCACTAACTAAATCTTGCCTTCTCCATCTAAAAAAACATATCCAAAATACGGTATTACCTCACACAAGAGACTACTACGATTCTAATACACTCTCTCATAATTTCTCGTCTCGACTATTGCAACTCGCTCCTTGTTGGCCTGCCCATCACTCGCCTTTCCCCAATTCAATCCATAATGAATGCCTCCACCAGACTCATCTTCTGTAGACAATGTTCAGTGTCGGCAGCTCCTCTTTGTCAATCACTCCACTGGCTTCCCTTAGCCTCCAGAATAAAGTTTTAAATCTTGACCCTAACATACAAAGCCCTCAACAATAGTGCACCCCTGTACATATCTGCTCTCATCTCCAAATACTCCCCCACACACCCTCTTCATTCTGCTAACGACCTTCTTCTTTCTACCACTCTTGTCACCTCCTCTCACTCCCGCCTCCAGGACTTTTCTTGTGCTGCCCCTATTCTCTGGAACTCCTTGCCTCGCTTCACCAGACTATCCTCCTGCCTTAAATCCTTCAAAACTTCAATAAAAACGCACCTCTTTAAAGAAGCCTATAACCTTCCTCCCTAACACACTCAACACTACTCTCTCCCTACTGTACCACATACAAACTTCAACCTTTAGATTGCAAGTCTGCGAGTTTCAATCCTGCGCGGTGCTTTAGGGAAAGCGCTATGGGCACTGGATTCCAAGCTCAAAGACAGGACCCTCCATTCTTTGCAATATATTAATTTTGAATTTGTCTTTGCCTGTAACTTAACTTATGTATAGCGCTGCGGAATATGTTGGCGCGTAAACAATAATAATAATAATAAGATATATAAAGTGCAATCTGAAAATGTTCCCCTGAAGAAAATTACTAGTAAGACAGAAATGCCTCTTTAAAGGAACCTGTACAAAGAAATAGTAAAAGACCTAAAAGTAAAAGTCCGGTCTGGATTCCCCTGAATGGAAGGTCCTCTAAGGAACCAAGGATAGTGTCTAAAGTGTCTAAAGTCAGACTTAATGATAGTTGCTGCATTTTTGGAAGTACACAAGAATCTGTGCTGTGGAGGTGGAAGCTAATGGTGTTCACTGAACATCTAAAAGTGAGAAGCTTCCTGCAGGTGGTGGTGAGTATATATATATATATATATATATATATATATATATATATATATATATATAAGGGCAACGCCCTAGCATTCTGCTCAAAGCAATCTGAACCAAAAGAGACTGGGACATTTTATTAAATATTGAAGTATTTTTGGGGAAGCCTCACAGGACAAAGCGAGGTGTGGAAAGACTCAGAAAATATATTTTATTTTTTATTTTAATTTTTTATATTTTTTATTGTGAAAACAGAGAATACAAAAAAACACCACCAGTGTTGTAAATGCCTTTCAGTATAAATGATAACAGTAAAAAAAAAAACATAATTACATATTTATAACTTAACATTTTCCTATTATTAAATCTTTTTACTGTAATTCTTTTCTCATTATTTCTTTTTTCACCTTTTCTTAATTCTAACAATATCAAATCTATGATTATAAACATTTTATATAGTAAATGAGTAATATTTCTCAGAACCGTATTTATCTTTTTCTTCTGCTTTTTATGTCAGATATTTTACGCAGCAAAACAAAATATTAAGTCTAATATTGTAAACATGTTATATAGGAAGTAAATAACATATTTTTTCTTAACTACTTCTGTTTCTAACCATATTTACAGCTTAATAATATTTATATCTTGCGAGTTATTAAACTCTCTGATTTACTTTAGCATGCTTTTGTTGTTTAGTCATTCAGTCGCATCCGACTCTCCGTGACTCTATGGACCACAGCACGCCAGATGCATCTCTCGTCTCTCTCCATCAAGTTCATGTTCATTTCTTCAGTGACCTCATCTATCCATCTCCACCTTTGCCGTCTCATTCTTCTTGTGCCTTCAATCTTTCTCAGCATCAGAGTCTTTTCTAGGCAATCCTGCCGTCTCATAAGATGGCCAAAATATTTGAGCTTCAGCCTCATGATCATACCTTCTAGTGAACAGTTTGTCTTGATTTACTGAAGTATTGATTTATTGGATCTTCTTGCAGTCAAAGGTACTCTAAGCACTCTTCTCCAACACCACAATTCAAAACGTCAATTCTCTGTTGCCTTGTCTTCTTTATGGTCCAGCTCTCACATCAATATGTTACTACTGGAAATACCATAGTTAGAACTATGCAGACCTTTGTTGATAGTTGTCATGAATCAGCCAGGGGCCATCTTGGATTAGAACTGTTATCTGCCACATGTTATTGAACAGAAGGTTTTGGGCTCCCAGAGCCACTGTTATAATGTTATATATTCAGGGCAGAGTCCCACTGTTATTGTTATGCATTCAGAGAAGAGGCAGTTTACCACGTCACCACTAATAAAGTCGTCATAACGCATTAAGTGGACTGACGTGGGAAGTACTGCCTCAACTCATAACATGTGGGTTATAAAATGTTGTAGTGGTATTATCTGTAAATATATTGCATTGTAATGTGGGAGCCATGTTGTGTGCAGACATCCATATTGGGTCTGATACAGATAGTAACCTGAGTAGATCACCCATCTGCCTTCCAGCTATAACCTAAAGTAAACACTTGAAGTGATAGCAAGGCCAGAACAAAGGGGTCTGTACAGACATTGAGGCACCTTAACCCCATGGGGTCTTCAGCCCAATATCAGGGTCGTAGTACAGGAGCACATATATGTTTCTCCCTTGAGAGCCAGAGACCAACTAAATTAGGTAGCCACACCTAGTGGGCGGCCCAGGGGAGGGTTTTGGAAGTTCCCAGAGCTTACCTCTAGTCCATTGGCCAGAGGTAATCAAGTTACTCTGGAGATTACCCCATTGGCCAAGAGGAAGATGAGGGTTGGACAAGGGGGTAGCCACTCCCTGTACTGGTTTTGTGAGTTGTTTAAATACTTGTGTAAAAATAAAGAAGTTGTTCTTAATTTCATCATAACTTTGAGTACAGATGCATTATTGACCCAGGGGGCATATGCTGGTAGAGGAGATCGTTCTGACTCCCTACTAAGGTGCTCCCAGGTACACTACCAATGAGCTGGGACTTATGCCTTTGTACCGACAAAGACTGTCCATAGGTCTAGAGTCACCCAAACTTAGGTCTAAACCTACTGGGAATAAGAGTATTAGGATACTCTAGATCCCATCATCATAGTAGGTTGTGACAATTGGCTGGCAGCGGTGGGATGACTCTACAAGGACCAGGAATGGAACAGACGGACATCATAACAGAGGCAACAAGACGGTATGAAGCAGCCAGGGACTTATACCCCAGTAAGATGACCGCACAAGAGGTGTCCAACTTACTAGACCAGCATTGCCAGAGGATCTGGCAGGAGCGCAATGGAGCGAGAGCCCCAGCTCAACAAAGACTTGGTTACAGAGAGACACTGCGTCTAGAGAAATGGATGGCGATTCTGAACCTGTGGCAGGACGATGAGCTAATGGGCTGGCTGGAAGTACTAGTAAGAAATGAGGTTGCCTTGGAGAACCAATATCATGATTTTCACGCCAGAATAGTTGGTGGCCTTGGAGAGGAGTTTGATTTCCGCTTGGAGATAGATTCTGGCCTCCAAGACATTGTGTATGGTGATCCTGAAGGGGGCATAGGAACATTTAAAAGGCACAACAACTTGTTTGTGGAACGCTGTCTTGGTCTGGGACTGGAACCATGGTCCATGGAGGCTAATTTAATGGTACACCTGATTGAGCAGGAACTTCAGCTGGAGGAGGAGTATTTTGAATTGTGGGACAAGATCTATGGGGAGACATTTTGCCCATCAAGAGGGGAACAACCCAGTCAAGAGGACTGGTCGCCAGATCTTTACAACACAGATGGTATGTACCGAAGTGATTGTGTGCAAGGGGTCTGGGGAGAACATAGTGATGGAGAATGAGTTCCTTTAAAAAATATAGAGACTGTGTCAGGGCCTACTCACCAGCTACAAGCGCCAGAGACTCAGAGAAATGTTCCCTGGGCGGGGTCAGATAATAAATGTCTGCACCCTGATATCCCAAGAGACGTAATCCCAGAGGAAGGGCTAACTACTCACAAGATAGGGCCAGATGAATTAAGTCTGCCCACAGAAGTTCTCTGCAATTTGAGTTGGCCAGAACTGCTCAAGAGACTGTGGGGAGGGCTATGTAATGCACTCTGGGGAGAAGGCCGTCGAGGTCAGGTTGGGTGGGAAGTATAAGATTTCCCAGCCTACAACAGATAACCAAAATCTGTACCCTGACACCCCAGGAGAGTTGCTACAAAACACGCTAGTGAAGCACAGAGCCCAGGAGGGCTATGTAATGGACTGTGGGGAGGGAAAGGAACTGGTTCTTATCTACAGGGAACCAGGCCTCACACAGCAAGAGTGCCAGGGGCACCAAGAGTGTCAGGGGCACCAAGAGAGTGCCAGGGGCACCAAGAGCCAGATAGGGGCAGCAAGCTTGCCAGCCTTGGCAAAGGAGCCGTGGGTGCAGTGTGGCACCCTTTCATACCTAGAGGTAGGTCTTGTACTGACTCCGGAAAATTACGTATGCGAACGTTTGATATACAGGATCTATTTTCTAGATCCTCCTGTATGATTGACTTTTTCTCAGAAGGTTTTTATTAGGCAAAAATACTACCATAAATAAAGCAGTTTAACAGGCTCAATATGAGAAATATCAAGAGCCTAAACAAAAACTATGCTGTAAGAGAAAAAATAGAACTCGGAATGAGATAAAGCATTTCAATAAAACATTGTTGAATACATAACAAAAAAATTAAATTCAAAATCAAATTTTTGTCCCAAAGGTATCCAAGTTCAAGTCCCGCGGGTTATCAGTTTGAATCTATTACCTGTCATGTCCTGTCGCCTCTGGTCCCCGGCCTGCGCCTCTAGTGCAGAGATTGGCAGAAAAGGGTAGTGTTAAGTAGGAAGGTTTCATGTTATAGGTGGACTATAATGGGAATTAATCCAGGGAGTCCAGATCTGGAAGAATTGAGGCATAAGGTCCTCCCAAAAAATGTTTTTTTTCACGGTGATGTAATTCATGTTGTTGATGACCGATTGTAATGTAAGAGTGGGAGATTTCCATTGCCTGGCTATGTGGCTCTTTGTGGCCAACATTACGTATTGGAGAAGTTTATTCTGATATTTTGATAATGAGGGCCCTAAGAGGCCTATGTCTGCTTTAGCTGTGATAGACGTGTCAAATATAGCTGAGGTAAGATGGAAAACTTTGTTCCAAAGGATTTGTACATGGGGGCAAGACCACCAAGTGTGGAATAAGGTTCCTGGGACCTGGCAAGCTCTAAAACAGTTAGGATTAGGGGAGCGATTCCATCTAAATAGTTTATTTGGGGTAATATAAGTCCTATGATGAACTTTAATGGAGGTCTCCAAAATATTACTACAGAGAGATGCTCTGGTTAGGTTACGCCAAGAGTTTTGCCAGGTCTAAGGATCCCAGCTACAGGTTAAATCTTCTTCCAATTTCTGAATGTATTTTTGGGGAAGAGGTGATGGAAAGAGAATTAAAAGTATTATATAGGATACCCTAAATACTTTTTGTAAGAGGGGCAGAGAGGCACGACCTGGTAAACCAATTTGATGAAGGTTTCCCTAGGGCGTGTTCTAGAGCGGAAAGGAAGTATTTAAATCTACAAAATGTATAGTGTTCCTGGATGGAGATAATACATTCTTCTTTTAATTGTGTGAATGTTAAGGTAAACTTATCCCTATACTAGGAGTTAACTCTCAGGAGATTATGATATTTCCACCATAATAGAGAGGCTACAGGAAGAGAATCAGGAAGTCTAGGGTTGGGTATTATGGGGGTAGGGGTGGGATATTTCGGAATCAAATTACATTTACTAACAGCCAGAGACCAAATAGATAAGGATTGTTTTAAATATGGACTGCCCACTGTGCCCAAGTTGGTTCGGGATCCATATTATGGAATCCCACGTGTATGGGTGGGTGGGTAGGAGAGTGTGTGATTGGAATAAACGCCAATTGTGCCTCCTTAAAGTATAATTTTAGATTGGGGCAAGAGAGACCTCCCTTCAATTTGTGTATAAACATAGTTGACTTAGAAATGCGGTGTAGATGCTGGCCCTCATGCGTCAGCAGGTGGAGTTGCTCTGAGGGATCCAGGCCAGAATCTCTGACAATAATGCGGGGGTCATGTGCAGCCTGGCAAGGCGCAGTAGGGAGGAGAGGAGGCACCACCTGATGACTGAATCGTACATGGCCAGGCTGCTCAGGATTGGGGTAGACAAGAGCGCATTCCAGGAAGTCACCGCAGAAGCCATGCGACGTGATCTGGTCCCCAGCCCCGCCTCCTCCACCCCAGAGGCATCCCACAGCTACCCGCAGCCTGGCCCCTCCTCTCCTCCCCCTATGCCTCAACCACCGACACTGCAGGTGCCGCTGCCTCCCGGGTGGGTTGCCTCCATCTGCCCCCACACCACCAGCAGGGAGGTGGTGGCCGGCCAAGGGGGGATGTGGGCCCTGTGGCTAGGCGGACGACGATCTAGGACAATCCATTGGTAACAATGTGAACCTAATCTAGCCTGGCTACGGAGATTTTGGCCTATGTGATGGTGATATTTTGTATGCAGATGGCTACCTCCCATCACATGGTCCATGATCTCCTTTTCTGTGAACACGTTGGGTTCTGTTAAACATGTCACCAATTGATGGTCACTGAGGAATGCTGTTGAGAAGAGATGCTGCTGTCCCTATGATTTTTAAGGCCTTATTTTGAACGTTTTTCCTTTTTTTTCCTTTTTTTGTTTGTTTTAGGTACAATTCAAGTCCATTGAAGGCATCTTCAGCATCTGCAAGCATTGTGAAGGAAATGTATGAGGTGTAAGCTTTTCCCAGTGCCTCTCAGGTACACGTTCCTTCAATGACAGCCACCCTTAACATGTAGCTCCCACAATCTTAAAGCTATCATATAGCCAGATATCTAAGACATGATTGTTGTTAGCTTAAATGAAGTCTAATACCGCTATGGTGGTGGACTTGCAAAGTCTCACAATGGCATATTAATGACAGCCAGCATTAATATATGCACTAGTGATGCATGTGATCCTGACCTCAATATCAGTCTGAGAACAGATCCTTGGGTCTGATGTAAGTAACAGTGAATCTGGCTGCTGACCTTGGTGTCCTCTCCGTATTAATGGGTATTTTCCCATTTTACTGGTTATCCAGAGACCTAGCTAATAGTTAGTAATGCTTGTAGATGTGCGAGTTGGTATATTGTTACAGAACTGTACTAATTGTTATTTTTTATATCCTCCTCTGCCTTTTTTTAGTCGACCTCTTTTTTTTCCAGATTTTATTTTGTCACCACACTGTATGTGTGAAACTGGATTGGATTACACAGTCCCGAGGTTGAATCATCTGTTTCATTGAGCAGATCTAGACAAGTTGTAGGTGCTATGCACACTAATGGTGGGTTGCCAGTTCTTTCTCTAGTGGACTGTGATTTGTCTGAACTCTCTGCTATGACATGCCCAACTACAGTGGCCCTACATGGTATAGCTCACTGCTTCATTCAGGTACACAAGCTCCTTCACCACCACCACTTTGCAAACCACAAGGGGACCAGGGGAACATACACCACACTAAACCACTCTAACCCATCAGGAAGGGCTGCAAACACACATGGAGGATTTGCAGAAGCACGTGGAGCAACAGCCAACTTTCCTCCATCTTCGCTACGCCCATCCAGGAAAGTCCCACGCCATTGCTGGTACCCATTATGTTTTTCTATTTCTCAATTTGTGGTGTATGTTCTCCTGGTCCAATTGTGGTTTGTAAAGTGGTGGTAGTGAAGGGGCTTGTGTACCTAAATGAGGCTGTTAGCTATACCATGTAGGGCCACTGTAGGTGGGCAGGTGATAGCAGAGAGGTCAGACAAATCCCAGTCCACTAGAGAAGGAACTGCAACCCACTCAAGTATCTTTCACATGCAAACCTTGTGGATATGCATAGACAGAGACATAAGTGTGCTACAGTCCATAGGGTCACAGAGAGTCGGACACAGTGAGGGACAACCATATGTGAAATGTTTCCCTGGTTCTTGATATATGACATGTTGCGGTGTAATTTGTCCACTATTTATTGTCCCAATGTAGATGTGAGGAGTGAGATGTATATAAGACGATCAGAAGTCTTGCGTCCTTGAGAGATCAAAGGCTTCAGGAGGCTGTAAGTTACGGGTTTAACCATCGACATTTTTTCAGGGCCGGAACTCGGAAGCCGTTCGGTGCCCGCAAAAAAGACAAGAATTGAATGGCAAATTAACTTGCAACCTCACTCACAGGCTACCGGATCACCCAAAATCTCAATTGAATATTGCTCATAGTGTCTAGAAACATAGTTCTTCGTGTACTGTATGTTCATAGAGAGGGTTTAGACTGTATTCTGTATTATACTATATTCATATGATAGGCATGTCCATTTACGTGAATTGAAAGAAAATAAGTAAGAAAAGTACAAAAAAAACAGAGTATGCCTTAACCCATCTCTAACTTTTCTAGTGGATACCAGCAGTATATTCAACTTACCTTCTGCCATTTATCAAACATATATCTGTCAATATGTAGGAAAAGAAACTATGATATCTGAATAGAATCTGACTATAAATATTAAACATTCTGTATATATATATATATATATATATATATATATATATATATATATGTTAAAGTGAATGAGATAAACTCAGGTGGCTCAGCTAGCTGCACAAGCTGCTTGCTCAATGGAGTAAAGTAGGGGTGGGCAAGTTCAGTCCTGGAGGGCCACACACATGCCTGGATTTGATGATATCCCTGCTGCGCACAGGTATGTCAATCATTCTTCAGTCATCCTGATTGACTCACCTGTGCACAGAAAAAATATCTTCAAATCCAGGCTTGTGTGTGGCCCTTCAGGACCGAGCTTGCCCATCCCTGGATTAAAGCTTCACACAGACAGAAAATGCATATAGTGAAGTTTTATAGATGCATAAATAACTGCCATAATATTCATAATCATTGAGAAACACGCCACTGTATCCAGCTTAAACCAAGTCAAGCTTAAAATTAAAGTCAAATTTGAATAAACAGATAGGTGTCTTCTAAATCCGCATGAGTCGGCTATTCCTTAAATTTGTCACAAATATTTTATTTTTTTATTTAACACAAACACAAGACACACACTATACTTTTTTCTGTTAGATTTTATTGCAATGTCTTCTCTTTTCTTTATACAGCCGATGTCTACTCATAAAAATATGACCTAGAGACAGACTTTACCTTATATTGGCATAAGATATGAGGTGGGAATACTGCATGGGCTGAAAGGTCTGGGGGCACTACTGGGGGATATAGCACATGATCCTGCGCAGGGAAGATTTGGCACACAATAAACACATGGCTTCTACTACAGGCAACATACATGGTGTTGGCAGCGACGGTTTAATACACATCCTACAAAGGTGACAGAGAGGTGTGAACGGCCCCTCTACATGCAACCCATCTAAGAGCCTTCGACTCTCAACTGGACAGAGATAAGCAAATCGAGGAAATACTTGGGAATGAACAAAGCAATATTACCTGTACTGTGCTCATTCCCGGGACTCCCAAATGGTCTATAATACATTTAAAAGACCCATTTTATTGAAAAACATGGCAAAATCAAGATGTCCAACTCATAATATGAGTATTTCAGGAACTTCTTTTGAAAATCTTGTGTTTATATATATATATATATATATATATATATATATATATATGTATATATATATATGTATATATATATATATTATGTGTTCCTTTGACATCTAGAAGGAGGAAATAATTTTGCCATACAACTCTATAACTCAGCTGGTGCAGCCTGTAATTGGTTATATCTGACACATCCAAACCTATATTCTTGATAGGGGAGTACTGCCATTTGTAAAAGTTACTTTTGCACATGGATCATTTTTTTTTACATATAAAGCTAAATATTTAAAAAAATTATAAATGAATGATAGAAAAATAATCAATAATAACACGTAATTAAATTGTAGTCAATACATTACTGGAGAGGCACACACTCCAGCCACGCCAGGTGTAGACAGTAAAAAATTTGCCACATTATCATTACAAATTACACATTATTAACATAATCAAGTCGTGATGTTTTTACTTATATGAGAAATATCCTTATGGGGATTAAATTAATCTAATCCCCTTTAGATGAAGCCGTGTAATGTGCCGAAACGTGCGTCGGGAAATCAGACAGAATATGAATGGCAGCTATAAAGGTTTATTTTAGCAGGGATATAGCCAGATTTTAGGTATCTTGTTATTTTATGTGTCTTATAGATAGGGGGTACTAGTTTGGGGGTCTTAGTTTGATTTATTGTATAACATAGTCTTTTTTTATTATTTGTTACCCTGCTTTTGGAACAAACATCTTTGGGTCAATTCTAAATATTTTAGATTTAAATGTTCTTAATTTTTGTGTTCTTAGCTTCAGCGTCAATAAAAATTAGATTTTAATCTTGTAATTAAAAAAGAAATGGATTTAATCCCTATAAGGATATTTCTTACATTTTGGCTAATCAGTGTTAAGCACTTAGGGATTTAGTTTGTGTGTATATATATATATATATATATATATTTTGAATCATAGTGCGATTTTTGTTTAGTTTACTGATATGAAAGTAAATCAGATAAAAACAAGAATAAAAATGTGTAAATAAGGGCTGAAATATCACTGGGGGGTGTAACAATTGTTATAGAAGGGATTTATTTAATTTCTCTCTGATCTGTGCAGAAAAGTGACAATATTTATTGGGAAACATCTTATGATTCCAACAAGTTAAGAAAAAGTGAGATTTCTGGGTACAAGATTGCACACACCAGTTACAAGTAGTTGTTGGATAGTCTTACTTTGTCTGAATGCCTGGGATAAGCAAAATTATGAATTAAGCCAATCTTTATAGGTAGATAAAATGGTCAGGCTAGATAGGCCTTTTTGGTACCTACTATCAGTTCTATGTTTCTTTTATCTTATGAGATCAGGATTTCAGTTAGAAACCTGCTGTATAGAAACCGTCTTATAATGACAGGGTGCATCCCGTGGTGCCAGTAAAATACACTGCATAAGGAGCCTCATTCAATTGAACAAATCGCAATTACTTGAACTCATAAAGCAGCTCATAGAAGTTACAGATATTCAATTGGCTACATTTAGCTACTCGCATTCCAATTCTGAGTCCCCCGCCCACAATTACTACGGGCCAGCCAAAGCAGCAAAACCAGCATTAGAACTCCATTGGTTTTAGCACAGCTCAAGATTTACGAATGCTAAATAGTTAAAGTTACACAAAATCGATATTCTATTAGACCTGTAGCTCTAGCTCACAATTAAGTTCGATAAAATGTATCAAGTTTCTGTCAAGAATGTTACGAGTACTAAATAGGATTCGCAAGGGCTTTTTCAAACATTTTTCACAGCTGCAGCAGCAATTACACACACAGTACTGTACTATAAAAGGATGGGAAGGCATATAGATCCATTAGAGGACTTAAGGGGTTAACACATATTATGTAAACCGCATGGACTAGAACAGTTACTTTAATGATTTTTATTCATTTTTACATTGCTGGATTGTGAGCCCGATCGCTAAATTTACTTTTGAACACTAATTAATTTGTAGTCTCTGAGTGAAGTTTAAGCATAAACTCCATGTTTTACTGATGTCATGATGACGGTCTAATTTACTATTGGCTTTGTCTAAGAAGTACTGCGAGTGTCTAAGACGTAAATTACGGGCTTGCTTAAATAATATCAGATCATATGATCACCCCCCTGAAATCCTATTAACGAGTGCATGGTTTGTGTGTGGAGGCTGTGAGAGGGCAGTTGTGAGATAGACACAATTAAATGTGTTTAAATGTTTTGGAAAAATGTGACCCAGCCAAAAATGTGACGCAGCCAAAATTTTAGGTTACAGGCAATTACGGGCTTGCAATTGAATGGGGCCCAAGGTCGCTGCCAAACACTGTTACAGCTCTGCAAAAGCCAAGATGAAAATGAAATGTTGGCATTACACTGGGGCAATATTTAGACTTTTCATTTTTGTTTAGAAAAAATAGATGATTTTACATTTAACCCTTGCAGGATTCCTGGTAATTATAAAACAGCTTGAAATTTATAAGTAAACTTGTGTTGAGTGGTAACTCTTTGCTGCCACCCAGAGCCTGGTGATGAATACTGCATGCAAATGATAAAAGCAAGAGGTTACACAATATTAACAACTTTTACCTTAACCTGTATTGATATAGATTCTAATTATAAGGTTCATAATCAATTTAAATAGGTGATTGTATTTGTGTTTTAATTAAATCATTGTATTCGGATGATCTTAGGCAATGCAAGCCCCAATTATTTAATTTTTTGAGTTTTTACCATTTGTGTACCTGTTCTAACCAGCAGTATATTGCACCAGGGTTTGGATGTAGCTTCAGTTTCCTCCCAGCCTTTTTCCGCTTTGGATCTGAGATCAGTCTCAATATGGTAATAAATGAGATGCCCAAGTGATGCCAGTTTAGCATAACAACAACAACAAGAAGCATGGCACAATGTAATGACAATATGACACACAATTATTCTACGTTAAGCCAGTGTTGGCGCCAGCGCCTATTTCTTGCTTCATATTTTTTATATGTTAATTGCAAAAACAGCTAAAAGAGAGCAGGAAAGAACTGCAGCGGATAACATATCACAAGAATCGCATAACCCAGCACCTGCAAAGCCAGCAGAGGATCTCTTTCAGATGGCTTTACACAGTGTTGACAGAAAACCGATCCACGCCCATTTAGGTGATTTGCATTGGGACAATAAACCACACTGGGTGTTAGTGAATAACCCCCTCTTATGGCTATTATTCCTTGTAAAGTAGATAAGTACATTGCAAGGGGAATAATACTGGCATTAGCAGAGCACACACATTACAGGGAGCAGAAGCAACACGTCATTGCACCCATGAACACAGACATCGGTCACAAGCAAAGCTATGGGAAATGTTCAATACTAAAGGAGACACTTAGGGTTAAAACATTAAGTGGGGGCCAGGTGGAGGAACAACAAAGTGATAACGTACAACTGCAAGATGCAAAAAATACACCCCTTCCTCCTTATTGGCCAAGAGTAATGAGACTTCAGGGCGTCATCACTATCCACCCCAAGTAATTTCTCTGTGGCCATGCCAGGAAGAATATATTTATATCATTATATATATAAATATATATATATTGAAGTTATAGACTGCACTTGGTAAACCTACGCCTACAAAAATACTATTCTAATCTGATCAAAAATAAATTATTTATTTCTATCAGCTTAACACGTTAACTGTCAGAAACGCTGACTGACAATATAATTCAACCCAGCTGCCCCAGAGATCGGTGCAGGTTCTAGTTATGATTGGATTGAAGAAAACGTCCAGACCAAAGGGGCCATTTCTGTTTCTGAAGGAGCTGCATCATAGATGTTAAGTGGTCATATAGGTATAAGGAGGCTCAAAGAGTTGGAAATAGAACAGAAGTGCTATTGTGATGACTAAGTTTGTTTTACCATCCCATTAGACTGCAATATTAATATGTGTCTGGGAAATTGGAACATTAAAATGATCACAAGCTGAGATGAGGTTTCTCAAGGATGTGTTTTGCTCTAAATTTCCTGGAGACCAGCCTAAGGTCAATACCAATTTCTTCTTGGCATATGTTGACTTCCTTAAACCCACAAACAGTATTAACTTGTCCGTCATTCCTATTCACCTCAGTTGGGTGACTAATAACCAAAATACAGTCAAAACTGGAGGGCAGTGATGGGTGTTTGCGTGGTTAGGGAATTTTGATGAATCCATCAATTTAGGGAACAGAGACCTTTTCTGTTTTGACCCCCCAAAAAACTACAGATGATCGATTGGAGTTTTATAAGCCGTTAGTTGGTGTCTCAAATCTCTTGCTCTCCAAAATATCTATATCCGTAATTGTATTTTGTGTCATTTATCTTTAAATATAGATATTTACTCAGTATTCCATTGGGTGGGATCTCACGTTTGGGATCGGGTTGAGTCTTTTGTATTTGATATCTTTGTAAATGACCCTAAATGAAGCCAATTGAGGAGGAGGCATAATAATAAAGACATCAAAGAGAGATAATGAATGGAAACTTGTTGGTGGGGGGTTTGTGGTGAATTGTTTTGCACCAGGGTCCATTCCTCTGAAGACATCATAGAGCTCAGTAAAGTAGAATCATAACAAAATAAATCAAATCTGGTTTTCCAAGACTGATATTTATAGTGGTGAATCCAATCAATTTATTGGCATGTCAAGTTCTAATGTTCCCCTTTAAGGTGGCCAATACTGCCACGTATAGCTCATAAACACCCTACATATCGGGGATGGAAGGAACCCTGTATGGTTCATTCAGGGTAAAGACCATATGTGATAGAGCAAATACTGAGGTCACTCTGAGTAACATAAACATGCAGAGGTCCACCCCCGAGGAACTTTAGATGGTAAGTCTGCGAGTTTTCAATCTTGCATGGTGCTTTGGGAAAGCTCTATGGACGCTGGATTCTAAGCTCAAAGACAGGGTCCTCCATCTTTGTAATATGTTAATATTGTTTTGCCTTGATCACAACTTATGTATAGCGCTACGGAATATGTTGGCGCGTTACAAATAAATCATAATAATATCAATCTGTTGAGTACTCAAAGTTTATGGCAGGGACTGTCATCAATTTTGATCTGGGGTCTGGATTGTTTAGATCCAGAACTTTTTAATAGGGTAATACTTTATGTCACACCTTAAACTTGCATCTAGGTTTGTTTCCACTAATTTGAAAAGAGTACATTTTACCTACAAGTATATTCATCGATAGTCTACCTACATCTGGGACTAATGGCGGTGGTGTGTTTAAAGTGTTAGACTCTTCTCATTAGTCTTTGTTCCTGAGGATCAGCAGATAAGGCCTCAGGGACCATTCCAGTCCTAGGAAAAGCTGTTGAGAACCACTATTTATTACTATTTAAAAGCTTTATACTAAATTTATAGGACTTTCATTTAAGGAAATAGATGATAGAACAAAAAGATCTTCAGTTCTAATTACTGGCTAGTAGTGGAGTCCCATCTACTCAGATATTTTGGCACTGGTCTTTATCTGAATTATGCAAACTTCAGTTTTGGGTCTCTTATGAGACATTATGCCGTTCAATTCTTGGAGAATAAATGTAGCTGATAGCTAAACCTTACTATCAGGAAAAATAAACCATCAGATGAAGGTATTACTATAATAAATCTTCCCGAAGCCATTAAAACTTCCATATCGGACAACCTTAGCAGACATTCCTTTACCTTTTTTTTTTACCAGTAACTAAAAAGTTTAGACTTCAGGCAATGTGACTCCTTAAACTAGGGTTAGTGCTTGGCTTAGAGGGAATTATAATTCTTCATCATAGTTGGTCATATAAGTGCAGACATATAAAGTACTGAGTCCTGTCCAGTTATTGACTGGTTGATGGGCCTGTAATTCATAGCAAAAATAATTTATCACTCAATTTGCAAAGTCACCAAAGTACGAATCTCTGGTGGACAACAACTGAATTAACCCACTAACGTGTTATCGACCTTCAGTTCATTTTTTTGCCATGCAGACCATGGACAGAATCACTATGATGGGAGCAAAGAGGTCTCGGAGTTGCTGGTTCCCATGCTATTCTATAAAGTCGCAAGTTGGAGGGATCACTCCAAAACCTCTCCAACTTGAACAAGATGCCCATATTATAATACTGGAACTGGAGATTGCTCTCCAAGATGCCTCATCCTAGTAAATGTAGACCAATACTTCCGTAGCAGTGGATAAGAATCAAGTAAGGACTGCCCTATTATCTCATGAGGATACTTGTTTATGATTAGTGGGCATCCCACCATTTCTCTGGGACTCCCCACTGAAGCTGAGGGTAATGGGATTTTTGTTAAAATAACCACAATTCTGAATACTATGGAACACAACTGGGCGGCTTTACCAAGGGTTTGGCTCTAAAGACTTGTGTAGTAGATAACAGGACAAGTCTTATTTTGCTTTGGGAGATTTCCGCACCTGGCCTCTGCCCCCTTTTAGCTCAAAGCGGCACAGAAACAAAACATAAGGAAAGTGTTGGCACAACAGGTAATAACCAAGCAGGTTGGCAAGAAGGGGTGGCGTGGGACTCAGATCACTGTCTCAAACAGGGTGGATTTCTCTTTGCTGGGTGGTACCAAGGTGTCTGGTGGGAGCAGCTTGGCTTCAGCCTCAGGGGTGAGGTATTCCAGGTGGTGGTGCCCCCAGACTGGGGTGGTCAGGAGATGCCAGCGCTGTAGAAATCAGAGGAAAGGTATCAGAACAAAAAAGTGTTGAGCAATATATAACTCAGATCCATGTTTCAATTTTTGATACTTAGTGCACAGGTGGTAAATTAAGTAATTATTCTGGCATTATGAAAATGAATCAGATATTAATAGATGACATTATAAGATGAAGCACAAAAAGAGTGTGGTTCATAAAACATGTATTTATCTTGAATTGTCTATCAACATTTTATAAATACATTTTAGACTCTCACGCCTACTGATACAGGATGCCAAGGTTTCAACACTTGGGGCCATATTAAATTCCAACTGAGCCTATAGTATAAGAGATGGTCATCATTACAATCCCTTACGGGTTTGAATTACGAGTTATGATCGATTCCAGAAATAATGCAATATGAATAAATCAGTAAATATGATATTCTAGTCCATGCGAGTTCCATTATATGTATTAACACATTGATTGCCGGGATCGATATAACACGAAAATGAAACAGAAATAATGTTATGCTATTCATTTTAATACCTAATAACACTTTACCTTTAATATTAAGTACAGTAGTGTGTGTATATTTGCATTTACAGTGCTACGAATAGGACTTTACCCCCCCTTGCGGGTCCTCTTTAGTACCCGTTGGCTTTTTGGCTCCATTTGTGGGTTACGGGTTGGATTCGTAGCAATTTAAAAGGGATTTTTCCGCATGTAACCTGAACGATCTGTGGGTAGCTTTATGAGGCCAATTTAATAGGCGTAAGTCTAGCGTGCTCCGTTATGGAGTATGGGTTTTCACGTTGGGGGAATTTAATATGGCTGCATGTGTCTTGCCAAAATCATTTTTCTACTTAAAGAAACATTAACACCCCAAAAGTTGCTTACACATTAAAGATCATTAAAACATTGGCTCTACATTGTACTAGCTATTTCTCTATACATATTCTGCATTGTTTGTGTGGCTACTTTACGAGTAAGTGTGGCTCCATATGCTAACCTGCAGCTCAGTATGCTTGTTAAATTTTGGAGATCCAACTGCCTGACATCATTGGGGGATATTGTTTATCCAACCACAAACAAGCAACCGGTGTTACTATGTAGCACATCAAACATATATTTTATTTGCATAATAATACTGAACAACCAATCCTGAGTATATCAGGAATGATTTACTATCTAGAACAACCTTTCTAGTGCCGCGACCCTTTGATAAAATTTCCCAAGTTGTGGCAACCCCTAACGGTAAAATTATTTTTGTTGCTGGGTGACATAGTCTTTTTTAAGTGTATGAGTCTCACTGTGATTATCAATAAAGAGAGCTACTGCCTCCTAGGGGCCACAGCACAAATAACAGACGCCCTACAACGCTCACCTCGCGCAGAGAGCCCTTACAGCAAAGCAGTTTGATCACTACAGTGAGTGGGATACACAGCATGGAGGACAGCGCCAGCCCCCAGCCAATGGCCTCGCCCCACCATGGGTACACATAGGAATTGTTGTAGGTCAGTGGCTTGTAGTTGACCACATGAAACAGAAATATACCCTGTAAATAAACACAGAAACAATTAGTGGCAACGGAAGTATTATTCTCTTATGTGGGATATTGATGGCACCCACCCCACTCCTCAACCCAGTGGTCTGGTCTAACAGGATGTGAGCTGTTACATTGTATCTGATTGTCATTGCACTTAGACAAATTCTATGTTTCTTCTTCAAATTTAAAGAGGACTCCTACATTTTCCATCACTTATTAAAATAGCAAATTTCAAATGTGTGAGATTTTGTTTTGCTTTTTGCTTTTGTTTCCAATAAATTATCAAATTGATGGCTACTAAACTTACATTATATCTGTCCACAAATGTTGCACTTTAAATTATCCAGATATATCCTGTTATGTGCACGCACGGCACGGGAAGCCTCCTGGTGCCGGGCGCGCTAGTGTCCCGATGTACTCCCTAAGCCCCTACACCCCTTTTCCAGCCCTAACCCTAACCTCCTACACCAGTTACCAGCTCTAACCCTAAACCTAACCCCCTAATTCTAAGTCCATAACCCTAACCCCCTACACCCTTTGCCAGCCCTAACCCTAACACCCTAAACTACTTACCGGCCCTAACCCTAAACCTAACCCCCTAACCATAACCCTAAGCCCCTACACCCTTGCCGGCACTAACCCTAACCTCCTAATCCTCTTAGCCTAACTCTAACCCTCAAAAAGTAACTTCCTAACCCTAAGCCCCTAACACTAACCCCCTACACCACTTACCGACCCTAACCCTAAAGCCCTAAACCTAACTCAAAAACTCCTAACCACTTACCGGGCACTTGGAGACAGCTACATCAGGCCGTCGTTGGCGTAGGGCAGTGCAGCATGCGTGCATACACATAACAGGATAGGTCCAATTATCCTGTCTGACACCCTCATAGAAAGTATATGAAAAAGTTAATGTCCAGCTTATTGATTAGCTTAAAGATGAATTTCATATATTTATACCCCCTAGAGCTGGTGCGTCAAACTGTTTTGGTGTGGCTACTAAAATTTAATGCAGTTTTAATATATTTAGACAAGCAAGGATACATTTTAAGTAAGTTAATAAAATGTTTTTAGTAATATTTTGACGCAGATATAGTAAATGCTGTTGTAAGTTTCCATATTTGCTAAGGATACAATATTGTTTAAGCTAATTCAATCAGACCAGGATGTTTTCCTGCAAATGGACTTGAATAAACTAGAATAATGGGCAGCTAAGTGGCAGATGAGATTTAAAGGCATATGTAAGTGAGCTGGGATATGAAGGCATCTGATAGAGGAGAAATAGTAGTGTGTGATTATATTTATGTGCATGAAATACGTTTTTTTTAATTTTGCATTAAAAAAAAATGTTGGGGGTGATATTTGCACCCTCAGGATTGAGCGCTGAGCTTGAGGGTTAGTTTTTGTAAAAAACAAACCCTCACTATGTGCGCATGCGCAATTGCAGCCAATCAGCAATGAGAGGTGACGTCAGTCATGAGATCTCGGAAGCCATTAGTGTGTATGTCTGTGTGAGTGTTTGTCTCTGTGTGTGAGTGTCTGTGTGTGTGTGAGTGACTGTATGTGAGTGTGTATGTCTGTGTGAATGTGTATGTCTGTGTGTATGTCTGTGTGAATGTGTATGTCTGTGTGAATGTCTGTGAGTGTGTATGTCTGTGTGAGTGTCTGTGAGTGTCTGTCTCTGTCTCTGTGTGAGTGTGTGTGTCTGTGAGTGTCTGTTTGAGCGTCTGTGCGTCTGTGTGTGTGAATGTCTGGGAGTGTCTGAGCGTATTTGAGTGTGTTTGAGTGTTTGAGAGTCTGTCTGTGTGAGTGTCTGTGTGAGTGTCTCTGTGTGTGAGTGTGTGTGTCTATGAGTGTCTCTGTGTGAGTGTCTGTCTGTGAGTGTGTGTGAAATGCCCCCTCACTGGGGCTGGGGGAGGTGATGGGGCAGGTGATGGGCAATTCACTTGGACTGGGAGAGGTGGCAGGGGCAATTCAATGGGGCTAGGGGAAGTTTCACCCGGGATGTTATGCAGATAAAACAATCAGTGAATGAAGGGACACAGACCTTGTTCAGGTTATTACAGAAATCCAAAGGAAAGATGCAGCTGAATTCACAGACCAAAAAGATACAATGTATTAGTAATGCTAATTTCAGCTGGGATTTTCAGGGGGTGTCAACATTGAAAGAAAACTATTTGCAAATGCAAGAAATTCATCAAACTTTAGGGTAACTGTTTAATGTTTATTTTTTGGGTATTTTTTCATGCAAAAATGTTTTTTTTTCATACACGACTAATTCTCCTATATCAGATGCATTGATAATCCAGCTCACTTGCATGTACCTTTAACACAGATAACTTTTAAATGGTATATTTGTGGAACAGAAATACATGTGATTTATGATCTAAAGGGAAACAATATAGGGCTCTCAGAGATCGAAAAGGATTTAGGAGTATTTATGATGTAATAGTGCTCAGAGCCAGGCAGCAGCTGCAAAGGCAAGTAAAATATTAGCATGCGGTAAATGGATATGGAACTCACCAAAACAGATGTGCATCATTACACAGAATACTGAAAGTCATGTTGAAAATGTTTTTTTTTTTTTTTCAATTGATTAGATATTGGCCGAGTTATATCAGTTTTACTTATTGCAGCTATAACAAAGGACATCTTCCCACAAGCAGCTGCATATGAGGATGGTGACTTGGCCACACCGTCAAGTTAATGAAGCTGTGTCGAATCAGCCTCTAAGATGGACAATCTCTCTATCTGTCCTCTGCTTCAAGCTGTGATGAGGACAATTTGTTACAATCCCAGCTGTATTCAGCTGACTCAAGCCCACAATTACAGGGCTAAAGCCTAAAACCGAAACCATAAGTTCGAATTTAGACAGAGTCAATGGTAAATGAGACCATCATCATGACGTCAGTAAAACATGGAGTTTAGACTGCAATTTATTAGTGTTTAGAAGTGCTATTTGCGATCGTACTCGCAATCCAGCAATGTAGAATTCAGAAAAAATCAATAAACAAACTGGTCGAGTCCATGTAGTTGGCCTGATATGTATTAACCCCCTGATTCCTGGGATCAATATAACACGGAAATAAAAAGTTAAAAAAATATTTTTTATTGCAGATTTGTGAGCTTGAGGCTGTAGTGCAATTAATTATAATGTCTTTAATCACTTTCCCAGTATTTTAAAGTACAGTAGCGTGTTTGTATTTGCTTTTACAGTGCTACGATCAGGTGTTGAACCTATTTGCGGGTCCTATTTGGAACCCGTGAAATTTGTACTACTTTTGCCATTTACGGTTTTGAAAGTAATTGCGGACTTGTAGAATTGTTGCAATTGGGTCGCGATTTGCAATATTAGCGAATGTAACATTTACGGGCTTGAAAGATCAAAGGCTTAGATGGGTCAGAGTTATGATTTTAACATACGCAGGAATTTTGAGCATGTAACCCGCAATTAGATTATGGGTAGCTAGAAAAGGCCAATTAAATATCAACAACTTCTATGGGCTACATTAAGGGCTTAAGTAATTACAATTTCCCAATTGAATGGGGGCCTTTGTGTGGTTTACCCCATGACACCTCTTCAGAGTGTAATAGAAAGTCTGATGACATATTAAACTGCATTAACTTGATGGGTTATTTATATATCAGGAAACATAGGAGTTGAAGCATATTCCAAACTTAAACCCAAATGTCTATACCGTCATCAATTCTGCAGCAGTTTCAAAAAGGAAAACACATGTTGTCTTCTCTTGTAATTCTCTATCGAATGGTGAGGGCACAACTAGTGAATTGGCTTCTAAGGTCACTGCACCCCGAAACCCATGGTGACCTGAACGATTGTCCACTTATCTCGAAGCTGGAAATAGCCCTGACCATAGTGTATAGCCAGCCTGATTTCGCTTTAGTTTTGCTCTCTAATTAAAATACACTCACCACACACACTAACGGGGTGAGCACAGACCAGCACCACTTCATGTAAGGGAGAGGGCGGTATCCGATCATTCGGGCGATATCATCCATGAATCTATCAGCACCTGCAAGAGAAGAGGAGCTTTAAATACTGATCTGCATATTCTTACCCAGAATTCAACAGATATGTTTCATTTTCAAAAGCGCTACAAAAAAAGGAAAGGCTTGACGATAAAACGAAACAACCAGCTGATGTCCTCATGTGATGACTTATCAAGAGGGTCTAATTGTTTTAATAGTGCGTTGATAATTAATAAAATTCATATTTTATGATTTATAACAGACGTATTCAATTTGAAATCAGTTTTCTAAGAGTAGAGTATCGGCCTCTAGTTGTGCGGATAGAATATAAGAGAGGTTTGGCTGAGGGACAGGTCTAAGGGTTTTAAGCACAATCTGGTTAGACAAGAGGCCAAGCAAACATTCATTGGTTGACCACAACAAATGCTCATTGCCAAGGGAAACCACTTTAAACCCTTGTATCTGAAACATTATCACTGTCTCCCCCGTGGACCTTATAGTGGGCGGAGACCAGCACCAGTTGAGTTTCAACTTTGACACTGAGTCTAATATTGAATATTGTTTTTTTATTACAACATTGAATATTCAATTTAAATAAATTCCTAATTAAACATTCAGCAGTATAAATAGGTACAAGGATGTCTGGGATATCGTGACCCTTCATTAGCGCACAGGGCTAATGAAGGGACTTCAAAAATACGTGACAAATCCATGCCCAACATCGGTACGCACGACAAATGCGCGCCAGACTCGGGTAAGGTGTTAGGGTTAAGGGGGCTAGGGTTAGGAGGGTTAGGCTTAGGGGTTTTAGGGTTAGGGTAAGGCTTAGGGGTGTTAGGGTTAGGAGGGTTAGGGTTAGGAAGGTTAGGAAGGTAGGGGTGTTGGGGTTAGTGTTAGTGTTAGGGTTAGGCTTAGGGTTAGGGTTAGGAGGGTTGGGGGTGTTAGGGTTAGGCTAAGGGGTGTTAGTGTTTGGAGGGTTAGGGTTAGGGGTTTGAGGGTTAGGGATGTTAGGGTTAGGCTAAGGGGTGTTAGTGCTGGGAGGGTTAGACTTAGGGTTAAGGCGTATTAGGGTTAAGAAGGTTAGAGATGTTAGGGGTGTTAGGGTTAGAGTTAGGGTTAGGGTTGTTAGGGTTACACTTTACAACATTGCACTCTTTTAATGGCGCCCATTTGAAGGCCTATTTTAAACAGTGGGCAATTGATGGCGTGCACTTGTCAGCGAACATTTTGCGCTAAGCACGGGGTGCCTGGGATATTCATATAATTGTCCTGAAGGTTTCTTAACTTTTTAGGTGGACAGAATGGGCAGACTTGACTGGCCTATTGATTCTTAACTGGAATCATTTCTACGTGGAATCTTTTAAATAAGAATAAAAGTGTCCAATATCACTTAGCTTTACCTGACCTAGATAAAGGTACATAGGCAGGAGCCTTGAGTGCCAGTAACCAGGGCAAATCCATGATGAACAGTCTCTCTTTAATTAACATAGAAATATATAACCAAAAAAGGTCCATCTTGTGCTTAAATTCCTTAAGTGTGTTTGACTCTACCACTTCAACTGGAAGGCTATTCTACTTATCTACTAAGAAACACGTTCTCAGATTACCTCTAAATCTTGTCCCTTCATATCATGACCTCTTGTTCTTTCCTTTTTTTCTGGAATAAACTTCCTCCTGAACTTAAATTTATTACATCATTTGACATTTTTGCAGGTCTCTCTCATATCCCAGTCCCTCCTCTAATCTTTACATAGTAATGTCATGGAGTCTCCTTGTAAGCCATGTCTTTTACACCCTGCACCATTTTAGCCATTTTAGTTAATTGTACAAATTCCGATAGACTTAATAAATATTTGACGCCTTTAATCAGAAATGGCCAGTAGGTGGCAACAAATCCCCAGAGATATTTCAAACTGATGGAGCCAGATTTTGATAATTGAGAAATGTTCAAACAAAATCTCTTATCGTTTTTTTCCTATTTGAGAAGTTATTTGTATCTGAATGTGCTGAAAACACCATTGTAGTTTAGAAAAAAAAAAAAACTCACATGCTCGTGAAGTGTATATCAAGCAAACAAGATTAATGCAGTTCTAATAAAAAAATTAACAGCAGACCTCCAAATGCAATTTAGATTTCATGAGAGGTGTCAGAAAAAACACAAGATGACATAGTGAAACTAACCATTTCATTTGACAAAGCTGGATCTGTGCATCGAAACGACCGTCAGGCTACATTATTTTGGGATGTTTTCTTTTTTTCCCTAATAAACTAATTTAGCCATTGATAGCGCTACTGTCAGGCTCCCTGTTTTGAGGGCTCCTCATTTATTTAGCATATAGCTATCATATAGGGGAAGTTTATGGCCTGTAGTGCATGATATCATACATGTGTATGTACTAGGGAATTTATGTAGGCCATCCCTATTCAATTGTCACAGATGTTTTTATACATTTTTAGGACTCATAGCTTGTTTTGGGGGCTAAATGGGAATTTGTGCTCAGAGCAAACTAGTTGGGATCATAGGGACCACCGTAGAATTTTCACTCCCTCATATTGTAGAGCCTTCCAGCTAGGAGGATCATTGGATCACAGGGTTCCTTCTCTGCATCTATCAGTTTGTTGTGAGTGATCTTGAGCACATGGAGATTTAGTTGGTATCGCACCTGTAGTTGTCTACTGTCTCCTTGAGTATACCCTTATGCCTCCCTTGAAAACAAGTTTTTTATTGCAGCGTAGTTTTTCCATTGACATAAATAAGGATTTTTCTATTTCTTATTTTGTTGTTGAAACTGACAATTAAACAAATTTTTAGTTACTAAAAAAAAAAATATATATATATATATATATATATATATATATATACCTCCTTATGAATACTGTATATTTTAATACATAGTTTTAGCTGGCTCTTGAACATTTGTCATTGAACAGACAATTTGACAATTTGAACAATTACAATCTCTGTATGTAAAGGAAGATTATAACAGCACTTCTAATGATTTCTGGATTACACGAAAAATATATTTATAATAAAACTGCATATAATAATAATAATAATACAATTAAAAACTGTTTTTATTTTAGTTTTATAAAAATGTATTTCCATTTCCATCCAATATTTCTGACGGTATCATATGTTCAATTGTCTATTCGGTCTCTCTCTGCGCTGTCTCTCTCTCTGTGCTCTGTGTGCTCTTTGTCTCTCTCCCTCTTTAGTTCCTCTCTCTCCCTCCCGCTATCTCTGCCTCCTTCTCTCTCTCTCCCCCCTCCTTCACTCTCCCTCCTTCTCTCTCTGTCTCCTCTCTATTTCTCTCTCCTTCTCTCTCTCTCTCCCCCCTCTCTATCTCTCCCCTCCCTCTCTCTCATCCCTCTCTTCCTCCTTCTCTCTCCGTCCACTTTCTTTTTCCCTTCCTCTCTCCCTCATCCCCCTCTCCCTCCCCTCTCTTTCCCCCTCCTACTCTCTCTCTCCCCCTCTCTATCTCTCCCCTCCCTCTCTCTCCTCTCTTTCCCCCTCCTTTTCTCTCTCTCCCCCTCTCTATCTCAACCCCTCCCTCTTTCCCTCCTTCACTCTCTCTCTGTCTCCTTTCTCTTTCCCTCACTCTATCCCCAGCCCTCTCTCTCTACCCTCTCTTTCCACCTACCTCTCTCTCCCCCCCTCCTTCTTTCTACCTCCTTCTCTCTTTCAGTCTCCTCTCGCTTTCCCTCCCTCTCTCCCCATTCCTCTCACTCCCCTTTCTTTCCATCTCCTTCTCTCTCCCCGCTCTATCTCTCCCTCTATCTCCCTCCTTCTCTCTGTTTCCTCTCTCTTTCCCTCTCTCTCTCCCCCTCGCTCTCTCTCTCCCCCTCACTCTCTCTCTCACTCCGCCCCCCCCCCCCTCAGGACGCATGTGCAGTTGCGCGATTTCCCTGCAGTTTGCGGATAGCAGGCGCTACGCACATTCTGTGAAAATTGTCCATAAGCTTGAAAAGGATTGGTGCTCACACATAGTTAGTATGTATCGGTCTTGACAGTAGATAAGAGCTCATTATCTCACCACATCCAGTGTTTGCCACTAGTTGTTAGTACAATATCATTTATTTCACTGTGATTTTACCATAAACCCAGGCGATGACCACACATTCCCAGAAGGCCTGCCACAGCAACGTGATACCACTGGCCGAATAATAGTCAAAGAGTTGGAAGACGTACATCCCGCCCTGCAATGATATGGGACACGGGTCAGAAACACAAAGATCCCATTAAATCATCCTCACAAGGAAAGAGGGTAAACCATTAGTTGGGCTTCCTGGCTGACTCACATATCATGTTACTTCAGGAAGTCGACCACTACAAATATAATATGGAAATGATATGATTGTCTTCTAATGGGTTGGACATGATTAGTCAACTTGGTCTTCCTCCCACAAGATATATTATATTGCAATGTTATATTGTATTATATTAAAATATGTTTACATGTTTAGGATCTATCCCTCTTCACCTTCGCATTTCTTCGGCAGCACTGACAGCTGCAGTTACATGAGCCATCGGCAGAGGGTGCTGTAAATTTTCGGGCGCCGTCATCTTTGTTGTAAGGCAAAGAACTATTCTCCCCTCCAACGTGGCGCAACTCAATGGCGGTGAATCGACAGCGAGGCCATCGCTATGTTTGGTGCAGGCACTCGGCCCCCCAGGGCCTCGGGGCGCCTCTCATAGCTCAAGGCCTCTTCTGTCGGTGCGCCTTATATGCTAAAACTGGCAGCGCCATCTGTCGGCCGGAGGCGGAACTGCAGCTGGCACATTTTGCGATGGTGAAGAGGGAAAGGACCCATGTTTACTGTTTTTAATTAAAGGGCATGGCAGGTTCCTGGATGTTACTAGGTACATACTATCCCTGTGTATCTATTTACTTTTATGAACAAACAGGGACTACTGTATTTGTTTGATTTTAGGCAGTAAAAACAGAACTTATAAGCACGTCTCAATAAAATAAAGTACATAAAATGGAAGAGATACGCAAGTATATAATATATAGTTATAACATCCAGGAACCTTCCATGGCCCTTTAATTGACTATCCCAGACCTGAAAGGTCTCCATTCCTACAAAATCTTCTATTCTACAAATACTTTTTTCTCACAAGTTCTTCTATCCTGCAAGGCATTTCTTCATATGGGACTTTCATTCCTTTATGCTATCTCTTCCTAGACAATACCTACAAGACTGTTAATAGTCTTCCTTCCAAAAAGATCTTCTATCCTAGAAAATAATAACTTTTAAGGGAAATATCGTCATACAAGATCTTTTTTCCAGCAAGATCTTCCTTCATCCAATTTGTGTCCATTTCTACAAGATCTTCATCCCTATATAATCTTCCTCACTACAAGACGTTTATTTCTACTATATCTTCCTTACTACAATAACTTATTTCCTACAAAATATTTTAAGGTCTTCACTTCTATAAGACATCAATCCTTACATCATTGTCTTCCTTCCTACAGAAAATGAATTAAAGATCTTTCTTAATACAAGCTAATGAAGACATGTCTATTTACCCAAGCCTTGGGGCGCCCCAATATCAGAGGAAGAATTGTAAAGCACTGGGGTCCAACTGGGACAAACCTGCTATATATATTGCTATTATTATTATTATTATTATTATTATTATTTGCTGTGACATTTTCCTCAATATGACATCTTCACCCCTTCAACATCTGTCTTCTTACAAGGTTTTTCTACCTACATGTTCGTTCCTAGAAGGTCTTCCTTTCTATAGCATTTTCACTTACAAGATGTTAATTTCTAAAAGTCTTCCTTTCTATGACATCTTGGCTCCTATAAGATATTCATTACTTAAAGTTCTTCCTTTCTATAACATCTTCACTCCTACAAGATATTCATTCTTAAAAAGGTCTTCCTTTCTATAACATCTTCACTCCTACAAGATGTTCATTCCTAGAAAGTTTTTCTTCTATGACATCTTGGTTCCTACAATATATTCATTACTTAAAGTTATTCCTTTCTATAACATCTTCACTCTTACAGGATGTTCATTCCTAAATTGTGTTCCTTTCTATAACATCTTCACTAATGCAAGATGTTTATTCCTAAAAGGTCTTCCTTCTTATAACATCTTCACTCCTACAAGATGTGTTTTTTCCTAAATGACCTTCCTTTCTATTACATATTCACCCTTACAAGATGTTCATTCCTAGAAGGTATTCCTTTCTATAACATCTTCACTCCTACAAGTTGTTCATAACTTAAAGGTCTTCCTTGCTATAATGTCTTCACACCTACAAGATGTTCATTCCTAAATGGCCTTCCTTTCTATTACATATTCACTAATTCAATATGTTCATTCCTAAAATGTCTTCCTTTCTATAACATCTTCACTCCTACAAGATGTTCATTCCCAGAAGGTCTTCCTTTTTATAACATATTCACTCCTACAAGTTGTTTATAACTTAAAGGTCTTCCTTTCTATAACATATTCACTAATACAAGATTTTCCTTCCTAAAAGGTCTTCCTTCTTATAACGTTGTCACACCTACAAGATGTTCATTCCTAAACAGTCTTCCTTTCTATAACATCTTCACTCCTACAAGATGTTCATTGCCAGAAGGTCTTCCTTTCTATAACATATTCACTAATTCAAGATGTTCATTCCTAAACAGTATTCCTTTCTATAACATCTTCACGCCTACAAAATGTTCATTCCCAGAAGGTCTTCCTTTTTATAACATCTTCACTCCTACAAGATGTTCATTCCCAGAAGGTCTTCCTTTCTATAACATATTCACTCCTACAAGATGTTTATTATAGAGCACAAGATTTCATTCCTGTTGGGTGTCCATTCACTCACCTCTGTCACCATGGAGAGGTCAATGATGAAGCACACAAGACAGCAGAGAGCAGCGGTGACCTCCCTGCGCACAAAGCCATTAATAGGGTGAGGAAACAAGTCCATGATCCCAGTGATGAATCCTTCGACCCCCACAAACTGTTCAGAGATAGAAGGGAAGAGGAACGTCTTAGTGAGTGGCCTATATCCAGGACGGCTGCCTCATTGTACCAGGGTCACCTGATGTCCCATGATCACACACTGCACACCATTAGGGAGGCAGTCCCACTTGGCTCTCTCGTTTCCTCCACATTTGCCCTGTCTATCTCTGCCAGGGTCAAACCTCTGTCTGCTGAAGAGGAGGTAACTTTTCCTGGCGGATGTGATGGGCAGGTCCTGACATCACAAAGGGGAGGATCTTAAGGGTAAAACATTGCTACTATGTGTCGGTTACCATGACAGCAAACCAATTACAAATACAGATTTACTTTACGTGATTTCCATATCGTAACAGTAATGATAGAGAAAGGATTTTATAGAAGGAAAGTTGACGGTCAATAAAATATAAATTATAATTTCCCTGGAGTTTATCCGTATTCCTAAATAATATAGCAGTTATTGATATATTTGTAAAACTTCCCAAAATGCCATGCAGCAGTGGTCGACCTCATTAATCATTTAAACCACCACTTCCCCACTCTCTTTTATTCAGTTAGTATAGGTCAATGGTAAAGTATCAATCAATCTCTGTACATCAGAAGCTTATCGAGCTCGATGTTCGTGTTTTTTTACTTTACAAGTTTTATTGTCCATTTATTTTTAGTAAGCAAATAAATCACACACAGCATTATCATCAAGGGGGTCACTGTGGTCAAGTTTTAATTAAAACTATTATATCAAACTAGAGACAACTGAGGTTTTCACTACATTTTTCTCATGTCAACTTTCCTTGAAAGATATATGGAAGTTTGGGGATCTCCTGTGTACTTCTCTGATTGGGCGTCTCATATCAAATCATTTTATTGAGGAATTCTGTATATTTGTAATTCAAAGCACATTTCTGAGCTTCATCCCCAATGCACCAAGTAGGCAGAACGTCCTAGCCAATCAGCTGTCAGTATTACGGCTGCCTTCTGAGCGGCTTTTGCTCAGCCAGTGAAAGGGAAACATTGTTGTAGCTGCCTCTGATTGGCCACAACTAATTATGAATTTTATGCTAATTGAAATTGATCTTTTTTCTCAAAATCCTCTGTATGTTGCATGTAAGTTTATTAATATTTATTTTGGATTTTTTTTTTCCATACACTACTAATTCCACTCTATCAGATGCATTCATAATCCAGGAAACTTCCAGATATCTTTAACTAAACAATTGTAAGACAAAAAGATCCTTCTCAGGACCTAGAATGCTCTTTACCCCTTACACCTGAACAAGACATATTCCTTTTAAGTAATAACTGTAAGAGAAAGCTCAGATTTAGTCAGGTGTTTATTTACCCACAATTCCTTGGCATTACCTGGCTGTCAAGACCGAGAACCAAAAGCATAAAGAAGAACAAGGCGGCCCAGATTGGCGCAAATGGCATCAGAGTCACAGCTTTTGGGTAGGCAATAAAGGCCAAACCAGGACCTGGGAGGGAAAAAAAGACATCATGAAACCGACAAAAGGAACCCGCGCAGTGATCTACCCTACGAGAGGGAATGAAGAGGACGGGCGGAAAGAGGTAATCGCTCCTGCATATATAAATAAGCACCACTAGGTGGCTCCTGTGAGTCGGCTTTAAATATAAAAAGGCCGTTGTAAGCACCAGATAAAGTGCTGAGAGTAGTTTAAGAAATTTGTGTTTATAAATTAATCAATAAAGTCACCTGTAAATAAAATGGTTTTAATCTGACGGTCAAAGCCTCCCTCCTGTCACATGACTTAACATTATTTTTGTAGAAGCCATTGAAATCAACTAGCAGCAAAAAAATAATCTTTTTTGTCATTGTTCTGTCGTGTCCGACTCTCCGTGACCTCATGGACCACAAGACATGCTGATCCACTTGGCAGAGATACTAGAGTGGGTTGCCAGGCCCCTTTCCAGTGGGCCACAGCATACAGCTCCTGGTATTTCTAGGTGGTCTCCCATCCCAGTACTGACCAGGCCCAACCCCGCTCGGCTTCAGGGTGGTGTTACCTCTTGCTTTCCTTACTTGGAATCAAACCCAGGTCGTCCTCGGTGGAGGCACCGAGTCATAAACACTGGACCACCAGGGAACCCTATGATCAGGTTAAATAGATGCTCCTAAGTAATTAACACATACCAGATAACTTCAATGGCTTCTACAGAAACAAGCTGAGTTATGTAAAAGGAGGGAGGCGGAGACAGACCCAGCACATCAGGCGGGTTACAATCATTGTTCAATCATTTTATTTACAGATTACTTTATTGTTAAATTTATAAACACACATTTCTTGAACTACCAAATGGCAAACTAGATACTCACATGCTGATAAACCTATTTCTGATAAAATGTGCACTTTAGAGTACAAGCAGTAACTGAAATCTTATCAGTTCTGAAGGTCCCCACATCCATGGCAGCTCAGTGCACATCACCATTGCATATATTATAATATATTTCATTCAAATATTTTGCTAAAACAATTTGCCACTGAACATATGGAAGTACTGGATATATACAGTGACCATTTAAAGGGATACGGAAGGTTCCTGGATGTTACTAGGTATATAATATCAATTACTTTTATGTTCTTTTTTTTATTAAGAAGAGCTTATAAGATCTGTTTTTCTGCCTAATTATATTCATAGTGTCATCCAGAAACCTTCCGTAGGCTTTTATTGTAGATGAAAAGAGGAAGAAAGTTCAGTGGTTCTTTAAATAGGAAAGAGCTCCCGAACCATGAAGCTTGCACTCTAAAGTACCGTTTCAACAGAAAATGAATGGGAAAATTATCTGCATTCAAGGTCTCCTCTGGAATATACATCAGGGGGAAAAAAGACAACCTCACTAAGGAAAGCAAATAATATTAAATGAATAGCTGTATTTGTTTTTAATATTTAGAAATATCTTTTTGGTGCTTTAATAGGACATTTTAAAATATAGCATTTTACATAAAATTACAATTTATCAAATGTTGTTAGTTTGTTGCACAAAGATAATATTTGTAGGGATCTGGGATCTATCCTGTTATGGTGTCGGGACTGGTCTGCCTCCAACCGCTAGATGGCGTTGCCGATATGTGAGAGAAGTTCTAAGCTTAAATTGTTAGCTTAACCATAACCCTCACCCTAACCCTCACCCCAACCATTACCCTCACCCCAACCCCAACCCCAACCCTAACCACAACACTAAACCCCAACCTTAACCTTAACCCCAACCATCTAGCGGATGCTTAACCCAGTGCCATCTAGCGGATGCTCACCACCACTGCTGCCGCCTTGTGCTCCGCTACCATAAGAGGATAGGATTGGGATCTGAAGGGCACTGTTATGGTTCATGTCTTACAACATTTAAATAATAAACGATCAGAATAAATAACTTTTCAAACTTACACTGAAAATAACTGATTTCCCCATGATATCTAATCTGAAGCTCCCCCCACTACCAGCAGCCAAAAGATTGGGGGAAAACCAGCTATATTCAGTGTAAGTTTTCTCACAAAAGATCACTGAAAAGTTTTTTGTACTGATCTGTACTACTGGCATGTAGCAACATTTGGATTACTACAGTGGCCCATTGAGGCCCAAGTGACGAAAGCTCCCACCAGATCCTGGACTCACCAGACTCTGCGACTTTGGAGATATCAACTCCCTGCTCCGACGCCATGAAACCCAAGACAGAGAACACGACAAACCCGGCGAAGAAGCTCGTGCAGCTGTTAATAGCAGCCAGTATGTAGGCATCTCTGTGAGGATAGAGAGGGGAAAGGGCAAAAACTGCTGGAAAATTATATGTAACGGGGAGTGCATGTGAATGTGTACATACGTGTGCATGTGTGTGTGTATCTAAGTGTGTCTCAGACCTGAGTAAAATGACACATTAATAATAAAATGGACATTTTAAAAGTAGATGTTAAAATTAAGCTTTATTAGCCAATTATATAAAACTATAGAATATTATTGATATATTTATTGTCCTCCTGCTCAACTCTAGGGGCCAATCATGTTGGCCGCTTCTCCTCATCCAGTCCCTCAGGGCTTATAATTGTGTGAGGTAGGCTGATAAAAAGCTGTGAATCTCCATATTGTATGTTTTGAGCATGTCACTATATGAGAATGGTGGGCAGCAAGTTATAAATCTCCATATTGCATGTTCTAATGCATGCAGTACAGTCTGGGGCTGTCTATAGGTCCACAGTATGAAATAGAGCAGCTTTGAGCAATGCATGGCTTCTTTAGCTAGGATGCGTGCATTAAAAGATGCAATATGGAGATTTATAGCTTGCCCACCCACCTTACACAGTGGCATGCTCTGTGACTTCCTACAAATACATTTGTGGCTCCTCTGTCATCCTCAAATGTGGCAGCATCAATTCAAACCATTGCTAGCTGTGAATTCACATCATTGACAGTTTGCTTCTTTGAGTAACGAAAGGCATAACATGCATGGACTATTATTATGTTTAATTTTATTATTTTTATTATTAATATTATTATTATTATCATCATCCTTTATTTGTAACATTTATGTATACCATTTAAACCTTGTCAGTGTTCTGTTTCATATAAGAGCATCAAAGCCTATCAGGTGGTCTCTATACCAACCCATCTTGGCCCCTTGCTCTACGGTTTGACATAATTGGCTCTTTAATTATAAAAGATTGCAGACGCCTGGTGTGAGGGATGAGAGGGTGGCGAGAGGTCAATATGGCGGCCCCCCTAGAGGTATCCATGTGAGATTATAAAATAGTAATGATTTATACATTTATACATTAATTGGGTTATTAAGGCTTTCATGCTAGATTCAGCTTATACTTAAAGGGCCATGACATGTTTTACTGTTTATGAGATACAACATTTAAAGCTTTGTCGAGGGTATGTTCAGTATAAGGACAGGACTATATTGCAATCTTGGCCAGATTACCCATTAGGCCAACTAGGCAGCCGCCCAGGGGCACTTCACTGTGAGGCGCCACTTTTTTTTTTTTTTAAATGGTTGCTGGCTTACAAAATATAAAATTCTGCAGCTCATAGACTGGCTACTATGGGGTAACCATTTAGAACAAGACAGTTACAACAGAGAAAGGAACTTACACGCACAGAAAGGCCAAAAAATTGGTCAGTGCATAACTTGTGTACTTACTGACAGAGGCTCCTCCACTTCACTGCCTAGGGGCTCCAAAAAGGTAGATCCGGCACTGATTGCAATGCATCAAGTTATTTATTATAAATATGTATTTACAGTTAAAAGGGATATGGAAGCTTCCAGGATTACTTTATTTTATTACTTTATTTTTACTGCTTAAAATCCAACAAACAGTCTCTGTATGGGTCTGCCCACTGTAATGTATGCAGACACACTGTAGTAAGACTGTGCTGTGTCTCAAATTAAACAATCAGTGTCCATCTCTCTACATAACATGCTGCTGAGATGATACCTGATCCCTGATAGGTTAGGACACTACACTGCACATACAGCCCTAGAGAGTCTGCATCTTTATGAGCTGCAGAGGGCAGACCAAAGGAAAGACTATTTGTATGATTTTAGGCAGTAAATAGATACACAGGGTTATTATACACCAAGAAACATCCAGGAACCTTACATATCCCTTTAATGGTAGCCCAATAGCACACTTTATTTACTGGTTTGGAGTGATGTATACCACGTCTGCTCCGGCTTCCAAGTCTCATAGGTACATGGAGAGTCTATTTTTGGTAGAAAATGCTAAGCAAGTTACCAAAATACACCCAAGGCTTCCAAAATCCAAAATCATGAGGGATTTCTAGATGGGTGGGTGTGTGTTTCAGCATAGGCCCATATGGTCCAGGACTAGGCTGACATCTATATTGGGACAATAATTTGTCTATACTTATCTGCCACTTTGTGCCTTAGTGTACACTGACACGGACACAGATACACTTATAATTTCCTGTGTATGTTTGTGGTAAACTTATTATTGGGATATAGCAGGTGGAAAAGAGGTTAGGGGCGCACAAACTGTAACCTAAATACATTCCTGGCGCCAGATGACCGGACGCCACAGCCCTGTGTGCCCAACCTATGGCTCTAGAGCCAAATGTGACTTCCTACAAATACACTTATGGCTCCTATGTCATCCTTAAATGTGGCAGCATGAATTCAAACCAATGCTAGCTGTGAATTCACATCAGTGATAGTTTGCTTCTTTGATGAATGACACCAGGTGTCTGCATCGCTCACCTGTAGCAGTTGTTGTGGAATCTGTTATAACTACCCAGGGCTGTGAGAGCCCCCAATCCGATAGCATAAGAGAAGAATATCTGAGTGCCGGCATCGATCCAGACCTGGGGGTGGAGAGAAGAGTCTGCAGTGACACTGGGTGGGGTCTGCCCCAATAAAAAGGGTGAAATAGAACCCGGCACCACATGGTGCACATATTGATATTAAATATTGACGGCAATTCGTGGTATAATTTTTCATGTTTCTCTCCCTCCCCTGTGTCTCTTCCCCCCAGTACCTTGTGTCTCTTTCCCCCCTCTCGCTCCTGTGTCTCTTCCCCCTCTCTCCCTCCACTGTGTCTCTTTTCCCCACTCTCCCTCCCTTGTGTCTCATTCCCCACTCCCTGGTGTCTTTCCCCACCCTCTTTCCCCCCTCTCCCTCCCCTGTGTCTCTTCCCCCCTCTCCCTCCTGTGTCTCTTCCCCCCTCTCCCTCCCTTGTGTATCATTCCCCACTCCCTTGTGAATCATTCCCCACTCCCTTGTGACTTCCCCCCTCTTTCCCCCCTCTCCTTCCCCTGTGTCTCGTTCCCCGCTCTCCATCCCCTGTGTCTATTTCCCCCTTCCTCCCCTCTGTCCCCCCCTCCCTCCCCTTTGTCTCATCCCCCTTCTCCCTCACCTGTGTCTCTTTTCCACCCTCTCCCTTTCCTGTTTCTCTTTGCGCCCCCTCTCCCTCCTCTGTGTCTCTTCGCCTCTCTCCCTCCCTTGATTCTCTTCCCCACTCTCACTCTCCTGTATCTCCCCCCTCCCTCCTGTGTGTCTCTGTCCCCCTCCTCTGTTTCTTTCCCCCTCCCCTGTGTCTCTTTCCCCTTCTCCTCCCTCCCCTGTGTCTCTTTCCCCGTCTCCCTCCCCTGTGTCTCTTTGCCCCACCCAGCAAGCAATCTTCTCTCCCACTCCTGTATATCCCCCTCCCTCCCCTGTGTCTCTTCCACCCCTCCCTTCCTCCCCTGTGTATCTTTCCCCCTCCCCTGTTTCTCTTTCCCCTTCTCCTCCCTCCCCTGTGCCTCTCTACCCTTCTCCCTCCACTGTGTCTCTTCCCCCCCCAGCACGCAATCTTCTCCCCTCCTTCTCCCCTTCCCTATCCCTTGCAAGCCTCACAATGAGCACCTTCGGCATCCATTGTGAGCCTCGCCATGTACTATTCGCATGTGCAACTAGCAAATTTCTGCAATGAGCGTCTTTGTGCTAACCTGCAATATGTTGGTGGCACAGCATGCTGATTAGTGGCAGTACCCTAATAACTAACATATTATTTGTCCACCAATGATCATAATATACATGGAATTACCATGCAGAGGTTATTGGTGTCTCATGTACAATATTCCATGATGTTCTTATATTTCCATTATCGTGTATTTACCAGTATCCCAGAACCTCACCTGGGCTTCACCAAGCTTGGACCAGTCCGGCTTAAGATAATATACAATGCCATTCACTGCACCAGGAAGAGTGACCCCATGGGCCAAGAGGACAATCAGAACCACATAAGGGAACAGAGCTGTGAAGTAGACGACCTGAGGAGCAGAAATGAGATGATGGAGAATTAGAAGAAAGGAGCTGAGATGGTCAGTGATAACTAGGCTGTAGAGGAACATTTGTTGTCATATAATTCATGTGAATATCTCATTGACCTTGTAGACCAGGGGTGGGCAAGTACAGGCCTTGGGGGGCCACACACAAGGCTTAAGTAAACTGTTAGGGTTAGGGTTAGGGTGACTTCAAGGGTTAGGCTAACACTATAAGCTTACAACTTCTCTCACATATTGGCAGCGCCATCTAGCAATTGGAGACCGCACTGCCCCGACATTATAATAGGATAGATCCAAGCTCTATATTTACTGCCTAAAATCAAGCAAATAGTCCCTGTATGGGTCTGCCCTCTGCAGCGTATGCAGACACAGACTCTGTAGCGCAGGATGTGCAGAGTAGTGTCCTAGTCAATGATCACATCTCAGCAGAGATGGTACAGCAAGTACAGCAGTGTCTGTGGGCAGACCCATGCAGGGACTATTTGTTTGATTTGTAGGCAGTAAAAACAGATCTTATAAGCACTTCTTAATAAGATTAAGTACACACACACAGGATAGTATATAAATCCATATCCCTTTAAAGTCACTATGTGATCAGTTTAAAATAAATTGTTATTTATCCAACAAACAGCTTAGACATATTCCGTTGATAATAAGCTAAGTCTCCTTACAAGACATTGTTTTCTAATTATTATACAGTTTTCCATTATACGCAGTGCTCAGTTCTGCCATTAGGACCTCCTCTGCTCGAAGGGCTGATAAGCAAAGTCAGTGGTCTGTAATACAAATACAAATAGAATCCCTGAATTGTATGAGTCCAAGTTTCCCACCTAGATTATAGGGACAGGTCTTGGAAGCCAACAATAAGACAGCAAGGACTGTGTATAAGTTAAGTGCTAAAATATTAAATATTGTTTTTTTTATCTGTAAGTAGATATTATCAGATCTGATACACTGTAAACATGATATTTTGTGTCACTTTGAAAGCAATGATAGATTGCAAGCTCTTGAGGTGAATCTGTGACGGAGGGCCTGTTATGGTCAGTATTATAATATCAGGATGGGTTTATACCATGATACAGATAGAGCCTCTGATTGGTTCCTCCAGACAGGAGAAGCCCCCCAGGCCCCTTGTATTGAAGACAGGGGACTAATCCCTCTTTCCGGGGGGGGTCCATTAGATCGTGACCTTCATGACAATGAGCTCTGTGACCGCTGCCCAACACCCGGCACAGTGGGGTCTTATCATTGTGCCCCCAGATAACAATGCCCAGACATCACAGGACAATTCATCCCCCTATATATTTATATAAATTAACATTATAAACTTTATTTTTCTATTGTGTGTGTGTATATTGTATGTATATAGTGCAAATAGTGTGTGTATATATTATGTGTATGTATATAGTGTGTGTATATATTATGTGTATGTATATAGTGTGTGTATATACGGTATTGTGTGTATGTACTGTGGGTGTAAAGTGTGTGCATATAGTGTGTATGTATTATGTCTGTATAGTGTGTGTATATATATTGTGTGTATATATTGTGTGTATATATGGTGTGTATATAGTGTCTGTATATGTTGTGTGTATATATTGTGTATATGTATTGTGTGTATATATTGTGTGTATATATTGTGTGCATATTTTATGTGCATGTGTTGTATGTTTATAGTGTCTGTCTACAGTGTGTCTGTATATTGTGTGTGTATATTGTGTGTGTGTATATAATATGTGTATATATTCTGTGTGTGTATATTGTGTGTGTATATTGTGTGTGTGTGTGTATATTGTGTGTGCATATTGTGTGTATATAGTGTGTAAAGTGTGTGTGTATATTGTTTGTATATAGTGTGTGTGTGTATATAGTGTGTGTATATAGTGTGTGTATATGTTGTGTGTATATATTGTGTATATGTATTGTGTGTATAGTGTGTGTATATATTGTGTGAATATATGATGTGTATATATTGTGTGCATATATTATGTGCATTTGTTGTATGTATATAGTGTGTGTCTACAGTGTGTCTGTATATTGTGTGTATATAGTGTGTGTATATTGTGTGTGTGTATATAATATGTGTATATATTCTGTGTGTGTATATTGTGTGTGCATATTGTGTGTATATAGTGTATGTGTGTGTATATTGTTTGTATATAGTGTGTGTGTGTGTCTATAGTATATGTGTATATATTGTGTGTGTGTATACTGTGTGTATATAGTGTGTGCATATAGTGTGTGCATACATTGTGTGTATATAGTGTGTGTGTATTTAGCGTGTGTATATATTGTGTGCATATATGGTGTGTATATATTGTGTGCATATAGTGTGTTTATTGTGTGTATGTACTGTGTGTGTAAAGTGTGTGCATGTATTATGTATGTATAGTGTGTGTATATGTTGTATGTATATATTGTGTGTCTATAGTGTGTTCATATAGTGTGTGTATATATTTTGTGTGTATATAGTATGTGTATATATTGTGTGTGTGTTTATTGTGTGTGTATATTGTGTGTATATGGTGTGTGTGTATAGTGTGTGTGTGTGTGTGTATTGTTTGTATATAGTGTGTGTCTATAGTGTATGTGTGTATATTGTGTGTATATAGTGTGTGTGTGTGTCTATAGTGTATGTGTATATAATGTGTGTATAGTGTGTGTATAGTGTGTTCATATAGTGTGTGTATATATTGTGTCTGTATATTGTGTGTATATAGTATGTGTATATTGTGTGTATATATTGTGTGTTTGTATATATTGTGTGTGTGTGTATATTGTGTGTGTATATTGTGTGTATATAGTGTGTGTGTATATTGTGTGTGTATATTGTGTGTGTATAGTGTATGTGTGCATATTGTGTGTATATATTGTGTGTGTGTATATTGTGTGTATATTGTGTGTGTATATTGTGTATATATATTGTGTGCATATATGGTGTGTATATATTGTGTGCATATAGTGTGTGTATTGTGTGTATGTACTGTGTGTGTAAAGTGTGTGCATGTTTAAGGTATGTATAGTGTGTGTGTATATATTGTGTGTATATATTGTGTGAATATATTATGTGTCTATAGTGTGTGCATATGTTGCATGTATATATTGTGTGTATATAGTGTGTGTGTATATATTGTGTGTATATAGTGTGTGTGTGTGTGTGTGTCTATAGTGTATGTGTATATACTGTGTGTGTGTATAGTGTGTGTATAGTGTGTATATATTGTGTGTGTGTTCATATAGTGTGTGTATATATTGTGTCTGTATATTGTGTGTATATTGTGTGTGTATATTGTGTGTGTGTATATAGTGTGTGTATATATTGTGTCTGTATATTGTGTGTATATTGTGTGTGTATATAGTGTGTGTATATATTGTGTGTATATAGTGTGTGTGTGTGTCTATAGTGTATGTGTATATACTGTGTGTGTGTGTGTGTGTGTGTATAGTGTGTGTATAGTGTGTATATATTGTGTGTGTGTTCATATAGTGTGTGTATATATTGTGTCTGTATATTGTGTGTATATTGTGTGTGTATATTGTGTGTGTGTATATAGTATGTGTATATATTGTGTGTGTGTGTACAGTATATTGTGTGTGTATATTGTGTGTGTATATTGTGTGCATTCTCCTTTTCCTCTTCTATAGTGTGTGTGTATATTGTGTGTGTGTGTCTATAGTGTGTGTATATTGTGTGTGTATATTGTGTGTGTGTGTGTATATTGTGTGTGTATTCTCATTTTCCTCTTCTATAGTGTGTGTGTATTGTGTGCGTGTATATTGTGTGTATATATTGTGTGCATTCTCCTTTTCCTCTTCTATAGTGTGTATATTGTGTGTGTGTGTGTGTATATAGTGTGTGTATATTGTGTGTGTATATTGTGTGCATTCTCCTTTTCCTCTTCTATAGTGTGTGTGTGTATATAGTGTGTGTATTTTGTGTGTATATAGTGTGTGTATATATTCTGTGTATATTGTGTGTGTGTCTATAGTGTATGTGTGTATATTGTGTGTGTGTGTATATTGTGTGTATATATTGTGTGCATTCTCCTTTTCCTCTTCTCTATTGTGAGTATATCTGATTTCCAGCTATTTCCAGCTATGTATCTCACTATATCTGATTTATTAGGAGTTGTGTCTTGATACATTTGATACAGGGAGTCCTAATGTCGCGTCTTCTGGTTTTCTAGGCACAGGGAATCCTATAAACGGCCTTTGCATGCGGTGAAAGGAAGTTGTCCAGATTTCAGGTCACGTGTGCAGTGTTAGCGTGTTCTGCAACCTCAGCATGTTCTGTTACCTTTCCTGTAGATTTCACCCCCTTCCAGATACAGAAGTACACGATCACCCAGGTTGCCAGCAGACAAAGGATCATCTGCCAGTTAAGCTGCCCGGGTTCATTGAGACCCCCCGAGATCTGCAGGACCTTATTCCTATAGGACAGAGATAAAGTCATGCTTCAAACATGTACACGTGTGCAGAGAGTCATGTCACATGTTCACTGGGTAATATATATAAGAAAGTGGTTATCCCCATGTTCGGTGGTCTCAAGAGCTGACATTTTTATATTTTTAGTGTTAATCCCTGGCCCCTCTTCTATTGAAAGAGTTAATCTTCAGTGAGCCACCTCCATTCAGTCATAAATATCCTGTAATCCTGGCCTGTCATTCACAGGAGACCCCTTAAAACCAAATTAAATCATAGAGTGGTCTAACCTCACTGCCAATAATTCTCCAAATACCTCTCTGGGGTGGAGACAAGAGGATCACAACTGTTCTCATGTTATTGCCTTGTTTTATTGTATTTATTTGTGTGCTTGAGGATCTTTCTAAAGGAACTTTGAGAACGTTTAAGTTTATTACTAATACACTTTTAAATTGTCTATCGGGCTCCTTATGTGCAGTTACTAATCTCTAAAGAGTTTCTTGCATAGAAGTACAACTGCTGAACCCATTTATCAAATCAGATTGACTGAGGACCTACTTGTCAGTGTTTAAAGAAACAGTTCCTTAACCAATCTAATATTATCAGAGAAGGGGGCAGTTGTGGGTCCAAGACTTGAAGATGCTGCGTGATGGGCGGAGCTACTCCCAGCATGGCTATTACTCATTTCATACATTTTAAAAGTATTTTTTTAAATAAATGTATTTGCTTTTAAATGGGAATCTGCTGCCTAAAACGTCAAAATGAAAGGGTATGGGATCTATCCCTCTTCACCTTCACATTTCTTCGCCAGCACTGACAGCTGCAGTTACTGGAGCCATCCGGCAGAGGGCGCTGTCAATTTTCGGGCACCGTCATGTTTGATGCAAGGCAAACAACAATTCTCCCCCTCCGACGTGGCGCATCTCGATGGCGCTGAGTCAACAGGGAGGCCATCACTATGTTCGGCGCGGGCACTCGCCCCTCTCATAGCTCAAGGCCTCTTCTGTTGGCGCGCCTTATATGAAAATCGGCAGCGCCATCTGTCGGTTGGCGGCAGGATTGCAGCGAGTAGATTTTGCGAAGGTGAAAAGGGAAAGGACCAGGATATGAAAGTAAGCTGGATTATGAATGCATCTGATAGAGGAGAATTAGTAGTGTAAGGAAAAAAATTGTATGAAAATATCCCAAAATAAACTTTAATTAGCTTACCTTGAAGTTAGTAAAATTTCCTATGTTTTTTGGCATTTGCATTTGATCGTGTACGCCCCTAGAAAACTCCACCTCAATTAGCATAATATTCAAATTCAGAATCAGGATAATACATTGTATCATTCTTCACCTTGGTGGCTTCTGACATGTGGTCAGTACAAGAACTGCAACAGTTACTTCCTGTACTTTGTACCAGAAAGGTCAAAATATGTACCCTGCTGTATTTACTGTGTGTACCCGGATTATGTAAACGTCCTGTGGGTGTGAACAGCTGGACGTGACTTTTGTGCAAATAACTTTGGAAGTAAACTAAACTTTTCTATATAACACATGTTTGCATACACTACTAATTCTCCTCTATCAGATGCATTCATAATCCAGCTCACTTACATATCCCTTTAAGTAGCAAAGGTAGACTGCAGCCCTTTAAATAACCTCAGTGATCAGATACTTGTTTGTTTGTTTATTTAATAATTAATTAGCAATAACATCAACACTTGAAGGAAAAAAAATAATTAAATTTAGGAGAGATCCCATGTGAATAGGGGTGGAGAGCAGCAGCTCTTGTAAATTCTACAACAATAACAAATGTAAGTTGTAAAGCTACACTGAAATGCTTTTCTTCAAATGTTTCTTTTATTGGTTGTTGATTATGATATTAACAAATGAGGCCCAACTGGAGACCCTCCAAGGTGCTGGAGGTCAATGGGGTCACTCTATTGGGTACTCACTCCCAGAACTCTATTATGGGCGACCTCTTGTTGGCGAGTGCATCACAGCTGATGTTGTACAGGGCGCCGCCCGTATCGTTGCCAGACGTCCCATTGATGCACTGGTCTAGACGGAAGACTTCTGTGCACTCCTTGCTGTTCCAGGGGTTGCCACAGGTGGCCCAGGGCAGGGTGTTGGTGAAAGAGTGCACCAGGTAGTAGAGGCCCCACACCAGGATCATGATGTAGTAAGTGTTACAGAAGAACACAATGACCATTGAGGCAAATCCCAGGCCTAAGAAGCAACAACACCAAGAGACATCACATCAGGTGGTGAGCAATACAGAAGAACCACACACAGGACAAAAACCAAGAGACACGAGGGGCAAGAGATAATAGGGTGAGCAATACACAACATCACAACAATCACACACAGGACAAACACCAGGAGACAAGAGGAGCCAGAGATCATAGGGTGAGCAATACACAACATCACAACAACCACACACAGGACAAAAAACAAGAGACACGAGGGGCAAGAGATAATAGGGTGAGCAATACACAACATCACAACAACCACACACAGGACAAAAACCAAGAGACACGAGGGGCAAGAGATCATAGGGTGAGCAATACACAACATCACAACAATCACACACGGGACAAACACCAAGAGACATGAGGAGCCAGAGATCATAAGGTGAGCAATACACAACATCACAACAACCACACACAGGACAAGCACCAGGAGACATGAGGAGCCAGAGATCATAGGGTGAGCAATACACAACTTCACAACAACCACACACAGGACAAAAACCAAGAGACACGAGGGGCAAGAGATAATAGGGTGAGCAATACACAACATCACAACAACCACACACAGGACAAAAACCAAGAGACACGAGGGGCAAGAGATAATAGGGTGAGCAATACACAACATCACAACAACCACACACAGGACAACCACCAGGAGACATGAGGAGCCAGAGATCATAGGGTGAGCAATACACAACATCACAACAACCACACACAGGACAGACACCAGGACAGACACCAGGAGACATGAGGAGCCAGAGATCATAGGGTGAGCAATACACAACATCACAACAACCACACACAGGACAGACACCAGGACAGACACCAGGAGACATGAGGAGCCAGAGATCATAGGGTGAGCAATACACAACATCACAACAAGCAACCACACACTTTGCTGCTGCCCACAATGACAGAGATTGAACCGTTATGTATTAAACCAAGTTTGTTATCAATGTTATTCTAGGGAGCCTAGTTATCCAGGTGTGTAATATTCTAATATGTGATAAAGAGCATAACATGGAGAACAAGAGTATGGACATAATCTAGGGAGTGAACTGCAGTAAAACACATTTATTTGCAGTCAGATCCGAGTCACTATGTTCTTTTTTGTTGCTTTTCATTGTCTGAACATTTCCTTTTTTATAAATCCAAAGTGTCTCTTCATTATTTTTATAAAGAATGGTCAAAAAGATTAAAAACACATTGAAACACACCCTGCAACCCGTGGCTTTCTCAATGAATGGACAGGATATCATTATTGGGGAGTGATCTCCAGCTTTGAAAGGCTTCCAGCTGCTATGGAGCGATATCTGTTTATTTTCACTGAGTTCAATTCGTGATTTAATGTTTTTACTGAAATTCTTTATTTTTTCTTATTATTGAAAAGATATTTCACCCATGTAATTCTGTCTTAGAAAAATATAAAATTAATATTATTTAAACATTGGGATCTCTGCAGGATTTGTTAGTGAGAACCATTTGGACGTCTCGCTCAGTGAACGCTCTAAAGAGACTAACTGGAGATTAAGACCCTTCAGCATTTCTGTCTCCATCTATAATGCAGGATAATGTGATTATAGGGTGGTCACCTCAAGCCCATAACAATGAGGGGTGTTTGGGGCCCCTGGGTGATCCACATCAGATGTGCAGTGTAGGGGGATCGGGGTCACCTAAATCAAGTGTTCAGTAAAGGATGAATCTTAGTCAACCATGCAGTAGATGGATATCTGGGTGAATGTCACATTGGTTATATGGCCAATGTGGGGGCACCACGGTAAATGCCCAGTTGTCCTGTGTAGAGTCACCATTGTAACTGTGGCCTTGGCCTTATTTATAGTGTAAAAGAGCTTGGGGTAGTGTCACCTTGGCTCGGAAATCCATTGGAGGCAATGATCCAGTGTAGGATCTTGGCCAGATGTTCACTGTAGAGTACGCCTGGGTAAGATGTCCAGTTCAAGGGTACTTTGATGATTAATTATAAAGTGTTGGGGCATTTGGATAAGATGTATATGTCACCTGGGTGATAGTCCAGTGCATAGACATATTTTTTCAGCTGTTCATTGTAGGGGCACCGGGGTGAGATATTTAAAGAGGGGACAGCTGTTTAGGTGATACTTAGCGGCACAGTATAGAGGCACCTAGTGATCTGATCGCTTTAGGGGTATCTGGATGAGATATGCAGAATGTGGGCATCATCGTGATTGATCAAACCAAATAGGGCCACCTCATTGATTGATTTCATTGGATGTTCACTGTAGGGGCAACTGGTCAACATGTCTAGTGTAGGTGCATCTTGACCATAAGATTTGGTTACCTTTGAAAAGCGGTGCAATATTCCATGCTGCGATCCCACCCTGCTTCATGAACTGACCCAATGCAATCTCCAAGAAGAACACAGGGATTCCTCCCACGAAGACAATGAGCAGATAAGGAATCAGAAAGACACCTGCAGATACAAGAGATGACAGAGGGACATCCATAGGAGGCAACAGATCCAGGAACTTTAATCTCGGCACTCTGCATGGAGTGACCATCTGCCCTCTGCTCTTACCTGATGACCGTGCTATATTATGCGTTAATATAAGTTATACGTTTGTCATAGAGGAGCTTAACAGTGTTTTCCTCCACCATCCCTGAGCCCAGAAGATCAGGGACTAGCCGCTGGTCAGTTCTTGGGCAGCCACTTAAAACCACCAAGACCTAGAGAGAGTGGAAGCTGTCAAGGGGAATGGTGGGAGGGTCAGAAGAAGACAAGAATATAGAGGACCAAATATCAATTCTACACAACGGAATCACTATCTGGTTCTGGGTAATATAATAGAAACCTGGTGAACATGCTAAAGAGGGGACAAAAGCTCAAGTAAGGTGATCTGGAGATACAACATCAAAACTAAAGGGCCACTGTAGCGTTCATACAGTAGGACAGGGGGGTACATAGACTTTCATTTGGACCCCCATTGAATTATTGTTACATTTATGATCTATCTCAACTGAAGCTTCCAAAGCCTTCAATAATCACTTACATGTTCTTTTCCTAAGTCTCTTTCACAATGAAACGTCCTTCATTTCTGCTTCTCAATGCCATTATATTAAAATATTCATATGACCATAAATAAAACCATATGGATTCTGGACCTTGACTATCTGTTCATAGAAACTTTCCGACATTTTAGGCAACCCTGGACCAAGAAGTGTTCCTTCATTAGTTCTTATACTTAATACACCAATATGTGGCTTGTGCAAGATATTCTGATATAAGCATGTCAGATATGGCTCTCTGCTTCTGGCAGAAAAAATCTAAATTTATTAGATGAGAATGGGAGATAATTTGGAGAAGGGGGTGATCTGATCATTGTGGGTGGGATCTGACCATCTACACATATTTTTGACTTTTTTATTAACACCTATGAGTGGATAGAGAAGTTGCAAATTATTTTACCCCGGGCCCTCCACACAATAGCTCCACCACTGCTGAGTTATAATAAAACATGATATTATATTCATTGGCATAGCTACTGCCGGTGCAGTGGGTGCAAAGCACCAGGTCCCACAGCATAGTAGGGGTTCTCTGTAATCTGCACTCCGCTTAAATTATTCAAAGCAGACATATAATTATATTTTAAAGAAAGCTGATCTGATTTAACTACGGTTACATGTATTTTGGCCTTTTTTAGTTGCTCCCTGTGGATGTGCAAGGGGGACCAAATTATTTTGCACCGGGGCCCTCCATTCACTGGCTCTGACACTGATTGTATTCCGACTCTGGATGTGTTATAGATCAGGCTTGAAGTAAACCATCCTTGTGTGATAATCTTGGGCCTTATCTTGGAGGGCTTAGACACAGGATGTAGGAGCATATTGTGTGATGTATTATTCATGAGCCGCCATATTGGTCTCTGTGATCGTCCCTACTATAGCTGACACGCTTTTTCCTCCTCCCTCCTCTCGCTGCAGTAGATTTCCATTTTTAGAGCGTGTAAGACGCAAACAGAGGATGGGGGAGGGGGCGACTCTTGTTACCCGATGCCTTTTTTATTTAGGTCACATCGTTATTTTAAAGAGGTACAAGAGGTGACAGGTCAATCCTTAAAGGGACATGCAATGCATTTTTTTATTTCCCTGCCACACCTAGAAGATGATATTTGTTAATGCGCCACGGTTTCTATTTTTCAAATTATACTCTCAGAGCACTATACACTGATTCAAATGTAAGTCTCGCTGCCAATGAGCAGTAATATAACTAAATGAGCCATAGTTGTCTGCCCATGAGATCTACAGTCTCACATACTCTCTGTGCACAGACTCATTTGCAATGTTAGTAAAACTTAGACAGGTTAAAAGCTGTGTCCCATGTCCCTTAATGGTGGGGGTGGGAGGTGACATCAAACACCAACAGCCTTATTAAATTGCGATTCGGCCAATTGAATAGGGCTCTATATAAGCACAGAGCATATTGTTTTTACAGAAGTTTTTAGTTAGTGAAGACCTTGCTTTTGGAAAGAAGTTCACTAACTAAAAACTTCTGTAAAAAAAATCGCTATGTGCTTATATAGAGCCCTATTCAATAGGCCGAATTGCAATTTAATAAGGCTGCAAGTCTCAATACACATATTCTACCTAATTATTTATGTAGCAACAATTAGCAGTCAGATTTATTTTAGTGCAGAATTCAAGGGTTAATGAAAATGTCCTGTTTGGCCGGTGTATAATGTAATTTCCCACAGATAGAAATGGTTGTTATAATAGAAGACACGGAAATAATAACAGCAGTGAACCCGCGTATGTTCACTATGGGTCGGCAGCCAAGTTGGATACCACTGACTTTTATATTTTTATCATTGTTGGATTGAGAAAAGGAACAACACATTGTGGAGATATTAGGGAAATCCCAAGGATGTTATAAATGTTACCTCCTCCATTTTTGTAGCAGAGGTATGGGAACCTCCAGACGTTCCCCAGCCCCACTGCAAAGCCCACACAAGACATGATGAAGTCCATCTGGCGGGTCCAAGTCTCTCGCTCTTTGATGGGTATTGTGACCTGGCCCATGCTGGGCTCCACCAGAGGAGCCATCACGGCCTTCTCTCCTGGGACTGCTTTCCCCCCTCCTGATGTTTCCGATCCATCCATCTCTGGGGCTATGGAGCACCCAGCTTTCTCTGCAGAAATACAAGAAGAAAACTCCAATAAGGCATCTCAATGATTACATTTGTATGACAACCTCTCATGGAGCCATCAAAGCTTACGTTGGAAGGCTCTTCCACCTAATCTACACAATATCATTAATTGTATTATTGCTCTATGTAACCTGTGATGTCACTTGCACAAGAAAACTCTTAATGTAATTACAAAGTTGACTGCTTAATAATTATCCCACAATTAGCTGCCAAATTAACAGCATTCATCTTGACTGATCTGTGATGTGAGATGTTACCATAGAGCAGGTGTCATTGTCACACGATAATTACAATATGGACATTCAGCGTCCAGATGAGTCTGAGGATTAATCTTCTCATCACCTGCAAACTCAGATTCAGAGCAGCTTCTAAAGTCATATATTGTGTCTTGTATCTGGATATTGTGAGGTTAAAAACAGAAGATCCATTGAATATCTGTGTCCGTGGAAGCAGAAACATCTGTCACTTGGCCACTAGTGGCATCGGGAGATAATATTTCTGTTTTCTATCCATTTTTTAACTCAATGGATATTCAGTTTCCACCGGATTACTGCTGTTTGCTTTTGGCTAATTAGATGGAGGAGCTGGGAGGCAGATGATTGAAATCCATTAATAAAGTTGTTTGCTGAGTGACACCAAGGTCGCATGTAAATGTATACATAGCGGTGCCATCATATAACAGGCTCTGTATGTAAGTGCTATTTTTATTGACTTGAATTTAAATATAACTAGCTACTTGCCTGTCAAAAATGACTGGAATAAAATGTTAAGGCTGGGAATGCTGTACCTTCGGCGCTCATTGCAAGCCTCTCCCCCTGTGTATAGGCCTGGCGCTTGAGTGTTACTGTCTTGAGTTGTGTTGCTGCCTTGTGTTAAATGTTAGTGGCTTGGATTAAGTGTTACTGGCTTTCAGTAAGTGTTACTGCTTAGGGCTATTTTTTACGTCCTTTGGGCTACTTTTACATCCTTGGGGCTCATTTTCGTCGTTTTGCGTTTTTTTGGCAGCCATTTTATTCTCGCTTAGGCGATTTTCCATTGTGAAAAACCAGCAAATATGCATCAAATTACCTTGCAACCTCACGCACAGGCTCCCTGCCTCTCCCACTGTGGTGTGTGTGTAAGTTAATTTGAGGCATATTTGTTGTTTTTTTCCTTTTTTTTCAGTTTTGTGGTTCGGCCATTAGTCATAATTTTGCGAGACGTACAGTGCATGTACGGGTTTCAGTCTGGGTTGTAATTCCTGCTTGCCTCACCTGCTCACCTCGCTAAGTCCCTTGGTGCCTCAAAGGCTCACAGTACAATTAGCGCCTAAGTCCTGCATGCCTCAACTGCTCGCCTCGCAAGGCTCGCAGTGCAATGAGCTCCTTTGGCGCTCATTGCAGCCTACGTCCCACGTACCTCCACTACTGCGTGGTCAATGGCTCTATGGGCCGTAATCAGGCTCCCAAAGCGTGACCAACATCGCAAACATTACCCACACTGACAACAATATATGTGATGGTTTTATTTAGACTTTTGCGTGATGTACATTGTATTGGGTGATATGTTTTGCTACCAACTGGAGATTATCATGGAGTTTTTAACACCCCCCATATTTCATTTTCATTTGTCAAATATTACAACCAATATGGAAGCCCCAGAATCAACATGGCATCCATAATTTTACTCAATATTTTTGGTTGTAGAATGCTCGATTTCAAGGGTGTCCAAGTGATTCTTTAATTGCACAGTTAAAATTGATGAAGATACAGGGGTTTGTATCTCAAGCCCGTAATTGTAACAAGGCTGAATTTCAAGCCTGCAGCTTTTGCGGGCTTGCCGATGCCGCTACGGGCTATTATATCCCTGTGTATCTATTTACTTTTATGTACTATATTTTATTAAGGAGAGCTTATAAGCTCTGTTTCTTCTGCCTAAAATAAAAATAGCATTCTATGAATACACCGCAAGCTCTCCGCTCCTTGAACTGGAAATATTCTCACATTTATATAAAAGCCTCCTGTGCAGGGTGTGTGGGATTAAGTGTTTCCCAGGGATCTGCTAAGAGCAGTCTGCGGAGGATCTTACATTGGGCTAATTGATGTCTGAACGTTCACTTAATTATGGAACGTCTGTTTGTTGTGTTGGGGCCTTCTGAGCGGGAATGTCACATAACATGGATACACCATTGTATGTGTTGTGTTACTGCCTCCCACTTGTTCAAGGACCTTAACAATGGCAAAAGTGCACATTGTCATGGTGCGGACGCTATTCTTAAGTGCAGAAATAAGTTGAGATGATAAATAGGATGCAAAATATGAATTCATATCTGAGTAAGCAAATAATACACTGAATGAGAAAAAGACTTTTAACACAGAATCCAGGAAATATAAGTTTTCATATGTATTTTTGATTTCTCTACATTTGGTTTCATTTAAAATAACTAGACGTCCCCTACAAAGAGCTGTTGCAATGACAGACAATAATAAACTGCCCCATTTCACATGTAATCAGGGTCATATCTACCTTTTTGGAGCCCCTAGGCAGTGAAGTGGAGGAGCCCTTGCGAGTGAGTGCTCAAGGTATGCATAGACCTATTTTTGCCTTTTCTATATGTGTAAGTTCCCTTTCCTGTTATAACTATCTTGTTCTAGGTGGTTACCCCTTAGTAGCCAGTCTATGAACTGCAACATTTCATTTATTTAAGCCAGGAACCATTTTTCAAAGAAGTGGAGCCCCTCACATGGAAGCGCCCCTGGGCGGCTGCCTAGTTGGCCTAATGCATAATCCACCCATGAATATAATTAAAAAATAAATGCATCTGTCTTCTCCAGTTGATCTGAGCTGTTGGCTTGTGAGACTTCTGGAGTTGACCAGTTGGGCGGCACTGATAGTACTTTTGTTCTTCATCCTCATGGGAAGGTGCCAGCAAGGAAGTTATGCAGGATATTCTACTAAGGAACCAGGTCATTGGATGATGGAAAAAATAATAAGTGGAATAAATCTTGAAAAAATATACCCAAGAGGCAAATTAATTGACACAGTGGGCGATTTGTTGTTGTGGATGCTATTGATGCCATTTTACATAATTAATATTCGTCATGTAAATGTGATTATATTTAAGAAAGAGCTGACACAAGCACAATACAATGTGCTGGTAATTAGAAAGCACATGAACAATACTCGTTACTGCTTATTACCTACCGTTTATCATTGTTGAACAGATACAGAGAGAAGCTACAACATAAGCAAGAACAAGCATCCAAAAAATGCCAGGGCCTAGGGCGGCACAAAATCAAGTGGCAGTAAAATAGGTTGAATCCCACCTATATTTTCTCATTCTTCTTCCTCTAAATTATAATTTCTCTCTTACTCCTTTTGAATAGCTCTCTCCTGATCTTTATTCTCTCTTTTTTCCAACCGTCATTTCCATCTTTCCCCTTCTCTCTCTCTCTCATTCCATCCCTTGACTCACTCGCTCTAGAATGATTCTGAACATTTGGCCAAGGGCAGCAGAGCGGTTATATTTAGTCCACAGAATAGGTAGGTCAATGTCCAGCCATATCCAGGCACATAAACAACAACAGATGGTCTAAAGGACGATCTGGCCAATATCGCCTTAAACCAGGACATGAGGGTCTTGTGTCTTTATGATGAAAATGCCAAATTGAATTCTTCCTGTTTAGAATGAAGTGACTGATATTACTAGGCAATAAACTATCATTGTGGTTCTGCTTCCCAGCAACCCGCCCCTTATCTTGGCCCAGTCCCCTCTCCAGATAACCACAGGTCTCAGGTAGTTAGTGGCCGGTTTATGACCTGGTTACTGTCTGATTGTTGAGTTAATATTTGTTGTCACAATAGCAACAAGGTGTATCTGGGAAATATAAGAACCACTGGCTCTGAATAACATTATACTTTTATTTTGGGAATTTTGGGCCAAACTGTGTTGGATTCTATAGGCCTTTTTCTAGTAGATAAGATCTTCCAACATTGTGGCTCCATCAAGTGAAACAGGAACAGCTGGCAATAACTGAGAATATTCACTGTAAGATCAAGATAAATCTCCTACTTGAATGAGGCTCCAATTAATAACATAGGAACTGAGAACTGTCACTATTAGGAGTACTCACTGGCTCACAGGCATAGCAACTGTTGCTGAATAGCTTTGATGAGAGCTGGGCAGCATAATGAGCATCTGAGCGTTTAGACTCCACATGTCTTATTAAGGGTCAGTCCAAGAAACTCAGATTATCTTGTTTTTGGTTTCATTATTTGTTTTATTTATTTGATTATTTTATTTCGCAGGATATACTGGTAATATATTACAATGTAGCGCAGTCCATCATGTGCTCTGCAATATTTATTAGCAGATTTGGACATTCATCTGAATCACCTAAAGCTACAACATATGGACCCTTTGATCACATGGGCTGCCTGAAATAATGATCAATTATGAGGATGAATCTATCTATCTATCTATCTATCTATCTATATCTGTATCTATCTATCTATCTCTCTATATCTCTATCTATC
>CM050169.1:8993841-9041341 GCA_027410445.1 Discoglossus pictus
TAAAGAAGAACTGGCAGAAGGAGGAGAAAACATTAAGCTAGTTGTGGGGTAGCTTTAGGTGAGTATGTTGTTGTTTAGTCATTCAGTTGTGTCTGGCTCTCCTTAACCCTATGGACCACAGCACACCAGGCACATCTTGTGTCTGGTTGGTCTTATCCATAAAGTTATCTTGGTAAAGATACTGGAGTGTGACCTCTCTGCTATGAACTGACCCTATATGGTATAGCTCACAGCTTCATTGAGGTACACAAACCCATTCACCACCACCACAAGGTAGTGATCCAGAAGGGGAGGGGGAGATTACAACCTCTTAAACTGCCTTTTTCTTTAATACACTGAACTGGCAACATGTGGTGCTTACAGTAAAGGAGAACTGGCAGATAGAGGAGGAAACACTAGGATCCTTGTGGGGCAGTTTTAGGGCGAGTTACAACCTGTTACACTGCCTTTTCATTTAGTTTACAGCTGTGTCTGTTCTTTAGATGAGTGGTGGGCAACTCAACAACAGTCCAGTATTTCAGTCTCTCCGTCTGCACGAGCCCAATCAGAATGAAGGTGATGTGTTAAAGAAGGGAAACGGAAAACAGAAAGATCCTCAAATCCTGCACTGTTTGTGTCCCTAATAGGACCAAACTGCCCACCTCTGCTTCATATGTTTATTCTATGGGGAAATGCATTGCATTAATTCATTAATTTTGCATCAATTAATTATGCGTGAATTGCATACATTTAGGGTGCCATATTAGTCATTGTGTTAGGGTCGTGACCAGTTACAATACTCAGTGTCAATATATAATGCTGTGTTGTGTATTAAACTAGAATTCATTGCTTGGGAATGGATCTGATTGTAATAATGTAAGGCTGGAAGAACTAACATGGGAATCGATCATTCACTAACTCATTAAACGTCAGTACATAAAGGGACGGAAGGTTTATGGGTTTTACTAGGTATGTAATAAATTTGTTATGTACTTTGTTTTATTAAAAAGTGTTTACATTTGTTTTTACGGCCTAAAATCAAACAAATAGTCGCTGTATGAGTCTGTCTGCCCTTGGCAGCTCAATAAGGCACAGACTCTCTAGAGCTGGGTGTGCAGTGTAGTGTACTAACCTACCAGGGACCATCAATATGTTGCAAAATTGTTTAAATTATATGGTCCCTGATAGGCTAGAACACCACAATGCTTATCCACCACTACAGAGTCTGTGTCTGCATATGCTGCAGAGGGCAGACCCATACATGGACTATTTGCTTGCTTTGTAGGCAGTAAAAACAGAGTTTATAAGCACTTCTTAATAAAAGAAAGTACATAACAGTAAATAGATACACAGGGATATTATACACCTAGTAAAAGCCATGAACCGTCCATATCCCTTTAATAACAGAAGCACTTACAGAAAATATCTGGAAAGGGAATAATGTCAGGAATCACTAGATGCAGTTTTACAAAAGATCATAATGTAAATATTATATGATTGTCATTTTAAGAGTCTTTCGGTAGAAAAGAGAATGGAAACATTAGATAGCTCGCCAGGATATGTCTTTGCTTTTTCATCCAAAAACTAAAAAAACTAATATTAATGGGTATATATATATATATATATATATACAGTAAAATCTTGTTATCGGGCACCTATGGGGACTCCCTATTGCCGGATAAGTGTGGTTTCTGGTTAATCGGGAGACCCAAATGTAAGGGTCTAAACGACCGTTAACCCCCCCAAACCCTTCAAAATGCCTTTAAAAAGGCATTAGCCCCTAAACTGGGACATTTAGGGCCAAAAAAAACAATTAGGAAAAAAAGTTAGGATTTTTTTTTTTTTTGCAGTCTCGAACCCCGGATAGTGTTGGTTATGCCGGTTTAGCAGGAGTAAATTTACAATGGGCAATTGATGCCGTGCCGATTGCTTGAGAGTCCCGGTTAGCTGAGTTAACCAGGACTCTACTGTATGTATATATATATATATATATATATATATATATATATATATATATATATATATTTATTTATTTATATATATAATGTTATAGAATATTTATTTATATAATGTTATATAATATTTTTTAACAAAAATTGTCATGTTTTTTTTTTGTTGTATTGCAGTAAGAGGTATATAAACAAATTATGGTGAAATTACATCAGAAACACATAGGGTTAATGTTTCCAGGCAGTGATACATTGTATCAAGGGATATATTGTATCAAACTGAGAATGTTACAAACTCACAAACTGATATATACTAACATGGATACATCGCAAGAGCGTGGGAATTAAAGTGATATTAGATGGTAATTGTCCAAGTTTGCAAGGAGGAAAAATAACAAAACACCAACATGTCACCCAACATGTGCACTAATCTCAGGCGCAGTTTTATCTTCGTCACTAAAAACAAATCACTTCCACATCTCCATATTTACTGAGCTTCTCAGTGTTCAAATAGAAACATATAAGATAAGATTCAAAGGCCCATCTAGCCAGTCAATTGTATCAGTGACAAAAGCTGAAATTAGAAAAAAATGTTTATGTATCTGTCAGCATAATGTCTACTTTATATAGTAGACACTCAGTTAACCGGCACCCATGGGGATTGGTAGATGCCGGAAAAATTTAGTTTCCAGTTGCTTGAGAGTTACTATTCAGAGGCCTAGATTAGCTGCACATAGGATTCTCTGCTAGGTATATTGGTCAGTGAGGGCTGTTCTAGCAGCAGCAGCTTTCACTCCTCACTTACACACAGGTACGTTCGGCTGGAGCTTGAGGTGCTGAACCCAGGGGAATCTAACGTCAACACTGCCCTGGCTCAGTCACTCATGCCCGGGGAATGTAACCCCAACACTGCCCTGGCTCAGTCACTCATGCCCGGGGAATGTAACCCCAACAATGCCCTGGATCAGTCACTCATGCCCAGGGAGTGTAACCCCAACACTGCGCTGACTCAGTCACTCATGCCCAGGGAATGTAACCCCAACACTGCCCTGGCTCCGTCACTCATGCCCGGAGAATGTAACCCCAACACCGCCCTGGCTCAGTCACTCATGCCCGGGCAATGTAACGCCAACACTGCCCTGGCTCAGTCACTCATGCCCAGGGAGTGTAACCCCAACACTGCACTGGCTCAGTCACTCTTGCCCGGGGAATGTAACCCCAACACTGCACTGGCTCAGTCACTCATGCCCAGGGAATGTAACCCCAACACTGCACTGGCTCAGTCACTCATGCCCGGGGAATGTAACCCCAACACTGCACTGGCTCAGTCACTCATGCCCGGGGAATGTAACCCCAACACTGCCCTGGCTCAGTCACTCATGCCCGGGGAATGTAACCCCAACACTGCCCTGGCTCAGTCACTTATACCCGGGGAATGAAAACCCAACACTGCCCTGGCTCAGTCATTCATGCCCGGGGAATGTAACGCCAACACTGCCCTGGATCAGTCACTCATGCCCGGGGAATGTAACCCCAACACTGCCCTGGCTCAGTCACTCATGCCCGGGGAATGTAACGCCAACACTGCTCTGGCTCAGTCACTCATACCCCGGGAATGTAACGCCAACACTGCCCTGACTCAGTCACTCATGCCCGGGGAATGTAACGCCAACACTGCCCTGGCTCAGTCACTCATGCCCGGGGAATGTAACCCCAACACTGCCCTGGCTCAGTCACTCATGCCCGGGGAATGTAACCCCAACAATGCCCTGGATCAGTCACTCATGCCCAGGGAATGTAACCCCAACACTGCCCTGGCTCAGTCACTCATGCTCGGAGAATGTAACCCCAACACCGCCCTGGCTCAGTCACTCATGCCTGGGGAATGTAACCCCAACACTGCACTGGCTCAGTCACTCATGCCTGGGGAATGTAACCCCAACACTGCACTGGCTCAGTCACTCATGCCCAGGGAATGTAACCCCAACACTGCACTGGCTCAGTCACTCATGCCCGGGGAATGTAATCCCTACACTGCCCTGGCTCAGTCACTCATGCCCGGGGAATGTAACGCCAACACTGCACTGGCTCAGTCACTCATACCCGGGGAATGTAACGCCAACACTGCCCTGGCTGAGTCACTCATACCCGGGGAATGTAACGCCAACACTGCCCTGGCTCAGTCACTCATACCCGGGGAATGTAACGCCAACACTGCCCTGACTCAGTCACTCATACCCGGGGAATGTAACCCCAACACTGCCCTGGCTCAGTCACTCATGCCCGGGGAATGTAACCCCAACACTGCACTGGCTCAGTCACTCATGCTCAGGGAATGTAACCCCAACACTGCCCTGGCTCAGTCACTCATACCCGGGGAATGTAACCCCAACACTGCCCTGGCTCAGTCACTCATGCCCGGGAATGTAACCCCAACACTCCACTGGCTCAGTCACTCATACTCGGGGAATGTAACCCCAACACTGCCCTGGCTCAGTCACTCATACCCGGGGAATGTTACCCCAACACTGACCTGGCTCAGTCACTCATGCCCAGGGAATGTAACCCCAACACTGCCCTGGCTCAGTCACTCATGCCCGGGGAATGTAACCCCAACACTGCCCTTGCTCAGTCACTCATGCCCGGGGAATGTAACCCCAATACTGCCCTGGCTCAGTCACTCATGCCTGGGGTATGTAACCCCAACACTGCCCTGGCTCAGTCACTCATGCCCAGGGAATGTAACGCCAACAAGAAGTACATGGATAATATTCGTACATAGGTTTGAAGATGCTAAAAATAAGACAAAGAGGGCACTTTTGTACATATAGATTGTTACTTGAGAAGATGAGAGCCCTGCTCACATGATAGCTCTAGGAGGTAATGGGGGGTATAGGCATGAGGTGAGGGGACTAACTGCTTGATGGATAGATGTTGGAGGTAGGGGTGTGTGAGAACCAGACTAGACGGCTTGGCTGAGGTTAATAGGGGAGTTAAGGAAGTAAGTTGTCTGCTTGAAGGACTGAAGACTAAGGAAGAGCATAATAATAGGAGGTGAAGAATTCCAAACAGTGCGGGACCATCTTGGGAAGTCCTGTAGATTAAAATGGGAGAAAGTAATCGTAGTGGATGAGAGGAGAGGATCATGGGGAGAAAGTGGTTTGAGACAAGAGTTCACATATAAGGGGCTTTAGTAGGTAGGGGTAAGATTTTAAATAATACCGTAGAAAAGATAAGGAGACAGAATTTGTGCTCTCTCATTCCTTATTTCTCTCGCCATTGCGGTCTCTCTTTCATCATTTCTTCTTTGCTCTTTGTCATTCCTCCTTTCCGTTAACTTTGTGCTCTCTTATTCCTCATTTCTCTATTCCTTGCACACTCCCATTCCTTCTTCTTCTTGTCCTTCTGTCTCCCATTCCTCATTTCTCTCTCCTTTGCACTCTTTCATTCATGTTTCCCTCCTTTGCATTTTCTCCTTTCCTCCACTCATTCATTCTTTCCACCTCTCCTCCCATTGCTCTTCCTTTCAAATGTCTTCCATGACTCACTTTTCCCCTTTCCCAAATCTTCACTCCAGTTGCTTCCCTCATCCCAACCGCTTTGTAATCTCGATTAGGGTGATTATGAAAGTTTGGACCCGTCCCACACCCCAAGCTCCATCACATGAGTGAAGATCCATGCGTCCCACTCCGCCATATATCATACAACATGTCCTCCTGACTGTTCCATGCTTCTTGCCTCTCTGCCATCTTTGCTCTCCTGATGAAACTCTTCAAATCCTTGGCTACATTCATTATTTAAATATAGCCCTATCCCAGTTTGTAATTAGGTGGTACCATTATTACTACTGTGATCTATAAGGTCACAGAGAGTCGGACATGACTAAATGACTAAACCACAACAAATGTATAGGAACATAAAACTCTAGGGGAGTTACAGATCCCAAAGGCTTCTTCTTCAGAGAAGTTATGAAACCTTTATTTGTATTACCTAAGATGCATTATATACCAAAAATTACTAACTATTCTGAAGAGAACACTTGTCTTGACCTCACTCTCTTATCTGAACATCATATTTCTAAATATCTGACCTGCTCTTCTACTATTTCTGACTTCAGGTAATCTGGTTTCCATGCTCTATTCCACAGATATCTTTCATTCATTCTCCTTGATATCTTTATATGATAATTTTGCGTTAAATTGATTGAATTTCCAGAGGTCGCGTGACATAGAAGAAGAAGAGTATCTCATTGATTGTCCATTTAGCAATTTGACAGGTTTATGACCCTTTGTGATCTGAAGGGTCCCATGAGGCCTTGCACATCGTGGCACAATCTATAGTGATTGGCTGTTATAGGAGATTGTGTACTCGCGCAAACCTCCCATGAATCATTTCCCCTTATAACGTGCCCCTCTGATAGCATTGCCCCTCACACTATGTAGTCATCGGATATTTTGCCTTGTAGTTTTATCCCCCTTCCAAAATATCCTTAACACTAAAAAGTCCCTACATGCTGACCAATACTATACTTCCAATGACATATAGTCGGGTACATGAGGGCATGAGGACCCTGCTCTGGGGGGAGGAGGTAATGGGGGGGGGGGGTACATGAAGTGAGTCATACATGTAATAGGTGGTGGTGGGAGAGAACCATTGCCTATAACAGAGGTGGGGAAACTTTTTGCTGCCAAGGGCCTTTTGGTTATTTATAAAATTATTTGCGGGCCATACAAAATTACCAACTTAAACATGAGCCTGCTATATGTGGTCAAACATTTAATAAACTCACGCCCTGTCTCTCTCTTTCTCTCTATCTCTTTCCTGTGTCTCCCTCGCTCTCCCCATCTCTCTCTGTGCTCTGTCTGTCTCTTCCTCTCTCGTCTCTCTTCCTCTCTATCTCTTTTCTGTGTCTCTCTCTCTCTCCTGTGTCTCCCTCGCTCTCCCCATCTCTCTCTGTGCTATGTCTGTCTCTTCCTCTCTCGTCTCTCTTCCTCTCTATCTCTTTTCTGTGTCTCTCTCTCTCTCCTGTGTCTCCCTCGCTCTCCCCATCTCTCTCTGTGCTATGTCTGTCTCTTCCTCTCTCGTCTCTCTTCCTCTCTATCTCTTTTCTGTGTCTCTCTCTCTCCTGTGTCTCCCTCGCTCTCCCCATCTCTCTCTGTGCTATGTCTGTCTCTTCCTCTCTCGGCTCTCTTCCTCTCTATCTCTTTTCTGTGTCTCTCTCTCTCCTGTGTCTCCCTCGCTCTCCCCATCTCTCTCTGTGCTATGTCTGTCTCTTCCTCTCTCGGCTCTCTTCCTCTCTATCTCTTTTCTGTGTCTCTCTCTCTCCTGTGTCTCCCTCGCTCTCCCCATCTCTCTCTGTGCTATGTCTGTCTCTTCCTCTCTCGGCTCTCTTCCTCTCTATCTCTTTTCTGTGTCTCTCTCTCTCCTGTGTCTCCCTCGCTCTCCCCATCTCTCTCTGTGCTATGTCTGTCTCTTCCTCTCTCGTCTCTCTTCCTCTCTATCTCTTTTCTGTGTCTCTCTCTCTCCTGTGTCTCCCTCGCTCTCCCCATCTCTCTCTGTGCTATGTCTGTCTCTTCCTCTTTCGTCTCTCTTCCTCTCTATCTCTTTTCTGTGTCTCTCTCTCTCCTGTGTCTCCCTCGCTCTCTCCATCTCTCTCTGTGCCATGTCTGTCTCTCCCTCTTTCGTCTCTCCCTCATGCTCTCTCTTTCCTGTGACTGTCTCTCTCCTGCCTCTCTCTCTCCTGTGTGTGTCTCTCTTTCTGCTGTCTGTCTCTCCGTTGTTGTGTCGCTCTCTTTTTCCTGTGACTGTCTCTCTCTTTCTCTCTACCTCTGTCCTGTGTCTATCCCTCTCCTGTGTCTCCATCGCTCTCTTCATCTCTCTCTGTGCTATGTCTGTCTCTCCCTCTCTCGTCTCTCTCTCCTGCTCTCTCTTCCCTGTGACTGTCTTTCTCCTGCCTCTCTCTCTCTCCTGTGTGTGTCTCTCTTTCTGCTGTCTGTCTCCCCGTCGTTGTGTCGCTCTCTCTTTCCTGTGCTTGTCTCTCCCTTCCTCTCTATCTCTTTCCTGTGACTGTCTCTCCCTCTCTCTGTCCTGTCTCTCTCTCCTGTGTGTGTGTCTCTCTTTCTGCTGTCTGTCTCTCCGTCGTTGTGTCGCTCTCTCTTTCCTGTGCCTGTCTCTCCCTTCCTCTCTACCTCTTTCCTGTGACTGTCTCTCCCTCTCTCTGTCCTGTCTCTCTCTCCTGTGTGTGTGTCTCTCTTTCTGCTGTCTGTCTCCCCGTCGTTGTGTCGCTCTCTCTTTCCTGTGCCTGTCTCTCCCTTCCTCTCTATCTCTTTCCTGTGACTGTCTCTCCCTCTCTCTGTCCTGTCTCTCTCTCTCCTGTGTGTCTCTCTTTCTGCTGTCTGTCTCTCCGTCGTTGTGTCGCTCTCTCTTTCCTGTGCCTATCTCTTTCCTGTGACTGTCTATCCCTCTCTCTGTCCTGTCCCTCTCCTGTGTGTGTGTCTCTCTTTCTGCTGTCTGTCTCTCCATCGTTGTGTCGCTCTCTCTCTTTCTCAATGCTGTGGTAGAGAGCGCATGCGCACATCACCTAACAATGTCTGACACGTGCAGGGGTGGAAGGGCCAGACCAAATGATTATGAGGGCCTTATACGGCCCCCGGGCCTGATGTTCAACCTTGTTAAAAGATAATAGTGGAGTGAAGGAGACACAATGGGGTCTGCTTCCCTGTATAGGTGGCGTATGAATGACTGAAGACTTGGAGAGAGTCTAGTGAAGCGGGGTAGTGAATTCTAAGGATGCAAGCAAAAAATGTGATGGCGGCCCCCGTATTTAAACTGCTTTGGGTATATTTCCCCTTTAAGAATGGAGAAAGGGACAATAAACATTTTAAGATGTTGGGCCACATGTACTAAAGGGTGGAGAACTTTTGGCAATGTCAAATATTAGTATGTATGCCCCAAATGATCATATAGGAATGGGGAGGCTCTACCAGCATTAGTAGATATGGCCCCAGGGGTCTGGTTTCTTATAGAAAAAAAGAGAAAAAATCCTGGGAAACTTGTGATTTTAGACAAATGAAAAGGTATTGAATACTCTCATACTCGAACGCTTCCAATGGGAACTGCTCCTTCCCACGCTGCCTCGCTGCGTCATTTTATGAGAGGCGAATGAGTTAAACGAGGTGCAGAGAGATGACCTTGTACGTCGCTCAGCCCCCTCTCGCAGTCTGACGTCACAATGCAGAGAGTGACTCATCCATCTGCCCCTAATCATTGTATGCAAAGCAAGTCCTCACACACCTCCACAGGGTGGGAGACAAATCCACTGCCGCATCAGGGGGCTGACGACAGAGCAAGGCTGAATATCTCAGAGGGGGATCTGAGGGTGCAATCCAGAGTTCAGTGGCAGCCATGCTAGGCCTGCAAGGGTCAAGGGGACTGGGGAGCTATAACAATACACTTATCAAGCTTAATAATATTATTCCATGTGCAATATAACTAGACTAGAAGGATCTTTCCTGTTAGCTGCCCGTGTGCAGTGGCGGCCATCGGCCACTAGTTGAGGGGTCAGTGAATTTATTTCCAGTGTACAGCGTATAATTATTATTATTATTATTATTATTATTATTATTATCTTTATCTATATCGCGCCAACATATTCCGTAGAGCTGTACAGGGGTTAACACCTTGTAAAGAATGGAGGGCCCTGTTTTTGAGCATAAAATCAAATGTACATACAGCTTGTTTCCAAGGCTCGCAAACTTACAATCTAATGTGCCAGTACCTAACCCTAACACCCATAACCCTAATACCTAACCCTAACAGCCCTCACCCTAACCTAAACATCCCTCACCCTAACACTAAAGCATAAGAAATTCAGGGATCCCACAGCCGCGTCCCCTAGTGGTCGATGGCTGAATGCACGGGCAGCCAACAGGAAAGGTCCGACTAGAATTCACAGATAACTTCCAGCCATCTAACCCATCTGTACAGGGCGGTACTGACCCACTGATACACATTTGAACACATTTAAATAACTTACATAACTTACTTATATCTGCCAATTTCAGCCAACCTGTGACACATTAGGTCAAGCCACAAGTGATGCAGCAGAATTCAAGCCACTGAATCTGATTGGATGGCAGCATTTCAGGACTGAAACCCGTACATGCACTGTGAGCCTCGCAAAATCACGAAACTGAAAAGACATGAAAATAACAACAAATATGCCTCAAATTACCTTCCACACTCACACTAGCACAGTGGAGAGGCAGGGAGCCTGTGAGCGAGGTTGCAAGTTAATTTGATGCATATTTGCAGTTTTTTCATGATCTAAAATCCCCTAAGCAAGAATAAAAATGGCTGCCAAAAAACGCGAAACGTCGAAAATGAGGCCCAAGGACGTAAAACTAGCCCAAAGGACGTAAAAAATAGCTCTAAGCAGTAACACTTACCGAAAGCCAGTAACACTTAATCCAAGCCACTAACATTTAACCCAAGGCAGTAACATAACACTCTAGCGCCAGGCCTATAAACTACACAGGGGGAGAGGCTTGCAATGAGCGCCGAAGATACAGCATTCCCAACCTTAAAATTTTATTCCCGTCATTTTTGATGGGCAAGTAGCTAGTGTTATATATTAAGTAGTCATTAAATAAATGACAGGATTAAATATATATATATGTCTCTTCCCTCCCCCTTCCCCCCCCCCCTCTGTCTCTTTCCTCCCCCTCCCCTGTGTCTCTTCCCCCCTTCTACCTCCGCTGTGTCTATTTTCCCCCTCTGCCTCCCCTGTGACTCTTCCCCCCTCTCCTTCCCCTGTGACTCTTCCCCTCTCCCACCCCTCCTCTTTGTCTCTTCCCCCCTCTCCCTTTCCTGTGTCAAGATATCCAAGTGGGTGGTCCAGGTTGGTTAAATATTTGTTTACAAAACAAATTATCAAAAATATTTGTTGTGTATCAATGAGACGATGTATCACCTTACAGAAACAACATGCACTTAGCAGTATAAATATCTTAGAGGGACGAGGGAAGGATGTCAGTGGATATTGGTAAATACTGGCTATTTATTGGCTACCAAAGACTCAAATTTCCTAGCTCCTATTATATCTTTGAGCTATAGAAACATTTAGGTATATATCAGAACAAGAGGTCCCGCAATCAGCTTTTTGTGGGATGTAATACTTTCCAGAAAATGTGTTTGATATATGAAAACAAAGAATAAGATATAATATCTTAGAGCAAATCTTAGAATGGGTCACGTGGACATAAAGCATAAAATCTGGAGAAAAAGAAGTCAAAGAGCCGAAAGCCATAAAGTAGCTGATTGTTTTTCATTCACAAAAGTCTTTTATTGTGTAACCCCAAGTGATCATTATCTGAACGGGACTCGAGGAATTTTCTGAGTGGGTGGAATTTCTTCCTAGATGCTGCAAAGTAGAAATATGAATCTAGAAAAGTATTTTGGTATGTACCTTGGGAGGACTTTAAGGATCATGTTTTTGGGGCAGGATTTGTGCTGTGGAAGGTTGTATCACATATATAGTTGTCAGTGTATGTAACGTTTGCAATGTTGGTCACGCAGTTGCGCCCTTTCAAAGCGAGGGCGCAACCACAAGCCTCACGAAGCTAGGCGAGCCAGCGGCGCCGTCACACATGCGAGCCTCGCAAAGTGAGGTGAAGCAGCCACGCAGCACGTAGGCTGCAATGGGAGCCGAGGGCGCTCATTGCAGCCAGCGGCGCCGTCACACATGCGAGCCTAACAAAGCGAGGCGAAGCAGCCGTGCAGCACTTAGGCTGCAATGAGTGCCCGAAGGCGCTCATTGCAGCCAGCGGCGCCGTCACACATATGAGCCTTGCGAACCAGCGCAATTGCGTAACTCTAAAAACCCACCAAAACAAAAAAAAAATGTACAAAAAGTTATAACACACACACACATAGCACTGGGGGAGACACAGGAAGCCTGGGACCGAGGTTGCAAGCGAATTACACCCATATTTTGCGGTTTTCGTCACTCGAAAATCGCTTAAGCGAGGAAAAAAATGGCGGACAAAAATCGCAAAATTTGAAAACAAGGCTCAGCAACGCCAGACTCGTAAAACTTAGAAAATACACCACACTGAACACACTAACACATGCAATGGGCATATCTGCTCTTATCTGATGTAACAAGAATTGGCTATTTGCTTGAAGTGTTCGCATTTAGCAGTTGAATACGTCATGATTCCTGTTCAGTGCACTGTGATAGACAGATCTATACTGAAGTCCACCTTATCACTCACTGCATTGACTCACAGTTACGCCACATTACAATGTGAATATTGTAACAAAACAGCCACTAGTCTAATTTTTATCTTCAATTTTAATGTATATATTTACATATAGGTTTTACTGGTGAGGTCAGTATATGATAGGGTAATTGGTTATAGGGTCATGGGGTAATTCCGGACACATTATAACGTAGAATAAGTGTGCAAAACATCCGTGCAGTAATATTATATCACATATATAGTTGTCAGTGTGGCTAATGTTTGTGATGTTGGTCACGCTTTGCTAGCCCGATTGCGGCCCAAGCAGTTGAGGCATGCGCGACTTAAGCTGCAATGAGCAGGTGAGGCACGAGGGACTTACGACCCGTACGACTCAGGACTGAAACCCGTACATGCACTGTGAGCCTCGCAAAATTTCGACTTTAACGGCCGAACCACAAAACTGAAAAAAGACATGAAAATAACAACAAATATGCCTCAAATTAACTTCCACACTCACACTAGCACAGTGGAGAGGCAGGGAGCCTGTGAGTCAGGTTGCAAGTTCATTTGATGCATATTTGCAGTATTTTCATGATCGAAAATCGCCTAAGCGAGAATAAAAATGGCAGCCGAAAAACGCCCAAAACTTCGAAAATGAGGCCCATGGACGTAAAACTACGTTTTAGGTTGTAAAAAATAGCCCTAAGCAGTAACACTTACCGAAAGCAGCTAACATTTAACCCAAGGCAGTAACACAACACTCAAGCGCCAGGCCTATAAACTACACAGGGGGAGAGGCTTGCAATGAGCGCCGAAGGTACAGCATACCCCAACCTTAACATTTTATTCCCGTCATTTTTGACAGGCAAGTAGCTAGTGTTATATATTAAGTAGTCGTTTGCCCGTCATAAATGACAGGATAAAATATATATATGTCTCTTCCCTCCCCCTTTCCCCCCTCTGTCTCTTTCCCCCCCTCCCCGGTGTTGCTTCCCCCTTTCCACCTTCCATGTGACTCTTTCCCCCTCTCCCTCCTCTGTGTCTCTTCCCCCTCCACTTTGTCTCTTCCCCCTCTCTTTCCCCTCCCCTTTGTCTCTTCCCTATCTCCCTCTCCTGTATCTCATCCCCCCTCTCCCTTTCCTGTGTCTCCCCACCCCCGTCTCCCTCCCTTGTGTCTCTTTCCCCTTGTGTCTCTTTCCCCCTATCCCCTGTATCTCTTTACCCCTCATCCCTCCACTGTGTTCCTTTCCCCCTCTGGCTCTTTACCCATTTCCCCTCTGTCTCTTTACCCCCTCCTCCCACCCCTGTGTCTCTTTCCCCCTCTCTGTCCCTTTTCCCCTCCTGGCACCACACAGAGGCACTGCGGGATGTATGGAATTCCGCATAAATAATTTGTAAAGTGCGCATGCGCTCCCCTGGAGCATTACGCACAATTTACAAACTATCAGCCTATTAAATTGCGATTGGGCCAATTGAATATGGCTCTATTTAAGCACAGAGCATATATTTTTTAACCAAAGTTTCATGTTAGTGATCTTCTATCCAAAAGCAAAATCTTCACTAACTAAAAACTTCTGTAAAAAAAAAATGTGCTTATATAGAGCCCTATTCAATTTGCCGAATTGCAATTTAATAAGGCTGTATATTAGTGATATTTATACCTCTGAGGGCCAAAGAGGCACCGATGACATGATAGAAACCCTCACTTTTGATAAAGATAAGATGCAAAGGATTTTTCCAGAGAAATAAAATGGAGTTCTGGAACAGGATTTGGAACTGAAATGTAGGAACCTTTAGATTGTAAGTCTGCGAGTTTCAATCCTGCGCGGTGCTTTAGGGAAAGCGCTATGGACACTGGATTCCAAGCTCAAAGACAGGGCCCTCCATTTATTGCAATGTGTGAATCTTTAACTTGTCATTGCCTGTAACTTAACTTATGTATAGCGCTACGGAATATGTTGGCGTGTTACAAATAAACGATAATAATAATAATAGGAAATTCAGGGTTATTTGGGGTTACATTTCCCGGGCATGAGCGACTGAGCCAGGGCAGTGTTGGGGTTACATTCCCTGGGCATGAGTGACTGAGCCAGGGCAGTGTTGGGTTTTCATTCCCCGGGTATAAGTGACTGAGCCAGGGCAGTGTTGGGGTTACATTCCCCGGGCATGAGTGACTGAGCCAGGGCAGTGTTGGGGTTACATTCCCCGGGCATGAGTGACTGAGCCAGGGCAGTGTTGGGGTTGCATTCCCCGGGCATGAATGACTGAGCCAGGGCAGTGTTGGGGTTACATTCCCTGGGCATGAGTGACTGAGCCAGTGCAGTGTTGGGGTTACATTCCCCGGGCATGAGTGACTGAGCCAGGGCAGTGTTGGGGTTACATTCCCCAGGTATGAGTGACTGAGCCAGTGCAGTGTTGGCATTATATTCCCCGGGCATGAGTGACTGAGCCAGGGCAGTATTGGGGTTACATTCCCCGGGCATGAGTGACTGAGCCAGTGCAGTGTTGGGGTACATTGCCCGGGTATGAGTGACTGAGCCAGGGCAGTGTTGAGGTACATTCCCTGGGCATGAGTGACTAAGTCAGGGCAGTGTTGGGGTTACATTCCCTGGGCATGAGTGACTGAGCCAGGGCAGTGTTGGGGTGACATTCCCCGGGCATGAGTGACTGAGCCAGTGCAGTGTTGGGGTTACATTCCCCGGGCATGAGTGACTAAGCCAGGGCAGTGTTGGCGTTACATTCCCCGAGCATGAGTGACTGAGCTAGGGCAGTGTTGGGGTTACATTCCCTGGGCATTAGTGACTGAGCCAGGGCAGTGTTGGGGTTACATTCCCCGGGCATGAGTGACTGAGCCAGGGAAATGTTGGGGTTACATTCCCCGGGCATGAGTGACTGAGCCAGGGCAGTGTTGGGGTTACATTCCCCGGGCATGAGTGACTGACCCAGGGCAGTGTTGGGGTTACATTCCCTGGGCATGAGTGACTGAGCCAGTGCAGTGTTGGCATTATATTCCCCGGGCATGAGTGACCGAGCCAGGGCAGTATTGGGGTTACATTCCCCGGGCATGAGTGACTGAGCCAGTGCAGTGTTGGGGTACATTGCACGGGTATGAGTGACTGAGCCAGGGCAGTGTTGAGGTACATTCCCTGGGCATGAGTGACTGAGCCAGGGCAGTGTTGGGGTGACATTCCCTGGGCATGAGTGACTGAGCCAGTGCAGTGTTGGGGTTACATTCCCCGGGCGTGAGTGACTAAGCCAGGGCAGTGTTGGCGTTACATTCCCCGGGCATGAGTGACTGAGCCAGGGCAGTGTTGGGTGTTACATTCCCTGGGCATGAGTGACTGAGCCAGGGCAGTGTTGGGGTTACATTCCCTGGGCATGAGTGACTGAGCCAGGGCAGTGTTGGGGTTACATTCCCCGGGCATGAGTGACTGAGCCAGGGCAGTGTTGGGGTTACATTCCCCGGGCATGAGTGACTGAGCCAGGACAGTGTTGGGGTTACATTCCCTGGGCATGAGTGACTGAGCCAGGGCAGTGTTGGGGTTACATTCCCTGGTCATGAGTGACTGAGCCAGGGCAGTGTTGGGGTTACATTCCTTGGGCATGAGTGACTGATCCAGGGCAGTGTTGGGGTTACATTCCCCGGGCATGAGTGACTGAGCCAGGGCAGTGTTGGGGTACATTGCCCGGACATGAGTGACTGAGCCAGGGCAGTGTTGGGGTTACATTCCCGGGCATGAGTGACTGAGCCAGGGCAGTGTTGGGGTTACATTCCCGGGCATGAGTGACTGAGCCAGGGCAGTGTTGAGGTACATTCCCCGGGCATGAGTGACTGAGCCAGGGCAGTGTTGAGGTACATTCCCCGGGCATGAGTGACTGAGCCAGGGCAGTGTTGAGGTACATTCCCCGGGCATGAGTGACTGAGCCAGGGCAGTGTTTGCAGTTACATTCTCAGGGTTTAGCACCCTCCAGCCAATTGTACCTGTGTGTAAGTGAGGAGTGAAAGCTGCTGCTGCTAGAACAGCCCTCACTGGCAAATATACTTAGCAGAGCATCACATGTGCAGCTAATCTAGGCCTCTTTTCTATGTAATGCTCAAGCAACCAGAAACTACAATAATCTAGCGTCTACCAAACCCCATGAGTGCCGGATAACTGAGAGTCTACTGTATATATATATATATATATATATATGTATATATATATATATATATATATACACACAATGTATCCATCATTCTGACACCTGTCACTTCTGCTAAGTACTCAGTGATTTTACTGCAAAGTAAAGAGACCAACGTTGTTTGCGCACAGAGCCCCCTCTGTGCAGGTCTGACCCCCCCCCCCCCGCCCCTCCGCCAGTTGGCTGGCACACAATGGGAACATTTATAACCCTCCACTGTGGGATCACATTGTGGTAACAGTTGCACTTTACTGATAATCGCTGCAGTCCTTTAACCCTTTCAGTCAATGCACTGGCAGCAATAAAACCTGGAGAGGGGGGCACAGGATCTGGTCATGGGACGGCAGCTGCTCCTGACCTTGATCCCTAAATAGCCAGACTGGTACAGACTGGAGCTGCGGATGTCATTACTGCTCTGGGGCACTGAAGATGCTGCTGAACAGGAACCTGACTGTCTGGGGAATATCTGTGCATGGACAGTGATGACCTTGGGAAGGTCACATTGGGGTCACACTGTATCAGGTGGGGTAAAAAGGTGGAGTTAGTAGCCCCTATTCCTATGTAACACGTCCAAGCCTGGGGTACAGTTTGCTCTATCTGATACATTCACTGAATAGGAAATAGAAATATATCAGTGACCCCCATACGGCAGGGGGTGACTAATAACTGCAACCCTCATTCCTTAATATAAAGTAATACAATAATGGAGCTCCCAGCACAGCATGGGATAAGTAATTAAATGAACTGTCTTATTGTTTAGAACTGGTCCACCCATCTGTCTTGTGTACGGGGGGACTGGGGGGGCTTTCAAATCATTCCGATTATTAGGGTCACCTTTACTTATTTGCTAAATGTACAGCTTTCTCTTGACATCTGGTAACTAAACAAAAAAAAATCCCCTTCATTAATGATGTCATGGGCCATTTCTTAATAATACCCACAGGGGCTCCAAAAAATCTGCTCACTCTCAAGGATCTTAATCACTTAAAGGGATCAATACATTGCATTAGTGTTTGCAGCGCCAGCGCCAATGTGTGTGGGCTTGTTTGGTTGTTGGCGTCAGAGCTCAGGGATATATATATATATATATATATATATATATATATATATATATATACACATACACACTCTTCATATAGATGTATATATGGCACTATATATATATATATATATATATATATATATATATACACATACATATACTCTTCCTATAGATATCTCTATGGCCTTGTACACACACACATTATATATATATATATATATTTATATATACATTTTACACTTGGGAAATGCAATAATGAGGTATTCTAAAGACTGAGCTACATGGTAGATAGAATAGGCACCCTAGATGGGCATATTGCTTTGCATATGCTGTTCTATTTTCTCTTAACAATGAATAAATGGATTCTGTGCCGTGAACTCCATCACAAAGGTGGTTCAGCCCCCTCTCGGGGGGAGGGACAGCATCGTTACTCTCCAGCCATATATAGCCAGGTCCCAGTGTTTATCCCAGGCTGCGAGTACTGTAGGATTAGGGGCTGTGAGTGCGTCAGGAGGGATCCCAACCGTGAATGGAGCGCTCTGTATGCAGTGCGTGTGTGTGCGCTTTTGGACGTAAGCAGCTCTGACACACATCTGCAGAGCCAACACGGAACCGGGATGATGATGATGATAATAATAATAATAATAATAATAATACGTCTTTCTCCCAGACGGAAGCACACGCACTGCATGTATGTAGCATGTGCACACATTTCACTGTGACATCATTCCTTAACTGAGCCGTTTATCATAGCGATATTTTATAATAATGTTTCATAAATATCGAAATATACGGTGCACTTTGGGCCATGTGTACTAAATGGTGAAGTAATGGTACTGTCTTGGGGAATCTCTTCATTCCTATACTATACAATGGTGCATGATCCAAGATCTGATATCCAGTCCTTCACCTGTAGTATATATGTCCCAGCGTGTCCTTATACATACATGTGTCATACATTCAGTGTTAAACCAGAGCAAGATTTCTGCTCATGTATGCAACGTCTCATGTCACAGAACATACATGTAAACCTGAAGCAGGCTATAACACAGGCCCATGTAATGGAAATAAATTAACCATTCTGCGATAGTCTGCAGTGCTTTATTACACATGTATTATATTACTTTAGGATAGCGCTATGGGAAATGTTGGTGCTTTACAAATAACGAGCAATAATAATAATAATATACAGAATATATATAGATATTTTGGAACATACCTGTGCTCTTTTCTTTCGGCGTTGTTGGAATACTTCGCATTTTTTTTTATACAGATTTTTTTCCGCAGCAAATAAAAAATATATTTATTTATTTGATTTTTTTTTTGTTGAATTTATTCAGTCTTAAAAAAATAAGAGGGAAAAAAAGATCAAGGGAACCACGGGGCGACCGGGAGGGGGTTCAGAAGCAATCCACAAAGCACTTGAAGGTGAGTCTGAAGAACCGCATTGAGAAGGTTTGGAACTTGGGAATGAACGGTCAGCGAGTGGTCAGCTGCAGGGAGAGCTGGTTCACGGATGGAATGGGAGGCTTTGTGTGGCAGCGTCCTCCATCACCCTGAGACTCACAAGCTCTGAGCCTTCTGTCTCCAAATAAAGAATGGAATAGAGAGGAAAAAAATCCCTCAGCTCTCCTCTCCCTCCCAGCCAGAGCTGATTGGACCGAGGCGTCTGCTAACACTGCAGCATCACCATGTACCTGCCCAGCATCCCTCTGCAAGATGCAGTCAGGGCTCATTCACCCGGAAAATGCACCAGGGGGTGTGCAGAAGAGCTCGCCCCACGGGCGTAATAACGACGAGCATCGGGGAACGAAAAACAGATATTATACCAATGTTTATTTATGGAATATGTTGGCACGTTACAAATACATGATAATAATAAATAAAGGACAATAATAACAAAAGAATAACAACAGATAAAGGATGATGATATATAATTGATAATAATAGAGAATAATAACAAATAAGGGATAAGAAGTCAAGTGGCCGGAGAGGAACGCAAGTTATTAAATACTGATGCAGTATTTTTAGTATTACCACAATTTATTAATAATATGTACACATGATAAATACGTACTGCTCGGTATACACCAGGACTATACTCCGATACTATACACCAGGACTATACACTAATACTATACACTAATATAATACACTGATTCTATACACTGATACTATACACCAGGACTATACACTGATACTATACACCAGGAGTATACACTAATACTATACACTAATATAATACACTAATACTATACACTAATATAATACACTGATACTATACACCAGGACTATACACTAATACTATACACTAATATAATACACTAATACTATACACTAATATAATACACTGATACTATACACCAGGACTATACACTAATACTATACACTAATATAATACACTGATTCTATACACTGATACTATACACCAGGACTATACACTGATACTATACACCAGGAGTATACACTAATACTATACACTAATATAATACACTGATTCTATACACTGATACTATACACCAGGACTATACACTGATACTATACACCAGGAGTATACACTAATACTATACACTAATACCGGTATTATACACTGATACTATACACCAGGACTATACACTAATATAATACACTGATTCTATACACTGATACTATACACCAGGACTATACACTAATACTATACACTAATACCGGTATTATACACTGATACTATACACCAGGACTATACACCGATACTATACACCGATTCTATACACCATTACTATACACCGATACTATACACCATTACTATACACTGATACTATACACCAGGACTATACACTGATACTATACACCAGGAGTATACACTAATACTATACACTAATACCGGTATTATACACTGATACTATACACCAGGAGTATACACTAATACTATACACTAATACCGGTATTATACACTGATACTATACACCAGGACTATACACTAATATAATACACTGATTCTATACACTGATACTATACACCAGGACTATACACTAATACTATACACTAATACCGGTATTATACACTGATACTATACACCAGGACTATACACCGATACTATACACCGATTCTATACACCATTACTATACACCGATACTATACACTAATACTATACACTGATATTATACACCAATTTTATACACCGATACTATACACCAGGACTGTACACTAATACTATACACCAGGACTGTACATTAATACTATACACTGATACTCTACACCAGGACTATATACTAATACTATACACTGATACTATACACCAACTCTATACACCGATACTATACACCAGGACTATACACTGATACTCTACACCAGGACTATACACGGATACTATAAACCAGGACTATACACTGATACTCTACACCAGGACTATATACTAATACTATACACTGATACTATACACCGATACTATACACCAACTCTATACACCGATACTATACACTGATACTATACACCAGGACTATACACTGATACTCTACACCAGGACTATACACGGATACTATACACTGATACTAAACACCAGGACTTTATACTAATACTATACACTGATACTATACACCAGGACTATACACTGATACTCTACACCAGGACTATATACTAATACTATACACTGATACTATACACCGATACTATACACTGATACTCTACACCAGTACTATACACGGATACTATACACCAGGACTATACACCGATACTATACACTGATACTCTACACCAGGACTATATACTAATACTATACACTGATACTATACACCGATACTATACACTAATACTATACACCGATACTATACACTGATACTATACACCGATACTATTCACTAATACTATACACCGATACTATACACCAGTACTATACACTGATACTCTACACCAGGACTATATACTATTACTATACACCGATACTATACACCGATACTATACACTAATACTATACACCGATACTATACACGGATACTATACACCAGGACTATACACGGATACTATACACTGATACTCTACACCAGGACTATACACTAATACTATACACTGATACTATACACCGATACTATACACTAATACTATACACTGATACTATACACCGATACTATACACTGATACTCTACACCAGGACTATATACTATTACTATACACCAGGACTATATACTATTACTATACACCGATACTATACACCGATACTATACACTAATACTATACACCGATACTATACACGGATACTATACACCAGGACTATACACGGATACTCTACACCAGGAGTATACACTAATACTATACACTAATATAATACACTGATACTATACACTGATACTATACACCGATACTATACACCGATACTATACACCAGGACTATACACTAATACTATACACTGATACTATACACCGATACTATACACTAATACTATACACCGATACTATACACTGATACTCTACACCAGGACTATACACGGATACTATACACCAGCACTATACACCGATACTATACACGGATACTCTACACCAGGACTATACACGGATACTATACACCAGCACGATACACCGATACTATACACTGATACTCTACAACAGGACTATATACTAATACTATACACTGATACTATACACCGATACTATACACTGATACTATACACCGATACTCTACCCCAGGACTATACAGTGATACTATACACCAGGACTATATACTAATACTATACACAGATACTATACACCACCTATATACACCGATACTATACACCAGGACTATACACTGATACTATACACTGATAGTATACACCGATACTCTACACCAGGACTATACACTGATACTATACACCAGGACTATACACGGATACTATACACTGACACTATACACCAGGACTATACACTGATAGTATACACCGATACTCTATACCAGGACTATACACTAATACTATACACCAGGACTATACACTGATACTCTACACCAGGACTATACACTAATACTATACACTGATACTATACACCAGGACTATATACTAATACTATACACTGATACTATACACCGATATTATACACCAACTCTATACACCAATACTATACACTGATTCTATACAACGATACTATACACCTGGATTATACACTAATACTATACACTGATACTATAAACCAGGACTATACACTAATACTATACACTAATACTATACACCAATACTATACACCAATACAATACACCAATACTATACACCGATTCTATACACTGATTCTATACACCGATTCTATACCCTGATTCTATACACTATACAATACACCAGGACTATACACTAATAATATACACTAATATTATACACCAGGACTATACACTAATACTATACACCAATACTATACACCAATACTATACACCAATACTATACACCAATACTATACACCAGTACTCTACACCAGGACTATACACTAATACTATACACTGATACTATACACTGATACTATACCCCAGGACTATACCCCAGGACTATACACCAATACTATACACCAGGACTTTACACCAGGACTTTACACCAATACTATACACCGATACTATACACTGATACTATACACCAGGACTATACACCAGGAGTTTACACCTGGAGTTTACACCAGGACTATAAACCATTACTATACACCATTACTATACACTGATACTATACACCAGGACTATACACCAGGAATTTACACCATTACTATACACCGATACTATACACCGATACTATACACCAGAACTATACACTGATACTATACACCAGGACTATACACCAGGACTATACACCAGGACTATACACCATTACTATACACCATTACTATACACCGAGACTATACACAGATACTATTAACCAGGACTTTACACCAGGACTATATACCGATACTTTACACCAGGCGCTCCATTCATTTCGAGACTAGCAACTCAATCTCAGACGGCCGCATGTCTGTGGGTGTGTTGCGGACTCCCGTTCGTCTCCCATTGCGATGCTATGCAACTGCTCAAGGCCGCATGTTACTGGCCCAAAGCCAAAATCGTAAACCATGCACTGGTTTGGAGCAGTTCAGGGCGGGAATATGATCAATTAAGCAAGCCCGTAACCGCACATATCAAATTGCTTGCGACCTCACTTACGGGCTCCAGGACTTTACGCCAGTACTTTACACCAGGACTATACACTGATACTTTACACCAGGACTGTACACATATACTATACACCAGGACTGTACACTGATACTATATATCAGGAGTTTACACCAGGAATATACACCAATACTATACACCAAGACTCTACACTGATACTATACACTAGGACTATACACTGATACTATACACCAGGACTGTACACTGATACTATACACCAGGAGTTTACACCAGGACTATACACCCATACTATACACCAGGACTCTACACTGATACTATACAATAGGACTATACACCCATACTATACACCAGGACTCTACACTGATACTATACACCAGGACTTTACGCCAGTACTTTACGCCAGGACTTTACGCCAGGACTTTACGCCAGGACTTTACACTAGGACTTTACACCAGGACTATACACCAGGACTATACACCAGGACTGTACACCAATAGTATACTCCAGAACGATACACCAGTACTATACATCAGGACTTTACAATAGGACTATACACCAGGACTATACATCAGGACTTTACACCAGTACTATACATCAGGACTATACACCAGTACTATACATCAGTACTATACATCAGGACTATACACTAGGACTATACACCAGGACTTTACACTAGGACTATACATCAGTACTATACTCCAGGAGTTTACACCAGGACTATACACCAGTACCATACACCAGGACTATACACCAGTACTATACACTAGGATTTTAAGCCAGTACTATACAGTGATATTTGGCAATACTATATACTAATACACCAATACTATACACCAGTACTATACACCAATACTATACACCAGGACTATACACCAGTACAATACACCAGTACTATACTCCAGGACTATACTCCAGGACTATACTCCAGGACTATACTCCAGGACTATACACCAGTACTATACACCAGTACTATACTCCAGGACTATACTCCAGGACTATACACCAGTACTATACACCAGTACTATACTCCAGGACTATACTCCAGGACCATACACCAGAACTTTACACTAGGACTATACACCAGGACTATACACCAATACTATACACCAGGACTATACACCAGTACAATACACCAGAACTTTACACCAGAACTATACACCAGGACTATACACCAGTACTATACACCAGGACTATACACCAGGACTATACACCAGTACTATACTCCAGGACTATACTCCAGGACCATACACCAGAACTTTAAACTAGGACTATACACCAGGACTATACACCAGGACTATACTCCAGGACTATACACCAGGACTATACACCAGTACTATACACCAGGACTATACACCAGAACTTTACACTAGGACTATACACCAGGACTATACACCAGTACTATACACCAGGATTATACACCAGTACAATACACCAGTATTATACTCCAGGACTATACTCCAGGACCACACACCAGAACTTTACACTAGGACTATACACCAGGACTATACACCAGGACTATACACCAGAACTTTACACTAGGACTATACACCAGGACTATACACCAGTACTATACTCCAGGACTATACTCCAGGACTATACACCAGGACTATACACCAGAACTTTACACTAGGACTATACACCAGGACTATACACCAGTACTATACACCAGAACTTTACACTAGGACTATACACCAGGACTATACACCAGAACTTTACACTAGGACTATACACCAGGACTATACACCAGTACTATACTCCAGAACTTTACACTAGGACTATACACCAGGACTATACACCAGGACTATACACCAGAACTTTACACTAGGACTATACACCAGGACTATACACCAGTACTATACTCCAGGACTATACACCAGGACTATACACCAGTACTATACACCAGAACTTTACACTAGGACTATACACCAGAACTTTACACTAGGACTATACACCAGGACTATACACCAGTACTATACACCAGAACTTTACACTAGGACTATACACCAGGACTATACACCAGAACTTTACACTAGGACTATACACCAGGACTATACTCCAGAACTTTACACTAGGACTATACTCCAGGACTATACACCAGGACTATACACCAGAACTTTACACTAGGACTATACTCCAGGACTATACACCAGGACTATACACCAGAACTTTACACTAGGACTATACACCAGGACTATACACCAGTACTATACACCAGGACTATACACCCGAACTTTACACCAGGACTATACACCAGTACAATACACCAGTACTATACTCCAGGACTATACACCAGAACTTTACACTAGGACTATACACCAGTACAATACACCAGTACTATACTCCAGGACTATACACCAGAACTTTACACTAGGACTATACACCAGGACTATACACCAGTACTATACACCAGGACTATACACCAGAACTTTACACTAGGACTATACACCAGGACTATACACCAGTACTATACACCAGGACTATACACCAGAACTTTACACTAGGACTATACACCAGTACAATACACCAGTACTATACTCCAGGACTATACACCAGGACTATACACCAGAACTTTACACTAGGACTATACGCCAGGACTATACACCAGTACTATACTCCAGGACTATACACCAGAACTTTACACTAGGACTATACACCAGGACTATACACCAGTACTATACACCAGGACTATACACCAGTACAATACACCAGAACTTTACACCAGGACTATACGCCAGGACTATACACCAGGACTATACACCAGAACTTTACACTAGGACTATACACCAGGACTATACTCCAGGACTATACACCAGGACTATACACCAGAACTTTACACTAGGACTATACACCAGGACTATACACCAGTACTATACACCAGGACTATACACCAGTACAATACACCAGAACTTTACACCAGGACTATACACCAGTACAATACACCAGTACTATACTCCAGGACTATACTCCAGGACTCTACTCCAGGACCATACACCAGAACTTTACACTAGGACTATACACCAGGACTATACACCAGTACTATACACCAGAACTTTACACTAGGACTATACGCCAGGACTATACACCAGTACTATACTCCAGGACTATACACCAATACTATGCTCCAGGACTATACACCAGAACTTTACACTAGGACTATACACCAGGACTATACACCAGTACTATACACCAGAACTTTACACCAGAACTATACACCAGTACTATACTCCAGGACTATACACCAGGACTATACACCAGAACTTTACACTAGGACTATACACCAGGACTATACACCAGTACTATACTCCAGGACTATACACCAGTACAATACACCAGAACTTTACACCAGAACTATACACCAGTACTATACTCCAGGACTATACACCAGGACTATACACCAGAACTTTACACTAGGACTATACACCAGGACTATACACCAGTACTATACTCCAGGACTATACACCAGAACTTTACACTAGGACTATACACCAGGACTATACACCAGTACTATACTCCAGGACTATACACCAGAACTTTACACTAGGACTATACACCAGGACTATACACCAGTACTATACTCCAGGACTATACACCAGAACTTTACACTAGGACTATACACCAGGACTATACACCAGTACTATACACCAGGACTATAAACCAGAACTTTACACTAGGACTATACACCAGGACTATACACCAGTACTATACTCCAGGACTATACACCAGTACAATACACCAGAACTTTACACTAGGACTATACACCAGGACTATACACCAGTACTATACTCCAGGACTATACACCAGAACTTTACACTAGGACTATACACCAGGACTATACACCAGTACTATACACCAGGACTATAAACCAGAACTTTACACTAGGACTATACACCAGGACTATACACCAGTACTATACTCCAGGACTATACACCAGGACTATACTCCAGGACTATACACCAGAACTTTACACTAGGACTATACACCAGGACTATACACCAGTACTATACTCCAGGACTATACACCAGTACTATACTCCAGGACTATACACCAGAACTTTACACTAGGACTATACACCAGGACTATACACCAGTACTATACACCAGGACTATAAACCAGAACTTTACACTAGGACTATACACCAGGACTATACACCAGTACTATACTCCAGGACTATACACCAGGACTATACACCAGTACTAAACACCAAGAGTTTAAACCAGGTCTATACACCAATAGTATACTCCAGGACTATACACTAGGATTATACACCAGGACTATACACCAGTACTATACTCCAGGACTATACACCAGAACTTTACACTAGGACTATGCACCAGTACTATACACCAGTACTATACACCAGTACTATACACCAGGACTATACACCAGTACTATACACCAGTACTAAACACCAAGAGTTTACACCAGGTCTATACACCAATAGTATACTCCAGAACTATACACCAGAACTTTACACTAGGACTATACACCAGGACTATACATCAGAACTTTACACTAGGACTATACACCAGGACTATACACCAGTACTATACTCCAGGACTATACACCAGAACTTTACACTAGGACTATACACCAGGACTATACACCAGTACTATACTCCAGGACTATACACCAGAACTTTACACTAGGACTATACACCAGGACTATATGAGAAAGGAGAGAGAGATGAAGGAAGATAGAGCGGGAGAGAGAGAGAGAGAGAGAGAAGGGAGAAGGAGAGAGAGACGAGAGAGGGAGAAGGGGGAGAAATGGAGAGAGACAGAAGGGAGGAGAGGAAGAAGGGAATGACAGAAGTTAAAAGGAAAGGGGGAGAAGGAGAGGGAGAAAGAGAAAGGGAGTAGTAGAGAGAGGGAGAAGGGAGAGAGAGAAGTAGAGAGAGGAAAAAGAGAGAAGGGAAAAGGAAAGATAGGAACAAGGGACAAGGGAGAGAGAATGAAAAGAGAGGCAGAAGTAGCAAGAGGGAGAGCAAGGGTGAAGGAGAGACAGAAGAGAGGGAAAGGGGAGAGGAAGAGGGAGTAGGGAGATGATAATGAGAGAGAGGGAAGAGGGAGAAGGGTGCGAGAGAAGCAGAGAGAGGGAGAAAGAGAGAGAGAGAGGAAAAAGGGACACGGGAGAGAAAGAAGGGAGAGGGATAAGTAGCAAGAGGGAGAGGAAGGGAGAAGAGAGGTTATAGGGAAAAGGAAGAGGGAGAAGGGACGAAAAAAAAAGAGGGATATATATATATATATACTGTATAGGAACTTTTTCATATTTTTTCAAACTATAGTCCGGCCCCCAACAGTGTCTGAGGGACAGTGAACTGGCCCCCTGTTTAAAAAGTTTGAGGACCCCTGCTGTATAGGATGTCACTGGAAAGTGGAGAGTGCACATCCTGGAGCTTTGTTGCAGGCAGGGGAGCATTTCGCATGGAGAAAGTGAAAGAAGGGGAGATACTATGGAAAAGGGCTTTGGTGGGGAGCAGCTACGATTAATAATATTATTACCATTTATTTGTAACACGCCAACATAATCCGTAGCGCTATACAGGGGTTAAGTACAAAACAAAACATTTTTTATCACATTGCACAAGAATGGATGGCCCTGTTATTGAGTTTAAAATCAAACATACATAGTTTCCCTAAAGCACCAAAAAATGTAAAACTTGCAAACTTACAGTCTAAATGGTAGGGGTGAGATAAAGTGGTGATATATGCATTCTACATATCAAGGCTGAAGGTGTTCAGCTTCTTTAAACAGATTGATTTTTAGTGAGGTTTTGAACGTTTTGAGGCAGGAGGATAGTCTAGTGGAGCGAAACAAGGAATTCCAAAGAATAGGGGCAGAACAAAAAAAGTCCTGGAGATGGGAGTGAGAGGAGGTGATAAGGGAGAAGGATAAAAGAAGGTTGTTAGCCGAGCAAAGAGGGCGGTTGGGAGAGTATTTTGAGATGAGGGTGTATTGTTGTTGAGAGCTTTATATGTTTGAGTAAAAATGTTGAATTTTATTCTGGAGGCTGACACAGAGGTGCTGCAGACACTGAGCGTTGAGTGTGGAAGATGAGTCTAACAGATGCATTCAGTATGGATTGGCGTGGAGACAGGTGATGGGGAGGCCAGCAAGGAGCGGGTTGCAGTAGTCGCTGTGAGAGAATGAATTATAATTTTAGCTGTGTCTTGTGTCAGATAGTGACGGATTTTGGAGATGTTTTTTAGGGTAAAATGACAAGATTTTGGAATTGATTGTATATGAGGAATGAAAGAGAGGGCATGGTCCAGTAGAACCCCAAGGCAACGAGCCTGGGAAGTAGGAGTGATGATGGCATTGTCAACAGAGAGTGAAAAGTGAGGAGTAGAGGCAGAGGAAGAGGGTGGTAAGATTATGAGCTCAGTCTTTGACATGTTGAGCTTGAGTTGATGGTCGGACATCCAGGAGGATATGCTAGAGAGGCAACTTTAGCTAGAAGAGAGGAGGGAAGTTCTGGTGCTGAGAGGTAGATTTGGGTGTCATCTGCATAGAGATGATAGTGAAATCCAAAATAGTTTATTAGGGTACCAAGGGAGGATGTATAGATGGAGAAAAGGAGGGGGTCTAGAACTGAACCTTGTGGTATGCAACGGTCAGAGAGCGAGGCAAAGAAGGAGACACTAAAAGTTTGATTTTCAAAATAAGATGTGAACCATGAGAGAGCAGGGTCACAGATGCCAAAAGAGTGTAGAATTTGAATGAGAAGAGGGTGGCCAACTGTGTCAAAAGCGGCAGAGAGATCGAGTAGAAAAATAATGGAAAAATTACCCATTGACTTTTGTGAGAGCTGTCTCTGTGGAGTGTGGGGGCCGGAAGCCGGAGTGGAAGGGGTCAAGGAGGGAGTTGGATGAGATAAACTGATTAAGGGGATTGTAAACAACAAGCTCAAGAAGTTTAGAAACAAGGGGAAGTAAAGAAATAGAGGGTAGTAAGATGCAGAAGCTGGATCAGAAGTGGGTTTCTTAAGAATAGGTGTAATTATTATGTTTTAAGGCTGATGGGAACTTGCTAGTTGTAAGGGAAAGGTTGAATAGATGTGTGATAGCTGGGATAAGTGTGATAGAGAGGGGAAGGATCAGCTGTGACGGAATATGGTCATGAGGACAAGTTGTAAGATGAGAGATTGATACAAGACTAGCGACTTCATCCTTGGTTACAGGGTCAAAGGAGTTCATGATGGATAGGGGAAGGGTGCTATCAGTTAATTGAGGGGATGATGAGGTAGGACCATGTTGAGTGGGGAGTTCATTATGGATAGTTTCAATTTCGTCTTGAAAGTGGCTAGCAAAGTCTTCCAAGGTGAGATAGGAAGTGGCAGTAGGTGGTGGAGGGACGAGAAGTGCGAGATTTCCTCCATGAACATTCTGCAGAAGAAGAACATCTCTGGATGTTGCATGTTTGTGTAGTGTACCATGGTTGTAGTTGAGAGCGAGGGTATCTGCGAGTGGTTATGGGGGCAAAAGTGTCAAGGGTGGAGGTTAAAGTCAAATTGTATTTTGTGATGGCAATGTCATGGGAAGTGAGGGTGGTGAGGGAAATGAGAAGGGGGTGTAGCACATTGGAAAGATATTGTGGGTCGAGTGTTTGCAGATTTCTGTGGGTTCTGTTGGCCGTGGGAGAGGTAGGAAGAGAGTGGGAGGGGTGTAGGTTAAGAGATGATGGTCAGAAAGAGGGAGTGGAGAGATAAGAGTTTGAATATATTGCAGTGATTGGTAAAGATGAGGTCAACAGAGTGTCCATCACAGTGAGTTTGGGATTCACTGCCCCTCTCACAAACAATACATTGTATCATGTAGACTAGATTCATGCACACCATCCAATGTAGCCTACATGATACAATGTAATTTCTGTGAGAGGGGCTGTTACATTGGGGAAACCAGCCAGAAACTGATTAATCTCCACACAAAAAAGCATGATGATGACACTTACTGTACCCCAGTGGGACACCACTTTTCACAAAATAACAACTCCATACAAAACCTGAAAATAAAAATACTCAGAGGTCATTTTAAAAGCACACAAGAAAAAAAGGCCTTTGAAATGAAAATGATAACACACTTTAATACGAAAAACACAGGTCTTAATGTTAACAGGGAATTCCTGTCACATTATCTAGAATTATTTCAATTTTACATCACGGATATGATTTGTGTTGTTTTTTTTTTCTTTCTGTGGTTTATTTCTGGGCTATCCCTGTGTCTCCTTACAGTTTTATGGAACCTCAAACTCTCAAGATGTACAAATATTTACGACCCTGTTTATTTACTTTGACCTACACTAATACAGACCTGTGCACAGCCCAACGAACAGAACATTTTTTTTTAACTGTTATTTGTGTTTCAATGGGAATATATCAGAAATGCTTCAGACTTGAAAAAGAGAGGGACGCTCTCGAAAGCTATGAATATGTTTGTACAATACTCTGATTATTATATATATATATGTATATATATATATATACAGTGGATATAAAAAGTCTACACATCCCTGTTAAAATGTCAGGTTTCTGTACTGGAAAAAAATGAGACAACGATAAATCATTTCAGAACTTTTTCCACCTTTAATATGACCTATAAACTGTACAACTCAATTGAAAAACAAACTGAAATCTTTTAGGTTGAGGGAAGAAAAATACAAATAATGTGGTTGCATAAGTCTGCACACCCTCTTATAACTGGGGATGTAGCTGTGTTCAGAATTAAGCAATCACATTTCAAATTGTATTAAATAGGAGTCAGCATACACCTGCCATCATTTAAAGTGCCTCTGATTAACCCCAAATAAAGTTCAGCTGCTTTAGTTGGTCTTTCCTGAAATTTTCTTAGTCACATCCCACAGCAAAAGCCATGGTCCACAGAGAGCTTCCAAATCATCAGAGGGATCTCATTGTTAAAAGGTATCAGTCAGGAGAAGGGTACAAAAGAATTTCCAAGGCACTAGATATACCATGGAACACAGTGAAGACAGTCATCATCAAGTGGAGAAAATTACCAAGTGACATTACCAAGAACTGGAGCTCCCTCCAAAATTGAAGAAAATACGAGAAGAAAACTGGTCTGGGAGGCTACCAAGAGGCCTACAGCAACATTAAAGGAGCTGCAGGGATATCTGGCAAGTACTGGCTGTGTGGTACATGTGACAACAATCTCCTGTATTCTTCATATATCTGGGCTATGGGGTAGAGTGGCAAGACGAAAGCCTTTTCTTACAAAGAAAAACATCCAAGCCAGACTACATTTTGCAAAAACACATTTGAAGTCTCCCAAAAGCATGTGGGAAATGGTGTTATGGTCTGATGAAACCAAGGTTGAACTTTTTGGCCATAATTCTAAACGATATGTTTGGCGCAAAAACAACACTGCACATCACCAAAAGAACACAATACCCACAGTGAAGCATGGTGGTGGCAGCATCATGCTTTGGGGCTGTTTTTCTTCAGCTGGAACTGGGGCCTTAGTTAAGATAGAGGGAATTATGAACAGTTCCAAATACCAGTCAATATTGGCACAAAACCTTCAGGCTTTTGCTAGAAAGCTGAACATGAAGAGGAACTTCATCTTTCAGCATGACAACGACCCAAAGCATAAATCCAAATCAACAAAGGAATGGCTTCACCAGACGAAGATTAAAGTTTTGGAATGGCCCAGCCAGAGCCCAGACCTGAATCCGATTGAAAATCTGTGGGGTGATCTGAAGAGGGCTGTGCACAGGAGATGCCCTCGCAATCTGACAGATTTGGAGTGTTTTTGCAAAGAAGAGTGGGCAAATCTTGCCAAGTCAAAATGTGCCATGCTGATAGACTCATACCCAAAAAGACTGAGTGCTGTAATAAAATCACAAGGTGCTTCAACAAAGTATTAGTTTAAGGGTGTGCATACTTATGCAACCATATTATTTTATTTTTATATTTTTTCTTCCCTCTACCTAAAAGATTTCAGTTTGTTTTTCAATTGAGTTGTACAGTTTATAGGTCACATTGAAGGTGGAAAAAGTTCTGAAATTATTTATCTTTGTCTCATTTTTTTTTACAGCACAGAAACCTGACATTTTAACAGGGGTGTGTATCCACTGTATATGTGTATATATATATATATATATATATATATATATATATATATATATATATACTAGCGAATTGCCCGTCAAAAAATGACGGCAATGAAATTGTAAGGTAGCTAATGCTGTTTGGTGTAATAATGAAATATATAATACATTAATAAATGAATATACTTTACCTATTTAAAAGCATTGTGTGGAAGAGCTGTGAATGTGTTTTGATGTTGCTGCAGCATTAGTGGTGTGGAGCTGCTGTGTAAGCGTGCTGAATGTGTGCAGTGTAACACTGTGCGTGCGCGAGACCAAACCGTTAGCGTAGTCGTGTACTTCCGCATTGGCGAGAAATGGCGAGTAATGTGTGTTATACGTTTGTATCGGAATATCCGTAGGTGTTTTGTGGTGTTTTGCGAGTTTCTTGTGGTGTTTTGCGAGTTTAGAGTGCTGTAGCCTCGTTTTCGTTTTGTTCGGCGGCCATTTTTTCTCTCGCTTCGTTTTTTTTTTAGTCTCTAAACTGTTTTATTTGAACTAAAATCGAGGTGTAAGTTGTATTTTTGAGGTGCTGGGTGCTCCCTCTTGGTGTAGGTAAGTTTTTTATGTATGTGGTGTGTGTATGTATTGTGTTTGACATTTTGTAATGTTCGCGAGTTGCGTCCGAGTGTTGCGAGTCCGTAATGTGTGTGAACGTGTGTCGTATGTTGTTTGCGAGTGTCGTAATGTGTGTGTCGTACTGTTTGGGTTGCGACGTGAAGTTTGCGAGGGTCGCAGTTGCTGGCAAGGAGCGCCTTCGGCGCTCCATGCCAGCAACTGCGGCCCTCGCTTTGCGAGGTCCTCAGGTGCTGGCATGGAGCGCCTACGGCGCTCCATGCCAGCAACTGAGGCCCTCGCTTCGCGAGGGTCCTCAGTTGCTGGCATGGAGCGCCTTCGGCGCTCCATGCCAGCAACTGAGACCCTCGGGCAGTGCCCTCGCTTCGCGAGGGCCTCGGCTCGCTGCGCGAGCCGCGGCCCTCGCTACGCGAGGGCCGCGGCTCGCTACGCGAGCCCGCAGCGTTAGCAACAACTCGTACGCTCACAACTATATATGTGACACTCTATCAGGTCTTCCTACTTCTTTGTTCTCTTCACAGCAATAATAAATGTCCAAATAAAGGAATGTATTGACATTTATTTGCTTGCTTTGTTGATTAACTGGGTTATATAAAACTCTTAGAAAACAGAGAAATGATGTAATAATCCCTAAAGTTTTCATTTTGTTTTCCGTGCTCCGTTTAATAATGCAGAGCAGCAACGATAAGTTTTGTCTTTTAGACCCTGTACTATAATAACAATTCTTAGTACTTTTCAGTATTAAAGCATCCCGATAGTGGGAAAACCTGTTAAGGTCCTTTCTAAGCTGCATACATCATTATAAGAGCCTCCAAATAGACAATTATATAGAGTTATGAATGTTATTATTTCTCTGCTCTTTCTCTACGAGCCCACCATGTTGGCTTTTCTCCATAACCCAATTCTTCAGAGGATCTCAGTGTGTGGAAGAGTAGAAACTGGGTGTGACGGAGACTGTACATAGTTGTGTGGGTGAAACTGTCCAAACTATTTATCACCTACAATGATAGTAAAAAAAAAAAAAAGCTTTCATGTAGAGGATGGATAAAATCCCACAGGCAGATTGATAAGGTCCAAAAGGTCAAACCAGTTTTGTTTGTGGGAAGGTTTCCAGACTCATACACTTCCATCAGACGTTGTATTATAGAGTCTAAGATTAAGGGCCCCCCATCTCCTCATCCCTGAGTCCTTAAAGCTCAGTGATCCCACACATTGCTCATCTCAAGTATTGTAGAATATTAATGTAAAATCATTCAATATTATTTAGAGCGCTGAAAAAGATGAACTTGATATTAAGCATTGGTGGGCATCAGTCCACCCGGGGACCTCATATGGCCCTCAGACACTGCTCATGTGACCCCAGTTTGGAAGCAGATTCCTCTTTAACAATACCTCTAGTACCAATGAATCCACCTCTACTACCATTTTTGTTGCACATAAAAAAGATGGACATTTATGTGGCTCTTACAAGTGAAGGAGTTTACCGATCACTTAAATAAAGTATATTTGTTGAATGAAAATGATACTAGTTGCCCAATTGTTACGGTTACAACAGACAATATACATTATTACACAGAGGAGCAAGTAAAGCAACCAAGTTAGGGAGTTCCGCTGCACCTCACTGACAAGGCCCAATGAAGGGCGAAACGTACGTCTGGGGTTTGCGGTTTCTCCTGTTCAGGGTAGAATTGCCTGGTATTTCAGGGGCTGGATGACTCTATTAGATAAGACCAGACTGATATACAACAGAATATTTCTCTCTGTGAAGGGCACCAGTGAGATAAGAGGCTGCTCTCAGAGTGGGTTATCATGTCCATATGACTTTGTTGTTTTGTTAAAGTAATCAAGTCTAGAGTCCCACCTACTGAGTGATAGACCCCCAGAAAACCTTCATGCACAAGAAATATTCTGTTATTCTTTTGTGTGTATTGAAGATCTTGCTCTCCGATCCAATAAAGCCTTTATTTACCTGCTATGCCTCTAAACCCTCTCAGTCTCCTCTGTACCCCTAATTCAATAAATGCTTGCAGGCAGGTTGGATGAGGTGGGTAGAAAGAAAGCAAGAAAGAGTTTGTGCCACAGTGCATGCCCAATACCCGAAGGAGATTATTTTTAAGCTATATCTGCTGTACAACATTTCTATCGTAAAGTCTAAATAAGGTATGACAACAATTACAGGTTATTATGAAATACTAGAGACTTGCCCGTCAAAAAATGACGGCAATAAGATTGCAATGGCGTTAAATTTTGTTGGTGTTCCAAGATGCTTCGGCGCTCATTGCAAGCCTTGAGCTGAGCGCCTTTAGCGCTCATCGTGTGGCTTGCAATGAGCGCCTTCGGGGCTCATTGCGAGGTTCTTGGTTGTTTGTGTGCTATGAGCATTGTTTTTTTTTTTTGCTAATGCTAATGAAATAATGAATAAAATAATACATCAATATACTTTACCTATTTTGAAGTAATATATGCAGGAAGCATTGTGCAGAAGAGCTGACAATCTGTTTGGATGTTGCTGCAGCATACAATGTGTGTTTTGAGTGCTGTGGAGCTGCTTTGTAAGTGTCAGTAATGTGTGCAGTGTGTAGTGTAAATAGTGTGTGTGCGCGCGCCAAATCCGTTAGGGTTGCTGTGTACTTCCGCATTGTGTAAGTTAGCGTTGTAAAATGGCGCCTAATGTGTGTTACACGTCTGTGGCTGATTTGGCGTCCTTGTTCTTGGATCGCGTCCGTCTTTTTCTGAATATCCGTAGGTGTTTGGTGTCTTTAGAGTCCTGTAGCCCCGTTTTCGTTTTTTTGGCTGCCATTTTTTCTCTCGCTTAGTGGATTTCGAGTGAAATTGAGCTGTAACTTCAGTTTTCGAGGTCCTGGGTCCCCCCCTTGCTGTAGGTAAGCTTTTTATGTACTGTATTTATCGGCATATAACACGCACCAGCATATTAGAAAGAAATTTCAGGGGGAAAAAAATTCAAATAAAGAACTTTGAAGCAAAATCCTCAACCTCAACCCCCTCCTCAACCCCCTGCTCAAGAGAGAGACCCCCCATCCTCATCCTCCTTCCTCAACCCCCTTTCCTCAACCTCCCTCCTCAACCCCCTCATCCTCAAACCCCCTCAAACCCCCCATCCTCATCCTCCTTCCTCAACCCCCTCCTCAACCCCCCTCCTCAACCTCAACCCCCCTATCCTCAACCTTAGGTTGAGGAGGGGGGGGTTAGAATGAGGAGGGGGGGGTTAGAATGAGGAGGGAGGTTGAGGATGAGGAGGGGGAGGGAATATCGGCGTATAACACGCACCTATCATTTGCTCCCTATTTTTAGGGAGAGAAAGTGCGTGTTATACGCCGATAAATACGGTATTTGTTGTGTGTATTTATTGCGTTTTTAATGTTTTCATATGCACGGGTTTCCGGCGGTAAGGTCGTATTTTTGCGAGGTCGTAATGTTTTTTAAGTTCCGCGTCTCGTATTTTTTTCCCTGAAGGCCGTACATTTTGTGAGGGCCACAGTTGCTGGCAAGGAGCGCCTTTGCCCGCAGCGTTAGCAACAACCCGCATGCTCGCAACTATATATGTGATTCACAAGAGGGAAATAATAAAACAATCACTATATCCAACACGTCTTCCATGTCATTCTGGAGGAAGGATGGTATTGTATTAGCCAGTAGAGTAGATGATTACAATACAAATAATACAAGTGGTATAAATCTGATAATCCTAACGGCTGCAGAGTAATACAAATGGAGCTTTTGCTAAATTAATTGGATCATAAGAACTATCTATCTATAGGTCTATCTATCTCTCTATCTTTGTCTCTATCTATGTATGTATCTATCTATGCCTGTGTCTATCTATGTCTGTATCTATGCCTCTATCTATCTATCTATCTATCTATCACTTAAATTGCTTCCGTCACCCCAAAAACAAGTTGATCTTTACATTTTATTAAAGAGCATGAAAACTTGTCTATGTTGCTTTATGCATTTTGTTCTAAGGTAAATCAAACCTGGGAAATTCCATGTTGTTGTTGCTGCATTTATATGCAAATGAGCATCTTGCACATATTAGCTGCTTTGATTTACTCATTATAATTCCAGTCAGTTTGTCTGCCTCTACAGTAGTCAAAATAAAGACCCCAATGTTTTCTGGTGATCAGACCCACCCCCCCATCCTTAAAAACTGGAGCTGCAAAATCATTTTTAAATATTTCAGAAATTATTTACTGTTGAGAGAAACTGCTAGTACAATATACAGCCAGATTTTTATGCTTTTTTTAAATGCAATAATTTAAGTAAAGGTTTAAAGGGATATGTAAGTTTGCTAGATTATGAATGTATCTGATAGAGGAGAATTAGAAGTGTATGCAAACATTTTGTGCATGAAAAAAATCCCAACATAAACATTTATTAACTTACATTGAAGTCAGAAAAATCTCTTGTAATTTCTGACAGTTGAACAATAGGGTTAACACCCTCCAAACCCAGGCTAAATTAGCATAACATTTAAAATAATTTGTTTTGGCCAATCAGGTTAGCTGACACTTATGAATTAACTCTGGGTTCCTGTTTGTGGAGCAAAGCAGCCTGGGATATGTAGTGTATCACTGATATGTGCTATGTATTGTTGCTGACATACAGACAGGAAGCTGCAAGGAGATTGGCTGAGCAAGCGACAGCAGGTAAAGTTTAATGAGATGTGCTGCATACAAATAGGCTGCTTTTTTGCCTAAGGAGTGCATAAATATATTAATCCATGAAACGTTCATATCCCTTTAAACCCAGACCCATCACAAAATCTAAGTTGTGTAGAAAATTTTGGGGAAATATCATCAAATATCAGAGTCAACAGAGAGGAATGAGGGGGTAGGAGGGGAAAGTGAGAGGAAGAAATTGAAACTATTTATTTTATTGTTTATCTATTTATTTGTTGTTTCTTTTTTCTTCTTTCCACTTATTTAATTATTTTTCTTTATTTTCTTATGCTTTATATTATCTTATTCTATTTGGTTGAGGTTTAATTAGACAAAATTACTTTAAACACTTTAAAGCAACACAAATGAAAAACAATAGAAGAGAAAAAATGTATTATTATTTATATAAGTCTAAAAATAATAATAATAATAATAACAATAACAGATACATATTTATGTTTTGTACAATTTAACATTGTATTTCTATTTTAAATCCTCTGTTATCGCCATATTTTCTTCTAATTAAACCTGAAAGTGAAAAAGAATATATTGCCCATGAGTAATAAACTCTCTAAGTGATAATGACATGCATTTCTCAGTTAATTTATCTATTTTATATTATACCTAGCGACTTGCCCGTCAAAAATGACAGGGCAATAAAATTTGAAGCAAGGGGAATGCTATTTGAGACATAATTGAAACCATTTTGTACTGTGAGGACCTTTGGCGCTCATTGCGAGGCTTGCGCAGAGCGCCTTTGGCGCTCATTGCGAGCTTCTCCTGTCGTGTACTTTTGGTCCTCTGAGAGAGATATATATTTCTATCTATATGTATGTAGTTAAGTAATAATTAATGATTTCTTAAATCAACTAATATACTTGAATTATTTATAATTGATATATGCAGCGAGCAATAGGCTGAAGAGCTAACAATCTGTTTGTATTTTCCGTCTGCATAGAATATACATTGTGAGTGTTAGTGCCCTGCTTAAAAAGTGTAATGAATGTTCCAAGTGTGCATTTTAAATAGGCTGCGTGCGAGGTAAGCCGTTGCTTTATTGTGTAAAGCGGCATTGTATAGTCGTAATGTTATTAATGTGTTACGCGTCGCGTGAGCATTTTCCGGCTTTTGTAATAGTGTATCTTGTAGGTCGTAGTGTGATGTGTAAAGTGCTACGCGTTTAGCAGTGTTTTGCGCGGTCCGGGGTCATGTAGCCTCGTTTTCAGCGCCCATTTTTTTCCTCGCTTAAGCGATTTTCGAGTTAGATTCGCGTTCCACCTCACTCACCGGCGTCCTGGCTGTTTCCCCATGCTGTCTGTGATGTTTTTGTAATTTTTGGGGGTGTATTTAGTGTGTTTTTCGGGGATGTCTTGCGTCTCGTATTTTTATTTTTCTAAGTCCCGCGTCTCGTATTTTAACGGCTCGCCTCGCAACCGCTAAGTGCTACGGTTTAATGGCTAGCCTCGCCTTTGGCGCTAATCAGCAAGGTCCTATGCAACTCGCAAAGCGTGACAACGTCTCGAAGTTTGACAACTATTATATGCGACTGGTCAATTGACGGTATAATATTACATACGTCTCTCCCCAATCCCCCCCCCCCCACGCTCTCCCTCCCCTGTGTTTCTTTCCCACCTTTAGCGCTGCGCTGGTTGTGCTTATCCATAAGGTTTTGTTTTGGCACAGATACTGGCGTACCTTCTCTAGTGGACCATGATTTATCTAACCTCTCTGCTATGACCTGACCATCTTGGATGACCAAACATGGTATAGCTCACAGCTTCATCAAGCCCCTTCACCAACGACAAGTTAGCAACCCAAAAGTGGCCCTTAAAACCCCTTTATTCTCTTTAATTAATTTTCTTAGTGATGGTGGATATAGAAGAAGAGCACACCCAGTTGAATAAAACGTAGACCTTTAATTGTTAAAGGCATAGAACTATTCTAATCTATACCAACAGTGTATGTTCTTGTTTAACCCCCAATGTTTTTATTCTCTCCATTGAAGCTAAAATAACAGCAAAACAACCTTTAGAATGTTGTTCCGTTAGAATCCTATCACAGTCGCATCCTGGGATGCTTTATTTCCATAATCCCTCGTAATTGGCTGAGATTATGTGATTCAGAAGTAAACTAGAAAAGTCAGGGGTGGGGGCAGCAGCATCTGGACCTCTTTGTAGGACAAAGAACAGCTCTCCGACTTATTAATATGTTGGAATATTGGAACTAAACACCTCTATGAAGTAGTTTCATCTCACACTGGTTGTCAGAAGGAGTCTGATGTCCCAAATCATATTGTGAACATTACAAATGGTCTTATTGCCTGGAAAATATGTGATCCCTAGGTTTGTAAACTTATCTTAAAAAGGTACATATAAGCTTCCTGGGTTTCAAATGTTTGTTAAGAAACAGGCAGTGATTATCAGAAAAATGTGTGTTATACAGATAAGCAGGAAAGTAAAATCCAGCTTTACACACCCACAGGGAACTTACATAAGCAAGTACACACATGAAATGCAGCTAGATATGGAGTCTGACCTTTCAAAGGAAGTACTTGCTTCAGGATGAAATCACATGTTGGGTGCGGTCTGAGCTTACAACTGAATCAGCGCACAAGGATATGAGAGAAAGCGACTACATATGCCAGGCTGCTTTGCAACACAGGAACCCCAGAGTATGAGATAAATGTATCTGCTTTCTCCTGATTGGCCATAATAAATTATACATTTTATGCTAATCTAAGCAGGTATTTTCAGGGGTGTCAACAAACGAAAGCCACATCTCGCAAACTGAAAAGATTTAGCAAACATCAGGGTGAGTTTGTAAATGTTTATTTTGGTAGATTTTCATGAAGAAAAAAAAAATGATTTCATACACTACTGATTCTCTTCTATCAGATGCATTCATAATCCAGGAAATTTAGATATGCCTTTAAACGGACAGAGTATCAGTTATTTTCTCTCACCGTGTTTATTTGTGGTCAAGTAACGGGAAAAGCTATTTTAGGAAGCAAAATAATTAAAACAAAACCGTTATATTTTTAACTTTTATACACACATATCTTTACTAGTTTGTAATCTAAGCCCTTAGCTGACATTATAGCCTGTCAAAAAAATGTTGCTTCTCATTGGCAATGTTACTTTGGTCTTTGCACAGGGGTTATGGGCAATTAATATATTGTAAGGGTTGCCTGGTGGTCCAGTGGTTAGGATTCTGTGCTTTCACCGCTGTGACCTGGGTTTGATTCCAGTCAGGGAACCAAGAGGTCACACCACCCTGAAGCCATGCAGAGTTTGGCATGGTCAGTACTTGGATGTAAGACCACCTAGAAATACCAGAAGCTATATGCGGTGGCCCACTGGAGAAGGAACCAGTAACCCACTCCAGTATCTCTGCCATGAATACCAAGTGGATCAGCATGGTGTGTTACGGTCCATGAGGTCACAGAGTCGGACACGACTGAACGACACAAAAAATAACAACAAATACCCTGTGCCATGGTCTGTGGACTCTCCAGCCCCTCCCTCCAATATTCTGTTTTTTGTGGTACTTATCCCTGGTCACTCGTACATTTGATATGAAGACTAGACTACATCTCCCAGCATGCTTTGCAGCAAAGAGAGGATGTACATAGATTGGTAGCACAATAAGGAACACAAGGATTGAGGAAGAATGGAAGAGAGAACACAGAGTGGGATTGCAAATATGGAGAAGGGTTTGAAACAGAGTGTCATGGCGTACAAGGGAAGTTTATTGAGGGGAAGATATGGTGGTGCAACGCCGTGAAGGTTGGATTTATGAGAAGCCAATGGTAGTAGATAGGAAGCCATTGGATTTGGACTTGGTTTCTTCATTAAATGTACTATAGAGGATTTTTCAGTGCTACATGAAGAGCTCTGGATTTACTAATCTATGAGAAACCATCTTAGTCTTGGCCCCTCCACCCATTGGATTTTCCTCATTCCCAGTTATATATTACTTATATCTTCTCTGGGTTCGAGACTGGCCAGTAATATGAGCTGTAAAAATCACGTTTAAGCTTCTTAAGACGGATTTGGGTTTTTAGAAGCCAGAATGCGCTGCTTGTTCCAGTTCCCAGGATTGAGTTGTGTTTGACCCTTTAATGCCTTGTACAACCACACAGCATGAGGGCAGAGGGGCCCTGAATGTGGGCACATTATGAGCAGGGGGAAATGGCTTTACAGTTTAAATATTCAGACACTTTTTTATATAAATTATCATTTTCAAAGCCAAACTGTTAACTAGATGTGCCTGGCGTGCTGTTGTTCAGTCGTGTCCAGCTCCCCCTGACCCTATGGACAAGACCAGTCTTGTGAGAGGATCTTGAGTGTGTGACAGCCAATATGTAGCTGTATACAGCAGACTTTCCAAATAAAGTGTTATTACCTATAGTATTAAATTCTATATCAACTGAATGTTATAAAAGTGTATTTTCCTACAGTAAATTAACATTTGCACATTCCAATCAACAGCCATTCTGATGCACCCACTAAATAAAGATTGACATATCTTGCTAATGGTAGATCATTGCTAATAATTGCTATTTACACCTGGTGCCTTGCATTTATTATCTTCAGTATAAAGCCAGAAAAATACTGGGCATGCTCAGATCGACTGATAAGATAAAGAAATAATAATACAATTTGGAAACCCAAATGGATGTATACCAACAGTTAATAAGACAGCCGCCATCTATCAATCATACAGCCCCCTCACCTTCCTTACCTAATGCACACACCACTCTTCTCACGCCCCTCTCCATGATAACTTCTCTTCACCAATCTCATCATACCCACCCTCAGTTTCCAACCCTCCACATTACCCTACCTCTCCAATACAAACACACATACCACTATCCTGTTTTGTGATGGTATCTATAAAACCATAATTAAAATTGTGCTCCAATTATGTGTGGACCCCTTCATGGTCTGTCCCTCATCTGTAAAGAAGTCTGAGCGCTGGAGAATTGACGCCTTTGAATTGTGGTGTTGGAGAAAACTGCTTAGAGACCCATGATCTGCAAGAAGATGGTATCATTTTCTGCAGTTGTCAATATTATATATTGTTTTTCCTTGTTCAGCGCTACAGAATATGTTGGCGCATTACAAATAAAAGTTAATAAATGAACACTACGGTAAATGAAGACAAACTGTTCACTGGAAGGTATGATCAGGAGGCTGAAGCTCAAATATTTTGGCCAAATCATGAGAAGACAGGATTCCGATGATGGGAAAGATTGAAGGCACAAGAAGGGGACGACAGCGGCAGAGATGGATAGGGCAGACAATCTCACTATTGAGAGCTTGCTATGACCTGTGGCTTTTGATAACCCTCTATCCTCACACTCCTTTCCTCCACCATTCCTCTTTCCCCATTCTCGACCCCTACCACTGGTCCAGTGGGCATCATCAACTACAACCAATCAATTTGGCCTCAACAAGAATTATTTTTCTTGTTGACAATCCTAAAAAAAAGTTATTTCTGAATACCCAACATTTCCCCAATTCATGTATTTTTTCTTAAAAAACCCAAAACAAAGCATTTGAGATTTCAGCAGAATTTAATGATTCAGTACTGAAGACATACATCATATTTATACAACAGAAATCAATAATGAGAAGCTGTGCCAGCCGATAGCACACGCCACCCCTGCCCAGCACCGATATGGACACCTCATTAGCCCACATTCTTGTTGAGGGTGCTGGTTCAGGAGACACAAAATGTATTTGGTACAAAACAGAAAAGAAAAAAAAATGAATAAGCCGCCTCTACAGCAGACTAGAGAGCGAAGTGTGCGCTCAGGAGAGAGCATGTGCTCGCCTTACAATAATTAAGGTTTAATCTTTAAATACAATGAAAAACAGCAGCAATTGTTTAACAAATTGAAATAAAAATTATATTAATGCACATGAAATCAGACCCCACAGGCAAAACTAAATGGAAAAGACCCTCCCAACAAAAGCCTAAAATTAAAACACTTTAGTAATAGTGCATATATCAACAGAATATATTTGCGTCAGGAGAAGCTTTGACTATGAGCCTCATTTACTGGCTATGTGAGAACCCCTCAGCAAAAGCAGACTGTGTCCCAAAGACCCCCAGAGTTCTCATAATGGGGTCTCTGAATAGTGTGAGCAGCAGCTGGGACAGTATTGTAGCAGAGATGGAATCATTTGTATGGAATATGGAAGATGACGTCAGGACTAAAATTGTGTCTTATTAATCTGCCACTTAAAGGGGTGAATGTTCTCCGGTGCTGGTCTCTGCAGTGGATAACATGCCACCCACAAATAAAAAAAGACACGATTAGGAGGTGAATTGTACTCAAATTTAACGCCTAACTGTCCTTTTGTTCTAAATTCATGTCAATCAGCCCAGTTTTAGGGATAATGATGCAATATATATGAATTTATTTACCTCTATATTATAAGGACTAGATCATTATCCCACAATTCATGTTAAGCATACATGGCATAGCATAAGATAAGCATGTCCCTCATTACACTGGATCAATTAGCTGTGATGGTTAATTGTCCCCTCTGACATATTACTCATTACTTTGTGTTCTGTGCTGTGCCTGTGAGATGCTAAAATATTAAAAAGGAACCAAAAAGGCCTGTACAGTATGTGCCAAAGAGAAATAGCAATGAGGAGGACGTCAATCAACTGATGGATCCATCAAGACTGAACGTATCACTGCACTATGGAAAGTATCTCCTGGTGCGTTACAAAGCAACAACCTCCCGTCGCCTTGCGTCCATTGGTAGCACCGTAACATGTCCTGACAGAGAGGGTTAGGTGAGGTCCATAGGCTGCTAGTATGTTGCGCTGGTCTTGAGGAGTATGTATGACCGATGAGCCACATAAGAGCCTCTATATGTATACATTAGGCAGTAACAGATGGTCCTATGATAAGTCCTGCACCAAGTGGAAGCGTGTGCTGGTCAGAGCTCTCGCAGGAGGGCGTCCAAAGCACATTTACACAAAACTAAGGAGAAGCCCTACCTTGGAGGAGAAGGTTATCCAAAATGCATTGTCCATCATGTGTTACAGAAACCCTACTACTTCGAATCAATATGGCTGTTAATAGTTGCAACGGATATAATCACACAAGTTGTGCTATTTGTTTTTAAATGTAATGTTAGGTGGGAACACGGGACCCTTTCTGTTGTTCCTGACACTTATTTATACCCCAATAGTATTTCTACAGAAATGGAACAGTATATAATTATCCATTCTCACCCTGTGCGACCCTACATTGAGTGAATAACCGTCTCTGATCTTTTTAATTGACAGAATTAGTGCGAGGATGACCTTAAGATGAACGTGGGCATTTGAACGTTTGTCCCTGACATTTCACATGCAATTAAAATGAATGTTCGGTGCTAGAAACTTCCAACGTGTATTCTTGTACTGTGTAGCCGATACAGGCCCACTCCAGGGCACAGATTACTCTTACATAAAATAAAGGCCTTTAAGGGGTGGGATTGAGGATTTTAAAGGAGTCTGGACACTTCGATACTATACTCTGTCGTGAAGCATTTTAGTCGCCTACTGGCAGAGGGAGAAGTTCTTGCTGGCTTTGAATCAGTGCCAGGTTGGACAATAAGAGGCTTAAAAGGTTTTATCTGCTTTATAATGACATTAAAAAAGTGTAAGCACCAAGATGGTGTAGTCTGAGCTCCATTCATGTCTATAAACCACTAGAAATACATGACTGGCTGCTCTATATATCCCTCTATGCTCAAGAAGCCTCTAGCTGTACATGGAGAATCCTATTTGCCACCCAGAAACTTATCAGGGATGCAGTAATGATTTTATATGATGCACGAAAAAAAAATTGAAAATAATTCCAGCTGTTTTTTTTTTGCTCGGATGCCTCGTTAGGGACACAAAAGTTTGGCTGGTTTGGGGTCACATGCTAATGAAGGTGTCTGCGCAGAGCGGGTAGGAGACCAGACAGTAAATGATACACAAGGTGCGTGGGTGCATGTACCCCGGCGGGGCTATAAAACAATTGATACAGTTACAGAGAAGTTACCCTGGGGTGATGCAAATACCCCCCTGAAAACATAAAAATATCAAACAAAACCTTTTATACAGCCATATACAATTATCCCTTGCTCTCGCTAATCTACGTCCTCCATGTTGCTGTAAGAAGTCTCAGGGTCCGTCGTGTGGGGGAAGATATCGGAAACCGCTGCTCCCGTCATCTGAGAGGCTTCGTCAGGGTTTAAACTCTGTCCAAAAGATAGAGAGCTGGTAAATAAAAGTAATAAGGAAAATAAAGTATGTAACAAAACAACATTAGCCGTTGGAAGTCATGAACATAAAGGTGCACTTCCATGTAATTGCAGGTTCCAGAGTCTAAAAATAAATCTAAGATGCGTCACAAGTGACAATTTTTTTCCCTAATGCTCACCACCATTAAAAAGCAAAACTCAATGAATAGTTAAAAATGAAAGGCTTTTAAGTCAGTTTCTTAAAAACAGCATACAGTAAATTATACAATTCTATTGGCCATCCAATAGACCCTAAAAACCCAAATTATCTACATACAGGTTTTAAAACATTAGTCTTTTTTCGCATGAACAATAAGTGCCAAACATTTAAAAAACCTGCACAAAAAACCCACAAAA
>CM050169.1:9048841-9051341 GCA_027410445.1 Discoglossus pictus
GGGCTATTATGGTATCCATTAAGCTAGTGGTTACATACTTTTAAAGGGACATGTCTTGTTTTACCACCACACTTTCTCTCTAAAAAGGCAAAAGTGTAGATTTTATTCCAATTAAAATTGGCAACACCGAACCACAGGAACATGCTTAATTTAAAGTAATCAGCATCTCCCCTTATTCTCACACAGCTCATAGTCATCATGTTTTTGCAACTAGATAGGCATGAAATGTCGAATCTATTAATTTGGGATTTTATTGGATTATTTAATAGAAAATCCGCAGATTTATGGAGAAAAGGGAGATAAAAGATCAAAGCTCAGCTTACTTCATAAAGCTTCAGACGTGGGAAATTTGCCCGTAAGACAAGTAAAATTCTCTTGATTAAATCCTTTTCAACCAGATTACGCTGTTGAGCCATTGTTGGACAGATCGGGACATTCCAGAACATTACCTAGGCAGCGGGAATATTACGCAAGTTATGGTAACCCAGCGGCAAATCTCTGGCACTCTTCATAACGAATTTACAGAACATGAACAGATAATGTACTGATCAATAATAAAATCAATGATATGAAATATCAGCATCCCGGTGTCAGTTGGGCTGTTTCGTTCCATCTAGTATAATGCCATCCAGAGGCGTAGGAACCATGCGAGGAGTAAACCCGGTGGTTAAAAAATAAATTAATTAATTAATTAATGTAAAAAAATAAATAATAATAAAAAAAAATTATATATATATATATTTTTTTATTTTTATTTATTTATTATTATTATTATTATTGGGAACAGCTTTTTTCTTGGAGGCAGTGCTAAAATTGTCAGACACAAGCTTGGCAACAAGCACCTCATCAGCTCTAGTTGGATGGCAGATGAAGAGATATGTCAAAACAAAATGCTTGTGTCTGACTGTTTAGCACTGCCTCCCACAACCATGACAACCTCACAGGGTGGAGGCAAGCAGCTTGGCAATTGATATTTGAAAGCAAGTTAAATAATGTATACTATTAATAAAAATCGGGATTTTATAAATGATCAAAAACTGAATTAAATCTACCTCCTGCCATTACAGTGATCTCATTATGAGCTTCTATATTTTGTTTTATTTATAAATTAACTCACAAGCCACTGGCAGCTGACTGACATTTCTTGTGTGGAGGCAACCGTTTCTACCTATAAAAAAATAAATAAAATAAACATCAGCTCTAAAACGTAGTATTTTAAAACTGGTTACAGGGAAAGTCTGGTCTGATATGTAAGCAGCAGCATGTAATAATAAGTAATGAGTATACAAATAAATCATCAGCCATAGTCTCTGGCTTGTAGAAGCAGCTATAGATCAGCACATGGCTGGTAGGGCTTGCAACAGGACAGTGTAGGACCATATTATAGTGCAAAAAGCTTTTAGTAAGGTAAAACTCAGATGTATTATCTATTTATGCACTTATTGCATAGTAATTCCTTCCCCTATCTGTCAAGTAGGTAGTGACCTTGGAGACTCATTGCCAAGTAGGAATGAGCCTTCAGACAGAACAGATAGGGCAGGGGGCTTTATAAGATAACAACGGGAAGCTAAATTAAAAAGACTGTTTTTTTTTTTACATTTTGCCCTTTATCATCCATTTAAAAAGTTATAAGGAAGGTTCCCGTTTTAATATTAAAACAAACTGCATAAGTGCTTGTTTGTATCTAACAAGTGCCTAAAAGCTGTTTTACTCACTGAAACTTTCCAAATGTAAAGCTTTGCGCGCCCCCCCCCCCCAGCAGCTCATGCACACAGTGTCTCTGTAGTACTTTATGTACTAACCAATCACAGACTGTTTCTCAACAGCATGTTTGAAATGCTGCTAAGAGATAGTCTGCTATTGGGTACACTGTGCATAAGCTACAGGGGCAGGATTTTGTTGGGACTATTAAGAAGGTTTCAGTGAGTATAAACAGAGCTTTTATGCCAATAAAATTATGTTTAGATATGTAAACTTTTACGTTGTTAATTTTAATATGCCATATCCCTTTAACTGGCACAGGAGCCTGCAAAACATGGATTAGCTATGCCTTTTCGGCCTCTCAACCAGTGGAAGGATTCATTTTAGTTCTATAACAGAGCACTGACTACACTGTTCCTTTAAATAGTCTTGTTCAGATCAGGAAGTGCAACGGACTACAATCCGAGGCAATTCACTAACTACCAGAAGGAAATTGGTAAAATATCACAGGAGCAATCAAATGTATTTCCTGTACAAATACTGATCTGGTAAGAAATGTATTCATATGGAAAGGTTTTCTTGACCCTAACGTTTGAGATTATGTCCCCTTATTTAGGCATTTCCTTGGAGGGGGCTAAGAAGTATAAAATTAAAATAAATAAAAAAGAAGATGTTTGATGCAGCTAATCTCAGGAGGGAGAGGTATGGGGTTGACAAGGAATTCTACATTACTTGCAATCTAAATTTAAAATAACAATTAGTTATATGTACTGAACATGTCCCTAAATATCACATCTTT
>CM050169.1:9056341-9088841 GCA_027410445.1 Discoglossus pictus
GAAATGAAAGAGCAATATAAATTAATAAAAGAGAATAAGGGTTGAGACTGTATACTGGGCCTAAAGTGTGTGAAAAGAGAATTATTGTATGGAGCACATATAAAAAGCTCACACAAATGTGTTCTTCACCCCTTCATATGAGCCCTAGATACCCCCAATAAGCACAGCACTGACTTACAGCAATTAAGATTTAAAAAACAAAAAACATAATTTGCATTAAACCAAACAAATCCTTATCACATCATAGATTTAAATTAGTATTATTTGGTTCCATTTTTACACCTCCAGGGGTGACATTTTGGCTTATTAAACTCCACCCACCCCTCAAATCATGTCAGGTAGAAAGTCAGCAAGCTGTGAATCTCCATATTGCAGTTTAAAGAGCACATAGCATGACCAGCTGCTTCCTGTTGGTTCATGCAGCCCTGTGGTACTGGCATCTCCACAACATCTGTATGGACCACCAGTAAGTTTGAAACAAAAATTTGAATCAAAAAGGAGACGTAAAGAAAGCCTACAGCAAATCTATCCCTGCTGGCCTCCCCATCATGAATCTGTCTTCACTCCAATCCATGACGACGACAACAAATCCACTAGACTCATCTATTATACTCAACGCTCTCTGCCAGTCACTCAACTAGCTTACCGTCCAAAACAAAAATGTAAAATCATGATCTTCAACAGTGCTCACCCTAAAAACAAACACTCCTCCAAACACCCTCTTTGCTTTGCTAATGATCTTCTTCTTTCCTCCTCTCCTATCGCCTCCTCTCACTCCCCCTTCAGGACTTCTCGTGCTGCCCCCCACTCCTTGCCTCGCTCCACTAGACTTTTCTCATGCCTCAAAACCTTCAAAAAGCAACCAAAAACCCATCTGTATAAATAAGAAAATCACCTTCAGCCATAATATGCACAGCACATCACACACATACACGATCTACAGTGCAACACACAGACACCTACATTATATATACGCACTGCTATCTTGTATTGATCATCACCGAAGCCCTTTTGACTGTAACTTTGCAACATTTCAATCTTGCTTTGGAAACCAGCTCTATGGACATTTGAATTTAAGTACAAAGACAGAGCCTTCCATTCTTCTGCAATATGTAAATATTGTTGTTTTTTTTTGCGCTACAGATAATGCTGGTGCGTTACACATAAAGGATAATAATAAAAAAATAAAAAATAAAAGTAAGTAAATTCCATATTGGTCCAATCCAGGTCTAGTTTAAGAGTGCTTGAATTGAAGATGGAATCAACTGGTTTTAAACCAAATACACGGACAGGAGAACCCGACAGCACATTCTGAGCAAAACATAGGGATTGATTTTACAACCCAAACATGGAGTGCCTGGAAATAGTATTTTGCCTTTTTTTCCATCTTTATACCTTTATTCAATAGATTATAGGTGCCAACAAAGATATTTTATAAAGTATTAATATCATGAGCTGTAATCACCAACTTTTACTTGTGCACACGTTCCGACAAGTTGGGGATTCTTTTAAAATCAGCAAACCCATGTGACATTGGCGATCTAAAAGTGCAGCGTCAAAAATAAATAAAAAAACGATGGAGCCTGCTCTAAAAAGAAAACTCAAGGCCATGATTGGAATTACCCGGGAGGCTAGAACAAGATTAGAGGATGTAACGAATGTGATTTAAATTCCACCTTCCATTTCTGTAACCTCAGATCTTCCCACAGAACTCAATGTTCCTGGTATTGTTTAATGAATGTGGCAACATTTAAAAAAAAAAAATCTCTTCTAAATAAATACACACATTAACCAAGATACTGGAGGTTGATAAATTATACTTCCAGATGTTTGTAGCCAAATCGGATTGGTGAGAAAATGTCTGTCTGTGACCCCTTTCACATATGGAATGGGTTGTATGCCAATTTGACTCAATCTCTCTAGAGGTCTACTTGCCCCATTCTCCTAGTCTTTCTGTCTGAACCTTCTACAAAAGATCCTCAGACACCTGTTCAAGATTCTGCCCAAGTGTAAAGGAGTCGACAATGACTAAAACATTTACAAGCAAGCACTATCAAGACCGACATGTCTGAATATGGTTCAAAGGAGGTGTTAAACCTACTCGTGAGGATTTTTGAGCTTTTAAAGAAAGGAAAAAAAGAACATAGTTCCTGTATACTAATAAAACCCTTACTGTAAGGAAATAGCAAGACATTCTCAGATAAGGGTGGGCGACTTTTTTACGGTTCTTATACAAATTATTCTAGTAAATCACACACTAAGCTAAATTGGTCTTTTAAGATAGTAGGCCCTTTAACCACAAATCAAACCGTATAGACACAAATCGAATAAGACACAAATCACAGTAAAATGCTTGAAACTCAGAAGCCTTTTTTTCTTTATGAACATTCTTTTCAGAACCAAAGTGATTAAAAACAGTACCCCCATCATACCCTGCTACTACACCTCAATATAACATCCTCCACTCACCTGACTCGCTGCCCCCTCTGCGGATGCTGCTGCATCAGATCTATGATCAGCAGGGTGCCCTCGCATGGGTCTCTCCACAGGAGAGTTCCTCCGCCGATAGAATAGCACGTATGCATATCTTGTCACCACTTGACTCTCGTCAACCATAGTCACTGTACTGTCGTCAAAAAGTCTCCAGCCTGAAAAGGAAAAAAAAATGTGATTAGACATTTGAGTTGCTGAGATTACCCTCTATGTACATACTCATTGTCACAACCCTCAGAAGTATACAGGGGGGGGGGGGGATTTCCATTCTCTGAAACATTGATTATGCACCACTTCCTAAGTCTGTACAGAGCTGCGCATAGTGCGTGCATGCGCAACTTGCGTCCACATGCGCAACTCTCGGCAATAGCCGCGAGCAGCAGAAGAGGTGGGAAGAAAGACACGAGGGGCGAGAGAGGCACCAGGGAGGGGCAAGAGACACAATGGAGGGAGAGAAAAATAAAAAATTATACCGTCAATTATACGGGCAATTTACTAATTCCAGACTGCAGTGCATATTCTGTATTTCTGAGAAATTTGAGCAGGAAATAAGTTTTTATCAACGTATTTTTAGACATTCAAATAGAATCTCTAATGTACTATTCCTTATTTGTACTACTGTACTTTGTATGGTGGAGGGCTTCTATCACGCTTAGCCCACCATATGTGAATCAATTGCTGTATAGAACTACTCTTTACAACAATCACCACACAAACCAGGCACTCGCACTATACTGAGAATTGTCACTAACCGTGAAACAGTACTGTATGTGGCTAAGTGACCTGGTTTGTGACAAATCCATCCGTTGCTATGCCTAAAACTGTGAAATACAGTAAGCATATGCTTAAAAGGAGCCATGTTTAAAATGGTTTGGATTGACAGAGTGATGGTGTATTATATGGCATCATTTGCATGTCCCGCCCAGTTTTCCCAGACTGCAGTGCATATTCTGTATTTCTGAGAAATTTGAGCAGGAAATAAGTTTTTATCAACTTATTTTTAGACATTCAAATAGAATCTCTTATGTACTATTCCTTATTTGTACTACTGTACTTTGTACGGTGTAGGGCTTCTATCACTTCTATCTATATGTGAAATAACTGATGTGTATATATATATATATATATATATATATATATATATATATATATATATATATATATATATATATATATATATATATATATATATATATATATATATATATATATATAATACATAATACAATACAATGAACACTCAAATGCAAACAATGGGAAACTTGAGAAAGAATAAGAGAAACCCTAGGAAAATAAGGATTTCGATTTTTATGGGGAGCAAAGGCAAGTAAAACCAGTCCTTTATCTTAAAGCACTACTCACCCACATCACTGCGCTGGCTGTTCTTCTCATTGGGAAGTCTGGCATATGCAGTGTAGTGGCCTCCAATCATACCTCCATAATGGTTAATCACCGCATACAGGTCATAAATTGGCTGCTGATGGTCCTCCTTCTGTCCAATGCAGAACGTGCTCAGGTCCAGGTTCCTGCAGACAGTTCACAACTGGCATCAGACAAAGTCCTCTCGCAAAGACAAATTAGCTCCATTAATCATGCAACATATGATAAATATGGTTTACCAATCTTGGACAGCACTTGGTAATTATAAAGATGCTATAATGTAGCATCCAAAGAGTCTTTAAACCTGTTGTATATCGATATAAAAAGGCAGAAGATGGTGTGTGTCATTGATAAAACAAAAAGGTTTAAAATTGTTCAGATAACTTACGTATTACTAATAATTAAAATGAGCCATTGTGAAAATAAAAGGGAATTGCAGCAGTGAATATGGGCTTGAGGGAGGTCAGAGGGGCAGATGTGCTGCGATCCATGGGGAATGACTAAACAACAACAAAAACAACAATGTAACATATTTAACCAAAATCCCTCACCTGACAGGAAAGTCCACCATGTCATTTATTTTGTCTCTCCAGATAAAAGTACGGAAAGAGAATCTCTTGAGCTGGATAATCAGGATATTTGGGAGCCGCCAGAGCATCAACTGCTTGGATGCTTCTCTGTGCTGATTACACTTGGGACAATACCTGGACAGAAAGGATAGGGGACAGAATTACAGACAAGGACTGACCAGGGTAAGAATTATAACAGAGAGAGAGAAGCTTACAAATGGGTTGAAAGCTTGGCAGAAATACAATGTTAATAAAGAATATTAAAAATGTTTGTTCCATTTTAGGCCAAAGCCAAATTATAAGTACTTTGCTTGGACAAGACTTTCACTACGACTGATAATATTTGTGGATAATATAATGTTTTTTTGTTGCTTGGCAGGAACTTTGCTGAGAAATTCTGACACAGAACACCAACAGCATATTTTAAAGGGATGTGTGAACATATTCTCACCAGGCTTCTTCTGGGGCCAGGACCTCCGGCTTTGTAAACAGATTAAGACACTGATCCAGGGTAAAAAGGCCAGCTCTGGCTGCTTCACTGGCAGAACCAGGATCCTCCTCGCACTCTAGTTCTTTGGACTTTACAAGCACAAACTCTTTCATACGTTCATTATTTTTCCAGACCAGAGCAAGAGAGCACTCATCTGTCAGGTCCAGGAGAGCATCACCTAAGATACACAGTGAAGAGATACAAATCTGATGTGAGGAATTGTGTATACAGTGGCACAAGAGTTAAAAAGTGGTACAAATGATAAACATCAGCATTATTACACAATTTGCTTGCTTATTCTACAACATCCATACCAAATGATAGGAAGTACGTGGTTCTGTGTATGAACCAGGAAAGAAAGACGAAAGCGAGACTTACCTTTATCCTCTAACTTCACCTCCTTGTTTGTAGAGTCGATCAGATTGATGTAAAATAGAGAAGCGTGAGAAGTTGAGAGCTCCATTGCTTGCTGATAACCAGGGACAGCAGCTGAGAAAAGGAGAATTTGTAGACCATCAAAAGATTTGCAAGAAATGTAAAGTTAAGAGAATATGGGATTAAAAATGTGTTCATCATGAAACATTTCTGCATTACTAGATCTCCAAAATATGTGTCACTGCTCCTATCACCACGCCACTTCTTTTTAACTATACATATTCAAAGACAAATTCCCTCTTCATACAGGTGTGTTTAATTTACTAATCGATTTGCAATAAAATCAGTATTTGTAGGAAACAATAATTATTTCCAAGCCTATATTTTTAAGATTAGTATTGCAGCCTCCTGCAGATAAAAGATCACAAAATCTCCAATTGTAAGCCTGACCTATGATAAAATTTTGCACTAAACTAAATTTCTAGCTTTTCACAATTCCTTCAAGCTAAATGTTAATATACTATTATATTAGACTCGAATACACAGAATCAACAGAATAAGCTAGATCAAAAAAAATCGGGACTTCTGCTGCCTCAAAAGACATACTGCAGCTTCACTATCCTTTTATATAAAATTACATGTACTTCTTTCTTTGGGCCTCCGCAGTAGTGTAGTCATCCCCCTTTGCCTCTTTAAACCTTTCTTTTCTTTTTTTTAGAGGTCTATTTTTAATGATTTACACATTTATAAAAATACACGGTGTGACATTTGAAATAACTCTTCCTGCTCTGCTACATTGATTGGGTGACTGCTTCTCTAAAGCAGAATTCCTATACATCTTTTATTAGCCCATTGTCCACGCCATATACATGGAAATTCATACCTTCAGGTTTGACCAATTTTTCATAGGTTGTTTCCTTCTCGCCCTCACAATCTGTGTCCTTACGTGCCTCTATTGATTGTTCAGAGAAGCCAGAGTCTATGCTGTGCACAGAGGTCCTCTCCACTGGCATTTTCCCATGAGCAGTACTGGAGTCTCCAGTTTCTGGATGCGAGGATAGGGATGATGAAACTGTCTGTTGCTCCTGCAATGCATGAAAATCTCTATCTTCACTGGGTCCAGCTGATGAGCAACAGGCAGATTGTGCTGGGGGGTCCAACTTCTCAGAACTTAGTGGTTGAGGGAGTTGATCTGGTGACGTCCTTCCTGGGACAAATGGTGGCTGGAACACGTTAACGGAGTACCTGGGAATAGAGCAGCCGAAGAAACATTAAAGTATATATGTAGTCTGAAGCATGCTTAAAGGGCAACTTAATTCACACAAACTTGGACCACATCTCTGTGAAAATTTTAAATTTTTTGTTATGTGTATTTTTCACTGAGAAATAAAAGAAAACTTGTGTTTACATGTGTAACAGAATGCACATTTGCTCCATGTTTTATTCATTACTGCAACCAATTAGGTTGCAGGGGGGCCCCTCCACATTCAAATCAATGCTTATATTCCCAGTTTAAAAGGGGCAGTGCAACGGGTTTATTTTTTTTCCAAAAAACAGAAAATTCAGCACTCTCTCAAATTTGAGAGATGCAGATCAATGCAAGGGGAGGGGGCTTAGTGCTCTGTGCACGGATTCCAACAAACAAATATGTAAACCTTACAACATCTATCTGTGCAGGCATGGAATACTGGACTCACCTAAAATAGAAGAGCTATGGGTTAAACGGTCAGTGCAGTGTAACCCAAGCCCCCGAAAAGCTGTGCTATCAATCCTAGCTTCCCCCCTTAAAGCCTCATGTGTTTGACTCCGCACTGTGCTAATTACTCATGTAGCACCCAGTGGGTAAAATAGGCTATACGTAAACAATGATTTAAAATCTAAGACTTTATAGCTGTTAGAGTAATTAAATAAAAAAATATATAATTTGAACATACAAACATGTGCTTTATCTTCTCCAGTGAAATGTCGCCAACAAACACAAATGTTGTACTTGTCTTGCTTATTAAGAGAGCAGTTTACAGAAAGTGTAGCAAAGAATCTCATGCAAACCTTGAAAAAGCATAAGGACATCCAGAATGTGAATTAGATCTACCTGTAAATGTTTAAATTATTTGACGGTCAATGGCAGTGATGGGTAACCTATTTCTGTTGAGGGTCCTCAAATCTAGTCCCAGAGATATTAAAAAGGCATTGCAGTTCTTTAAAAATTTAAAATATTTTTAATTTACCCAAAGCAAAACAGACTGGGGGGGCAGCATGGAAAGTGCCCGAGTGCCGCATGTGGCACACGGGCTGCCTGTTGCCCACCACTGGCCTGTTTGTTCTTATATGATAGATATGTTTAGTGAATTATGTCACCACTAACAGTATGGAGGTAGACAAAATGACTGTCGGGCTGTACACACCTTGCATAACCCTCGAGCAGCTGTGTGAGACGGGAATACGTCAGGCGAGATTCTGGGACACTGATATAGAATGGATAACCAATGTTCTCCGGTCGGCAAGCGCCTTTGTGATCAGGCCAGTGAGATTTCTGGCAGATTCTACAGATAAAAGAAAGTTACAAATTCACCTTAAAGATCAGATCATTCAATTACTTGATGCTCAGTATCTTCAAATGCAAGAAAAATTACAAATATCACATTTGGCAGATTGAATGAACAAGTAGGTATTTTATTATGTATCCATCTAGCAGTTTATTGAGCCAGATGCAAAAAATAACAGACAACTCACTGGTTGCAGTACCCCACTCGATAGCACCTGGTGCACCTCTTCAGCTTCTCCTCCTCAGACAGCTGTTTTTTCTGGCAAGCTGCACATTTGGAAATTGGGATGCTGGGCACCTGAGGTCGCTGCACAGACAGAATGAGAAGGAGTTTTAATTTACAAAGTGGAAAAGAAGAATCAGACTATAGGTGGGGAATGGAATCAGGAATGGGTGTAATTGCTGATTAAGTAAACACATTTTCAGAATCCACAAAACTGACTGATTTATGTATTACGTGTGTGCTTTTTGTAGCAATTACAAGGAAATTAAATTAATAAAAAAAATAAATAAATAAAAAAAATATATATGTATAGTTCCTGTAATTCAGTTTTCTTTATATGGCCTTTTGAACTAATGAGCTATTAGCCTATTAAAGATACTAGCAGTTTTAGCTACCATATTTCCAAAGAACGCTTCCTCTGTTGGAACTAGATCTGAAACCAAACTGGTACATTTTAACTTATACTAGCGACTTGCCCGTCAAAAATGACGGCAATAAAATTTGAAGGCTGGCAATGCTGTTTGCCAAGTTGGGCGCTCATCGAGAGCCCTTTCATGCCTTGCAATGAGCAAATTCAGAGCGCCTCGCAAGTCTCTACCCACTCTCTGACCCCTGTGCGTTTCCCCCTCTCCCCGGCCTGATTTTTCTTTCCCTTATTTCCCTCCTCTGAGTCTCTTTTCCACCCTCTCTCACCCCTGCGTCTTTTTGCACCGTCTCCCCCCCACCAAGTGTGTCTTTCTGCTCTCTGTCCCTGTGTAAATCTTGCGTGCCCCGCGATGAGCGCCGTTAGTTATTTTCAAAGTCTTGCGTGCTTCGCAATGATCGTCTTAGTGTTACGCACTTCAGCCTCGTTTTGATCCTTTTTGCAAACAGTTAAGTTTCCCCTCCCTTTTTTTTTTCTTTGCTTAGCCGATTTTCGATCGCCTAAAAACGTCAATTAGGGCTTAAGTTAGCTTGTAACTTCACTCACAGGCAGCCTGGCTGTCCCGAGTTGTGTGTGATGTTTTTAATTTATTTTTGACATTCTTTTTCTTTTTTTGGCAGTCTTGAGTTACGTGCTTGAGAAAATCTAGTCCATTACATTTGTTAAAGTGCTACGTCCTTAGTCGCTGAACGCGTGCATCACTATGGACACGTTCAATTTTCTTCTTTTGGGCATATGCAGGGTTTGGAGAGAGCCAAACTTCTCCAGTTAGGTCTCATCTGCTCAGAGGACATTTTACCAGAATATGAGGTTAATTTAGGTGAGATTATGCAAACCTAAACAATGCAATTATTTTTTACTATCCTTCTCCAAAATCTATTTGTTTAGTTGTTACCTAATACTAGAAGAATGAACATTTACTGTATTGACAGATGCTAGATGATTCCTGCATGTAACTTTGAAATACTTTCCAATAACGTAAATAAGTTGTTTCATTGCTCAGGTGAGATTTATCTACTTTTAAAATTATTTGTTTGATACATTAAATGAATACTGGTTAAATGTACTATATGGTTCTTTGACTTAATAAAATCGGATACTGGCAAAATGATTTTAGAAGAAAAAAAATAAAAATTGCAGTTTTTAAATTTTTACCCTTTATACCCAATTATTTTCTACTGCAGGCTTCACTTTATTTTATCAGATTATTATGTAATTTCTTCAAGAGGGTGTGCTCCTTTAAACTAATGAGCTTTCCATGAATGCCCTCAAAATTGCAGATGTCACATTGCCATTGTGCACATGAACTTCAAAAGTCTCCTCCCATCTGAGGAAGTTTATCAAGACTAACAAAAATGGCAGCATAATTATACATACAAAGTAGAATATATTAGAGACTGTATTATATTTCCCATTCAAAAAACATTTTGTATGTTTTCAATTGTAATTCTTGAAAGTAGTATAGTGAGTGTTAGATTAAAGTCAGATATCTCTTATAGGAACACAGTGGTGAAGCAGAGGATTTTGTTGAAACCTAATTTAAATAAAGGGCCTACAGAAGATAACACAAAATAAAAAGATGCCACAACTAAGTGATAAGTTGGAGAGAACACCGTGAATCCTAGGAGTTGTAGACACTTCATAAATTACAATTTGAAGCATCTTTACTGAATGGCACAGGTATTCGAGAGGTCTGGAATTGAGAATACGAAAGATTCAAACGTTGATCCACACTCACCTGCTGGACCTGAAACACAAACACTCGCTCCTTGGCGAGCTCCAGAGACAGCACCTCAAAACAAAAGAGCAGATCTGTGGGAGACACTGAATCCAGGGAGCAGGATGGCAGGAAGGTGCGTTGAAAGCGGTTTTTAACCACCTACAAGAAAATAAAAAAGGTGAAAAAACAGCGCTATTCTGAAGGTGAACCTTATTTACAAATGGTAAATACTGCAAACAAAAGCCAAGCAGAACTGGAACAATAAACAAAAGGAAATGAGGTTCAATATTAATTACTGCTCTCTGGATTATAACAAGGGAAATATACCACACCTCCTCAAAACTCAAGGCAATTACCACCCACACTAATCTAACCGCCAGTTCCTTCTATAGTTGTGACCATCTTTGATTACTCTACATGGAATAGCTCACAGCTTCATTGGAGAATATAAGTCCTTGCAACACGACAAGGTAGCGATCCCGAAGGAGAAAGTATATTGTTCAGTATTAAAAACTTAGTAAAGAATACAACAATATTGTAAACATCTGTCCACAGTACTACAAGAACTATATCTGGGTTCTGCAACAAAATTAGTCTGCAAAAAAAACACTTAAGTCATTAAAAACTACTCAGGGTATAAATTGCACTAATAGTTTCAATTTTATCAATTCATTATCTATTATAGAGGTTTATATGAAGCACTATTGTTATGCTTCCAGACCTACCACTTTTGTTCTGATGTGGACCAAACCAAAAATAGTCAGAGACTTTCAATCTGAGAACAACCATCCGAGTAGGTTTGTCCTATAGGCCTGGAAACCTACTAAAGAGCAGCCTCTTTTAGCCTGTTGTGCCCTTTACATGGAGAAATATCCTCAAAAGAGTAATGATCCAGCCCCGAAATACCAGGCAATTCTACCCTAAAAAGGAGAAATAGCAAGCCACAGAAGCATGCTTGGCCTCTTGGGCCTCGTCGGTATGGTGTAACTGTACTCCCTAAAAGACAGTGAGCAAGGAGTTCATGTCTGGTTCCCCCTATCACCCTTAGGGGGAGAAAACATAAACAAAAACACATTTGCTCAATCTGAGAACGAACAAAACCTAAATAGTTTTGTTCTATAGGCCTGGTCACCTACTGTAAAGCCGCCTCTTTTAGCGCCAGATGTGGACTCCATGCTCACTGTGTCTTAAGGACTGATAAGTCTGGGACTTATCGTTTCTCCTGTTCAGGGTAGAATTGCCTGTAAATTTGGGGCTTGATCAGGGAGTAAAAACAGAGCTTTTATGCACTTGTTAATAAAATGATGCTCTCAAATGTAAACAAACACCAAGGGAGTTTGTTTTAATATTTAAAACTGGGAACTTTTATATCCCTCTTAAAAGTGATAAATAAGTTGAGAGTAGAAAGGTCTCATATCTAGTCAAGGTGAAATTGGATTATTTCTGTCTCAAGTATTAAAGCTGTGTAATACAGCATGCATAAGCTTAAAAGGAAGCCATGTTTGATGATGGCTACGGAATTAAGAGCGAGGCATTTGTGGTTACATTTGCATGTCCCAGCTCAACTTCCCAGAATGCAGTGTAATAACTGTTTTTCTCGGAACTCTGAGCTGGAAGCAGTTTTTAAACTTGTTTTAGACATTAAAATGTGAACACAGATGTGCTATTTATTTACTGTACTACTGTACGGTGGAGGCTTCTATCACTCTTTTGCCCACCATATTATAAATGATTGTTGTGATGAACTACCTACTGAGATCCCGCTCCATGCTGATGATAGCCAGTAAGCTTGAAACAGCTGTGCATGGATAGGATTCTCAGCCTGTGTTTATTCCAACCTTGGCTTTGCATTAAAGCTGTGTAATACAGCATGCATAAGCTTAAAGGAAGCCATGTTTGATGATGGCTACGGAATGAAGAGCGTACATTTGTGTGTCCCAGCTCAACTTCCCAGAATGCAGTGTAATAACTGTTTTTCTCGGAAATTGTGAGCTGGAAGTAGGTTTTTTAACTTGCTTTAGACATTCAAATGTGAACACAGATGTACTTTTTATTTACTGTCTCAAGTATGAAACATTGATCCACTGAAAGAGGAAAAAGGCTTTGAAGTATAAAATAGTTATAGCTATACATCTAACTAAATTGATCACTTGTATATGTGCTAGGGATATTATATTTGTAGTGAAATCCAGAAACCTTCCATTACCCTCTAAAGAAGGAAGACAATTAATTAGTGCACATCCCAATAAAAGCAGCTAGGACACATGATACAACTACTTATGGTCATTATGGTGGGCAGACTTATTTTTGTTTCTCACCTCTGCAAGCTTTAAATTTTCAGCTTTCACGCGCACGTTCTGAGAGATCGATTCCAGGACCTCGGCAGCACTGGAATTCTCTTTACTGATACTGACCAAGAACTAGAGACAAGAGAACACATTTAATACAGGAATTTGTGAATTTGAGTCAATCATTCAGTCCGCTGATACCTTTACTCACCTTAATAGGTTTTTTATGAGGTTCCCTTGCAAAATAGTACACGGTTAATACCTTCTGTTTCTGGGGTAATGGTACCGGAAGATACAGGAAAGGGTCGAAGGTAATGGATACCTAAGGTAATCGGATAAATAAGGTTAGTAAGGATCTTGCAGGATGAACGGCATAAAGTGGCAAATACGATGTCTATATGCTATTTGTATTATTATTTATCTTATATAGAGCCAACACAAGTCCGTATCGCTTGGGTACAGTATAACACAGGGTAGGACAATATGTCATTTGACAGACTGATATAAAAGAAGATGAAGAACCTGCCCTTGAGCCAGCGATCATGACAATTTTATACAAAGTGATTTGCATGACAGAGATTGCAAGCTTCCAGACTAAAGGATTAATGAAACAAAAAAGGTGAAGAAATGAAAAAGGAAGAAAATATGGCTTGGCAACCAATTAAAGAAAACATAGTAGAGGGTTAATTAGTGGGTTTATGTAGTGTTTAGGGAGGACGAGGTGGGAGAACATCTTAGGAGCTCAAAAGCAGAAGAGGAGGAGGAGGTGTGCAAGGGTCTAGAGGCAAAAGAAACCAAGATTAATGGAATTGGAAAATATGTCAGTTGGTCAGTACTTCTGCTCAGGTGGATATTATAAGGCCCTGCGCCACTGGCTAAGCCCCCGCAGACGTGACTGCTTCAGTCCTGATGGTGAACGGAAGCCAGGTGCGATGGCTTTTCTTTCCTTATGCCAATACTGTGAGCACTACCTACAAGTCATTAGTGAGGACTGCATTAAACACATGTAGCAGATAAGAGAACCTGTCATGCTGACACCCACACGGAGTCATGAGCAGAAAATCAACAAAAATAGCAAATTTTTATTTTATATCAGACCAAAATAATTTTTTAACAATAAAAATGTTGGTTATTTAATTTATATATATATATATATATATATATATATATAATTAAATAATTAAATTTATGGTGGGGTGAAGACTGATCAAAGCCCTCCACAGTACAGTAGTACAGAGAATGAATAGTATTCTACTTAACTGCCTATAAAATAAGTAAAATAAACTTACTTCCTGCTCAAGTTCTCAAAAATACAGTTGATGCACTGCACGGATGAGCGGTAGTAACCGCAAAACAATGCTGTGTGTGGGTAGGTCTCCTGGTTTGTGCATAATCCATCCTGAACTACCTTTAAAACCGTGTAATACAGTGAGCATATCCCTAAAAGGAGCCAGGTATATAGTGTTTTTTTTGGATTTAAAGAGTGAGAGTGCACTGTGATATCATTTGCATGTCCCTTGCAGTTTCCCTGAGTGCAATGCATTAACCATATTTCTGAGAAACTGAGCAGGTAATACATTTATAAGCTTATCTATCTATCCATACATACATATACATATACATACAGTGGATATAAAAAGTCTACACACCCCTGTTAAAATGTCAGGTTTCTGTGCTGTATAAAAATGAGACAAAAATAAATCATTTCAGAACTTTTTCCACCTTTAATGTGACCTATAAACTGTACAACTCAATTGAAAAACGAACTGAAATCTTTTAGGTACAGTTTTACAATTTTACTCCCGTCATTTTTTATGGGAAGTGTGTGTGTGTGTTTTAATAATAATTAATATACTTTACCTATTTCTAATTAACTAGCGTATTGCCCGTCAAAAAATGACAGCAATGAGATTTGTATGTTTTAAAAGTTGTTTAGTTATTAATATACATATGGAATTGAAGGTAGCTAATGTTGTTTTCTGTGTACTACTGAAATATAGAATTCAAATTAATAAATGAATATACGTATTTTTATGCATTGTGTTGAAGAGCTTGCAATCTGTTTTGATGTTGCTGCAGCATTAGTGGTGTGGAGGTGTTGTGTAAGCGTGATGAACGTGTGCAGTGTAACAGTGTGCGTGCGCGAGCCGAAACCGTTAACGTATCTGTGTACTTCCGCATTACCCTAAAATGGCGGATAATGTGTGGTATTCGTCTCAGCGGATGATCCGTCCGTGTTTTCCGTGGTTATAGTGCTGTAGCCTCGTTATAGTTTTGTTCGTCCGCCATTTTTTTGGCAGCGCTCATTGCCAAAGTACTACGGTTTAACAGTAAATATGGTAAAACGGTCAATAAAAATGTTGTGAAATTTGTTTGCCACACAAAATGACTCCGCTACATTTGTCCCTTTTTTTCTTTTCTTAAAATAAATACACATTTTTTTTTAACTTTCAACTTATATTTCATCAAATGCGTTGTTTTAGGCGGGAAATCCGATGTTGCGCGAGACAAAGGCGTTAAATCTGTGTTAATGCGTAAATCTGTAATTGCGTTTCGTAAAATGTCCTCGCTACCGTTTTTTTACTCATTGCGCGGTTAATCCGCATCCTTTGTCTCGTCGTTTTTCAAGTACATACGTCTGTGGCTGTGTTTTACGCAGTTCGTAGTAGTATAGCCTCGTTTTCATTTTTTTCGGCGGCCATTTTTTTCTTGCTTAGCCGATTTTCGATCTTTGTAACTCGTCTAAATCTATGTAAATTGGAGTTCCAACTCACTACCAGACGTCCTGCCTGGTCCCCCATGCTGTAAGTGACCTTTTTTTTTTATTTTTTAGTGTGTATTTAGTGTTTTTATTGTTGTTTTGGTTCCACCGCTTATCTCGTAATTTTTTTCATCTTGTATTTTTTTTCTAAGTGCTACGGTTTAACGGCTCGCCTGTGGCGCTCATTGCCAAAGTGCTACCATTTAACGGCTCGCCTCGCCTGCAATGAGCGCCTGCGGCGCTCATTGCCAAAGTGCTACAATTTAACATGAGCGCCTGTGGCGCTCATCGCAAAGTCGTACGATCGGCAAAGTGGTACGGTTTAACGCCTGCGGCGCTCATCGCTACGTCGTACGCACTACGCAACACAGCGTGACGACGAATCGTAGTTGGACAATTATAATATTTTCTAATTAATATATCCAGCAAGCAATATCCTGAAGCACTAACAATCTATTTTGATTTTCCTACAGCATACAATGTACAGTTGGACTGTTGCTGCCCCGATGAGACAGTGTCAGCAATGTGCCAATTGTGCAGTATAAATAGGCTGTGTGCGTGAGGCAAAACCATTGGTTTAGTCGGGTAAAGCATCATTTTAGATTCATAATGTTATTAGTTGCAAGTTAGTGTTGATGTGACTGTATGTGTTACGCGGCTCGCAAGCATTTTCAGTCCTTTCTAATAGTGCATTTTGTACCTGGTATGTTCCTGGTTAAAAAAGTGTACGCGTCTGGCATTGTTTTGCGCGTTTCGGGGTCGTGTAACCTCGTTTTAATTTTTTTTTTCTTTTCCGGCCGCCATTTTTTCTTGCTTAGCCAATTATCAAGTGCCGAAACTCGTCAAATTCGGCTTGAGTGTAACCTCACACCCAGACGTCCTGGCTGCCCCCCCCCCGTGCTGTGTGCAAGTTTTTTTTTTTGCATTTTTTCGATTTGCGTGGTTCGGCCGTTAACTTCGTATTTTTTCAAACTTGTATTTTTTTTTAAAGTCTAAGTTTTTTTTTAAAGTTTTGAGCCTGCTTGCAGCATAAGGCAATCCCACGTTTCCTAACTGCTTGGAGGCCAAGTTCTGCGTGTTTCAAGGCCTCCACTGCTCGCCTCGCTTTGCGAGGCTCGCAAGCACCGCCTAAGTGCTTCGAGCTCGGAAAACTTGTGTGCTTCAATGGCTCGCCTTATTATGCGAGGCTCACAAGCTTGACGACGATTCTCAGTTTGACAACTATTATATGCGATATATACATACATACACACACAGTGCCTTGCAATAGTATTTACCCCCCTTGGTAGAGCCACCTTTTGCGACAATCACAGCTCCAAGTCGCTTTTGATAAGTCCCTATGAGCTTGCCACATATTACCACTGGGATTTTTGCCCATTCCTCCTTGCAAAACTGCCCCAGCTCCTTCAGGTTGGATGGTTTGTGCTTGTGAACAGCAATCTTGAAGACTGACCACAGATTTTCTATTGGATTGAGGTCTGGGCTGTGACTCGGCCATTCCAACACATTTACATGTTTCCCCCTAAACCCCTCAAGTGTTGCTTTCGCAGTGTGTTTGGGGTCATTGTCCTGCTGGAAGGTGAACCTCTGTCCTAGCCTCAAATCACGAGGGGTACAGGTTTTGCTCAAGGATATCCCTGTATTTAGCACCATCCATCTTTCCCTCAACTCTGACCAGGTGATGTGATGTGTTGGGTTTGCGCCAGACATAGCGCTTTCTTTGATGGCCAAAAAACTAAATTTTAGTCTCATCGCACCAGAGCACCTTCCTCCATACATTTTAGGAGTCTCCCACATGCCTTTTCACAAACCCGAAAACGTGCCATTTTGTTTTTTGCTGAAAGTAATGGCTTTCTTCTGGCCACTTTGCCATAAAGCCCAAATCTATGGAGCGTACGGCTTATTGTCGCCCTATGTACAGATACTCCAGTCTCTGCTGTGAAACTCTGCAGCTCCTCCAGGGTTACCTTAGGTCTCTGTGCTGCCTCTCTGATTAATGCCCTCCTTGGGTTTTGGTGGACGGCCGTCTCTTGGCAGGTTTGCTGTTGTGCCATGTTCTTTCCATTTGGTTATGATGGATTTGATGGTGCTCCTGGGGATCATCAAAGATTTGGATATGTTTTTTTTTATAACCTAACCTTGAATTGTACTTCTCAACAACATTGTCCCTTACTTGTTTGGAGAGTTCCTTGGTATTCATGGCAGTGTTTGGTTAGTGGTGCCTCTTGCTTAGGTGTTGCAGCCTCTGTGGCCTTTCAAAAAAGTTGTGTCAGATCATGTGACACTTCGATTGCTCACAGGTGGACATCATTTCACTAATTATGTGACTTCTGAAGGTAATTGGCTGCACCAGAGCTTTTTATGGGCTTCTTAACAAAGGGGGTGAATACATACGCACACGACAATTTTCTGTCTTCTATTTCTAAAAAATAGTTTATGTATCTATTTTTCTCATTTCACCAACTTAGACAATTGTGTTCTGATCCATCACATAAAATTCAGATTAACAAAACATTAAACTTAAGGCTGTAATGTATCAAAATAGGTAAAAAGTCAAGGGGTGAATACTTTTGCAAGGCACTGTGTGTGTATATCTGTCTATAGTAAATAAAATGTACACCTGTGTTCACATTTGAACGTCTAAAGCAAGTTAAAAAGAACCTGCTTCCAGCTCAGAGTTCCTAGAAAAACATTCAAATGTGAACACAGATGTACTTTTTATTTACTGTACGGTGGAGGGCTTCTATCGCTCTTTTGCCCACCATATTATAAATGATTGCTGTGGTGATCGATCTATCTATATATAAATAAATAATAAATTCCATGGTCGTACAAGGGTTGCGGGCTTCCAGGCGTTGACTCCTGGTATCTTTAAAAATATTATAACATCCAACAAACTGACATAAAAAATAATATTATACGAAGACCAGAGCCAGGACCCCTCCTGTAGTGTGAGCTCATAAACCTCAATCTATAGTAAGAACAAAGGGCTTTAATCTTTGGGAAAATGTTAAAGATTGAAATGGCTCAAAAAAACAAAACAAAAAAAACAAACAATATATTTTTCCAGGAAGTCCAATAACAGATATTTAACTTTCTTTGGCCAATACAAGACTTGTGTGACCTGAAGGATCCCAATCTTTGCATACAAACATAAAATAAATTACACTATTAAGAACAAAAACAAAATGAAACAAAAAAAAAACAACAACATTGTTGTACAACAGCGCAGCTCACTAAATTGCCAGGAAAGTATAATATTTTTGTTCATACTTGTAAAAATACATTAGTGAGATTTCCATTTTGCAGATCCACATAATCCATCACATTCAACAAATAATTATCCATTAAAATGCTATAAAGCCGAACAAACCCAGGAGAAGAAGACCCCCCCCCCCGCTCCCCCAGCTTGCTAACATGACCTTTATGTACTTTTATTATCAGACCCTTGAGAACCCAATAGGTGATCAAATAGTTTTATAATATATTAAAATTGATATATTAATCTTATTATTATAATATTTTATTAATAGTATATTCCTAATAATATTACATATTATAATTGTCGAACTATGCAAAGTCGTCACGCTTTGCGAGGCGAGCCGTTAAGGCACTAAAACTCACAGAACTTGGGCGACGAGCGTCAAAGTCGCTCATCGCCTGTGAGCCTCGGGTAGCGAGGCGAGCAGTGGAGGCAATGAAACATACAGGAATTAGCCTCCAAACACTTAGGAAACGCGGAATTGCCTTAGGCTGCAAGCAGTTGCCAAACGCGGGACTTAGGGAAAAAAAAATATGAGACAGGAAAAATACAAAGTTAATGGCCGAACCGCGCAAAGCAAAAAACACGAAACACACAGACAAAAAAAAATAAAAAAAAATACAACAAAACCATCACACACAGCACGGGAGAAGATCCAGGACGTCTGGAAGTGACAAGTTTCAACACTCGAAAAACGGCTAAGCAAGAAAAAAAATGGCATCCCAAAAAAACAAAAATGAGGCTACACGACCCTGGACCGCGCAAAACACTGCCATGCATACCACTTTCACCCAGGAACGTACAAGCGATCAAATACACTACTACAAAGGACGGCAAATGCTTGTGAACCACGTAGCACAGACAAACGACGCTATTTCACAATCCTAAAATCCAACTAACAACATTACGCATCTACAGTAGCGCTTTACACAAAAAAAAAAAAGCAACGGTTTGCCCTCGCACACGCAGCCTACTTCTAATGCACAGTTGGCACATTTATAAAACTCTCTCCTCAGCCCAGCAACAGTCCAACTGGACATTATATGCTGCAGGACAATAAAAAGAGATTGTTAGCTCTTCAGGCTATTTATTACTGGATATATTAATTACAAATAAGTAAAGAATATTAATTTATTAAGAAACTAATTAATGGATTATCATTTAAAAAATAGACATATGTATCTGTCTTTGTGATGAGCGCCGAAGGTGCTCAGAGGAGCAAAAGTACATCAGAGGAGAGGCTCGCAATGAGCGCCGAAGGTCCTCAGAGTACAAAAAACTTGACATTGTGTTGTTAACAGCATTGCCACAGCTTCAAATTTTATTGCTCCGTCATTTTTGACAGGCAAGTCGCTAGTTAAATATATTTGCTAGAATAATAATATATTCTTAACTATAAAAATACATTATTAATAATATATTGTTAGTAAATATAACAATAATATATTTACTCCTACTCCCTTACCTTAGCACACACAGGACAAACAAGCTTGGACTTGTACTGTCCCTGGAACAGGTCCACCACAAAGGAGTCATTCCTCATCTTATGCCGCAGCCAGGCTTCATCCGCTACCTCCTAAAAGAAGGGAGGAGAGGGTAACCAGTATTAAAAGGGACATTACAGACCAATATTTTGTTTTTCTATTTCAAGAGAAGTACTATTGATAATGGGGGGAAAACCTTTAGTTAGGTACCAGACAGAGAGGATAGTGAGTAATAGTTTGCAACCCATACAAACAATTAAAATCTAATTTTAAGAAATAAATGGAATCTTAATTATTTTCACTTTATTTATCCAAGATAGTCCATTTAATTTCTCCTTGATGGACAGTCATGGCTCCCGGACCAGGATCCAAAAACAAACATTACATAAATTGGTAATGAGTTTAATCTGTGCTGCCTGTTGGCAGACCCATACTGGGACTATTTGTCTGATTGTAGCCAGTAAAAACAGAGCCTATAAGCACTTCTTAATAAAATACAAAAAAAGTAAATAGGTACACAGGGATATTATATACCTAATAACATCCAATAACCTTCCATATCTTTCAAATAAGTTGTTGCACCAAATGAGAGATGAAAGAAAATAGAGATGTTTATCCCGTCCGCACTTGTGTATAAGTTATATATAAAAGCAATGCAGAGGGGACATATTCAGCTCTTAAAATTACAATAGATTAAAATTAGAAACGCAACTGCCACGTCTGCCGGTATCACTTGTTTGCCCAACATTTCCTTACACAATTTCTCCTGGAAACACAGGGTGGCTGGATCGACGTAGATTTGTACATTACTTTATTAATAAACTACCCACAAGATTATCTTGCGGAAACATCCGATAACAATTAGTATCTGCTAGACGGAGGTTCCCTTTAAAGGGTCACTGTAATCTCATAACAATAAGTGTTGATTATTTTACTTGTGCACTAATTAATAATGTTGTTTATTTATTTAGAATAGCAATATTCATTGCAAGTCCAGTCACTGAATTGCTTTGTGCTGACATAACTTTGTGCCTGAAATTTTAGCATGCTTGCTAGATAAAGCTACCTCCCCCACTGACCACACATTGGGCAGAGAAGAGATGCAGCAGAGTTTGATGGTTGAAAAGTTTAAAATTGATTACTATCCTGTTCTTAAAATATATTATAATGGTAATGATCAAAGAATAAGAAAAACACCTTGCTAGGGCTAGTGATGGCATTTGATTGGTCTCAGTGCGCAGACCCAGATTTAATATTGGCAAGTGGGGCTCTGGTACAATGATCCAGAGTATTGGCACCTTGATAACTACAGAAGCAAAGTCACAAGGAGCTGATTTACCTCATCAGGTCTTCCGTCAGAGTCCACAGTCTCTGTGTATGGCTTGTTTTGAATCCGGTTTAAATCCTCATGGAGACCATCCAGAAGGAACGCCATAAACTCCTGTGCATCGTGCTGGGCATAGCCGGTGAACTGGCTGGCCTTGCTTGCCACAATTGCCTGTGTGGAAGAGCACATATTTAATAATATTGGAATATATATAAATAAATACATACAGTTTAACTATTTTTCAAGTTTGAGATTTTACTGGATATATAATTTCCTTGTGTATCCATTTACTCTAACAATGTTATTAAGAAATTCTTATAAGCTCCGATTTCATTTGCTAAAATCAAACAAATAATCTCTGTATGGGTCTGCTCTCTGCAGCATATGAATACACAGATTGCAGTGTAGTGACCTAGCCTATCAGGGACCATATCTCAGCAGCATGTTGCAGAACATTACTGAGAGATGGTCACCGATTTATTAGATTGATACACTGCCCAAGCCGTATTACAGAGTCTGTGTCTTCATGAGCTGCGGTGGGCAGACTCCGGTAGGGCCTATTGGTTTGATTTCAGGCAGTGAATACGGAACTTATAAGTACTTCTTAACAAAATAAAGGACAGTACATAAAAGTAAATAGATTTATAGGTTTAGTATATACCTAACAACATCCAGGAACCTTCCACATTCCTGTAAAGCTTAGGAGAAAATAGCATTACACATGTTCAAGATCAGAAGATCACCCCACCTTCTATACCAGCTACCCAACCTATTACATCCCAATACATTCTCTAAAAAGGCCAACTTTTAACAGAAACCCCAATGTTATTATTGTTCAAAATAAAAAAATATACTTTATACACAGAAGGTTCCATCCAGTCTGGCTTCAACACTAGCCGATAGCTGGAGGCTGAGGGTATGATTTTTTTTATCTGTCAATAGGAGGAGGGTTGGAGTATTTGTTATACAATTGTTCTTATTGCGTTTGATAACTACCATCTTACCCCACGCAAAAGCTCAGCATTTGACAACCTGCATTCATAAATGCAAACATTGTTCTCCAGAAATCATGGATGCCTCCAGGATCTAGGAGAGGCATCAATATTTACAGGAAACTAGCTTTATGACTTTTTTATGCTCAGACAGGATCCTTTTTGATGGTTGCATAGTTGTCTTTAAGGGAAATATATAGAAAAAAATACAATTTTGGTCAAGTCGTTCCACTACAATAGAAGAAATCAAAAATAATTTATGTGGTTCATCTTTAAGAAGAGGTTTGAGGCACCTGGAGAAAAATAGGATTTATTGTTTAACCAGGTCAAGCACAGAAAACACCTTTCCTTAGGGCGTACTATGTAAAATTAAGTCAGACATACCTTGAGTTTGGATGGCTGGAAGGCGTGATGAGTTCCTTTCCAAAGAGCTCTTAGCAACACAGCAAAACTAACCGCAAGACGTCCGCCTGTCCCAAGTGGATTATTGCAATTTATTTCAGATTCAAAAGAGTGGTCTATAGAAGAAGCAGAAAAAAACATATAGAAACATTTAAGTGACAAAGCCAGGGTTCCAAATTTGATATAAAGTTAAACTATAGGTAATAATAAATACTTTATCAAATCAATGTTGTTAAAAGAATTACATTTTCCTACAGTATAACATTCAATTGATCACACACTGGTTATTAACTATAGTTTAAAATTACACCATAGTGGGAACGTTCACTGTCCCATTAAAAAAGGGAGAACACTTTGGTATAAAAGGGGTAAGAATACTGAACTCACAAGAAGGTCCAAGTCATATTCTAGATGAAAACAAATTAAAAGTATATGGAAGATTGTGGGATATCCTACGTGTAGGTTTTTCTGATTGATCATCAATTATCAAATCATTTGTTTGTGGAATTCTGTATATTTGTTATTCAGAGTACATTTGAAAATGCTTGTTTGAGCCCCAAGGCACATATGTAGGCGGAGCGTCCTATCCAATGAGCTGTGAGGAGTTGTGTCCTAGCGAATCAGCTGTCAGTATCATGGCAGCCTCCTGATAAGCTTCGTCTCAGCCAGTCGAGGGAAACAAATACATTGTTGTACCTGCCTCTGATTGGCCAAAACTAATTATGAAATGTATTCTAATTTAGCTTGAATTTTCAGGGGCGTTCCTTCTCAAAATCGAGAAGTACGTTTATTAAGGTGTATTTTGGGATTTTATGTATTTTTCACACACTACTAATTCTATCAGATGCACTCCTAATCAGCGAGGCTTTTGCATACATTAAATCCACACAATGCCCCAAATTAATGCAGATGGTGCTGGATCTCACTCACCCTGGAAGTAATCTCTCAGCTCCCGTGTGTTAGACAGTGACTGGATGACGCTGTTCATGAAACACGTGTTCCCCAGATTCACCAGACCCGTGAAGCCCGGCAGACACACTCTCTTTTCTTCTTCTTCCTGAACATTCTCATTGGCAAGTGCGCTGTGGGTCATTGGAGGCACCATGCATGTTGGCTTGGGCTGAAAACACCAAAACATGTAATTTCATAAAAAATTGCAGTGTTTAAAAACAAACCAATTTGCTATCACTTATCGAATGCAAAAAGTAGGGTCAGTATATTAAATAGATAAGAAAGAAAGTAAGAACTACATACAATGATCAGGTAGAAATGCGTTTGGTAGCAGATACGAACCAATAAAAGCATATTTTAAAGAAAAAACTGCTGAAATTAAATTGGAAATATTTTTAAATACAGTTATTCCACCTTATTCCGGGAACCTGGGCAGGGACATGCAAATGTACCCACAAAGGCTTTGCTCTTATAATCCAATACCATATTAAACATGGCTTCCTTTAAGCATATGCCTGCTCTATTACACAGATTTAAGCAAAGCCCAGGATGGATCATACACAAGCTAGGAAACCTACCAACAGACAGGTGTTTCAAGGTTACTGCTTCACATCAGTAGTAGTAGATCTTGTGAGGAGGTAGTTTACCACAACAATCATTTCATTTATGTGGGCAAAAGAGGCACAGAAGCCTCCACCATACAGTAGTACATTTGTGTTCACATTTAAACGTCTAAAATAAGTTAAAAAAAACATATTTCCTGCAGAGAATTCTGAGAAATACATCACACTGATCTCTGGGAATCTGGGCTGGGACATGCAATTGTGCCCACAAAGGCTATATATAATTAATTTTAAACACAAAAACCATCAGAGTTACCTCATATTAACATATGTTTTATTAAAATAACCTAAAGGACATATTTCTGAATATTAAACAATAAAGAAAAAAAAATGTGGATTTGAAGGCAATAGTTACAAATCACTTGCCCACTGCCTGATTCAAACTATGTACACCTCATTCTAATTAATATTCATTATGTACCGCAAGGTAGAGAGCGCATTCAGGCAAAGGCAACATACTGAAATAGCCTGCCGTCTGTTTACAATAACTGCATAAATACAGCATCAATTTCAACATTTTAAACACTTTTTCCACAAGCTTTCACCACAAGCTTGTATCTTATGGTGCAGAGCAAATATGGGGATTCTGTAGTCCTTTAATCCTATATATTGCTTACCGATGTCAGAAGCTGCTCTGGTTTTACAGACACATGATCAGATACCGCTCTGCCTGTGACCTTATCCAGGGTACTGTCCTCAGCCCGAGGCTTTTCCTTGTCCACAGCTCTGGGTTCTTCTTTGCTGGATAGGGGATGCTGATTGCTTCCGGGCTGGGATTTATCAAGGGGTGTAGGGCCTGCAGGCAGAGCAACCTTTGCACCACCCACTGCACCTTAAAAATGGGGAAAGGAAGGTTTCTGTTTAGCAACAAATTATTTCTAAGCAGTCATTTCAAATAAAAATATAAGGAATAAGTGGAGTAGAGGTGATGTAGGTGATCCACTGCAATCATGTATTTAAAATTAACAAATTAGAGGAATATGGAAGCTACTCAAGAGTTTGTTTGCATACCTAAACATTTTATTAACAAGTATAAGCTCTGTTTTTACTCACTGAAACCTTCAAGATAGTCTCTGCAAAGGTCTTCCCCCAACAGCTTGTGCACACAATGGGCCTCATTCTATTATCGGCCGCAGCCGCTGCGGGGGCCGCAAGGACCGGCCGCAAGCTTTCCGGCTATTCTATTCCCCTCCGGCTGGGGACTCCGGTAGGCTTGCGGCCAGCGCTTTGCTATCTCTTGCGGCCGATCGCGCCGGAGGAAAGCCTTTGATCTAAAAACGGCTGCAAGGAAATCGGCCGTAAGAAAAGCCTGGTTGCGATTCTATTGCTCCGGGAACCCTCTCTGCAAGGCTAAAAACGAGCCGCAGCTTACTTGCAGGAAAGAGGTCCCGCTAGCACCAATTAAGCACATAAAATAGCTCAAATAAAGCCATCCTGCACTTTGCGAAGACTATAAAGTGATTTTAGGTGTTAGAAAAAATAGCACATAATTACCCTATACTCAAATCCGTAAAATAATTTTTTTTTTAATATACGTAAAATATCCATGTAAAAAGTCCAGAGTGCTTGGAGCACCTCAGACACGCCCACGCCGCAGCCGGAAAATAAACAGTTAATTTGAACTCGGGTTTGGGCAGATGTGCAAGCTTGAGAGTGGGTTACTATTAATCCTCATGTCCCCCAATATGATCCCTAGCATTTACAGAGCTGTACAGTGCTGGCTTGAATTTATTTTTGAGTTTTTATATTTCAGAGCTTACGTCCGGTTTCAAGATATGCGGCCGGCCGTAAGGGGAGATCCTTGCGGGGCCGTATAATAGAATCGCGAGTTAACAGAACCCCCGCAAGGAATCGCAGCCTTACGGACGATTTACGGCCGATAATAGAATGAGGCCCAATGTATTTATTGGTACTGGATATACTAGTCACTTACAGACTGTCTCTCAGCAGCATTTTTTTTTTAAATACTGTGGAGAAACAGAGACCCTGTGTGCACCTATTCCGGTTTTGTAGATCTGCAAACACACACTTAGGTAGTTTATTATAATATTACAAATAGGGAAACTTCCATATCCCTTTAAGGCTCAAGAAAGTGAAATACATTTAAAATGTAAGCCCCAATAAAAAATAAATAAAAAAATAATAGGAATAGAAATAAACATTTGGCTGCATAAAGCTCACTTGGAAATGTATGCGTTGCTAATCTTGCCCTCTCCCAGCCTGTTACCTGTCCCTAATAATTGCTCTCAATATGGGATACTCTGTAGCAAACACACACACTATAATATATATATATATATATATATATATATATATATATATATATATATATATATATATATATATATAAACAAACACAAAATAATGTGTGGTGCTTAACGCCTTATTTTCACATAGGAAAAAAAAAAATAAAAAAAAAAATAAAATAAAATAAATATATATATATATATATATATATATATATATATATATATATATATATATATATATATATATATATATATATATATATAAAATCACTCAATGGGAAAAATGAATATGGTCTCAAAAAAGACCATATGCGAAATAAAAGAACCCATCATTATTTCACTATTGGATGATCCTCATAAGTCTAATAAAGAGAAATCATCGGATCATCAGTTGAAATATAGTGAAAAACAAATGGGGACAAGTAAAAACTATTAACACTATAAACAGTATATTATAATGCATAAGGACATAGAGTGACTGACCTGGGTATATTGTACACTTAGGATCCGGGTGTTTCATAACCTATTACACTTTTAAAGTATATCATGGAGAGACCACTTACCAGATGGTGGCTTCTGGCATACCCCACGCCAGAAAATAACCTCCGTGCCAAAAAGAGTGTATTTCTGACCGATTGTCGGTAGGATCTAGCCTCTAGAGAAGCCACCATCCGGTAAGTGGTCTCTCCATGATGTACTTTGAAAGTGTGATAGGATCTGGGTTCTACACCTTTCACTAAAGGCATCCTAAGTGTACAATATACCCAGGTCAGTGACTCTATGCCTCTATGCCCTTATGTATTATAATATCCTGGATATAGTGTTAATAGTTTTTAATTGTGCCCATTTGTTTTTCACTATATTTCAACTGATGGGCCTATGATTTCTCTATATTAGACTTATGAGGACCATCCAATAGTGAAATAATGATGGATTATTTTACACTTTGGGCTATTTTGAGGCCATATTAATTTTCCCATTATTGAGTAGTTACATTTTTTTTGTTTTTTCTATATATATATATATATATATATATATATATATATATATATATATATATATATATATATATATATATATATATATATATATATATATATATATATATATATATATATATATATATATATATCTATACACACATTTCTGATTATCAAATAAATCATTTTAAATATCATGCCCATAATCTGCAGTAATACAATAATATACTACACTAAAAACTGCACTATTTCAAAAATATCTGGATTCACAATGTGACTCGACCAATGGCAATGTGGCCATGTAACACAAGGTACTTTTCATAATTTTAGTAAAAGCTGCTTATAAGATATTCTGTACCTCTTTTACTGTGCTGCCCTTCCTGATCTTACCTTTCCATGTATGATACAAGATCAGATGAATCACATTAGACAATGGAGAGTGTGAATCTGCGTGAATCTTGAGTGTGACCTTTTTTCATATAAAAGTATACATTTTTCTGTTCTAGATAATATATGGCAGAATATAACATGATTTTATAGCATAGAATAAATAATTGTATTACATCCACCTATATACTAGAGCTGCAAAATACATTATCCGTTTAATTTTATTTATTTTTTAATTAAATATCTATATTTTAAAATTTAGATAAAATCATTTAAAAACGAGTGCAATTTAAAGTGAATTTGACTTAAAAACTAAAACACCCTGTTTTAAAAAAAAAAAAAATAATAATAGACAGGTGTGTTGCTAAATATTGCCTATGTAATGGCTATTAAAATCCCAACACCTTTTTCTGTTTGAGAATGGTAGAATTCGGGGTGCAGACCTTGTGCGGCTGGTGCCTCCAAGCCGCCCCATCTCTGGCACTGCTTCTTCTGTAAGGAGATGTCAATGCGAGATCCTGTGAAGTTGTATCGGCACAAGTCTGGGTCTATAAGGTTCCTGCAAGATACAATTCCAGAGATAAAGTTAGACAGAAAAATCGTTTAAAGTGGACCAATGTATTCAACAAGCGAACCGTCAGCCTATAAGAGCCAGGAGAGAGTGCACATGTAAAAATGTGTACAATAAACTAAGAAATAGTACATTTGTGTTCACATTTGAATGCCTAAAAATAAGTTAAACATATTTCCTGCTCAGGATTCCAAGAAATGGTTATTGCACTGCACAATACATTTTCACTCTAATCCGATACTACTTTTATACATGGCTCCTTTTTGGCATATGCTTGCTGTATTACACAGCTTTGAAGCACAGAATAGGCGGAGTAATACAGCGAGCATGTGCCTAAAAGGAGCCATGTATAAAAGTAGTATCGGATTAGAGTGAAAATGCATTGTGGACTCATTTGCATATCCCCGCCAAGTTTCCCAGTGAGCAGTGCAATAACCATTTCTTGGAATCCTGAGGAGGAAATATGTTTTTTAAACTTATTTTTAGGTATTCAAATATGAACACAAATGTACTATTTATTTACTGTACTCTGTACAGTGGGGGCTTCTATCTCTCAAAAACCAAAATGATGATGTGGAAAAATAACTGGTAAAGTCAGAAGTAAAAATTTTTTTAGTTGGCTCCCGGGTTTGTCCTGTATAGCGGTTACAATTTGTATACAAGTATGTAGCTGCGGCATGTGGAATTTGCTGCTTTGCTCCCTGAGACTATATTATGTAAAAAAAAAAAAAAACATAAAAAATGTGGATTTTTTTTTTTTTTTTTTTAGAAATTGTAACATTACCTATATATAAGGATACTGTGAGGGAAGATGTCATACATGTCCAGAGTTTAACCACCTGCTAATATATTAATTCTGCAGAATGTTCTGTAGCTGCCTTTCTTGGATTATATACACATGTTAAAATAAACAAATTAAGAGTTTGTCCTTGTAATTGTTGGGATTGCAAAAATTGTTTCTTTGCAAAATATACGGTTGGCTCTCATCTGCGACACACAAGTTTCCTTTTTTATGTCCTTGATTGCTGACAGGACGTAAAGGCAAACTTGCACGTACACTTATGATATAAAACGGTGTGAGAAATGATTATTAAACAGAGACCATTTTAATCACTATACCTGTTTGTTTTATTTTGTGTCTCTCGCTGGTACCAGGTAAACCCTTTGTGTGCAGTGTTCTTTTCTTCTGCAGGGTAATATTTCCCTAACCGATACATGCAATCTGTTAAAAATTACTTTAAGATTCCCCTTTAATTCTGGAACAAAATAGTCAGGACCTCCTCCTGAACTTCTTTTACCAGTGTCTGATACGGCCAGCAGAGGGAGTAACTATATTACTACATAATGCTTATACAATGCCCTAAGACACCCCAATTAGTGTTCGTTAGTATGCCCTGATTGAATCCTCTATTAACTGATTTTGGAACAAACAACCTTTCCTTAAAAAGAATATGTAGGGTTCCCAAATTTTAACATTAAAATAAAATTGCCTAACAAAGGTCTACCACCCTGTAACTCATGCACACAGTGTCGTTAGTGGTAGATGTACTAACCAATCATAGGCCGTCTCAGCAGCATTTCAAAACAAAAGTCAGATGAGCTAGTACATCTAGCACCAATAGAAACACTGGGTACATGAGCTGCTGGGGCAGACCTACATAGGGACTGTTTGGAAGGTGTCAGCAAGTAAAAAGATTTGTTACGGTAATTTGTTTTAATATTAAAAACAAGTAATCTCAATGTTGTGGTAACTTTTGCAACAACTGGTATCTTAACCACATGACAAATTGAAGACTTCAGGGTCCCTATAACATCTACAGTCTGCAGACATACAGATTTGCCTTAAATCACTTTAAGGGCTTCAAAAGAAGCCCCATTTATAGAAAGCATTAGTTAGTATAAATACTCATTGGCATTAAATGTAATGTATTTACTATACTCTCATATACAGGTTTTGACAACATGGATACTTCATTATCTATGATTATAGAGACCAAATGACTAGTCAGAGCAAACGACCTGGGAGAATGTCAGCTTCTGAGATTTTACACCCATATTAATAATCTGCTTCCTAAAAAAAAAATTGATTAAAAATGTTTTGCCCTTTGTGGCTGGTGCCCAGGAGCAGAGAGTATTTCCTGCATTGCCCAGAGGAGACCGGGGTTTGTAAAATAGAATGTAGTTGTGACTGTTCTGTAGTATTGTCCCCGTGCTAATCAAGTGGTGGGGTATACTAGTAAAGTCTGCTGCTGGAGCATTTCTCCCCCTAAATTACACAGTTATCTTAATCTTTGTCACCCCCACTCAGTCCAGATACGTAAATCCTGCCTTAACAGCAAGCGATTTCAATGAAGGGAGTAATCAAACCAAACTTTACAGATGGGACAAGGAGCCAAAAGAAAGTAAGAACGTTACGATTCTAATGAGCGAGAACAAGTGCTGCGACTGTGGCAAAAAAACATATTTATATGTATTTATTTTTAAATTTAACTGTGACAATCCTATTTATAGACTTAACTAGCGTATTGACCGTCAAAAAATGACAGCAATGAGATGTGTATGTTTGGAAAGTTGTTTAGTTATTAATATACATATGGAATTGTAAGGTAGCTAATGTTGTTTTCTGTGTACTACTGAAATCTAGAAATCAAATAAATGAATGTACCTATTTTTAAGCATTGTGTTGAAGAGCTGGCAATCTGTGTTGATGTTGCTGCAGCATTAGTGGTGTGGAGCTGCTGTGTAAGCGTGATGAACGTGTGCAGTGTAATAGTGTGCGTGCGCGATCCGAAACCGTTAACGTAGCTGTGTACTTCCGCATTAGCCTAAAATGGCGGATAATGTGTGGTATGCGTCTTAGCGGATTATCGGTACGTGTTTTCCGTGGTTATAGTGCTGTCGCCTGGTTTTCGTTTTGTTCGTGCAGCATTTTTTCTGCGGCACTCATTGCCAAAGTACTACGGTTTAACGACTCGGGGCAATGATCGCCTGCGGCGCTCATTGCTCAGCCCTGCGGCGCTCATTGCCAAAGTACTACGGTTTAACAGTAAATATGGTCAAACAGTCAAATGACGGTCACTAAAAATTAAATATAGTGAAATTTGTTTGCCACACATGACGCTACATTTGTCCCTTTTTTTTTTTTTTTTACTTTTGTAACTTGCAACTTATATTTCACATCAAATGCGTTGGTTTAGGCGGGAAATCCGATATTGCGCGAGGCAAAGTCGTTAAATCTGTGTTAATGCGTAAATCTGTAATTGTGTTTCGTAAAATGTACTCGCTACTGTCTTTTTACTCATTGCGCGGTTAATAAGCATCCTTTATCTCGTTGTTTTTCAAAGTCATACGTCTGTGACTGTGTTTTACGCAGTTCGTAGTAGTATAGCCTTTTTTCATTTTTTTCGGCAGCCATTTTTTTCTCGCTTAGCCGATTTTCGATCTTTGTAACTCGGCTAAATCGATCTAAATTGCAGTTCCAACTCACTTCCAGACGTCCTGCCTGGTTCCCCCCATGCTGTAAGTGACCTTTGTTTTATTTTTTAGTGTGTATTTAGTGTTTTTTTTTTTTACTGTTTTTGTTCCGCCGCTCGTCATCTCGTCATTTTTTTCACCTCGTATTTTTTTTCTAAGTGCTACGGTTTAACGGCTCGCCTCGCTACGCGAGGCTCGCCTGCAATGAGCGCCTGCGGCGCTCATTGCCAAAGTGCTACAATTTAATGGCTCGCCTCGCCTGCAATGAGCGCCTGTGGCGCTCATTGCCAAAGTGCTACGATTTAACTGCTCGCCTGCGGCGCTCATCGCTAAGTCGTACGCACTACGCAACAAAGCGGTTTAACGGCGAGCCTCATCGCTAAGTCGTACGCACTACGCAACAAAACGGTTTAACGGCGAGCCTCATCGCTAAGTCGTACGCACTACGCAACGCAGCGTGACGACGAATCGTAGTTAGACAATTATAATATGTGATATATAGAATTGGGCAGCTCCTCTGTCGCGCGTGC